>CM017764.1:52017478-53217478 GCA_008009225.1 Acer yangbiense | reverse complement strand
CGGATATGCCAAGTAATTTATCTTCTGAAAGTCATAAATGAATTTTTTATGGGTGTATGTACAGATCATCGTTTAAGTAACATTTGATGGCTATTTCAAAGCAAATTTTATCTCTAAGAGCATCTCCAATGCTATTATGCATTTGGAGAAAATTGGGTGCCACATAGGATAGATATTAAACAAGTTAGAAAAACTCTCTCCAATGCTATTATCTAAGTTATATGGAGATGATGTGGCAAAAAGAAAGTTAGAGAATATGGAGTTGAGTTTCTAATTCTAGAAACTCTCCTAGAAATGCTGACTAGGATTTCTAACTATTTTCACCAATAAGATTAAAGCTTTCAACTCTTTTCACCAATAAGATTAAACCTCATTTAATTGTAAAATAAAAGAGGAGAGAGAGTATAATAATTGTTTTATTATAATTGGACATAAAATTGATGCATATTTGACTTTAGATAATTACATTGGAGATGTGAATATGCATTTCATTAATTTTTTTTCAAAAGTGGGCCCATAATGAATAGAAATGCTAATGTTGCACTATTTAGAAACTCAAAAATGCATATTTGCATTGGAGATACTCTAAAATTCACAAAGCACAAAGCCTGAATGGTGAAGCATAGAAAGGATTAAAAACTAAAACTCTAGGTAAAACTGTCCCTCCTAAATAAAACAAGGAACCACTCCCGAATAAGTCTAGAAACTAAAATTTTGTGAGCTCGACCCCTGATGCTGACGTGTCAATGTAACACCCGAAATCCGAGACCCAACCGACCGGAATGCTACGTGATTCTAAACTTTCAAAAACCTAAATTCACAAATATTCACAATTAGAATTATCAACAATATATCCACCAAAATACAATACACAAACCTGATACCATCCATTTCACTAAACTTCCAGATTTTAACCGTAATTACAACATTAAATAAATTGATTTCTTACAGTACGTACACACATGAAGTTAAATCCTCCGACGATACGTATTTCACATATGTTAATGCAAATCCCATCCATTCTAAATCCATGAACTCAATCTGCAAAATGGTGGTGACGATGGGTGAGTCGTCAACTCGGTAAGTAAATTTATACATAACATGTAAAATAAATAGCCTTTGTAAAAACTTTACGTTCAAAACCTTGCTCATAAACTTTTTGGAAAATATCCCAACAATATATTATTTAATAAAACTAGAATTTACTTTTAATACAATTTACGTATTTAAATATCAACAAAACGGTTGAAGCAAAGCTTGAAATCATATTCGATCATATTCTTAGATCATAAAACATTTCATAAAACAGTATAACAATATTAATCAAAAGATCATTTAATAATCATAATTTAAAACACCATAATCGTACGGAAGTAAAACAATAGCTAGGGATCAATCACTTTTTTTTTATAAAACGGTAAACATATAGCTTTATGGTATAAACGGTATTCCTTTTATAAAACAGTAAACATATAGTTTTACGGTATAAAATGTATTCTTTTTGTAAAACGGTAAACATATAGCTTTAAAGTATAAACGGTATTCTTTTTATAAAATGGTAAACATATAGCTTTACAGTATAAATGATAGTTAATATATCAGTTAGCTCATGTTCCATAGTGTCACAAGTACCCGTGTGACGCGGCAACAGTATATCACAATTACTTGTGTGATGTGGCAACAGTATGTCACAATTACCTGAGTGACGAGACAACAGTATGTCACAAGTACCCGCGTGACATGGCAATAACAGTAACTATATATGGAACAATGAGCCAAAACAATTTTATACATTCACATATAATAAATCAATAGTATTTTCGTATAGCATGTCAGTATAGATAACAATAGCAATCTTAGTAGAACCTTTTCGGTATAAATAACAATAGTAAAATTGTATTCAAAATACGTAAGCAAGGAATTTAGTTCAAAGACACTAAATATAAAATACTTACAAAAGCAATATTCCTTAAAATGAGTGAAATCCATAACAAAATACGATAAAGTAGAAAATGGTAAGGATACTAAAAACAGTAGTTCGATATTTTTTTTTTTGAATGTAGTTTGATAATTTGAAACATAAACATATCATAAATGAATTTACTCACTTACCATATAAACATTTGAAACCATGGATGAGTTTACTACATAATATATACATATTGGAAACTATAACGCCTCATGGATGAGTTTACTTACCTTGAACATGAACATATCAATTTACAAATTGATTTATTGTCATAATCTCATCACCACAGCAATTTTAATCAGCATATGATTCATACATTGAACTAAACTTAGAAGTCTATTTTCCAGCTAATTATCATAACTGACCATCCTCTGATCTACGATTTTTAATTAATTCTCTACAGCTCCAAATATTACGAAATTTGACATGGGTAATCTACACATATAGGAAATACTACAGTAATATTTTCAATTTAATCTATGATCGATAGAATATCCAAAAAATTAATTATATTCTGGTTTTTCCCAAATCTGTGTAGCAAAGACCTTATCCGACCTCTGTCCACTCCGAAATTTATATCAATATTTCTACCCATGTATAATTTACGAAAGTTTCCAGATTTAATCTAGACATATAAGTTAATCTACAGTAAAAATTTCATATCAATACGAAGTCATTAGCACATCCAAAAATACCGATCTTTCATGATTTTCCAAAACAGTCCAGCAGAATTCAAATACTGACCTCTGTCTATACCAAATATCATAATATTATTTCTACACATTTAAAAATCACGAAACTTTATAGAATGATACTAGACATACACATCTACCTTCATATATATTTTCATAATTTTAACGATGATTAACTAACCCAAAACAGTTTTACGAAATCTGGCTGGTCTAGTAAAAACAGAGGATCTCTAGAAATCTCTATAATGATCCGAAAAATCTAATAAAAAATCATGCTAATGACCATGAACTATGTAATGAATATAAATCAATCCTATACATGCTTATTCTTATAAATAATTCACCCAAGAACAGCCTACTATAGTTAGGAAGTCACTTAATTGAGAAGAAGAACACTTGGAACCAAGTTCTACAAACTAGTGATATGCTCATATTTTATTTGAGCAAGGAAGGATGGAATTGAGTAGGAAAGGGAGAGGAATTTTTTATGTATAATTAGACTTCATACGAAATGAGGAGGAGGAATAAGAAGTAAGGTTGAAAAATGGGTGAATTGTTATAATAAAGTAAGTGGGTCTAGTGGCCTTGTTAGTGGCCTTGTTTCATGCCACCATGCAGAATATGTGCATTATGTGGACCAATTGTCTTCCATTATCTTTGCATTACAATTATATTATTACTAAGATGTAGGCCTAGATATGGTCATACATGATACCATGCACTTTTGGTCATACATGAGACTTGGCACATTTCATTAATCTAAAAAAAATTATACATTACGGATATTACAGTCAGCATAGCGCAACATTACTGATTTAGTCTTCACATCCCAACAACAGTATTTATCATATCGATTATGAAACATACTGTTGTTCTTAATTGCAGGAAAAAGCAAAATCTCCTCATCAGTAATTATTGCCATTGTTACTCCAATTACTGTCTCTGCAGTGCTTTTTCTGGCGGGATACTGCTTCCTGACCAGGAGAGCAAGAAAGAAGTACTATTCCGCACAGGAAGAATTTGGTAAATTTTAAAAATTATTTTGTTATCAAATATGATCAATTTTTTATGTCCCATTGTCATTACTTTATATAAGTATGTGAATGTCGGATGGTTATATGATGATTTCATAAATCATCAAAAACCTTTCAGCTGAAATTTCATGAGAGAACTCCCCAAAAATCATGCTGCTGTTACACTTCTGTTAAACCATCCGAATTCACTTTTATTCTAGCAAAATCTTGGGAGATACTCTTACGCTTATGTTGCTGTTGCAATGTTTTTCAAGACTGTAATTTACTGTTTGGTTGTGTAGCTGGAAATGACATTTTAACTGCAGAGGCATTGCAATTTGATTTTGAGACAATCCAAGCAGCCACAAACAGATTCTTGACCGATAACAAGTTGGGTGCAGGTGGATTTGGTGAGGTTTACAAGGTATAATATTAATTTGTACAATCATCTTTTAGTGGTTCAAAAAACTTACTGATTCAGGACATCAGAAAGTTGATGTAACAAGTGTTCTAATGATTCGTTTGTATATATTCTCAGGGTGTACTTCCTAATGGACAAGAGATAGCCGTGAAGAGGTTATCAAAAAGATCTGGACAAGGTGCAGAAGAATTCAAGAATGAGGTTGTGGTGGTTGCCATGCTTCAGCACAGAAATCTGGTTAGGCTACAGGGATTTTGCTTGGAGGGAGAAGAGAAGATTCTTGTCTACGAATTTGTTCCCAACAAAAGCCTTGACTACTTCTTATATGGTATCGATCATCTAAATAGATTCTCGTGCATTTGAATTCCATTCCTTAATTTCAGTTTCAATTTTGATTTTGGTGTGTACACAGACCATGAAAAGCAACGACAACTTGATTGGCATACAAGATACAAGATAATTGGAGGAATTGCTCGAGGAATTCTTTATCTTCATGAGGATTCTCGACTTAGAATTATTCATCGTGATCTTAAAGCTAGCAACGTATTGTTAGATGAGGATATGAACCCGAAAATTGCAGATTTTGGTATGGCAAGGATATTTGGAGTTGATCAAACTCAAGGAATTACGAACAGAATTGTGGGAACATAGTAAGTTTTGATCACTATTACTAGTTTTCGCATAATCTGGATTAGATGAATTCAGTTTTGCTTTTGCATCCTAGAGGCTGTGTAATAGTGATTACCCTTGTTACCTTCATCATGATTAGTTTCTGGTTTGGTACTGATTTTAAAAATTGTTTATTGTTCCTTAGTGGATATATGGCTCCAGAATATGCTATGCAAGGACAATTTTCTGTGAAATCCGATGTGTATAGTTTTGGTGTTCTAGTTCTTGAGATTATAACTGGCAAGAAGAACAGCAGTTTCTATCGAACAAATAGTGTCGGGAACCTCTTAAGCCATGTAAGTTAGAATAAATAATGAGAGAGGAGTTAGAATTGCAACTATTTGATTATAACTTGATGAATTATTGCAGGCATGGGAACTTTGGAGAGATGAGACACCAATGCAACTGTTGGATTCAAATTTGACAGATTCTTACTCAAGAGATGAAGTCATGAGATGCATCCATATAGGTTTACTATGTGTCCAGGAAGATCCAGCGGCGAGACCAACAATGGCAATTGTAGTTTACATGCTTACTAGTTACTCTGTTTCTCCTCCATTACCTCAAAAACCTGCATTTTTCATTGGCAGTAAAACAGAGCTGAACATGCATATTTCTGATAAGTCTACCAAGTCCAAGCCATTGTCCGTTAATTCTGCTTCAATCACTGAACTATGCCCTCGTTAAATAGTAATGAGATGTTCCATCATTGTAGCAAATTGATGTTTGAATCTTCTCCACTCATTTTTTTTCTTGTAAAGGAGCTCACTTGGAGAAAATTATTGTAAAAAAATGAGGGATAATTACCCTGGTGGCCATCAAATTGACGACACACTATCAAAATAACCACTGGATTGAAAAGTTATTCCAAAATAGCCATTTCTGACGAACTTTGTGACACCAATGACCATTCCATCAAACACTGTTAACTTCTTATTATTTTGGTATCAAAATGGCGTTAATTTTTAAATAATCACAAGTTCTTTTATAAAATGCATGTTGCATCAAACATGTGCTTGATCAAAATATATACCTTTATGGATGATGAAAAGGCCAGAGTCATGATCTCCAATTCATGGCTTCGCATCATTTCTGCCACTCTTTCTGTGCAAATTGCAAAAGCTGGTAGCCTGAAGACAATCATTTCAGAGAGAATACTTAATGGTGGTATATTTTGCATATATACAAATAGCAAAACACAAGAGTCACTAGACTATGTGCTTGTTTGGTTGGGCTTTCTACTGGCTCAAAAGGTCTACGAACCTCTACTTGAGTTTTTAGAGTTGTTTGGTTGGGCTTTTGAAATTGTCTATTTTAAATTCAGTAGATGTTAGTAGAGTTTAAACCTCTACTAGACAAAAGCTCCTATTTATGAGCTTTTCAAAATAGACCTTTTAAAAAAAGAAGTATTTGACCTATATATCCCTAAATGTTTATTATTGACATGGAATACCCTTATTAAAATAAAACCCTGGAACTATTTATATTCTTTATTCTTTGCTCTCTAGTCTCTACAGATAATCTATAATTTTGCTCTACACATACAAAAGAACGGTTCTTTGCTCTACACATACAAAAAAACGGTATGTATAATTTTTGTTCATTAATATTTTTTTTGTTTATTTATTTATCGTTGCCTTGTTTTTTTTTTTTTTTTTTTTTTTTTTTTAGCTGTCAACGTTTGGTAGTGGTGACTGGTGAGCCCACCTGCACTGCTCATGCAGAATTTGCAATTCTAATTTGCTTTTTTTTTTTTTGAGCTGTCAAAAGTTTTATGCATGCTTGGCTGCACACAACGCAACATTATGCTTAAATTTTCAGTGGAAAACAGTTTAATCGTAGAAACACCAACAATAATAATAATAATAATAATAAAAATAAAAATAAAAATAAAAATAAAAAAAACAATCGTTGCCTTGTTTCTTTCTGTTTGTAATATATGTTTGACTTTCAATTTTTAATTTTTTTTTTAGATTTGTGTTTATATTATCTGGTTGCTTATTTATATAATATTCCATGGAATTTTTTTTGGTTGCTTATTTATTTTAATATTCATGATTTTTTTTTTTTCTATATATTTCATAGAATGGAACCTAGTGTGGAGGAAAGCCCAAAAAGAAATAAGGCAGAATGGACTGATTTATATGTTGACACATTTGTTAAGATTTGTGTTTATGAAGTTATAGCTGGTAATCGACCAAATGGTCACTTCAACAAAGAGGGTTGGAAAAATATTTCGACCAAGTTGGCACAAACGATTAATAAGAACTATAGTAAAAAACAGATGAAAAATAAATGGGATAATCTTAAGAGAGAGTGGCAGCTCTGGAATAATCTAGTTGGAAAAGAAACTGGCCTTGGTTGGGATTATGTTAAGCAAACAATTGATGCTAGTGAAGAATGGTGGGACAAAAAATTAAAGGTGCAATTTCTTACTTTAGTCTTGCAATATTAATTGAAAAATTAATTATTTTTGAAGAATAAATTTTAATATAATATATATGCATGTTGATATTAATGTAGGAAAATCCGGATGCATCTAAATTTCGAACAAAAGGCTTGAGGAGTGCTGACCAGTTAGATATTTTGTTCAGAGATGTTGCTGCTACTGGGGAAGGATCTTGGGCACCATATATGGGATTTATACCTACTAATAGTGAATATATAAATGAAATCGATAGGATGAATGGAATAGAAACAAATATTAATGAAAATTTAGATAATACTGATGGGGATGGCATACCTGGGACTACACCAGAATCTTCTTTACAAGGAAATTTAAGGAAAAGAAAAAAAATATTTCAAGCTAAAGAAGGGTCTGCTGTCTTTTTTTTTTGAAACAACGATTTATTGATAAAGCCAAAAGAGGCAAAAACCTTACAAAATCCAACCCAGGATACGATCAAAAAAACGCAAACAAAGGAAAGTTCCTAAACAGAACAGCAACCCAATACAACCAACATACCACAACTGGACAAAAGAAAAACGGGAAAGGCATCCAGACTAAACCATAACAATGACAATAAGAACATAGATAAAATGATAGACCAAAACCACTGCTCAAGGACTCAAGTCACATTATCCAAACAATTAGATCGATTATGTGATTCAGTGGATGGTAAGAATGATGAATCTAGTATTGCAAAGGTGATCGAAATGTTACGTGGCATTCCAGAAATTGAGAGAGGAAGTGAGTTTTTTATGAAGGCAGTTAGACTTTTTCTTAAGAAGGAGAACATAGAGACGTTTGTTGCACTTAAGGATCATGACCTACAAATTATGTTTCTAGAGCAAGCTTAGAATAAATTTTTAGATTTGGTCTTGTTTTTTTATTTATGTAATGAATTGCTTTGAGATTTTGTTTATCTATTGGACAATTACTATTTGATTTATGCAATGCAGTTGAAGTTTTTTTTTTTTTTTTTTTTTTTTTTTTTTTTTTTTTCAAATGAAAGTTGATTGATGTTATTATTATTTTTTGGGGGAATTACAGTTTGGTCCTTATCTTTTAAGGAAACGTCACTTTTTTACTTGACTTATGCATATTAGGGTTTTTGGTCCTCATCTTTTTGAAAATACATCAAAAAAGTCCCTTTGACCAAAAAGTTGACAGTCAACGTTAATAGAAGTGTCAAAAAGATGGTTTTACCCCTAAGCAATGCAAAAAGACTGAAATGCCCCTCTAACAATTACTCTTAAACCCATTTAATATTAGGAAATTAAAAATGCATCCATCAAGGATTGAACCTTCAACTTCATGGTTAAAAGCAACAAGCTCTAACCAATTGAGCTACTCCAACTCATTGTTGGAGGCTTGTTGAATTAAATGTATATATAGTTATATAATTTGTTTAAAATAATTTAAAATAAACTCATATATATATATATATATATATATATATATATATATATATATAATTTGAAATAAACTCATATTTAATAATAATATATCAAAACAGATTTATGGAAAAGAAAATAAGGAAAAAAAAGGAAAAAAAAAACGGAAAAAAAATTCTTTTTATTTTTTAATTTTTTTTCCCTTTTCAATTTATAGGCTTTGATTTTCTGGGTTTTTCTTTTATCAAATTGAAATAAAATATTTTTTGTAAAGGAAAAAAATTCAAAAAAAAAAAAAAAAAAAAAGAAAGAAAAAAATCTACGGGCTTTGATTTTCTAGGTTTCTTTTTGTTTTCTTATTTCCATTTGATAAAGAAACCCAGAAAATCAAAACTCATAAATTAAAAAGGGAAAAAAATAAAATAAAAAAGAAAGAAAGAAAGAAAGAAAGAAAAAAATTCCCTTTTTTTTTTTTTGACTTTTTTTCCTTTTGTTTTCTTATTTTCTTTTTCTTTTTCTTAAATATGTTTTGATATATTATTATTAAATATATTTCAAATTATATATATATGAGTTTATTTTAAATTATATAAATATATTTAAATTATTTTAAACATATTATATAACTATATATACATTTAAATCAATAAACCTTCAACAATGAGTTGTAGTAGTTCAACTGGTTAGAGCCTATTATTTTTATCCACAAGGTTGAAGGTTCAATCTTTGATGGATGCATTTTTTATTTAAATGGGGTTTAAGAGTAATTGTTAGAGGGGCATTTCAGACTTTTCGCATCCTTATGGGTAAAACTGTCTTTCTAACACTTCCATTACTAAAAGTACCGTTTTACCCATGGACCAGTTAACTTTGACTAACCATTGACTGACGGAGGGACCTTTTTGATGCATTTCCAAAAAGATGAGGACTAAAGACCCTAATACACGTAAGTCGGGTAAAAAAGTGATGTTTCCTTAAAAGATAAGGACTAAACTGTAATTCCCCCTTATTTTTTTCATTAAAATTATGTTATTATTTTATTTGTTTGATGATGTTTATACTTTTTATAATATGTTTATATTCTTCAGATATGGATGATGATTATGAAGCTTTTGATAATCAAGGTGATGATGACAAAAAACGTTTACAAATGATAAAAATAGGAGTTGGTTTATATGTTCACCATTTTATTAAGTACAATTTAAAGGAAAAGTGTAGAACATCATCTTTATCAGGATACAAATGGGTAATGGAGGTTTTACATGGCCATCATATTGTATGTCATGAGCAATTTAGGATGGAAACATCGGTATTCATAAAACTATGTGATACATTGCATCAATCTTATGGCTTGGAAAAAGGTAAGGACATTTCAATACATGAGTCGGTGGCTATTTTTTTGTTGGTGTTAGGGCATGCTTGTGAAAATATAATGGCTCAAGAAAGATTTCAACATTCAGGAGAAACTATATCTAGATGGTTTGGAATAGTTTTGGAAGCTGTTTGTCGCATGGCTGTTGATTATCTGAAACCATCTGACCCATATTTCAAGGAATTCCTAGAAAAATAAAAGATGATAATAGATATTGGCTTTATTTTAAAGATTACATAGGTGCAATTGATGGAACACATATATCGGTTGTGATGCCTGTATCAAAGCAAATACCATACATCGGTAGAAAAGGATCTCCTACTCAAAATATAATGGCTGCATGTGATTTCAATATGTGCTTCACTTTTGCATGGGCTGGATGGGAAGGTGCTGCTCATGATGCACGTATTTTTTTAGAGGCATTGCGTAGAGAAATTTTACATTTCCCTCATCCACCTAGAGGTATGTCATAAAATATGTTTTACATATATTGTTGTATAAATGTATTATATATTGAGTTAATAAAATGTTCATTTATATGTGTAGGCAAATATTATTTGGTAGGGACCAGGATCCTCTCCTCACCTCACCTCACCTCATCCTCATCTTTTCCTCACCTTTTCAAAGCATGTGATTGGTTGTTAATAAAGTGTCAATCACATCTTAACCATTTATTCATTGCAATGCTTATGTGTCATAAGATTAAGTGAGGTGAGGATAAGGTGAGGTGAGGAGAGGATCATTGTCCATTTGGTAGATGCAGGCTATCCACAAATGAAAGGCTATTTAGGGCCATATAAAGGTGAGCGATATCATCTCCTAGATTTTCGACGTGGAAGGCAGCCTAGTGGAAAAAAAGAAATATTTAATCATGCACATTCTTCTTTGAGATGCACTATTGAAAGGACATTTGGTGTTTGGAAAAATAGATGGAAAATATTACATCACATGCTCAGATTCCCATTTACTAAACAAGTGAAAATTGTGATTGCTTCAATGGTTCTTCATAATTTTATAAGAGTTAATGCTGATATAGATCAAAAGTTTAAGCCATATGATGACGATGATGATAAACTACCAAGTGATGATGAAGAAGAAAATGCTACTCAAGATGTTTACGAGGAGCGACGTCCTAATCATGAAATGGACAAAGAACGTGACAGTATTGCAACTCTTCTGATGCTTCGATGATAACTTATTTAATTTTAATTTTTTTTTCCATTTAACTTTTTACCTTTGTATGAGATATTGATCATTTTCCTTTTGTTTAATCTTTGACAATGCTTCAACTTTGTTGAAAATTTAATATTTTCTGGTTTTTTTTTTTTTTTAATCTTTTAAGTTTATATTGTGAAAGTTTTGAATTTTATTATTATTGTGCAGTAGAAAATGTAGTTAACATGTAAAAAATCTTTATGTTCAATTTTTTTTTTTTAAAGTGAATAAATAATATATCATTTTTAGTAATTTAATATCACAGTAGACTTTTTGAGAGTTTACAACCAAACGGTCTACTGCTATAAAAGTGCGTTTGTAATTACCAACCAAACAACTATATATTTTTTTTTTTTCAAAAGCTCTATTTCAATTAGATCTACTACAAGTAGACCTTTTACGAGTAGAGGATTTTCAAAAACCCAACCAAACATACCATATATATGCTTACTTGCTGGAAAGTAGATTATCACTTCAGATATTTACCTTTCATTTGTCGACTTTCCAAGTACCTTTGCCCTCTGTGACCTAAGACATTTGATAGTGGACTCAACAAGATCCATTTCATGGTCAGCCATTTTATTTGTCCAGCCCTGTAAAGAGTCAAATTGGGTAAAACAGCGGTCACACAAAAACTCAAGCATTTAAATCAATTAATGTTCCACAGGACATTTCATGGTTTCAGCTTGGTCGTGGTGATTAATTTAATATAAAATTAATTAAAAAAATAATATGAGGTGAAAATCTCTTATGTTGATTATTAATTAGGATGAAAAACTTGGGATATATTATAGTTTAAATATGAGAATGGCCATTTTGATACCAAAAGAACAAGAATTTAACAGTGTTATGACGGTGTTTGATGGAATGGTCATTGGTGTCACAAAGTTCATCAAAAATGGCCATTTTGGAACAACTTTCCAATCCAATAGCCATTTTGATAGTGTGTCATCAATTTGATGGCCACCGGGGTAATTATCCCAAAAAATAACTTGATTTCGAGACTAACACACCACACCGATTAGTTTAAAAATAAAATTGTGTATTTTTCACTTAGTAGGACACTCAAGTACCATTTTGATGAAGATCAATTTATGGGAGAATTGTATAAATCATGGTGTTGACAACAACTTGATTTATGCAATTTCATCAATCACTTATGATGAAGGTATATGCTTAATTTTTGTGATTTGACCAATCATAGAGATGATGAAGGTCTATTGTTGGGTGATTGGAATTGTGATTATATTCAACGAGTTAGCAATGTGTTTACGGTCCTGAGTATTCCTAGAATCAATAGAGTTTGATTACCCATTCCGGCACTGCATCATTTTTGGTATTAGAGCCAAATCGATTGTTGTTGTCTTTTGATCACTTTAATAGTTGGTATTTGTTGCGAATCAACAACATCTAGTTCTTATTTTGCTTTTGGTATTCTCGAGAATCAACGGATCTACTTTCCGGCATTCCAAGAATCAACGGATTGTAATTTTCGGCATTCCAAGAATCAACGAAATCAAAATAGTTATCCCGTTTTGTATATCAATTTAATTTCTTTTGTAATTTTTTTCTGTTACATTTGTAATCTTTAATTAATTTGATGACGATTTCTTTCGACCCCGGCGGGAATGATGAAGATCAAGTTATGGGAGAATTAAATAAATCATGGTGTTGACAACAACTTGATTTATGCAATTTCATCAATCACCTATGATGAAGGTATATGCTTAATTTATGTGATTTGACCAATCATAGAGATGATGAAGGCCTATTGTTGGGTGATTGGAATTGTTATTATATTTGTTTCCTTTTATGTAATTTTCCTACTCCTATATATTGGAGCTTGTAAGCCATCTCTTGGTAGACTTGATTTGATAAATAAATTTCAGTTTTCCAAAGTTATTTTGTTTGCTTCTCAGTATTCTATTGAATCAGCAAGTTAACAAATTGTTTTAAGTCCTGGGTATTCTTCGAATCAACAGAACTCGAACATTGGCGCTGCTTCACATTTGGAAAATTTGTGATTTTTCATTGATAACACCAATATCAGGAGAACAAGTTCCAGACAGCAATTTGGTTTACTCTTATTCGAAAGTAAACATGAACTTTTTCAAACAGAAATTTGTTTCACTTAGCTACTGATTCTCTAAAACAATCCTGACAAAGAAGACAAGTTGCAAAAGTAACAAAGGAACTACAACGAGGAGAAAAGTTCCGGATTTTCTATTCTTCTTTCCTCCAATGCCAAAAATACAATTTGATTAGAACTTAATTAAAATCCACCAAATATGGTAAAGTTTTATGTTCAAAAGTAATGAATCAAGCATTGAATACGATACCTTTCCGGGGTGAGGTATTGGTAGCCGGTGGAGGAGATACTATTACTAATCCTTCTTCTGTTGTTGGCAGCTGAGGTTTTGGTGTTGCGTTGGCGTTGGTGCATTCCCTGCAGGGTCGCTGTAGAAATGAACAAATATCGTACCAAAAATTACAACTTGGCGAAACAACTCTACCTCCTTGCCTTCCATGGCAACACGTTGGGAGCAAATCAGTGGCTTTGGAAAGGCAGTCGCTGCATTCCTTCTCAAAGAACCATAGCTCAAATTCCATGACAAAGTATCTGAATTTCTGATAGAATTTTCTTAATCACAGAATTGAGAAGAATTGGATCTATAATTTCTTTCTCATTAATCATCGTCACAATTCCACTCATAGTAAATATTCTTAGATTTCCTTTTAGAGAGTAGCTGTGTTGATACAATGTTAAGAATTCTATATGAAATGAAGCAAAAAGATGGTTTTTTTTATACACCCCTCCTTCATTATCAAGTCCTAACATTGTCGTCAACCATGAAACGAATATGACTTGATGAATTTTTGGTCTGAATATGCTTCGTACTGTGTATATTTAGTGTAGATGTGTAAAGCTACTTTTCTTTAACAACTCTTTATATAACATGAAATTGGTACAATTACTTTTCTTTTGGTTTCTCAGTCCTTAAGATAGCTATGAATCCTAAAAATTCAGGTTTCCAGGATAGTGAGATTCTCAAGAACTGAACACAATGTATATGCATTTCATATCATTCTCTCAAAGTAGCTAGGATGTACACTACAAAGTTAATGCATATTTACTACAAAGTTAATGAATGGAATAAATTTTCCAGTTCACAAAGAGAAATGCAGCTATGAAACATAATTTCATCTTACTTTATAAGGCAAGAAAGTGGGACGCGCACATGCACTGACCTTATATAAAGTCTAGCTTGTCAAAGTCTTCTAAGCAGACAAACATTATGTGAGTGAAAAGTGGTGAAGGCAATTGAAAAATCATAATGAGTTTGGTCCATATATATTTGAAATTATGTTTTAAGGACTTTGAATTGGTCAAATGAATAGATACTTGATCTTTTAATCAAGTGTGATCTTTTAACCAAGTATGAATTACTCGATGCAAAATCAACGAACCAAAAGAATCAAATAGAAGAGAGAAAATAGGGATGTGGTTTCTCATTACAACAAAAAGTAGAAATACAAAAGTACCTGCATGTATATATCATCTCACAAGCAAAAATGAGTAAAAAGCTATTCTACCTTTATAATTAATATAATAACTCCAATATCCCTTCAAACTCACGATGATGGGCTACAACTAATATTGAGAGTTTTCCAACTAAAAAACAAAAAATGCGAAATATATATATATATATATATATATATATATATATATATATGATGCAATTGTAAACAAGTCTACAATCTGCATGGAAAGAAAAAATGAAAGGTAAGTATGTGTCATGCATAAGGTAGCGATGAGTAAGATACAATCAACCTCGATAGTTAGAATATTATTTTATAAATATGTGTCATGCATAAGGTAATGACAGGTAAGATACATACATGTATTGCGTTACATATATGTTCCTCATAGTCAAACCAGATACATTTGATTCTACTTATAAAAGTTTCCAAGTTTGCTGTAATCAATTGATGCTTTGTAGTAGCATGGTGTCCTTAGGATACCAATTGTAGGAACCCGGATTTATGTTGTGCAGTGGAAAATAGGTTTTAAAATTTGTATGCAACATGTAAACCGTATACAATATATAAAAATGTATAAATGGAATTAGATCATACCCTTGATGACCTACTCCTTCGTTTCTTTAAGCTTTATTCTGTTTTGAACCACCACGTCTTCCTCGCTATGTCCCGTGATCCAGCAACTGCTTGTGGGTGCGTCATGATCTTCAAGTAATGTACAGGAGGCTTGAAGAAAAAACCCTTTCTTCTTCTTGGCAAGATCGGCCACAAGAGAAGAAAAATATATATATATATTTATTTATTTTTCTTTTCTTTGGCCGAATATCACACCTAGACTTTTCCTGCTTTTTGGTGTATATATATATCGTTCAAATCCAAATCATAAGACTTTGTGAATCAATAAGTGATTTCATCTTGACTAATTACAGATATCATTACTCTTCCTCAGTTCCTCTCCTTTCTACATCAATGACCTTTTCTTCTCAATTTTCCACATGGATACAGTTGGGGTCATTTATTATTATTGAAGCTGAAAATTCAAAGTCTAAATCCAAGTCATCCTTGGCAGCTACCGGCTAACCAGTTATCAATGCAAGGCAAAAGCTTGGAAACTTCAGGCTTAGGCATCTGATTGAACCAGTTACTTACTTTTGTGGCCTCATTTTTGGTTGTCTAAAATTCTATAGTCCCCATGACCAGTAATCTGCTGCAGTATCAATAGGTTTGATTGAATGGTTTCTATGTAGACCAGTCAACCTCTCATCCCTCGGTTCTGTTAAATGGTTCCAAGTTGTAATTAATACCTTCACGAGATTCCTCTATACATATGTCATTGAGCATAAAAATCGAAAAAAAAAATATGGGATGTTCTGTCTGGCTGTTTTTCCTTTTTCTCATGACTATACTCATTTCGTCCAGCGTTGCCCAACCATTTTATGTATGCCACTTCTGTACAAATACAAGAAATTACACTGCAAACAGTGCCTTCCCAGCTAACCTCAATTTAACTCTTGCTTCTCTGGAATCAAATGCTACACGCAGCAATGGATTCTACAATACAAGCACCGGTCAGAGTCTTGATAGAGCCAACTGTTGGGTGTGCAACCAAAGTCCCATATTGGCTAGACATGGGAATGATCATGGGTATATAAGTATGGGAAAAAGATCCATTGGTATAAGGCTTTTTGAGTAGAGACCCAAGAGCAAATCCGTGCGGGCTTAGGCCCAAAGTGAGCAATATCATACTAATGTGAAGAATGTGGGTTCCGTATTTATAACAAGTGGTATCAAAGCCATACCCTAGACTTAGCCAAACCGAAGTCAAACCAAACCAGGAGGTGGTGGGCCCCAGGTTTCTCGCGATGGGGTCCGTGATGTTAGCTCTCGAGGTAGGCAATGCTCCAGTACTTCACGTAAGGTGTGTGCTCCGACACGGTGGAGATGAGTGACATCGATGGAGTGCTCATCCTAGCATTGACGAATAGATGATCGCTTGAAAGGAGGCCCGAACCGTGAAGATAATGATGATCCTTTATTCGAGGGGAGGATTGTAAGGTGCAACCAAAATCCCACGTTGGCTAGACATGGGGATGATCATAAGTATATAAGTATGAGAACAACCTCCATTGGTATGAGACCTTTTGAGTAGAGACCTAAGAGCAAATCCGTGCAGGCTTAGGCCCAAATAGACAAAATCATACCAATGTGGAGAATGTGAATTCCGTACATATAACACCAACGACCTTTTTCTTTGTAGAGGAGATATCTCCCCTGAGTTGTGCTAGAGTCTGGTCTTCACTTGTAATATCTAAACCTGGACTATATTCAAAGCACCAAAAAGTCTAGTCTTCTTAAGAAACTATTGGGTCAACAGTTATAAATATGGAAGGAAAAAAAGTCAAAAGCTTGGAAACTTCAGGTTTGATCAATCTGATTGAGAACCGGTTGCTACCTCATGTACCCTGATTTGCTCAAGACCAGTAATCTGCCATGGTGGGAACGCTGTCTGTGGAGTCAATTCAACCTCTTTTTTTGCTTGGAGTGTTGGAGAAAAATTTAGATTATGTGTACCTTACATCGATAGTTGTTGAATTGAACCGAAAACTGCTTCAAAGTATATAACTTGTATCGAACTATATGTTGTTGCAACCTGTAAAAATAGAAATTGTGTGCTTCAAGGCACATCATTAATGACACATTCCTTAAGACACTATTTCCCCCCACCAATTGGGTGTTGCACCGGGTTATGCATATATGCCTTTAAGATACAATGAAGCATCGGTGTCTAACATCGTTGTGCACTAATGATATTAGACCGTGAACACTTTTGACGTTTGCAAGCTTGACAGGATATGAAATTCTATCATTGCGCATTTGATAGAATATCGGTAATTTAATACAAGAAAACAATGTAATTAACAATATGGTTTTAATAAATAAGAGAAAATGGATAGGAGATGTCACTGGCCTAACTCTCTCAATTCTCTCAAATTCTTGTCTCTGTCAAATGGTGTATGAATGAGCATTTTATAGAGTGGTTAATTTGTACCCATTCGTGAAACAATGCAACCTTTGTTGCTTTGCACCCATTCATTAAAAGATGCAACCTTTAAGCATAAAGTTGTGTCTTTTCACCCAATAAGACACATATACACCATGTTGAAAATTTGTGACTTTTCGTTAACAACTTCTGGAAAGTTGTGTCATTTCTATTCTAATTCAATTTATTTGAAAATGTTCCAACACGGAGTTGTTAAATGCTGCTTAATTGTAACTAATACCTAAATGGGATTCCTCTATTTGTCATTGAAATTGTATATCTTCTCTGTATTTTAATGGCGCTGTTCCGTCTGGATCATGTTTTTGCCTTTGTCATTTGCTTACTCATTTCGTCCAGTGTTGCCCAACCATCTTATGTATACCACTTCTGTACAAATACAAGAAATTACACTGCAAACAGTGCCTTCCCAGCTAACCTCAATGTAACTCTTGCTTCTCTGCAATCGAATGCTACACGCAGCAATGGATTCTACAATACAAGCACCGGTCAGAGTCTTGATAGAGCCAACGCCATTTTTCTTTGTAGAGGAGATGTCTCCACTGAGTTGTGCCAGGGTTGTGTCAAGGTCGCTAGTGATGATATTATAAACCGCTGTTCAAGACAGAAAGAAGCAATTATATGGTATAATCTGTGTATGTTGCGGTACTCTAACGAGTCTATATTTTCAGATATGGTAGAAAAGCCAGTTGTGTATGCTTGGAACATATATAATGTTGCAGACCCCGGTCAATTCAATATCACTTTGGCAGCTTTGATGAACCATCTTGTTAATCAGGCAGTGTCTTCCAGCAACTTTTTTGCTGCTGGAGATGTGAATCTTACGGATTTTACCACGATATATGGGCTTGTGCAGTGCACTCCAGACATAACGCAATCTGATTGCAGAATATGCTTATCCAGGTGTGCTAGTCAGATTCCTGATTGCTGTAATGGAAAGAAGGGAGGAAAAGTTTACGGGCCAAGTTGCAATATCAGGTTTGAAACGTTCCCTTTCTATACTTTGGCCTCTCCACCACCTACGTCCCCATCTCCTCCAGAAAATGCGACACCTCCACCACCACCACCAGCTTCCTCAACAAATTCCAGTGGTAAGCATATGATTTTGTACCTGGTGTTTGAAGGATCAGGTTTTTGTGCAAGGCCAGAAAAGTGTGCTTTAATATTTACTTGATGACATTCTTTTGTATGCAGAAAATGGGCAGATCTCATCAGAGATAATTATTTCCATTACCATTCCAACAGTTGTCTTTGCGGTGTTTGTATCATCTTCATGCTATTTTCTCCTAACTCGGAGAGCAAAGAGAAAGAATAAATCTGCTAAAAAGGGAAACGGTAAAAACAAAATCGAAAAAACCTTGATAAAATAGATAACCATTTTCTCTTGTCTATAATTAAGTCTCAATGTATTTACACTTGAACTTTCAATTCTGAATATATCGATAGAGGGAGGTTATTGACGAAAAGATAAACCTTGGGGGCTCCGTGAAATTTACTCTTACACTGATGCGGCGGATCAACTGGCATTAGATTATTTGGAGGGGTGGGATTTCAAACAAGCCAAGTAAGACCAAACCCGGGCGACGGATTTAGAATGACTTGAAATTTTGACAGCTGATGTGTTTCGGCGTTTCCGGAACTACTACGAAGCTTTGCTGCGCAAGCACGTCCTTTTTTTAGGCGAATTCCGTCGTTTAGGCCTTGAATTAGGCGTTTTTGCTATTTTAGGAAAGTTTCGTTTTCGCTTTAAATTGAGTTTCCCAATTCCGAATCGACTTACGTCAATTCTGGAGTGTTTAGGATTCTCAGTAGAATTAGTTTTTGCTTTAATTTCGTTTTTGCCTTTTTTGGTAAATTTCCGTTTTAAATCGTTTTCTTGCTTTCCAAGGAATTCGATTAGGTTTAGGAGTTGTTTTGCTTTAAATAAAGATGTAGGCCGAATTGGCCAGGCAGTTTTTGATTTATAAAATTTAGAGTTTTCTCTATTCATTCCAATTTCGGTATTCATCACGAATCAACGAATTGAAGCCTAATTTTCCGGTATTTGTGCGCAAATCAACGGAACTTTAGTAGGTTGTTTCTAATCGTGTTACGCAGGTTTTTCTCGACAGAGCTTCCGCTACATCAGTTGGTATCAGAGCCGTGTTCGTTCGGGACAACATCATCATGCCGCCGAGAAGACGACCAGACCAGATTCCTGTAGACCTAGCCATCGAACGTGACCGTGTGATACAGTTGGAGCGACAGGTGGAGCAATTAACGGCGCAGCTTGCGGCGTCAAGAGCCAACCAAAACCCGTTTCAGGCTTTACATCATGAGACAAGTAGTGACGAAGTGGAAGGGGATCCGCAACCACGACGTCGACAGAGAGCACCTGTGACTGATGACAGGGCTGATGACAGGGCTGATGACAGAACTGAAGATGTCAGGCGATGGGAGTCAGGGATGCGGACAGAGGTTCCGAAATTCCGTGGAAGCATGCAGCCAGAAGAGTTTCTGGAATGGATTGGAATCGCTGATGAAATTCTGGAATTCAAAAGAGTTCCTGCGAATGAGAGGGTGGCATTGGTGGCCACGCGTTTTCGGGGCAGAGCCGCGGCTTGGTGGCAACAATTTAAACTCGCTAGGAATCGTTCAGGAAAACCCAAACTTTCTGACTGGGAGAAGATGAAACGAAAGTTGCGTGAAGAGTTTCTACCTCACAATTTTACGAGATTGATGTACCAGAGATTGCAGAATCTACGTCAAGGCATGAGGTCTGTGGATGAATATACAACCGAGTTCTATGAGTTGTTGGTGCGAAACGATATAGAGGAGACACATGATCAATTGGTGTCGCGCTATTGTGGTGGGCTGCGTACACAAATCCTTGATATGGTTAATCTTTTCGATCCCGTTACAGTAACTGAGGCGCATCAGAGGGCTTTACAATTGGAGAAGTCATTGTCGCGAAAATCTGGGAGTGGACCATTCATGAGTTTCGGAAGCAGAACTAGCAATCGAAATAGGACAAATATAGGCAGTAGTTCGGGTGAAAATTCTGGGGGACGTACCAGTGCTAGTGGCAGTACAAATTCTATACAACGAAACCCTGCAAGTAATATTCAAACTCCCCGAGCAACGGGAGGATTTCGGTGCTTCGGATGTGGAGAAACAGGCCATAGATTGTCAGAATGCCCAAGACCAGCAAAAAAGGTATTGTTTATTGATCCAATAGAATTTAATGAGGAAGATGCGGAGATAGAGGAAGACCCACCGTTAAGTGCGGAAGATATGGCGAATGAGGAACTGGTAGATGGTGACACTGGAACGATGTTGATGGTGCGACGTACCTGCTTGGCGCCAAGAACTGGAGAAGGAGAGTGGCTTCGAAATAACATCTTTCAGTCTACTTGTACCATCCTTGGTAAGGTGTGTCGATTTGTCATAGACGGGGGAAGTTATGAGAATATTGTGTCAGTCGAAGCAGTACAAAAGTTAGGGGTGACGACAGAAAAACATCCAAAACCATATAGACTAGCGTGGCTGCAAAAAGGGGGAGAGGTGACTGTCTCACAGCGGGCGCTAATTTCGTTTTCTATGGGAACCAACTACAAGGATCAGATGTGGTGTGATGTGGTGGACATGGATGCATGTCACTTATTGCTAGGGAGGCCGTGGCAATATGACAGAAAAGTGTATCATGATGGGTTTAAGAATACCTATTCTTTTGTTTTTCATGAAAAAAAAATTGTGCTACTACCGAGCAAACCATCTGAGAAGATTAAGGCGCAAGGCGATAATACTAACCTGTTATCATATGCA
The DNA here is from genome assembly GCA_008009225.1 of Acer yangbiense. Taxonomy (NCBI): domain Eukaryota; kingdom Viridiplantae; phylum Streptophyta; class Magnoliopsida; order Sapindales; family Sapindaceae; genus Acer; species Acer yangbiense. The sequence goes on along the minus strand of CM017764.1, from coordinate 53,195,888 downwards.
AGATTCGAGTTGGAGATAAAGGAAGCAGAAACGGTGTATGTTTTAATGGGAAAAGAAACACAGGCTGATATGGTGGTTCCTAGTGCTGTAGCTCCTCTGATTTCGGAGTTTTCTGATGTGTTTCCGGAAGAATTACCTGAAGGACTACCACCTCTACGTGACATTCAACATCATATCGACCTAGAGCCAGGAGCTATGTTGCCAAACAAACCACATTACAGAATGAGTCCCACTGAGCACGAAGAGTTACGAAGGCAGGTTGAGGAGCTACAGTCAAAGGGGCATATCCGTGAGAGTCTAAGTCCATGTGCTGTTCCCGCCTTGTTAATTCCCAAGAAAGATGGAACATGGAGAATGTGTGTCGACAGTCGCGCAATTAATAAGATCACAGTAAGGTATCGCTTTCCAATTCCGAGACTGGATGATTTGTTAGATCAATTGAGTGGGGCACATGAGTTCACCAAATTGGACTTGAAGAGTGGGTATCATCAGATTCGCATTCGACCTGGGGATGAATGGAAGACAGCGTTCAAGACGCGAGAGGGATTATATGAATGGCTAGTCATGCCATTTGGGTTGTCAAACGCGCCTAGCACCTTCATGAGAGTGATGAACCAAGCCCTTCGACCATTTATCGGTAAGTTTGTTGTTGTTTACTTCGATGATATCTTAATTTACAGTGCAAACCCTGAGCTGCATCTTCAGCACATTCGGGAAGTATTATGTGTGTTGCGAAGAGAAAAATTTATTGCTGCAGCCAAGAAGTGCGTTTTTATGACACCAAAGGTGTTATTTTTGGGATATGTTATTTCTGGAGAGGGTCTACAGGTGGATGAGTCCAAAATAGAGGCAGTGAGGCAGTGGCCACGACCGAAAACAATTACTGAGGTACGGAGTTTCCATGGATTGGCATCATTCTACCGCCGGTTCATCCCGCACTTTAGTAGCATTATGGCACCTGTCACTGAGTGTATGAAAGGAGTCAAGTTTCAGTGGTCGACCGAGGCTGAAGAAGGTTTTCAGCAAATCAAAGAGAAATTGACAACAGCCCCTATACTCGTTCTACCAGATTTTTCTCAACCGTTTGAGCTGCATAGTGATGCTTCCAAGGTGGGCATCGGAGCTGTTTTGAGTCAAGGGGGGAAACCGGTGGCTTATTTCAGTGAAAAACTGTCGGGGTCTCGAGTACGTTATAGCACATATGACATAGAATTCTATGTCGTGGTCCAAGCGGTGAAACATTGGCGGCATTACTTATTCCACCGAGAATTCATTCTATACACCGATCATGACTCATTGAGACATCTCCACAGTCAAGAAAAAATTTCTTCCCGGCATGCTTCATGGTCAGCTTACCTTCAACAATTTACATTAGTTCTGAAGCACAAAGCAGGTGTTTCGAACCGGGTGGCTGATGCTCTGAGTCGAAGAGTCAATTTGTTATCAACAATGGTTGTCCAGGTTCCAGGTTTTAACTCTTTTCGTGAATTATTTGATTATGATCCACACTTTTCAGAGATAATGGCTGCTGTTCGAGAGGGAAAAGATTCGGAATTTGTATTGGTAGATGGGTTCTTATTTCGGGGAAATCAACTTTGTATTCCCGAGTGTAGTTTGCGTCTGCAGATTATTAAGGAGATACATGGGGAGGGTCACGTGGGCAGAGATCGCACTCTTCAATTAGTCAAGGCTTCGTACTTTTGGCCAACAATTCAGAAGGAAGTAGAGAGATATGTGGACCGTTGCCGGATTTGTCAAGTGTCTAAAGGGAAAGCGACTAATGCCGGTTTGTACAGGCCATTACCGATTCCTACTCAACCGTGGACGGACTTGAGCATGGATTTTGTTTTGGGACTGCCACGAACCCAACGAGGATGTGATTCCATCTATGTAGTGGTTGACCGATTTTCCAAGATGGTTCATTTTATCCCGTGCAAAAAAACTACTGATGCTGTCAAGGTCGCCCAGTTGTTCTTCCGAGAGGTTTATCGCCTTCATGGATTACCTTCGTCAATTGTTTCTGACCGGGACACTCGATTCCTCAGTCACTTCTGGCGGAGCCTTTGGAAGATGGTCAACACAAGGTTGGATTTTAGCAGTGCATATCACCCGCAAACGGATGGGCAGACGGAGGTGGTGAACCGAGCGCTCGGAGATTTACTGAGATGTCTGGTAGGAGAAAATGTTCGGTCATGGGATCTGAAGTTGAGCCAAGCCGAATTTGCCCACAACCATGCTGTCAATAGGAGTACCGGCTTCTGTCCTTTTCAGGTCGTGTACTCCATGGTTCCACGAAGCCCTATAGACCTGATCCCTCTACCTAGCAAGACTAGAGTTCATGGGAAAGCTGAAGATTTCGTTCATGGGTTACAAGAAGTTCATAAGCAGGTGCAAGAAAATTTGTCGCAATCGGTAGAGAAATACAAGCTGGCCGCAGACAAGAAGAGGCGTCATTTGGAGTTTGATGTGGGCGATTTTGTGTGGGCAGTCCTCACAAAGGACAGGTTTGCTGTGGGGGAGTATAGCAAACTTGCTGCTAAGAAGATAGGACCGCTGGAAATTGTGGAGAAAATTAATCCTAATGCGTATCGCCTGAAACTTCCCAGCCATATTCGAACTCATAATGTCTTCAATGTCAAGCATTTGATTCCTTTCCATGGCGACTCCTCTGATGATGATACCGTAATAAATTCGAGGACGAATTTTCTCCAACCTGGGGAGAATGATGCGGCGGATCAACTGGCATTAGATTATTTGGAGGGGTGGGATTTGAAACAAGCCAAGTAAGACCAAACCCGGGCGACGGATTCAGAATGACTTGAAATTTTGACAGCTGATGCGTTTCGGCGTTTCCGGAACTACTACGAAGCTTCTCTGCGTAAGCACGTCCTTTTTTTAGGTGAATTCCGTCTTTTAGGCCTTGAATTAGGCGTTTTTGCTATTTTAGGAAAGTTTCGTTTTCGCTTTAAATTGAGTTTCCCAATTCCGAATCGACTTACGTCAATTCTGGAGTGTTTAGGATTCTCAGTAGAATTAGTTTTTGCTTTAATTTCGTTTTTGCCTTTTTTGGTAAATTTCCGTTTTAAATCGTTTTCTTGCTTTCCAAGGAATTCGATTAGGTTTAGGAGTTGTTTTGCTTTAAATAAAGATGTAGGCCGAATTGGCCAGGCAGTTTTTGATTTATAAAATTTAGAGTTTTCTCTATTCATTCCAATTTCGGTATTCATCACGAATCAACGAATTGAAGCCTAATTTTCTGGTATTTGTGCGCAAATCAACGGAACTTTAGTAGGTTGTTTCTAATCGTGTTACGCAGGTTTTTCTCGACAGAGCTTCCGCTACATCATACACTTATTTTGATTGTGCAGCTGGAAATGAAATTTTGCCTGTAGAGGCATTGCAATTTTATTTTGGGACAATTCAAGCAGCCACAAATAGATTCTTGACCGATAACAAGTTGGGTGCAGGTGGATTTGGTGAGGTTTACAAGGTATAATATTAATTTGTACAATCATCTTTTAGCTGTTCAAAAAACTTACTGATGCAGGACATCAGAAAGTTTTTTTTTTGAACAGGACATCAGAAAGTTGATGTGACAAATGTTCTAATGATTCGTTTGTATATATTCTCAGGGTGTACTTCCTAATGGACAAGAGATAGCTGTGAAGAGGTTATCAAAAAGATCCAGACAAGGTGCAGAAGAATTCAAGAATGAAGTTGTAGTGGTTGCCAAGCTTCAGCACAGAAATCTGGTTAGGCTACAGGGATTTTGCTTGGAGGGAGAAGAGAAGATTCTTGTCTACGAATTTGTTCCCAACAAAAGCCTTGACTACTTCTTATACGGTATCCATCATCTAAATAGATTTCCGTGTGTATTTGAATTGTATTCCTTAATTTCAATTTTAATTTTGATTTTGGTGTGTGCATAGACACTGAAAAGAGACGACAATTGGATTGGCCTAAAAGATACAATATAATTGGAGGAATTGCTCGAGGAATTCTTTATCTTCATGTGGATTCTCGGCTCAGAATTATTCACCGTGATCTTAAAGCTAGCAACATATTGTTAGATGGGGTTATGAACCCGAAAATTGCAGATTTTGGCATGGCGAGGATATTTGGAGTTGATCAAACTCAAGGAAGTACGAACAGAATTGTGGGGACATAGTAAGTTTTGATCACTATTACTCGTTATCGCACAATCTGGATTTGATGAATTCAGTTTTGCATCCTAGAGGCTGTACAATAGTGATTACCCTCTTTACCTTCATCATGATTAGTTTCTGGTTTGGTACTGATTTTAAAAATTGTTTATTGTTCCTTAGTGGATATATGGCTCCAGAATATGCTATGCAAGGACATTTTTCTGTGAAATCCGATGTGTATAGTTTCGGTGTTCTAGTTCTTGAGATTATAACCGGCAAGAAGAATAGTAGTTTCTATCGAACAGACAGTGTCGGGAACCTCTTGAGCTATGTAAGTTAGAATAAATAGTGAGAGTGGAGTTAGAATTGCAACCTTTTGATTATAACTTGATGAATTCTTTCAGGCTTGGGAACTTTGGAGAGATGAGACACCAATGCAATTGTTGGATTCAAATTTGACAGATTCTTACTCAAGAGATGAAGTCCTTAGATGCATCCATATAGGTTTACTATGTGTCCAGGAAGATTCAGCGGTGAGACCAACAATGGCAACTGTAGTTCACATGCTTAATAGTTACTCTGTTTCTCCTCCATTACCTCAACAACCTGCATTTTTCATTGGCAGTAAAACAGAGCTGAACATGCATATTTCTGATAAGTCTACCAAGTCCAAGCCATTGTCCGTTGATTCTGCTTCAATCACTGAACTATGCCCCCGTTAAATAGTAATGAGGTGTTCCATCATTGTAGCAAATTGATGTTTGAATCTTCTCCACTGAAAATTATTGTAAAAAATAACTTGATTTCGAGACTACCACATGACACCGATTAGTTTAACATAAAGTAGTGAATTTTTCACTTAAGACACGCAAGTACCACCTGGAAAATTTGTGATTTTTCATTGACAACACCAATATCAGGAGAGCAAGTTCCAGACAGCAACATGAACTTGGTCAATAAAGTTAAGCATAGATGATAGTCTTTTCTTATTTCAATTTGGTTTACACTTATTCAAAAGTAAACATGAACTTTTTCAAACAGCTAGAACTTTTATATTTCCGCAAAATAAGTACACTTGTTTACCTGTGTTTTCTCAAATAATAATGGCTTACATATTGTTGATGTCAACAACACGCTGGCTGGACCCAAGTTATTATAATCATAATATTATAGGGATTTCTAGTATCTTTCAAGTTAATTAAAATCATTATGACCGACAAATCTTGTAGATTTTGATTAATTTTTGAAGCTCAATATGAGGATGCACTACAAGAAAATTGGTTTATAGGGATGAAATTTTTTGGGACGAATAAAATTCGTCCCATTAGAATGTCTATTGGGAAGCAATAACATATTCGTCCCTAATTACAAACTGCAAACCTAAATAAACCTTTAGGGGTGACAAAAGTCGTCCCAATAGAACGTCTATCGGGACGAAACAAATTATTCGTCCTTAAAAATGATAAATTTGACAAGACTTTTAGGGACAAAAAATATTTGTCCCAATAGAATTGTCTATTGAGAGGAAAAAAATTATTCATTCCTAAAAAGTGCAAAAGTGACAAGACTTTTAGTGACCAAAAAAATTTGTTCCAATTGGATTTGTATTGGGATGAAAGAAATTATTTGTTCATAAAAAGTTTGAGGTTTTTTTTTTTTTTTAAGAGAGAAAAGAAAAGAAAAAAAGCTTGAGATTTGAGGACTTATTAGGACAAAAATAATTTTTTTTAATAAATATAATAATAAGAATCTAAAATGCAAAACAACTTTTTAGAAAAGTTTTTAAAAAATATATATATTAATCCGGGACCATGTATTTAGTTTGAAAGCTTTCGTCATTGGTGGGATTCAAGCGGTTGACTTGTGAGTCATTTGACTCAAACCCCAAGCTCGTCCATTTACCAACTGAGCTACGTTTCCTGTTGGTTACTTTTTAGAAAAATTGTTATATATTGATCCTTCCCCTTTGTGATTGGGATTCAAATCTTATATTTTTCTATTAAATTGAAAAATATAAAGAAAGTATCTTTATTTCGAATACGATTAACGATTAAGATAGGCCATTTAATCTGACAATATACGATTTTAAAAAAAATAGTTTAATTAAATGATACGATAAACGTTTTTTAATGACAGCGGCTCAGATTCAGGGAATTCATCTGATGATAAATTGATAATGACAGCGCCCATGAGACTTGAAACTGGGGTCCATTTTGCGCGTTTTTGTTTTGAAATGTAAAGTGAGAAGGAATAGAATAGGTGGTAGGGATAGAAAACAGAGGAGTTAAAAGAGTAGTAGGTGAGTTTAAGTTTGGTTGGTGTGATGTGATGTTATAGAGAAGCGCCGCACCACATGATTTTCAGAGTGGTTAGCTCAACATGCATAGGAATAGAAGACAACATGTACAGAGAGAATATCGGCCATCAAAAGTTAAAAAGTAAATGAAATTTGGACTCTCTTTCCATTTTCAAAAAAACTAAAACGTTTTTTAATATCAAGTTTTTTATACTATAAAAATAATATTTAAATTATGTGAATTAATCTACAAATAAAATTTAAATGATGTGGTAGCCAAAAATGGCCCAATGGCCCAATATGCTAAAGGCCCAATCTTCGCAATACAAAATCCTACCCAGGCCCGTCGGATTGGTTGATCCAACATATGCATCAGCAACAAATCTGACTTGGTCTCTGAAAGACCAAGTCAAACTGACAGTTGCTCACAGTGGATAGATAATGGAAGAGGAAATCGCTCCCAAATCCCACCAAAATCTCTCCCACAAGGGCAGACTCTCCATAGACGTTGGGACTTTATTGTTCACTATAAATAGAGTGGTTCACACACTGAAACACTCTCGGAATTCACTAAACAAAAGCTGATATCTAGCGTATTGAAACTCTGATTCCACCACACTCCGGCCATCGGAATCTGTAAGGATTCCCGTTTTGTTGATTGGCTTATTTCGTGGTCAAACCACATGTTGGGGTTTTGAATGTAAGGGTAGTCTAAGTGATTAGTGTTGAAGATCAAAGGCCCTTCCATGACCTCAAGATACAAGCACGCCAAAGGTATAATCTCTTGTGCTTGTTTTTCTTTGAAGAGATTTAGTAGCACACACACACTTAGCATTCTTGCTATGATTGCATACTTGCTTATTTTTTATGTGCATCTCTTCACATGTCACTTTACACACTAGCACTTTGGTTGATATATCTTGTTGTGTGTATATGTGCCTTATAATTCGTTTCCCGACATTGTTCGGAAACGTCCGCGCTTGCACTAATGAGTGCTTGGTTTCGCGCGAAGACCGCCTATGGAGAATGCTCTTGGCTTCTCCTTGGTTTTCACCATTGTTGGTGATCGGCGGTTATGATCGGCGGCCTGGCCACCGAATGAAACCGCCGTTTCAGTCCAGTTTGGTCTGAAGCAATTATGCGGTCAAGATCGGCGGTCACGACCGCCGTTCGAAACCGCCGTTCATACCTGATCGATTTTAATCCCTCGGGTTTGATTCGGCGGTTGGATCGGCGGTCACGAAACCGCCGAATGAAACCGCCGTTAATGCTCTGTTCTTCACGAGCTCATTTCGGCGGTTTCAATCGGCGGCCCGCCGAAAGGTGCGTTTCAGGGGCAAAAGTGTCTTTTCACATGCCCAATTCTTGATGTCTATAAATATCTTATTTTCTCAATCTCTGATCAAGTTTCTTGAGCAATTAGAACCCTAAACATTCAAGAGAGATTTTTGAGAAAAAATCAAATCAAGAACTCAACTTTAAACACTCAAATCAAATCCCTTTTGCATCAAATTTCATATTTGATCTTCTATGCCTTCATAGAATTGATCCATGCATGGTTTTGAATCATCACATCTTATTTGGTATGTTCTTCACTAATTTCATATTACTTTAGTGTTTTTCATATTAATACATCTCTTTAATTACTTGTATGCTTTTGATTATTTGCTAGATACAAGTTAGAGATTATTTGTGATGAAAATGATTGAGTGTTGATTGTGATAGCTAATTAGGTTTTTGCTTAATCTTGATTAGCTAAGCTATTTGACATGTCATTTAGCAATTGATATCTAGGGTTGATTAAATTGATTATATCATCATCCTAGATAAGCATCTAAGGTTACCTAGCCTTGTTTGTTATTTGAATATTCATATATATATTCACATAGGTTGTTCTCTTCATTGAGAAGTAAGTCTTGAGGCTAAGAGTGCTTAGGCCTCAAGCAAATTGGAATAGGGTTGCTAATAAAGGCCCACTGGGTAGAAGTGAGGGGTTACAGACCGGAGTGTTAGACGAGGTCTACATAGGTTGTAAACTTCATTTCAATTAGTGATTTCGAGTTCCGAGTGTGGCGCACTATACAGCCCGTGGTTTTTCCCAGTGGTTGGGTTTCCACGTATACATCAAGTGTTATTTAAATTCCGCACTATATTACACTTGTATGTATTTTTGACTAGTAGGGGCATTTTCGTAAAATTGACTTGCATGCGAAAATTGGGTAATAATAGTTAAAATCTATTCACCCCCCTCTAGCTTTATATAGAACACGCCTCTAATTTGTTTCAGAATCCGTTCATCAGTCATCTAATAGCATTGCTCAGCCCAAGCACACCTAAGGCCAATAATCCACCACCCACATCTCCGATCTCTTACGTTTTATTTCTTATAATTTCTGTTTTGCAGGTTTATCCAAGCTTAGTCGACCACTTCCAGACAAGCAGTCGACGTCGACCGATACCGCCCCAAGAAAGTTGCTTTGGGCCTGATTCAACCCGACCCGTTCGACGTACCAAATCGTTCGACCACCTACAGTTTGGCGCCCATCGTGGGGCCCATTGCAACTACCTTCAAATTCAGTCAATCTATTCTAACTGAAACTCAACATGACTGGAAGCGGCTCAATCCCCACTGTCGAAGATCAAATTGCTGCATTGACCGCTCAAATGACCGCAAACGCCGAGAGGATGCAAGCACTCGAAGCAGAGAATGCAGCAATTTGAGCGGCAAATGGAGAGTTGAGAGCATTGGTCAACGGAGTAGTGCCTGACTCAGCGACATCGAAGCACCCAATATCGACACCAAACGCAGAACCGTTTGTCGATCGACCTGTTCCAAGAACACCAGGCAATCCCGTCGGACCCGAGATGAATTCGGTCGACCGTCAAAATCGACCAGCACTTCAGACCGCAAGGGTTGATATCGACCTCAACGATATGCCTGCCCGGAATGATGTGATGAACGGACAAGATCCATCAATGGACCAACAGCCAGACAATGTCGACAAAGCGACAATATCACTCCAGTCGACACCCGGATTGGTAAAACCCGGGCCTGGTATGCATTTCAATAGTGACTTAGAATTTTCTCGCAGGTTCGTAGAAATGGAAGCTCTCATCCAACGAATTCCAGGAGTCCCAGCTCCGATAAAGGAGCACTGCCAACAGCTTCGCTGACTCTCCGTTCGTCGACACAATCGCTGTTACTGAGATGCCTAGAAAGTTCAGCTTCCCAAACATGAAGCAATATGAAGGGACAACAGATCCGGACGACCACATTGCACGGTACAAGCAGAGGATGTTCACCGCCGCAATTCCGCGTGACCTAAGAGAGGCGTGCATGTGCAAGGCTTTCAGATCTAGCCTTAGTGGCCCTGCTTTACAATGGTATACCAATTTGCCTAATAACTCAATCGATTCTTTTGCGCAGTTGACGGATACCTTCGTGGAGCAATTCGCAAGCAGTCGCAAGCTGGAGAAGCAGTCGGACTACCTCTATACAGTAATCCAATGACCTGGCGAAAACTTGAGGGCTTACGTCGGACGCTTCAATCGAGAGAAAGTGCAAATCCCAAGTTGCAATCAAGCAACCGCCATCTACGCCTTCAGGAAAGGCCTAAGGTTTGATTCTGATTTATATAAAGAGCTCACTAAGTATCTATGCAGGACCATGGAAGATGTACTAGCCAAAGCATGGGCACAAATCAAGTGGGAAGAAGATGAAGCAAACTACGTCGGCAAAGCCAACAATACATACTACGGGAATCGACGTAACGATCGAGTAGAGAGAAGATCCAACAACCAGAGATCACAGCCTTACCCTACAAACAACCGAAGGAATCCCCAATCTCGACACGAGGGTTCAAGTGACAAACATTCTGTCGATCGCAGTAGTGTGAGGTCTGGTCGACCACAAGTAGAAGCACCAGAATATAACCTCAGCATCGAACCTGTCAACCTTGTAGTAGTAATGAAGGAAATGGGCAAAACAGTTAAATGGCCACGAAAGATGAATGCCCTACCGGAACACAGAGACCCAAAGCTTCGATGCGAATTCCATAAGGATCACGGCCATCGTACAGAAGATTGCATCGCCCTGAAATTTGAATTCACTGAACTCCTAAAACGGGGACACCTTCGAGAGTTCTTAACAGAGAAAGGAAAACAGACTTACGCGAGACGCAACGACCAAAGACAAACCGATGTCGCCGACAGTCCTCCGGAGCCACCCAGGTAAGATAGAGTGATCAATTACATCGTAGGTGGATCCGAAGTCAGTGGCGTAAGTTATTCAGCAGCCAAGAGACATGCGCGACAAGTGTCGAATACGGAGATTCAACCAAGGAGAGAACATCCGACAAAAATCGACGAGACTGTCATCTTCAAATCCACCGACAAATCAGATTTGTTTTCTCCTCACCATGATGCTTTAGTTATCTCTCTATATATCGCTAATTGTTTGACTAAACGCATTTTAATCGATAATGGTAGTTCTTGCAATATTGTATTTAACAGCGCTTTGAGAGAAATGCAGGTCGACGAGTCGAAACTAAGTCGTCGAACGACTATGTTGACTGGGTTCAGTGGAGAGCAAAAAAGTACGTTAGGCGAGATTGTGCTGCCAGTCTACGCTGAATGAGTCAACTTGTACATCAATTTCCTTGTGCTCGACTGTCAATCTCCTTACAACGCCATACTTGGCAGACCTTGGATACACGAGTTGAAGGTCATCCCGTCGACTTATCATCAGATGATCAAATTTCCTACCAGGTGGGGGGTGAAAGAGATCAAAGGGGAACAACGAGCAGCCAGGGAATGCTACCAGAATGCCATGAAAAAGAAGAAACAAGATTTATAGCAATTACAGGAAACCAAGGTCGAGTCGACTCAAAACAAGCCTCAAATGGAGGAACTCGACGAAGTGTCGATCGACCCAGATCACCCCAATAATAAAGTCTATATCGGGTCCAGACTATCGGACGACATGCGAGAGCAGTTGATTACATTCCTCAAAAAACGTCACAACAGTTTCGCTTGGTCACACGAAGATATGGTCGGTATCGACCCCGAGGTAATTGTACACCAATTGCAGGTCGACCCAGATCATCAACCAGTAAAACAAAAACGAAGAAAGTTCGCTCCAGAAAGAAACAAGGTAATCAATGACGAAATCCAAAAACTGATCGACATCGGATCGATGAGGGAAGTAAAGTACCCCGACTGGCTAGCGAACGTCGTAGTAGTCAAAAAGAAAAATGGGAAGTGGAGAGTCTGCATCGACTTCACAGACCTCAACAAAGCCTGCCCCAAAGACTCTTTCCCGCTACCTCACATCGACATGTTAGTAGACGCTACCGCAGGACATGACTTACTAAGCTTCATGGACGCATACTCCGGTTACAACCAGATACTAATGCACCCTGACGACCAGGAGAAAACGGCCTTCGTCACGGAGCGAGGTACATTTTGCTATAAGGTAATGCCTTTTGGTTTAAAAAATGCAGGTGCAACCTACCAAAGGCTGGTCAACAAAATGTTCGCAAAGATGCTTAGATCGATAATGGAAGTCTACATCGACGATATGCTGGTCAAATCCTTAGTCGCACAATAACACATCGACCATTTGCGACAGTCGTTCGACGTCCTCGACGAATATGGTATGAAACTAAACCCCACTAAATGCTCTTTTGGTGTATCTTCAGGAAAATTTCTGGGCTATCTGGTCACCCATAGGGGAGTCGAAGCAAATTCGGACCAAATACGGTCGATCGAAAACATCGAGTCACCTAAATGCATCAAAGACGTGCAGAAACTTACCGGTCGGGTAGCAGCGCTGAACCGCTTCATCTCCAAGTCGTCTGAGCGATGTCTACCATTTTTCAATACACTCAAAAGAAACAAGTCATTCGAATGGAACGACGACTGTGAAAAGGCGCTACAGGATTTGAAGACATACTTGAAGTCGCCTCCATTATTGTCGAAGCCAAAAGACAACGAAACATTGTTCATATATCTGGCAGTATCCGACACCGCTGTAAGCGCAGTCCTCGTCAGAGAAGAAGAAAACAACCAACATCCAGTCTACTACGTAAGTAAAACCTTACTCGACGCAGAAACCAGGTATAGTCGACTGGAGAAACTCGCACTAGCCCTTGTCGTAGCAGCACGCAAATTGAGGCCATACTTCCAGTGCCATTCCATCAAGGTACTAACCACTTACCCTCTTAAAAATATTTTGTATAAACCTGAGCTTTCAGGTCGATTGACGAAGTGGGCAGTAGAACTCAGCGAGTACGACATCAACTTCCATCCAAGATCAGCAATGAAATCACAGGTATTGGCCGACTTTGTAGCAGACTTCACTCCATATGAAAACGCGCAGGCAGAACCAGAACTGGTGGCGCTCGCCGTTGATACACTCAACAAAAAATGGACCTTGTCGGTCGACGGCTCGAGTAATATCAAGGGAAGCGGACTAGGACTGGTACTCGAATCCCCCCAGGGAGATATACTGGAGCAGTCAATCCACTGTGGTTTTCGTGCAACAAACAATGAAGCTGAATACGAAGCTCTAATCGCAGGGCTCGAATTGGCAAAAAGCCTAGCAGTAAAAAAAATCAAAGTGTTAAGCGACTCCCAATTAGTCGTTCGACAGATGAATGGAACGTACGAAGCGAGGGATCAGAGAATGTCGGCCTACCTAATCAAAGCTAAACGGCTTCAATCGACTTTCAATGAATTTTCGATAGATCAAATACCCAGATCCGACAACGCGCGAGCGGACGCATTAGCAAGCCTTGGATCGACAGCAACAAACGGCTGAAAATCGGTTCCTATAGTTCATCTTATGTCTCCGTCAATTCAAGAAGCAGAGATATTGGCACCAATCGACGATGGTAGAAGCTGGATAGAACCGATCTTCAATTATCTCCAAGCTGATATTCTGCCAGACTACAGGACTGAAGCAAGGAAAATCAAGGCAAAAGCAGCTAAATTCTGTATCATATATGGCAAGCTTTACAAAAAGTCATTCACCGGACCCTACTTGAGGTGTGTCACCAAACGAGAGTCGTACGACGTTTTAAAAAGTCTACACTATGAGGAATGCGGAAATCATTCTGGCGCCCGTAGTTTATCGAACAGAGCTATCACAGCAGGATATTATTGGCCAACCATGAGGACTGATTCTCAAAATCACGTCAAGTCGTGCGACAAATGCCAACGCTTCGCACCAATTTCACATCTCCCCCCAGGTATGCTGAATTCAATCTCGTCCCCTTGGCCTTTTATGAAATGGGGGATGGACATTGTAGGTAAGCTGCCGGCTGCACCTGATGGCGTCGTCTACATGTTGGTCCTGACGGACTATTTCTCCAAATGGGTCGAAATCGGGGTGTATCAGCAAGTACGCGACATTGAGGTACGCAACTTCGTTTGGAAAAATATTATTTGCAGGTTTGGAGTACCCAGGGAAATAGTGACCGACAACGGGTCCCAATTCATTTCATACGACTTCAAGAACTTCTGCGACAAGTACGGAATCAAACTAAGTTTCTCGACTCCATGATATCCCCAAGCAAATGGACAAGCTGAGTCAACTAACAAAACCATTGTTAATACATTGAAGAAACGACTCGAGGCGGAAAAGAGCGAATGGGTAGAAAAACTTCCAGAAATCTTGTGGTCATACAGAACTACCTCACGACGGTCGACAGGAGAAACCCCCTTTTCACTCGTCTATGGCTCAGAAGCAGTCATCCCAATAGAGACCAGGATGTCAACCGCCCGTAGCGAAAATCCGAATGAAGAACAAAACAACTTGGAACTCAATTTCGAGCTTGACCACCTCGACGAACGACGAGATCGTGCTGCGTTAAGAATCCAGTCGTACCAACAACAAGTCGCTCGACACTACAATAAAAAAGTAAGCGTCAGAGTCTTTAAACTTCATGACTGGGTATTGCGACGAGTCTTCCAAAACACAAGGGAAGAAGGCGCCGAAAAATTGGGACCAACGTGGGAAGGACCATATCAAATTACAGATGTCGTCGGGCGTGGAGCTTACAAGCTTAGAGGACTCGATGGACGAGAAATACACAATAGCTGGAACGCTCTACATCTAAAAAAGTACCATTTCTAAACCATCTTTTGATTAAATTATTTTTGTTTTTTCCTCGACTTTTCATTTCTAACAAAATCGACCGGAGAAGAGCAATGATGACACCTTAGTGCAACTTAAGTGCAAAACTGAGCTCACAAAATTATCTTCTATCTTATGACGCTGTCAACGTCGACAAGCAAACTTTCTATTTTGAATATACAGCTTCGATGACCGCATTCACCAACTTCGACGTCAAACTCCCAATATCCTCATTCAGAACAATCGCATATTAAGAGTGGGGGAACAACACTGGGGGCAGGCGACCATATATAACGCATGTACGCGAATTTATGTAAAAAGGTCTTGTCGACCATATATAACGCATGTACGCGAATTTATGTAAAAAAGTCTTGTCGACCATATATAACGCGTGTACGAGAATTTATGTAAAAAAGTCTTGTCGACCATATATAACGCATGTACGCGAATTTATGTAAAAAAGTCTTGTTGACCATATATAATGCGTGTACGCGAATTTCTATAAAAAAGTCTTGTCGACCATATATAACGCGTGTACGCGAATTTCTGTAAAAAAGTCTTGTCGGCCATATATAACGCGTGTACGCGAATTTCTGTAAAAAAGTCTTGTCGACCATATATAACGCATGTACGCGAATCCGAATTTCTCCGAGTAAATAAAAAGTATCTTTTTCGACTATTTATCTCTTTCGACCATCTCTTTACGCTTCCTAAGCAACTCTTCACGAATATTACAACCCTCAATAAACGCGTGATTGATCCCCATACGACAGTCGACGTCGTTCGACTTACGAATGTGCATAAGTTTACAGGCTTATTACATTCAAAATTAAAACCTTTCTGCGATTGAGCATAAGTTTACAGGCTTATCTTATTCATTTCACGTCGTTCGACCCACGATTGGTCGTGAGTTATATCAGACATCTCATTCAAACTTGTTTACCATTGTGTAAATCCCATTATTTGATGGTCGATCCAATAAGCAAATAAGCAAATATTCAAAATCTATGATTAAAAAGAAGGTCGATCCATTCAAAATAAGCAAATATTCTTTTACAAAGCAAGGTCGATCAAGATTATCCAGCATTACAAAATAAAATTTCAGGGAGCATCACTAGGAGGAGGAGCGACAATAACAGCAGCACTCTCTTCATTGTTGTCGGGGCGTTCATTAGTCCCAGGGCTTTTGTCGACATCCACAACGTCTCCTTCAGCAAGGGATTCTTCAAGCTTCAGACGCTCCATCTCCTCGTAGAGGTCAATTTCCTCTTTCATATGTTGAGGATCCCATTGGACGCCCGACAAGAACTCTTTAAAAAGCTCCGCCCTAGCCTTGCAAACAGCTTCCACCGCTATCGACAACGCCCGCTCCTTTAGAGCCTCGACCGTTTTTACTTATTGGTCAGCTGCTTCTTTAAACTTTGTCTCCTCGGCTTGATGTCGATCCTTTAAATTTTTTAACTCCTTCTCCAGGGCCTTTTTTTGGTGCTCCATTACACCCTTCTCCTTGGAGAGCTTCGCATTTTCCGCTTTAAGAGCGTCGGCCGCCTTGCGATGCATCACATTCTTGTCATTTACGGCCTTATATCGACCATGTAGATGTAGTGTCGCTTGGTAGGCCTACAAAAATGAGATATCGAATCGTCAAAGAATACATAATAAAATACTACCAGTGAAAACAAAAATCTTCCTACCTGAAAATTCGATAGCAGCAACGTATCAAAAACTTCCTCCGTCTTAACATTCTTCAAATGCATGTCGTCGCCAATAAGAGTGAAGTCGTCCGACTTCTTTAAGAATCCTGCAGGATCCTTGAAAGACGAGAGTCCAGAAGCAAGGAGCTTCATTGGAGAATCAGGTTCAAAATCAGCTCCAGTCGACTTATCTTTTGAGCTGATTGTTGATTGCTGATTGCTGCTTTCTTCTGTCGATCGACAACAGAAGTCCTTTTTTGCCTCTTGCCAGCGGACTCCTCTCTGGCGAAGAATCTAGGATTTGGTCCACTGCGGCTGAAACGCCTTCCTTCGACTCTCCTGCGAGCCGTTTTTGTTTGGCTTGAGATGCCGCCCGTTTCCTTGCGATTTCATCTCTAAAACGCCTCATGGTCTCAGCATTGTCAGGAACGTTAATCTCTGCGCTCGCCATCGTCGTCACTACGAAACGACGTTCAACATCAGTTAGAGATGGTAAAAAACTCAAATTATACTGAAGAACCTCACAACTCCTCCTAATCCATATGTACGATAGGAAATCCTTCACATGAGGATAGGGTCCGCGTGACCTATTTAGTGTCGACCACCTCCACAGTCGACTTGGCCTAAAATTACCTTCCGTAAGCAAGCTACTAACACTCCTTTGGATAGCAGGGATCTCTAATAAAACCCTGGTACGCTCAGGTGCAATGTCGCACAACGTAGGTTTTATCGTCCCTTTGATTTCTGCAAAAACAATGAAATGATCAAAACAAGCAACTCACAAAGAATGCATACTAGTATATCAATCGACAGTTTACAAAACTTACCATATCGGTTCCAGATCCGTCGGTATTGATACTCCTCCTCCCCTCTCCTCCCCTCCCCTCCCCTCTCCTCTCCTCTCCTCTCCTCTCCTCTCCTCCATGAGCCATCGACTGGAGGCCCCTTCGCGAAAAAGAACGTATCTTTCCAAAGTCTGTCGTTCGACTTAGTGTCGATAATGAGTTCCTTCTTTTTATTTCGAGGCACTAACGAGTAACGACCAGTGTCGATCAGATGCTCTTTCAGATAATAATTATGGAGAAGGCACCCCAACCCGAATTGTACATTATGCCTCTCACTCAATATTCCTAGACCCAACAGTATTCTCCAAGTGTTGGGCATCAACTGACCAGGAGCTAGATCATAGTACAACAACATTCGTCGAAAGAGCTGAGGGATAGGAAATCTAAAACCTAAACGGAGGGTGTACTCATAAAAACACGTCCACCCTGGAATATCTGATTGGATGATTTACATACCTATTTGAGGTCCCCATTTCCTAGATTTTATGCTCGTTCTCGAGCATGTTTTTGTATATAATGCATTTTGTGAGCATTGTGTAGGTTGTATGCTCTAAAATAAGGTGTTGAGCATAATTGAAGAGTTTTGGAGGTTAAAAGGCTGAAATTAGAAATCTTAGTGCAGAGCTTTCAACTTTCAGGGGCCACATCTCCCTCCGCCGATTGAACTACATTTTGTATAACCTATTTTTGGAAAGCCCCACGAGTCTACTTTCCAGTGCTTTTTACGGATTACGATTCCGAGGTCTCTAGAAGAAGTTATGGCTATTTTCGTAACGGTGCGCGAAGCTGGAAAACTGCACCCGAGAGAGATGCCAGCTGAAGGCGAGCTCACCAAGCTCGCCCCTTGCTCGCTAACCTCTCGGGTTTAGCCCTTAAAAATGGTTAAATTCATGATTTTACCACTTTGCCCTTGATCTAATTCATTTATCTATATAAACCTTTGATATTTTTAGACCAAAAGAGAGCCCTCTCACCCAAAAATATTCACCAAGACTCCACCTTTCCTAAATTCCTACACAATCCACAAGACACTTGACATCAATCCATAATCTTTTCTTGTTCTTGAGAGATAGGAAATTGAAGGAGCTTGGAAGAGGAGAGGAGCAAAGGAAGAAGAGAAGATCTACATAGTTTTCTCTATATTTTATTCTCTTTCATTTTCTATAATTAGCCATGTATTCATTTCATAATATTTATTGTATGGCTACACTTTGTGAAATGAGCTAAACATCTAGTGCTAGGATTTGATGAAACCCCACCCATAAATTGTATTATGTATTGACTCTTATTTATCTATTATATGCAAGTGCGATTTGTATGGGTATTTTTGTATGCTTAAAGCTTCAAATGATTGATCTCCATTTTGAATGATTTATGGTGGTGTGCTATGTACTGACCGGAGACGCACACCACGTGCTCGATAAAATGCCTTCTATGCATGTCTAGAAAAGTAGATCTACTTAGGCTAGCGTATAGGATTCGTTTAGTGCACCAACAAACTTAATGAACCTATTCATATATTCCGGGTAATCGAAAGATAGGCTTGGGTATGATTTTAGGTGTAATTTACTTTGCTTGACCAAGATTGTAGGTTAACATTAGAGTGCATGAATCTACAATTTGCATGAGTATGTTTAGGTGAATAATTGAGTCTAAATTGGAAATTAATGTTGGGTGGGGTGGAGTCAAATTCTAGCATATTTCTCTATATTATCACATTCGGGTTTAATTTCTTGCTATTTCATTCTTGCATTAGAATTAGTCATTTAGTTTAATTTAGTTTAAATTGATTAGTTGAAAACCCTTTTTCGATTGTTTGAATAGCAACTAAGCTAATCGATTTCGGTAATCGATCACTCGATCCCTATGGGAACGAATCTTATTCACTATTGTGCTACTCTCCGACCTCGTCCTATTGCGAGTGTCGCCCTAAAAGAGGCTAGTCAATTTTTGGCGCCGTTGCCGGGGATTGAGCGGATGATTGATATCGATACTAGTTAGTTTATTGCTAATTTGAACTTTTTAATTTAGTATTTTTTATTTTTTTTATTTTTTTCAGGATTCTATGGATTTCTTCATGCAAAACTCGAGGCCAAGCTCCCCGCCAATGAGCATGTCATCAGAAGATAAGATAATAGAGCTCTTGCAATATGCTATAGACTCTCAACCGAAAATCGCACAGAATTTCAATGACAATATGTCACCTAGCTGGCCAGACCAATCAATAGAGACGACATTTGGAAGGAACCTCAACAACTCTTACAACCAAAATTGGAGGACGCACTAAGACTTCTCAATGAGCTATGATGAGACCAATGGCTTTGAAAAAACCACCTCATCGTGCCAACCAATGTTCAAATCATTTGAAAAAGAGAAGAAATCAAGGTGTGCGAGGATGTTTTGCATACTAATAGGGTTGTGATGTCTACAGATTGATGAGAAGAGCGAAATGCGTCTAGCCAAGACGTTAAACCAATCGCTTGGTGGGAGGCAACCCACCTAGGTAACTCTCCTAATTTTAGGCTATTTTTGTTTCATTTAATTTTGTTTTTGTTGAGTTTTATTTTCCTTGCTTAGTTTAAGTGTGCGGTGGTGTATTGTGCCTAGTTTTTAGGTTTGTGTTTAGTTCGTGTATGGTTGCGTTTGGCCTCATTCCCTATTCTAAACTTTATTGTCAAATCCGTTTATGTGCAAACATTAGGGACAATGTTTTTTTAGGTTTGGAGGTGCGGCCATCCAATGACCATCGTGTGTCATTCTATTTTTCTGCATGATTGTCTTGTATGTGCTCAATTTTTTTTTTTCAATTTTTGCATGATTGTGTGTCTATAGAGTCAAGTCTTGTCCGTTCTCCTACTTCGAGCCAAATTTTAGAGCATTGTTTTGCTTAATGAGATGCTTTTAGGTTTTGCCTTTTGAGGAAATTTTTTCATGTTTTGTCCCTCTGAGTCAAGGCAATTGTTGTTCTAGTTAAAGCTACACTAGATTGCTTGCATGCACCTTACCAAACTCTAAGGTGCCTTAGTGAATGGGTATCACGCTTAAGATATCTAGATCATTAGTGGAGACTACCTGTGTGAGGCCAGATCCTATATAGCGTCCTTATGAGTGTAAATTTTTATTGTCATATCTTAAACACTCTTCTTATAGATAAATAAACATAAATAAAAAGGGCCTCACTCTATACTTTGTGCATTAAAGAACGCCATCTAAAAAGCATTACCATAGTCTTCGCCTTTGTTTGCTTGCTTGACCCGTGTCTTTAGAGATGACGTAGGCTATGTGTGTTAGTCACTACAAATGTCCCAAACACGTCCCTTGCCTTGTGTGTGTGCTTGAAAGTCCTATATATGTTGACCTACACACTAAACCCCATCACTATATCCTCCTATATCATACACATCACCACATTTTACCTAAACACTAGACACCCCATTTGCTACGATTATGGCTTGATATCATAGTAAAATGAAGCTCAAGGAAATCAAAATTGTAAAAGTAGCGTGTGCTTAGGCTAAATGTGTAAATTGTGTAAAGAATAAGGCGTAAACTGTATGAAAAAAAAAATTAAAAAGTGCTAAAAGAAGAAGAATAGCACAAAAAGTCTTTTAAGCTTTAAAGTGTAAAAGTTGCCAAAATGTAAAGCAACTTCATATAGCACAAAATGACTAATTGATAATTCATGCCTAGACACTACAATTGTGAAAAGCGTGCCAAATAGAATCGCAAGCATAATCGATAGCTAACCCGCAATACCATACCCATCTAGCCTCTCCACCACCAATTCACCATACTTCACTTGAAATTAAAAGAAGTCCTAATTGATCTTTAGGAAGGGTCTTAGCTTGTTGATGAAGGTATCAAATGGTGCTCTGCTCTTGTTCTTAATGTTCAAATTCTTTTTTATGGTCTAATTGCATTTAAATATTAGCGGTTTTTCAAAAATTTATCATATGCGTATAAAATTTGAAAATTTTGTGTGCATAATTTCCAACCGCATATGCTTGTTGAGTGAGCCTCGGTTTTGAGTGGTAAAATGAGAGAGATCCTGATAGGTATAGAGTCGAGGTGAAATGCTATCATAAGACTCTTGTGTTCGATGTTTTTGAAACTATGTTCACTCTTGTTGTAGCACATTAGCTTGCATTTCTCTCTTGTTGTAGCACCTTAGCTTGCATTTCTCAAGCTTTCTGTTAGGGGTCTTAACATGTGACAACATGTCGCTGCGGTGTCGGTCAAAAGATGAACAATTAAGTTCGAACTCGCTAGCGTGTGAGTCATAGAGACTAGCACAACGGCAAGTGAGGGTATCGTTTTGCAGAAAGGTGGGATCCACCGATCGTCAACGGTTCTAGCTCTTATTACAACACGCTAAGAGAACTCATATGTTGTGGGTGCAAAAAAGTAAATAATAATATAAATAAATAAATAAACTACCATAATATATACATGGATAGAACGGAATGGGGAGATGGCATGAAATGTGGTTACACTATGGAAACGATTCAACTGTAACAATCCTCCAAATTAAGTGCTAGACTCACTTAGTCCATCAAATATGCAAATATATCATAGGCTCATGTCTCCTTAATTGATCCCTAATCTCTCTCAAGTCTTAGAAATCACATCCACACAATGCATGGGTTCATTAAGTACTTTGAGACACACACACGAGCTCTGTACGCCAACCTAGTGATCTCTCAACTTTCTGGTCATATATAGTGGTTATTTCGTTGGGCATGTAATGCGCAATCACGTGGGTCATACTACAGCTAATAATTCATTCACAATGGCTAACCAAATACAGGATAGCAACCAAGTAAAAGCATTAAGAATACGAGATACCCATACAACACATATGTTATATGCTCGTGTCCCCTTAATTAATCTGTAATCTCTCTCTATGTCTTAGAGATTACATCCATGCATAAATGCTTAGATTCATTAAGGACTGTGGGACACACACGCGAGCTCTACACGCTAGCCTAGTGATCTCTCAACTTACTGTTCAAATGTAGAGGATATCACGATGGGCATATTAATGCGAACCACGCGATATATAACACACAACCTAAATATCATCCATAAGGTGGCTAACCAAGTGAAAGCGTTAAGCAATAAAATACCCCTATAACTACACGAGCACAAGAGGAATTCATCGGTCTTTACTCTAGGTCAATGATTCGGTTTTATCAATCTCCCTAAGATGGCTAAAAATGGAAACAAGTTTACCTAACAACAATGTGCAAATAGTTGGTTGTTTATCATTAAGGACATTCAATTAAGGTTAAGGGGTTCATTCTTTTAATTTGGGAATTATCCCTAAATCAATTTATTACTCAATCCGGCCAAGGATGAGCAATTGTGTCTTGATAACAAGACCCATTAAACACAAGAATTGGAACCCAGGCCAATTTAGCAACTAAATGCCTGAACTTAAACATTTCCCACTCTTTGGAGCTAAATTTTCTAACACTCAAATCACTCTAAACATGGTATTTTGGTCATCCATCAATATACAAACAATCATGGGAACTAAATTACACTACTCCTAATCTAAATTACTCTAGTCCTAATCTCAATCATGCATACATACCAATTTCGGACCTCCACACGCATGGATATTGCAATTAAAGCTTAATTCATGCAATTAACAAAGAGTAAAACAAAACCCAAACGAATTTAAGAACAAACATACATATATTGCACATGTGAAGGTTTACAATATTCCCCAAATCGGGGTTACACATCAAAGAAATAGAAAATACAAAGAAATGAGTAAATAAAAGCAAACCCTTGAATACAAACCCTCCAAAGATGCTCTAAACCTTCCTAGCTCGGATTTGGTCAGAAAACGACTCATATTTCCTTGAAAACTGCTCTAAAATGGATGGAGGATATGTAAAAATGGTTGTGGAGATGTATGGTGAGCTCCCAAGGAGGAAAAACCTCCATGGGAGCATGGTTTCTCTCCTTATTTGGTGAAGAAGATGAAGAAGATGAAGAAAATAGAAGAAAGAGGGATTTGAGCGGAAGAGAAGGAGGAGAAGTCTGTGTGTGCTAAAGAGAGGAGAGAAAATGGGGATATATATATAGTGGAGGGAAGTTTAGGGCAGAAATGAAGGTGAAAGGATGAGATTGCCCCTCAAAGTGGCTGAAAACAAGGCCATTCGCGGGTGGGTTTCCAGCATCGCACACCGATACAAAAATGGTCATAACTTCCTCTATAAACATCAGAATCACGTTCTGTAAAAACTGTTGGAAAGAAGACATCTGAGGCTTTTCAAAAATAGTAGCACGAAACCCAGTTCGATCTGAGGAGAGAGATATGGCCCCCGCAAGTTGAGTATTCTGCACGAAGGTTTTCCAAACCCAACCCCTGAATTCGACGCCCTAGAGTGCCTAATTGTAAATAAATTAAATATTTATACCAATATTAATATTAATGTTATTTTAAAGATCTCAACAAGATCTTTTCACCGATATATATTTTTTAGAATAATCTAATTATTAAAGTTCACTATACATCAAATTTCCTAAGTATATGAATAACTAACTTCTTTTTTGTGACCCGAAAATCTTAAAGCAGTTTCATAATTATAATCTTCAGTCTCTATGACGACCTTGGTCTATTGTAGAGTGTAGGTGGTCGAACTACATGGTACGTCAATTGGCACTACAAGAAAAATAGTCTAAGACAACATTCAATTAGCAACATACATCAGGTAAATATTGCAAAAAGTCACATATTGCAACGCGCGAAAAATGCATGTTGTGGAAGTGATTTACAACAACACACATGCGTAAGTAGTCAATAATGGGAGACATATTGCAACGTATAACTGATAAATGTTACAAAAGGTTACGTATTACAACACGCAATGCGAGTTGTTAAAAAATCACAATATATGACAACACACATTTTACGCAAGTTGTTAAACGACTTGTCTTTCGCAACACACAAGCTCGCATGTTGTTAAACTATTAGTTTTTTGTAACACGCAAATTTGCATGTTGTTAAATTTCTTGCATTTCGCAACACACAAACCTGCATGTTGTTAAATGTCTTGAGTTTCGTAACACATAGACTTGCATGTTGCTAAATTTCCTATATTTCACAACACGCAATCTGCACGTTGTTAAAATGGTTTATCTTCCGCAACGCTCAACTTTGCTTGTTGTTAAAAATGTGTCTTTGGCAACACGCACTTACTTATGTTGTTAAAAGTAACATATTTTGCAACACACAATCTTATTGTTGTCATAGACTTATCTTTAACAACATACTTTGTTTTAATGTTGTCGAAGCTCGGAGTTTTTACAACTAGATTATGCATGTTGTTAAAAATAACTAAATATTCATTTTCAAAATATGGTGTTTTTAATGCTCATTATTTTTTTATATTAATTAATTTAATCTAAATAGATAAAAATAAAAATTTAATATTTGATCATTTTATTTATATTATTAAAGGATGTTTACTGTAGCAATATAGATAGATATATAGCAATAACATAATTATTAGGGTGGTTACTCTACATTAAAAAACTTAAAATTTTGACTAAAATTAATTATTTAAATATTTAGTTATTTATTTTTATTCAATTCAGCGATAGAAATCTATTATATATTATATATATAAATAATATATAATTATATTAAATAATATATAATTATATATATAATATACTTTTATATTTTATTATTATTATCCATAATATATCATGTTATTATGAATGTTTTATAATTGGGGGTATATATTATATATTATATATTATATAAATATATTATTATATATATTCTGTAATATAATATATATATTATTATATGTATTATATATAATATATATGTATTATATATTATATATTATATATATATAATACATTATTTTATTAAATAATATATAATTATATATATAATATACTTTTATATTTTATTATTATTATCCATAATATATCATGTTATTATGAATGTTTTATAATTGGGGGTATATATTATATATTATATATTATATAAATATATTATTATATATATTCTGTAATATAATATATATATTATTATATGTATTATATATAATATATATGTATTATATATTATATATTATATATATATAATACATTATTTTATTAAATAATATATAATTATATATATAATATACTTTTATATTTTATTATTATTATCCATAATATATCATGTTATTATGAATGTTTTATAATTAGGGGTATTTTGGTCAAAATACAGTTAACTCAATTCCATTCCGTTGTTAACCAAACAAAATAATACTGATTCAGACAATAATTCTAAAGTTCCAACCAAACAAAAAACTTAGTTTTCCTTTCCTTTCCTTTCCTTTCCTTTCCTTTCCTTTCCTTATTCTCATTCTCATTACCATTCCGATTACCATTTCACCATGTAACCAAACGTGACCATAGAGTATTGACCAATAATTCGACTATATATGATTTAAAAAATATAATTTTATTAAAAGTTTCAATAAATATTTTTTAATATATGTCTGTCGTAGAAATTAGAATTTTGATTAGTTGCATAAATTTAAATTTATCTAACAAGGTTTTTTTTTTTTTTTCTAACAACTCATATAGGTTATATATAAATATTGTTCAATTGTTAACACAACAAGTCTTGTAGTTAAGTGGTAAAGACTTCCAGCTATTGACTTGAGGTCTCAAGTTCAATTCCCACTAATGACAATTAATTGTCATTTTATCAGAAGTGGCTGAAGGCGGCGGTCGACGGTCGGATGGTGGACGGCGGCGGCGATGGTGGGTGGTCGGATAGACGCCGGTGGTGGTGGGTGGCCAGACGGCGGTGGGTGGCCAGACGGCGGTTGGTGGCCGGACGGTGGCGATTGAGGGTTGTAGGACGGTTGGCGGCGAAGGAGATGGGTTACCGGAGGCGTCGGGTGGTCGAACGGCCGGCAGCGACAGAGGTGGGTTGCTGGACGACGTTGGGTGGCCGGATGGCGACAGCGGAGTGTTAACATCTACTGCAACGTACTGTATTTGTTGTGGTACTTATCTACAGCAACACACAACGCGTGTTGTTATAGACGTTTATGTACAGTGCGTGTTGCCAAAAATATTTTTGAAAACGAACGTGGTGCGTTGTTACGTTGTCATTAGTTATAACAACGCGCGCTTCATGTTGTTATTATATCTACGACAACACGCGGTGTAAGTTGTAAAATGCATATAATCTTTTGGCAACAGGCGTATCAACAACAGGCAATGCATGTTGCGAAAAGTTTTCGCAACACACATTGCGTGTTGCGGTAGACCTAATTTGTTGTAGTGTGGGTCGAGTTATATTGGGCCCAAGGCAACTCAATTGAACCGTCAGATGAATGATGTCGTTTGCTCGTTTGGACCTGCAAGATTTCGTCTATCGATCTAGGTCGGCTGCCTTGTTGAACCTGCAAATAAACTTAGAACGAAAACAATACAAATAGAATGAACATAGATAGAATGAAGAAATTGGGTTTGAATAAATTAGCTTTAGGTGTGCTTGGGTTGAGCAATATTCTTTGATGATCGTGATATCGAATCCGACCAAGTTCTGGTTTCTAGAATGTTAATTTGGCAGAATTTCAGTATGCCTTAATAAGCTTTGAGTATAAGAGATTTCAGAGAGCTTCTAAGTGAGAGAGCTACTCTATTTATAGTGACTGATGTAGCTACAACGGTTTTTTGATCGTGACTTGATCATGGGTGAGAGATACTTGGAGGGATCTTCTCCACAAATGATCCACTTGTTAAACTGACTGTTTGACTTGGTCCTTGGAGGACCAAGTGAAGATATTGCTGACATTTACATTGGGTCGATCAACTCGATGGGCCAGGGTAGAATCTTTTTATTACAAGATCTGGGCTTTTATCACATTGGGCTTATGGGCCATTTTTTGCTACCACATAAAGTGTGTTATTATTTTTAGGGGTAATTACTCTTTGCTCCCTTTTGGGGAATTGTCACTTTTTTAGATATGGGTACTAGATTACTTGGTTTTGGTCTTTAACTTCAAAGAAATATATCAAAATGGTCCCGATAAAAAAGTTTACTATTGATTTTAAGAGAAGTGTTTAAAAGACTGTTTTGCCCGTAGTCAGAATGGATTGGGTTGAACTTGTACCGGTGTTTTGTTAGTTTAAAAATAAACAAGGTGGAAATCATCTCTTGCCAAGGGCATTTAAGTCCTAAGTGGCCATATTTGATTTTTGGAAATCAACTCTTGTTTTAGTACATGTTATAACATTTTTGGATAAAAGTGATCGATGTAAAACATTGTTGACTATTTTTTGGGATATTATTAAATCCCCCCTAATGTTTCACTGGTCATCGTTTTACCCCCTTGGTTTTCAGAAATCGTTATCAAAATTTTTGGATAAAAGTGATCGATGTAAAATTCACTCCGTTAAAAAATAAATAAATTATTTGATCATTAGATTTAAGGGTATTTTGGTAATTGGAAAAATAAAATAAGATATTTAATAATATAATATTTCTAAAGTTAAAAAAAATCCTATTCTCTCCCATCTCCCTCTTTTTCTCTCTCTAGTTACTGTCAATCTGTCATCTCTATCCTTCATCTTCTCCATCAATTCATCATCATCACTTCCTCATCTTTCAACACCACCCAAAAAAAATCTCAAATCTCTAACCATCAACAATCTTGACAAAATAAATAAAAAAAATCTGTCACCACAACCCTAAAAAATCCCAAACACAAAACATCATCGAAGATTAGCAAAAGGACAATGGTAGACATCCAACCATTTTTGTCTAACTTTTTGTCCAACCCCTAATGTGTCAGTTGGTGAGTAGATGCACATTAATAATGATTTATCCATATATCCACTCACTAACTGACACATCAGGGGTTGGACAAAAAGGTTGGATATGAAACATTATCCTTAGCAAAAACACAATCATCAGGCTGCGTCACATGTCATTTTGTTTGAATATTTGTTGATTGGCTTTAAAGAAGCTAAAATATATTATACTTGAACATATGTCTATAGGCTTTATATAAAGCTTTCGATTTTTATTTTAAATTTTATATTTATTGGTTTGCTTTGGAAAAGCAACTTTATCGTAGAAATTTGTTTTTTATTGTCTAAAAGATAACAAATCTTTGCAATTTAGATGTATTTTATCGAAAGAGGTCGTTACGTTTTATTTTCTCGTGTAGAATAAGAACGACGAAAAAAGAGTGGAGAAAGGTCATGAATACGAAAAGTGGACGAATATTGATGGTGTAAAAGAGTCTACCCTGATCTTTTATTACCCTAATCTTTTACACTCAATTGTGTTATTTATTTTGACTCCTCGCTAACAGTAATGTCTTTGAGCTTCTCTTTCAGTTCTCCATTCTACACATAAACGACCACAATATTAGAGGTAATTTTTTGTAAAGAATTCAAAATTAAATATTGTATCTATATAATATGATACCAGGTGCATGTTGAGAATAATATCTGAACCTCCAATAAATTCCCCATTGATAAAAATCTGTGGAAATGTAGGCCATGAACTGCATCGAAACAAATGTGCGATCAATAAACAGGAAGCAAATGTGCGATCAATAAACAGGCATCATCTGCAAGATTGAAGGAACTGGAATATCATGCAAATATTATATTTTAAATTTGTTAATATTATATTTATCTATTTTACCAAAATTACTTAAATAGATGTCACAATTCAATAATAATTTTTTGAATTCTAATAAAACCGACATCCACACACAATTTGTTTAACATTTTAAACCCGAATAGATACTGGTCTATAAATAGAATTTCCTAAGCTTGACAGAATGGACAGGGTCTCTCTAACACTAATGATGAGATCGTACACCAAGGTGAGATTTCAACCCAATACAAAAGATGGCTCTTCACCCAGTATAAACTCTTGGTACATAGTGATTTAAATTACCCGTGCACTTTGATAAACATGTTATAATACTACAACGTACAAGTACAACCAAGAAATTGTGCATGCTCCTTAGAAAATTTCAAATTTATTTAGTTCTATACCAATACCATGATTGAAATCGGAGTTAAATCCTGTAGGACACAAGCTCACCTGTGGTCTCTAATAGCATGTATAATCTCAGGATCTTCAAAAATATTTCTAGCACTTATAGGGACATCTGCACAAGTAACAGCCTTGAGTTAGAATACCGTAACCAACAATATATGTGCTAAAAAAGTTAACAAAGCACAACTAAATAACAACAAATATCCGGCAGCTGGTGGTCTTGGTGTTGTGCTGGTTTGGAGGCTGCTTGGTTTTGGGTCCTTGGGGTGGGGGGGTGGGTTTTGCTTTGTGTCTGTGTTGTGCGTTGTCTTTCCTCAGCGTCTGCTGGTTGTCTTGTAGGTGCAGCCCCTTTCAAATTTCAGCAACAGGGGTGTGTCGTGTTGCTCCTTGTTGCGGTTGTTTGATTTTATTGGCGTGTGCTTTTTGGGTCTCTTTGTATTGTAGCTGCTTGGCTGTTTGGCCTCCTTAATTTAAAAAAAAAAAAACAAATATCCGGCAGCAACTAGGTTAGTATCGAACAAAATTAATAACCAAAAATCATGAATATTTTCACCATCTCTCAAGACAATTTTGATCTTGAACTGTAAGTGCCATCAGAAATTTGGTTATCATGTCCTAAATAGAACAAAGTAGTTAAATTTTATATATAAACTGCTAAAACAAAGTCAAATATAATCCTTTTACTAAACAGAGTTCGAAAGTGCATTCAGAAAGTGCTTGTGGGTTGCTCTTGGTTTTGAAAGTGGGGTCTAAACATACAGAATCAATTTCAGAGTTTGAAGGTCGTTATCTATAAAGCTCTAGCTGTGGGTAGCTCTTGGTTTTGAAAGTTCTTGTGCATGCACTATCACTTTATAAATCAATTTACCATTCACCTGCATTGAGATGCAACAGACGCCTTACTTTCTATCTACAGCTCAGGACACTTCAATTGAAAATGAAGAACTTTGTATAATATGACCAGCTGTTCCAATTTACAATTTGACTTGGTGATAGTCCCCCAACATTAGTGAAATTTTAATGGTTCTCTTTCAAATGTCTCAATTTTAGCTTCCACAGTGGCTGATCCTTTTGAAAAGCTACCTATAAGTCTAAAATTCTCATGTACACAAGGATGCAATAATTATAGTACACTAAGTGTGGGCAACTACTATGTCTCTGGATACAGTACATTTACATGATTAGAACTTTGGATAAGAGTAGTTTACAGAAAAACCAAAGTAATGTCTGCTGCCCTCTTCTGCGGCAAGTTGACATGGTTTATGGGAACTATAACCTAAGATATGATTAGAAAAAGTACTTTCCACACATTTGACGACTAAAAATATGAAACAAGGATATAGATAATAGATTTAAAGAAAATCAGGCAGGCTCAACATATGAACACTTACTGTACTGTCTCAGTAGGCGGAGTGCAAGTGAGCTAAATCCACAGTAAGGAAACTCAGGAACTCCTTTCATGTAAATCATCACAGGGTTTTCTTTGACATCCTACAACAGAACCTAATCATGATTAATAAAGAACTTTTGAGCTAACAAATCAAAACAAGAAGTTCATAATATGCTTCATAAAATACATTATCAAATATTGGAGGACAGATTTACCTGCTCAACAAGACGCTTCAAAAAAAGGCTGCTGCCCTCAAAATTATCAATTGGATCGGTAGAGAAGTATCTCATATATCTGCAAAAAGTAATTGCAAAATCAAAAACTGATGTTATGCATTGGCCAAGACTGGCATGCTTATACTTATGACTTCGAAAACACATTTTTAACTTAGGTAACCTGCCACCCTGAGAAATTTCTAATTTAGACTAGATTAAACTCAAAAATTTGCCACCACTCAGACAAAATGAAATCAAATCTGAACTGGAACCATAAAAAGAAAATAAATTATGATTTCAAGAACACCAATGTTTGTTACCAACCACAAACACTTTGATGGAATATCCAATTTATACATCAAGCTTGCATTATTACTAACTTAATTCAATTCTGTGTTATAACATGTCGTTCGTTTCCATTAAGAACTCAAATTGAACTAAAAAGTCTTTCTTCTTACAATACTAGAAGAATTCGCAACCGGGTAACCTCCCATTCCCTTCAAGATTATGTTTGACAACAATCTTGCCATGTTGTTCAAACTTTCAAGTATCTGCAAGAGTCAACCGCCAGCTGGTTAACTACTCTAAACAGCAATCCGTTACACATCAAAAAGCTATGTAATTTATAATTTATTTAGGATTTTAAGAAACGGAATTCTCATTCTGATAAGCAAATAAAATAAAAAGAAGAGATTTCGGTTACCTGAAAAAGAGTTCGGATGAATTGTTCTAATTTACAAAAAAATAATTATATTTTGAATCCCTTTAAAGAAAGAAAAAATAAACACCAAATATATTACAAGTAACAAAAGGTAAATGCAAAGGGACGAAATCGTCCTTGAAAACAAGGATCGTGTAAACAAATTAATTTTTTTATAGTAGTCGATTAAGAATATATGTATGGACTTTATTCTACATTCTTCCTGTTTGACTGTTGGTATCTTTTACTTAATTTATTTTTTCCGAAGAGCAATAGATAATGAGATGATGGGATATACATGATTTAGTATTCATAAATTAATTATAAAGACGGTAATCGCTAAAATATCTCTTTGCGGTGTGTGCATACAAATTTTTTTTTTTTTTTTTTTTTTGACAAACAAAGCTTTATTAAAAGACCACAAAACTTACAAACTAGCATGGCAATCTGCCAGAAGGAACTTTCTAACACAGGTAGGAGTGATTCAGGTTGGCAAACTAGCTTTGTTCAAACCAAACTAACAAAGCTATGGGTGATTCAGGTTGGGTTTTTTTTTTTTTTTTTTTTTTTGGACAATTTAATTCAAAATCATCAATGAAATCGAAAAAAGACAAAATTCATAGATAATGATATGAAATTAATAAAAATACTAAAAGGTGATGCCTTTCGTACCAGGCGGCAACGGCGGAGGCGAACGGAAGCAGAAAACGGCTGCCTGCGGAGGTAGGGACGGCGGCGAGGCTCCACTGGTTTAGTTGCAGGAAAAAAAAAAAAGCAAAGATTTTAAAGGAATTGGTATGTTTTACACAGATACGGTGTCGTTTAATTTCTGTTTTTTTGGAACAATCCATGGTCGCCACGTCATACTCCTTAAAACATAATAAAATTACCTCCAAATACTTAGAAGACCACAAACCGATACCCTATAAAAAGGTTATATTTGGAATTCTCTCTTATTATCATCTCCAATTCCTGCATTGGTTTTGCATATACTCAACCGGCCATACACATGTCGTTTTCGAATTGTCCACCCGATCTCATCGTCGAGATACTCTCATACTTACTGGTAAAATCTCTGTGCCGATTTAAGTGTGCATCCAAATCCTGGTCAGTTTTACTAACCCACCCTCGATTCGTCAAACTGCACTTGGGTCGAAGCGGCTGAAGACAAAAATATCTTCTTGCTAATGGTGCAACTTTCTACCATGTAGACCCCGATACATCATCTGATCTTCTGCAGCAGGAACCATCATCATCGTCGTCATCAACTTATCGTAAAGTTGCTCCGATTAAGCATGATCGTCCATTTAAGGAAGAACATGATCGTCGTAATTTTTGTTTCTGTCCTTGGGTCTCAAAATCTTCCAATGACTTGTTTTGCACTCTTATGCTTGAGGGTACTCTTGATTATGATTTTTTCATATACAATCCTTCAACTAGATAGTCCAAGAAAATACCCAATATAGAATCTGAGAAAGTATCCTATGATAAGATGTTTTTCTCCATGTTACATGGATTCAGATATGCCGAGTCTATTGATGATTACAAGTTTGTTATAATCTTTATTAAAAAGAAAATCATACATATTTTCTCTCTCAGAAACAATTCTTGGAAAACTATTAATTGTGATTTTAATTTCAATGCTAATAACCGTTATAGGTATGGGATCCCTCTCAATGGAGCAATTCATTGGAGGGTTGATGTGATTTATGACCACGGCTACGACCACCACCTTGAACAGCATCAACATCATTCTGTACAGATCGTGGCATTTGATTTGGTCGAAGAGAAATTCAAAACTTTACCTCCACTCGATCAAGTTTTTCCAAAGTTTAAATGTTTTACAGTGTTGAAAGACTGTTTTTGCATAATCGATAATCGGGACCAATTTTGGATTATGGAGGAATACGGTGTGAAAGAATCACAGACTAGATTTTCGATACCGAAGAAGCCGAACAAGGGAAGATGTTCGTGGAAAGACGATCATGGACGTACCTATATGGGGGCTAGGGTGGGCTTGAGCCCACCCTAGACCCCCATTAAAAATAAATAGTAAGAGAAAATAATAATTAAACAATTAATTTTATTTCCTATTAAAAGTAGAAAAAAATAATGTTTTTCTTTTCTTTTTCTTCTTTTTATAATGACAATTATTTTTCCCCACTCTCCAAATTTGGCTCGATCTTTTTATCAACATCAACAATTTGTCTCCTTTTTTATTTAATGTGGTGGTGGAGGGTTTGAGTGCTCTGCTCAAGAAAGCTGAGAGTTTGGATTTGTTGAGAGGTGTCTCTTTTGGGAATGAGGAGGTTCAGGTGTCTCATTTGCAATTTGCGGATGACACATTTCTTTTTCTCCAACCTAGAGAGGATTATCTGGTGAATGCTCGAAGAATTTTGAGATGTTTCGAGGTTGCTTCAGGATTATGTATTAATTTCAGGAAGTCTTGTGTGGTGAAAATTGGGAAGGGTGGTGAGGCGAATGTTAATTGGGCTAAGGTTTTTAAATGTGCTAAAGGGACTCTACCGATTACGTATTTGGGGCTTCCTCTTGGGGGTCGTCCGGTGTCTAAGTTGTTTTGGAAAGATCTTGTGCAACGTATTGAGATGCGGATGGCACCTTGGAAGAAATTGTTTCTCAATAAAGGGGGTAGATTGGTTCTCATTAAAGCTATAATGTCTTCTATTCCTATTTACTTTATGTCGGTGTTTAAAATTCCGATTGGTGTAGCTAAGAATATGGAAAGGCTGCAGAGAAGTTTCTTTTGGGGTGATGGGAGTGAGAGGAGGAAATTGCATGCTTTGAAGTGGGATGTCTTGTGTAGAAGTAAGGAAAATGGGGGGCTTGGTATAGGTAGCGTGCTTGATAAAAATAAAGGTTTGTTGGCTAAATGGGTGTGGAGGTTTGGAAAGGAAGAGTCGTCGTTGTGGAAAAGAGTTATTTGTGCGAAATATGGTGTTCCCGCGGATGCTATTAGATGGAATTGGAATG
This sequence comes from Acer yangbiense, assembly GCA_008009225.1. Taxonomy (NCBI): domain Eukaryota; kingdom Viridiplantae; phylum Streptophyta; class Magnoliopsida; order Sapindales; family Sapindaceae; genus Acer; species Acer yangbiense. Next base: position 53,161,420 of record CM017764.1, on the reverse strand, counting down.
GGGGTCCGTTTAGTTCCTTTTTTGTAAAAGCGGTGGGTGGGCTTTTTGAGCAAGGTTCAAAAGTGGCTAAGGTGATGGAGGATGGGCTGCAAGTTATTGTTGGTAGGGGTGACATAGTTCGTCTTTGGGAAGATATAAAGGTTGAAGGTGTTTGTTTGAAGAATGCTTATCCGAGGATTTTCTCCTTAGCCTCAAATAAATCCGGGCGTGTGAAGGACTATGGAAGTAGGTGTGGTGATAGATGGAATTGGAGTATTAATTTGAGGAGACCATGCTTTAATTGGGAGAAGGAACAATGGGCTTCTTTTAGGAAGTGTTTGGATGGCTTAGTTATTTGAGATTCAGTTCCGGACTCCGTGGGGTGGTCTTTTTGTTCTTCAGGACAGTTTTCGGTTAAATCGGTGTGGAAGAATCTTGAGCAGAATTTTTCTGGGGACATGGCTGGTTTTAAGAGGATTTGGAGGGGTATATGTCCTCAAAATTGATATTTTTGTGTGGCAATTGTTGCATGGAAGAGTTCTTGTTAGGGAAGTCTTGAACCGTTTTGGTTTGTTGTCGGATAACAATTTGGCTTGTCCGTTGTGTGGGGCTGCAGAGGAATCTATTGATCACCTCTTCCTCCATTGTCATTGGGCGTGGAAGCTATGGGGGAGTTGCATGATGTGGTGGAATGTGAGATGTTGCTCTTCGGAGTCGTTAGTGGATTGGTGGGTAGGGATGGGCGGGGGGCCCTCCCCCACCCCCACCCCCACCTCCATTCCTCAAACCTCCCCCCACCACCTCCCCCAAAATCCATTTGGGGGGACGTTTTGGGGGGAGGTTCCCCCACCCCCACCCCCAAAACCCATTTCCCCCATTTCAATTCTAAATTTTAAATTTTCAATCCAAAAAGTAATAAAAACATAATAAAAATACAATACAAAATCCAAAATAATTGCATAATACATATATATATTATTTTGGGGGTTAATTACATCTTATAAATGAACAACCATAACATTTAATTTTAATAATTTAATATTATAATTTATAATTTGTTTTAATTGTTAAAATTTTTATATATAAATAAAAATAAAAATAATATATAAATATATATATTATTTTTGGGGGCTCAATGGGGTTTTGGGTTTGGGGGAGGTACCCCCACCACCTCCCCCAAAATATGTTTGGGGGCAAAGTTTGCCCCCACCCCCAAAATCCATTTGGGGGCAAAATTTGCCCCCAAAACCCCATGGGGGATGGGGCCCCATGGGGAAACGCCCATCCCTATTAGTGGGTGTGCTGGCCTAGTTTTTGTCTTGAAAGATCAGTAGCTAGAGCTTGGGTTTCCTTGTTTTTTGCAGTAACTTGGACTATTTGGGAGTCTAGGAACGAGAAGGTTTTTAAGGATGTTCAAATTTCTATTTTGCAAGCCATGGATATGGTGAAGTTTCGTGTTGGTTGGTGGTTTAAGCATTTTGGAAAAGGATCCTCGGATCCTATAACGTTGATCCTTTTGAATATTGCGGAGAGATGTACCGATGTCAAAAGATTCAAATTTCCTAATCCTAAGGAGTGGATTCCGCCGGTGTTGGAAACTTTAAAGTTTAATGTGGATGGGTTTGCTAGAGGTGCGCCTGGACATGCTGGTATAGGTGGGGTGTTGCGAGACAGTTGTGGTAAAGTGCTGTGTGTTTTCTCTGAGTTTGTAGGGATTCTTGACATCGTTTCTTCGGAGCTGATGGCTATTGCTAGAGCGTGTTCTCTTTGTGCTTCTAGACCGGAGTTGAATAAGAAGAATATTGTGGTGGTGAGTGACTGCAAGCTGGCAGTGGCATGGATCAATAGCAATGGTGTGGGTGACTGGAGTTTTCTGCAGCAGATCCTGGAAATCAGAGGTGTCATTAACAGTGGGGGGCAGATTTCGGTTGAGTTCAATCCAAGAGAAACAAATTCTTTCGCAGATGATTTGGCGAAAAAAGGAGTAGGGGTGGGGATACTTTGTTGAATTGGAATATGTCCTGATGGGGTTTTGTTTGTTGTGGGTTTGCGTGTTTTTTGCTTTCCTTGGCTGGCTGCTCTGTCAAAGCTCAGCGACAGTGTTTCGGTTGTGTGACTCTGTCGCGGTTCTTTGATGTTTTTGGGTTGCAGTTTTTGCTTCTCCTTGGCTATTGTTTTGGTCTTCTTGTTGTCTCTCGTTCTGGTGTTTCTGTTTTTTGCTGTCTTCTTTTTGTTTTGGCTGAGTTGTGGCGTGTTCTGTGCGCCCCTTTGCTGCTGGCTTTTGCCTAGGCTGTTTTGTTGATTGGTTTTTGCTTGAATAAAGTTTCTTTGCCTTTCAAAAAAAAAAAACAATTAGTCTTTAAATTATATATCTTTGCGCGAATATATATTATGGCTTTAAATATTTTATTTTGTTTTGAAATTTTAGGGTTATTGTTAAATATAGTTAATGAGATTTTAGGGATAATTCAATTTTAAATTTACAAACTAATGATATTGTTAAATAAATTTCTCGTAACATTGTATTAGTATATTTCAAATGAATCAAACTAATATAATAATTTAATTAGTGTTTGTATTTGCATTTTATGTTTCTCTTATAATTTGTTTTGACTTTTTAAAAATAAAATAAAATTTGATAACGCTTTTATTTATAATATACATTTTACGGGGACGTTTCACCATGTCCTCATAACTAGGTGATCGATGTCGATGTTCAGTATAAAAAATAAAAAAATCTAGCCCACCCTGGTCTTCAATTCTAGTTACGTCCCTGAAGACGATGGATACTTATAATTTGTGAATTTAGATGATAATGAATTGTTAGAAGGTCATGACAAGTACAATGTATTTGATGGTAACAGATACAATACCAAGCTGATGTAGGAGATATATATTGTTAATTGATGTTTTTAGTATTTGTTGTATTAGACTTGGGCTTTGGTTAAGTTTTATATTGGGCCTTATTTTGGGTTTGTAAAATGTATATATATGCTTGCTTTGTAGCTTTGTAAAGGTTGTTGAATATTGTGTTGTTGTTATCTGATATAGAACGAAAGTGTAGAGCAGAGCTCTCTTTTCTTCTCTTTGGCCATGGATTTGGCTTGTAACTAAAGACTTCCTACGTCAAGTGGTATCAGAGCCACGTTGTTCTGATGGCTGTCACTGGCTACAGAGGAAGGCGAACACTCTTTGACGAAGATCAAGGGTGCTATCGGACAAGTAGCGGCAATCGTGAAAAGTGCTTCGGGAGGGGTTGTGTCCAGACCTCGGCGGCAGTTGATGGTGGCCGGAGTATTCCTCCGACACCGCTGTTTAGCGGCCCAAGCGACGAAGAATGCGAATATCAAAGGTGGAATGCCCATCGACGAATCCATTCTCCACCACCATCTCACAGGTATCTTCGCCATCACTCACCTCCATCTCCATCTTCATCTTCTTCACAGCATCCCATCCATATCTATCATCATCAACCTTCATCCCCATCAATCAATTCTTCAACCCATTCACGCAGACCAAATCAATCTCAAAGCCACCACAATTCGGTCACCAAATACAAACCCCCAAACCACCGATTCACCCACACCCACGAAATCCAAATTGATTCGCCTCACAACCACTATACACAGTCCCGATTTGCCATGACCCATGAAAATCAAACCGAAATCACCAAGACCCATACCCATTTCAGCCATGAAACCTACCGTGGAACCTCACTTGGAGCCTGGTCTGATACTGCTACAAATAGAAAATTGAAACATTTGAATTCTGTTAACTTGCATTTTGATCCAACTATGAGCAATGAGTCATTGAGCAATAGTCAGTTTATAGGGAAGGCAAAAGAAATTAATGTTGTTAAGGATATTCATAATCATGGTATGAATAATGTGCAAAGCAAAATGGAAGGAACAATTAAACGTTTTTCTGATGGCAAAGCTGAGATGATTTCTAAAATTGAAATGCTAGATGAAGTTATGGTTGGTGAATGTGCAGAGTCTAGAAATGCTAATGAATCTTTAGATTTGTTTGATAGGAGTCCCTTGGATACAATTGCTTGTGACAGTGTGCATTTTGCCGAGCCCATGAATGATTATTGTGCTAGAAAAAATTACAAGACCGTTCCCAAGCACAAGCCTACTTTGCCTAAAGGTCGACCCACAACCCTCGTTGATATGATGCAATTTGTGTTTGATTGGTTTGATTTTGAGAAAAATGAAAATACTTCTTGTGATGTGTTGGGAGATATAATTGTTGATTGTGGGAATAGTGTTCAAGAGTGTGTTGAACTTGAAGAGAGTGATGATCAATTTGAGTCTTCAATTTTTTATTCTTGTGTTGTTTCGGAAGGCGGAGTTGCTAATTGTGGGAATAAAGCTCAAGATAAGCTTGTGGATTGTTTTGATGTTGTTAAATATGAGGAGGGGAATAATAAAATTAAGCAGTTAATTTCTGAAAACTTTACCCAACAAATGGTGGAGGAAATTGATCTTGAAGTGGTTAATGAAGTCCACGTTGATCCAACAAATCTAGTTGTTGAAAAAATAGATAAGACAATTGAGAGCAACATTTTTGAAGGTTCTGTATTGATGTCTCATGTTCTCATTGGTCAAATTGTTAGTACTGTGGGCTTTGGATTCGAGAATGTCAAGACCAAAGGGGTAAGGCGATGCCAATGGCAAATAGCTTGGCCATTTCCCGCATTCCGTTAGACGATTGTTTTGGTACCCTTGTGGATTTCAGATGAGCTACGGAGAGACTTCTCAGTTGGAGTCTACCACTCCTACAAGCCAAATAGGGGACTTCGCTCCATTGTCGTTCTACTAGTTCTTTTACCGCGTGCTTCAACCGAGTTCTTTTCAAAGAAAGGGTGACTAATGTAGGAGATATATATTGTTAATTGATGTTTTTAGTATTTGTTGTATTAGACTTGGGCTTTGGTTAAGTTTTATATTGGGCCTTATTTTGGGTTTGTAAAATGTATATATATGCTTGCTTTGTAGCTTTGTAAAGGTTGTTGAATATTGTGTTATTTTCTGATATTAAAGATCGCAGAGCAGAGCTCTCTCTTCTTTTCTCTTAGCCATGGATTTGGCTTAAATCTTTAGCTTCCTCCTGCGTCACAAGCATATGTACGTGGAGAATCTAGTGTCGCCTAACTTTCACACCGACGTTGTCACCGCAAATGAAGGTATCAATAACTTTATATATATATATATATATTCCAGCAGCTCAAACATGAGACATTGTCGTCTAAGTAAAATTAATTTATGACTTGATCAGGATTTTTCTTGATTCTAGTTTCATGATTTACTGTTGGCTGTATTAGAAAATGTCAAAGAAACTGCAAGCAAATATAGATCAATGACTGAACGTACTAGTGTTTTATCAAAAAAAAATTATAGATTTCCAAGTTTTGTTGTCAGGAGAGCTTGGATTTTGGTTTACATTAGGAGAGTATCAGACCGGGCATTGGGCAAGCCAACATTATATGGTTATGAGAGATATATGTTCGGGCCAGTCGGTTTAGAGAGAAGCTATTAGCCATCTACTGTGACAAGATCATAACGGAAGATCCACCATACATATCGATACACTGGCGTTTCTTACTGATGACTCTCGTCCCAAACCTTTAATCTTGTTTAATATGTTATGCAATATCCGAATAGCTATTAGCAACATAGATCCAGAATATATAACGTCTCATACATTTGATTTTTGTTTATATATTTATGAGAAAAATGCGATATATCTTACCTTTGATCAATATATGATATCTTTCTTTTACTACAAACTTTAGTTTTTGAAGCAATGAAATCAATAAAAAAAAAATTTATGTCTTATTGTCTTATTAAGAATATGTATGGACTTTATTCTACATTCTTCCTTTTTCTATCTTCTACCTAATCTTTTTTTTTTTTCGAACTACCGAATAATCCAAAACCACAATATATAATGAGATAATGTGATGCATGATATACTATTCATAAATCAACTATAAAGATGTAATTGCTAAAATATCTTTACGGGGTTTGCATACGGTTTATAACATTATAACATTTAATTTTTTTTTTATTTTTTTTTATGAGGTTTACATAATATATTATCACTTGACCAGATGAGGTTAGTCCAATGAGATACTCGTCACACATATACCACGAGTTTGTGAGTTCGAATTCTGCTCACCCCAAACCTTAAATTTATGTAATACTGATATAATTATAATCATATATATATATAAGACAACGTCCTAATATATACACAGTTGTTACTATTATTATTATTATTAATTGGATAGTGTTAATGTGTCCTACGAGCACAAAATAAAACACTATAAAAGGAAAGCTCACACAGTATTTATTGTCCTTAATCACAATAAATGTAGAAACATGACAATAAATGTAGTATAACTTTTCTTTTATAGTGTTTTAACTTGTACCCTTATGACACATGTTAACATTCTAATTAATTTTATATGGAGATATTTTAGTAAAAATGCATGATTTCCCCTTTAATTAGGGAAGAGAACTTGATTACTAGGGTGAGTGAGAGGGATCGAGTTCCTCCTTTCAGGAACTTATTTCCTAATTTGTATGTGGGGTCCCCATAATTTAATTCGCGAAAGACTAGTAAACCCTGGAATTCAAAATTAGGAACTTAATTCCCTTTCCTTGGATAGGATTCCTAATCAGTAGATACGTCATAACATAATTAATGTTATTCTTTAAAAAAATCTAAAAACTCAAAACTATGTGGTTTTGAGTTTCTTCATTAGCAGAAGATTTGGCTATATTCGTTTCAAAGTTGATTGCTTTTTTGTGTTGTTTTCAACAAATTTGGTAAGTGTTCTTTGTTGTCACTCAATTTCATGCCAATTATAAAGGTTTTTTTTTTTTTTTTTTTTTTTTTTTTTTAAGAAATAGAGAACCCCATTACACTTTTGTGTGAATTTATTCTGATTTTGATATCTTTATTCCTGTTTAATTTGTATGGTGTGTGTTTTGGTTTTTTTTTTTTTGGAAGGAAACCCTCAAACCATAGTCGAATCGAATCAAGAAAAGGAATTATATGTTTGAGAAAGATACGGTGTCGCACGTTGTACCTTGTAAAACATAAGGAAATTACTTCCTAATTCTTAGAGGACTGTAAACCGATGATACTTATAAAAAGGTTACTTGGAATTCACTCTTATTATTACTATTAATTCCTGCTTTGCTTTTTACATACTGATCAACACTCAACATGTCGTCAAATTTTCCATCCTATCTGATCGTCGACATACTCTCATACTTGCCCGTGAAGTCTCTATGTCGATTCAAGTATGTATCTAAATCTTGGCCCGTTTCAATAACCCACCCTAGATTCATCAAACTGCACCAAGCTCAAAACCGAAGACAAAAATTTCTTCTTGTTAATGGTGCATCTCTCTACCATGCAGACCCTGATACATCTCTTCTGCATCAGGAATTATCATTATCTTAACATAAAGTTTTTCCGATCAAGCATGATCGTCCATTTAAGAAAGAACATGATCATCGTAATTTTCGTGACTGTCGTTGGGTCTCCGAATCTTCCAATGGCTTGTTCTGCACTGTAATGATCGATCCTCCTGATCATGATTTTTTTGTATACAATCCTTCGACTAGAGAGTCCAAGAAAATACCCAATATAGAATCTGAGAAAGAATCCTATGATTGGATGTTCCCCACGTTACATGGTTTCGGATATGCTGAGTCCATCGATGACTATAAGTTTGTTAAATTCTTTACTAAAAGGAAAATCATACAGATTTTCTCTCTTAGAAACAATTCTTGGAAAACTATTAAATGTGATTTTCTTTTTAATGTTAATAATATTTTTCCTTTATTTGGCTTCTCTCTCAATGAAGCACTTCATTATGGGATCCCACTCAATGGAGCAATTCATTGGATGGTTGCTGTGGTTGATTACGACATCGGCCATAGGTATTATTCGATGGTGGCATTTGATTTGGTTGAAGAGAAGTTCAAAACTTTGCTCCTATATCAATTTTCTTGTAAGTTAAAACGGGTACGCTGTTGAGAGACCGTCTTTGCTTCATCGATTGGCATGATAGATTTTGGATTATGGAGGAATACGGTGTGAAAGAATCGTTGACTAGAATTTCCATACCAAAGAAGCCGTACCCATACAAATGTACTTGGAAAAACATCGGATACTTATTTATGAATTTAGATGACGATGGCTGGTTACAAAGAGATTATGACTCCACTGTTTTTGATGGTATCAGAAATTATACCATGCATGCATATGTGGAGAATCTTGTGTCCCTTAATTTTCACCGACGACGTCGTCAAGAATATTGAAGGTATCATTAACTTTACTTGACTCTAATTTCTTTTTTTGATATTCCACCTTGTGATCCGAATCTGAAACATTATTATTGTTCCTAGTTTCATGTTATATTGTTGATTGTACTAGAAAATGTCAAAGAAAGGGCAAGCAAATATTAGATCAATTACTGAATGTACAGGTTTAATCAAAAAATTTATATTTTTGTTGGCAGGAGAGCTAGGATTTTGGTTTTAAGTGAGGAGAATATATATCAGACTGGACCAGCCAACATTATGGTTATGAGAGATGTTCGGGCCGGTCGGCTTGGAGATCAGAAGCTACTAGCTAGTCATCTATCGTGGCAACATCTGAACGAAAGATCCACCATACATCTTGATACACTCTCGTCCCAAACCTTTAATCTTGTTTAATAGTTAATGCAATCCGAATAGTTATTCTAGCAACATAGAATAAAGAGAGTACATTTTAATTTTTTTTTTCTTTATTTTTATGAGCAAAATGCGACATTTTTTACTTTTGATCAACATATGATATCTTTATTATACTACAAAGGTTAGTTTTTGAGGCTCAAAATTTTTTTGTCACTATTTGGACCGGGTTTTGTAAGAAAGTCACCACTTTAATAACTTAAGTTTAAAAAACACTATAAACGGATAAAAATACCCCCCACAATAACCTTCTTCACCATTTTTTTTTCTTCTTTCAAAATCTTCCATCAATGGATGATAGTGGACAATGAACACGCGTACGTCATCGTTGACACCACGACCAAACACAATAACGACTTTTTTTATGTCCAAACCTTTGTTAGTTGCATCTGAGATACAAACCCTCTTGTTAGTTGCTTTTTTTTTTTCAATTTAAAACCCTCTTTTGTAAACCTAAGCTGATTGTGTGGAAAAAAAATTATTGTTAAAAAGGCTCGGAAAAGTCTCGGACAGTGCTTAGAAAGGCTCGGACAGTTCATTAAAAGGCTTGGAGAACAAATGAAAAGGCTCGGAGGTTCAAAATTAACAACAAAAAAATGATTGTTGAAAAGGCTTGGAGAACAATGAAAAGGCTCGGAAAACAAATGAAAAGTGATGCATAGTGTATAATGAGATATATAATGTGATGCATGATGTAGTATTCATAAATCAACTATAAAGATGTAATTGCTAAAATATCTTTACGGGGTTTGCATACGATTTATAACATTATAACATTTTTTTTTTATGAGGTTTACATAATATATTATCACTTGACCAGATGAGGTTGGTCCATTGGTATACCCTTTCACACCTATATCACAAGTTTGTGATTTCGAATTCTACCTCACCTCAAACCCTAGATTTATGTAATACTGATATATATATATATATATATATATATATATATATATATATATAGAGAGAGAGAGAGAGAGAGAGAGAGAGAGAGAGAGAGAGAGAGAGAGAGAGAGAGAGAGATTTTAAAGTCAATGTATCCTGATATAACTTTATGATGATATTGATTGTGAGCCATTAGTTTTACATGCTTTGACTTAAGTGTGTATGCACTTGTCAAAGTTTTTCCATAATGAGTGACTCACATTTAATATCCTGATAAAGTTATATCAAGACGTTCTGACCAAACCAGGACTATATATATATATATATATAGTCTTTCTACTATCAGTTCGTCCTTTTGATAAGTACATACATTTTGAGTCAAAGCATGTAAATCTAATGGTTCATATTCTTTGTCCTGATATATTTTATATCAGGAAGAACTAACAATAGAAAAATTATATATATATATATATATAAGACGACGTTAACATGTGTTTATTTTATTTTTGTAACAGTTCTACTTTTTTATAACAAACTTTTTTATTTTCCTATATATACACAGTTGTTATTATTATTATTATTAATTGGGTAGTGTTAACATGTGTCCTAAGGGCACAGAATAAAACAGTATAAAAGGAAAGCTCAAACAGTATTTATAACATGACAATAAATGCAATCTAACTTTCCTTTTATAGTGTTTTTACTTGTGCTCTTAGGGCACATGTTAACACTCTAATTAATTTTATGTGGAGATATTTTAGTAAAAATACATAGAGAACTTGATTACTAGGATGAGTGAGGGGAATCGAGTTCCCTTCCTATCAGGAACTTAATTCCTTATTTATATGTGGGGTCCATGGAATTTAATTCGCTAAAACACTAGTAAACACTGGAATTCAAAATTAGGAACTTAATTCTCTTTCCTTGCATAGGATTCCTAATCAATAGATACGTCATAACTCATAACATAATTAATATTATTCTTTAAAAAAAAAATCTCAAAACTCAAAACTATGTGGTTAATTTTGAGTTTCTTTATTAGCAGAAGATTTGGCTATATTCGTTTCAAGGTTGATTGCTTTTTTGTGTTTGTTTTCAACAAATTTGGTAAGTGTTCTTTATTGTCACTCAATTTAATGCCAATTATAAAGTTTTTTTTTTTTTTTCAAAAGAAATAGAGAACCCCATTACACTTTTGTGTGAATTTATTCTGATTTTGATTTCTTTGTTCCTGTTTTGTATAGTGTGTGTTTTTGTTTTGTTTTGTTTTTTATTTATTGAAGGAAACCCTCAAGCCGTAGTCAAATTTCCTAATCCTTATAAGAGGACTATAAACCTATACCTATGAAAAGGTTAATTGGAATTCACTCTTATTATTACTATTATTTCCTGCGTTGCGTTTTGCATACTGATCAACATTCAACATTCATACATCAACATGTCGTCGAAATTTCCATCCGATCTAATAACTGACATACTCTCATACTTGCCGGTGAAGTCTCTATGTCGATTCAAGTGTGTGTCTAAATCTTGGTCCATTTCAATAACTCACCCTCGATTCATCAAACTGCACCAAGCTCGAACCCGGAGGCAAAAATTTCTTCTTGTTAATGGTGCATCTCTCTACCATGTAGACCCCAATACATCTCTTCTGCATCAGGAATTATCATTATCTTATCGTAAAGTTTTTCCAATCAAGCATGATCGTCCATTTAAGGAAGAACACGATCATCGTAATTTTCGTGGCTGTCGTTGGGTCTCCGAATCTTCCAATGGCTTGTTCTGCACTCTAATGATCGATCCTCCTGATCATGATTTTTTTGTATACAATCCTTCGACTAGAGAGTCCAAGAAAATACCCAATATAAATTCTGAGAAAGAATCCTATGATTGTATGTCCTACACATTACATGGTTTCGGATATGCCGAGTCCATCGATGACTATAAGTTTGTTAAATTCATTCCTAAAAGGAAAATCATACAGATTTTCTCTCTTAGAAGCAATTCTTGGAAAACTATTAAATGTGATTTTCCTTTTAATGTTAATGATATTTATCCTATATTTGGGTTCTATCCCAGTGAAGCACTTCATTATGGGATCCCTCTCAATGGAGCAATTCATTGGATGGTTGTTGTGCTTGATTACGACGGCCGTAGGTATTATTCGATGGTGGCATTTGATTTGGTTGAAGAGAAGTTCAAAACTTTGCCCCTACTCTATCAATTTTCTTATAAGTTAAAACGGGTTACGTTGTTGAGAGACTGTCTTTGCATCATCGATTGTCATGACAGAATTTGGATTATGGAGGAATACGGTGCGAAAGAATCGTGGGCTAGAATTTCGATACCAAAAAAGCCGTACCCGTACAAATGTACGTGGAAAAACATCGGATACTTATTTATGAATTTAGATGATGATGGCTGGTTACGAAGAGATTATGACTCCACTGTTTTTGATGGTATCAGAAGTTATACCATGCATGCGTATGTTGAGAACATTGTGTCCCCTAATTTTCACGGTGAAGTTGTCACAAATTAAGGTATCAATAACTTTACTTGACTCTAATTTATTTTCTTGATATTCCATCATCAGCAGTATAGCGATCCGAATATAAAATATTGTTATATATTGCTCATAGTTTCATGTTATATTGTTGGTTGTATTAGAAAATGTCAAAGAAAGGGCAAGCAAATATTAGATCAATGACTATCAAAAAAAATTATAGATTTCCAATTTTTGTTCGCAGGAGAGCTTGGATTTTGGTTTTAAGTGAGGAGAATATATATCAGGCCGGACCAGCCAACATTATGGTTATGAGAGATGTTCGGGCCGGTCGGCTTGGAGAGAAGCTACTAGCTAGTCATCTATCGTGGCAACATCTGAACGGAAGATCCACCGTATATCTTGATATACTCACATTTTCTACTTAAGATAACTATTATAGCTAGTCTCGTCCCAAACCTTTAATCTTGTTTAATATTTAATGCAATCCGAATAGTTATTCTAGCAACATAGAATAAAGAGAGTACCTTTTAATTTAATTTATTTTTTTATTATGAGCAAAATGCAACATTTTTTTTTACTTTTGATCAACATATGATATCTTTATTGTACTACAAAGGTTAGTTTTTGAAGTAATGAAGTCAATAATTTTTCGGTAGTAGTCGATTATGAATATGTATGGAATTTAATCTACCTTCTTCCTTTTTCTATCTTCTACCTAATTTATTTTTTCCGAACCGTCAATTACCAAATAATCTGAAACAATAATAAATAATGAGATAATGTGATGTATAATATACTATTCATAAATCAAATATAAAGTTGTAATTGTTAGAATATCTTTATAGGGTATGCTTATAAATTATAACATTTAAATTTTCTTTTATGAGGTTTACATAATATATCATCACTCGATGAGATGGGGTTGGTCAAAGGGTATATCTTCACTACTACACTTCGAGACTATGATTTCGAGTCATACCTCATTTTCAATCCCCGAATATATGTAATATATATTGTCACTCAAAATTCAAACACGACCTAAGCCCGAGCCCGAATCCACAAACCCGATTATTTAAAAATAACTTAATTAATATTATTCTTTAAAAAAAAAATCTCAAAACTCAAAACTACGTCGTTTTGATTTGAGTTAAATCTTAAACTCACTTCTTCTCACTTCACCGGCACTGATCTGCTTCACCACTCACCTGCGGCGTTTTTTCTTCAATCTAATCTCTTCATCGTCTTCGATTTCCAAGCTTGGTAAGGTTTTAATTTATTTATTTATTTTATGATTTATAATATTCTTTGTATATGAGTCTCGTTGAATGAGTTTCTGACTTGTAAAACTATAATTCAATGGAATTTTGTATTTTTACCAAATTTTGATGCTCTACTTGGGTTGTTAAAATGATGTTTTCAATTCTTTATTCTAATTCAAGAACAAATCTTAGCGTTGGTTTTATATAATAAGGAATCCCTTGCTTAATTGCTTCTGTTGAAACATGCACATTTGTCCTTTGAAAACTGCATATTCCGTAGATCTGGGCGGCTCTTATATTCATTAACTTTCTTCATTAGCAGGAGATTTGGCTATATTCGTTTCAAAGTTGAGAGCTTTTTTGTGTTGTTTTCAATACATTTGGTAAGTGTTCTTTGTCACTCAATTTCATGCCAATTATCAATTATCAAGTTTTTTTTTTTTTTTTTTTTTTTGAGTGTTTTCAAAAGAAGTAGAGAACCCCATTACACTTTTTGTGTGAATTTATTCTGATTTTGATTTCTTTGTTTCTGTTTTGTACAGTGTGTGTTTTGTATTTTTGGGTTGATGAGTGGTTGGTTCATCATAGAGTGAGTGATCATGGAGAACAGGTCTTTTTCTCTGCGATTGAAAAATAGAGGAGACAGAAGTAATCAAACCCCTCATGCCAAAGGTCAGTTAGAATTCTCGCTTTTCATGGGTTACTTGTTGTTTCAGTGAAAAGATTATATTTTGACAATCTTTAAGGCTTTGGGAGATCATATCTTTTGTGGGGTTTTGGTGGCTACAGCATTGCCTTATGAGATAGAGTGTATGGTACATGTAGAGAAACTAAATACTGTGATGTAGCATTACAGTGTGTATTGAGGCATGTTTTGGTTGCGACCGATGAGATTTTAAGTAGTTTATGTGTTGGTGATGCAGATTCTGATGGTAGTTTCTTTTCTCCTGGGAGGTTGCCTCAAGAATATCCAATGAAGATCCTTTGGAAGACGGGATTTATTCGGTTGGTTCTTGTAGTAGGCATTGTATGGATGTTACTCATTCTTGTTGTATTACTGTTTCATATCTGGTCTTGCCAATCTTCAATTGCTTTCCTTTCAGGTATTTTCTTTAAATGTTAATTCTTTTTATCTAAATTTGTTTCTTATATTTTGATTTTTTTCGCTCAATTCTGCTCTGTCAGCATTTCCATCATTAATAATTTGCCCAAAACACAATGAAACTAAAATATATGTTTGTTGTTTCTTGAAGAGTTGAAGTTGAGTAGTAGCTCAACTCAAAAAGCCCCAATATTGGAATAGTAAGCACAAATTATGATGGGCTCCCTTTGTAGTTAGATTCTTGAATGCAGTATATGTCACTTTTCTCATTGCAGCCAATGTAATTTATTTTTTGTTGGTCAGTCTCTTGAAATGGCATTATTTTTCCAATTTCCTCCAATATTTTCCAATTTTGAGTTACTAACCAGCGGTTGATCAATCAAAACATAAATTGATATGGATATATGTTTATTGCTGTTCTTGATTAGGTATAGGTGTTAGGTGTTAGGTGTATGACCTCCACCTCTTATATGCTATTGTATAACTTTAATGTATAGACTTGGTTGTTAGAGCATTAGACATGGTGACATATTTGGATTTCATGAATCTAATCAGATAAATAAATATCGTAATAAGATAATAATGAGCACTAAATGAAAGCTAGAGATGTGGAAACCATAAAATTGCATTTGATGGGGAAAGAATGGACAAGATGGGAAGCAAAGTTAGTGAATCTGGAGCCATTCTCAATGTTAAGGATTTTTTTTTAGTAATATGGGAATTGCTCTCAATTCCTGCATTTGTGATGTTCATATTTATGACATGGACATGATGTGGTTAGGTTATACATGCTTGGTGAAAAGATTCCTGTGATTTAGATTTTCATCATTTGATTGGAGATAAAATTCTCAGTGTTCTAAATGATATTATGGCTTGATATGCAGCTGTCTGTAACAAAGAGAGCAAGGTAGTCGAGTTTCTAGGCAGATTCGGATATGTTTCGAAACCACAACCTTCACAATCACAACACCGTAAGATTATGGCAACATCTGTTTTTTGCTTGTTGATCAATCTCTATGTTTTATTTTTTAATAACTAATATTGATCCCGGCCTTATTCATTAGGTTGTCCTATACCTGTTGCTGACGACCCTGACAAAATAGTTATCCCAGAGAAGAGAACTCCCGACACAATTGTAAAAAATCTAAACTATATTTTGGAGGATGAGTTTGTGCATAATGAATCTCAGTCATCTCCACTGTTTGGAGGACATCAAAGCTGGTCGCAAAGAGAAGAGAGTTTCAAACTAAAACCTACCATGAAGGTAAGAGTAAAACTTTTCTCTGTACAGTCAGTAGACCATAAAAAGTAGAGCATAGATTCTTTAAAAGCAAAGACGAGAGATTTTGTCAATTTTATGTGTTTGTATATATATGTTTATATATATTGATAGGTAAGATTTTTGCCACTTTTGCCTCAACTCATGAATTAAAAGTAGTTTCATATTTTTTATGATGTATTCTGTCCTTAAGGTGCACTGTGGATTTATGCGAAATGGTGGAGCTGATATGACTTCAGTGGACATTAAATATGTTAAGAAATGTAAGTTTGTGGTTGCATCTGGAATTTTTGACGGATATGATGTTCCTCATCAGCCTGCAAACATAAGTCGCCGCTCTAAGAAGCTCTTCTGTTTTCTTATGGTGGTGGATGAGGTATCTTTGGCCTTCATAAGGAGCAATGTAACTGTCCGGGAAGATTCTGCCGGAGGGCAATGGGTGGGTATATGGCGTCTTATTCTAGTGAAGCACCCACCTTACGACGAGCCCAGAAGGAATGGGAAGGTTCCGAAAATTTTAACCCACAGGTTGTTTCCTCAAGCACAATACAGCATTTGGATCGATGGTAAAATGGAGCTGATTGTTGATCCATTGCTTATGCTTGAAAGGTATATATTCTTGTACAAAATTGAAATAAGAATGTGAATTTTATGTTTTATGCTATACTTCTTTTCTGAATATGGTAAACCACTCAAGGTCATTCCCATCATAGTCAAACAAGTGAGAAGGGCACAGCTAAATGACGATATTTGGTTTGCACACCAGTGCACAACCATTCTATCAATTGAAGCTTAAGATAAAAGCACTTGCAAGATAGATATAGCATAGTGAAAAACAACTGGTTTGGTGGTAGGGCACATTGAACATCTTGTTTTGCTGTGATGAAAAATTTGTTTATTGGCTGGACAATTCCTTTAAATCCATTCTTGGACGTAAAACTTGTTGATTGTCTTGATAACCTGTGCAAGCTAGACCAGTGTGGTTATGCCTATTGCTTTGGTTTTTACCCAAAAAAATTTCTTTACAATGGAGAGCTTACCTTGATAGTGTGAATTGCTTTTGAATGCAGATACTTGTGGCATGGGAAACATACCTTTGCTATTGCACAACACAAATTTCATCGCAGTATATATGAGGAGGCTGACGCAAACAAGAGGAGGAAACGATATGCTCGACCTCTTATTGATCTTCACATTAAAATTTATCGTTATGAAGGAATGGAGCCATGGAATTCAAAGAAAAGTACCCCAAGTGGTAAGGAGACCGCTCTTCTTGCAAGTCTGCATTCTCTTTTTCTTTCTTTCGTTTTGTAGTTATATTTCATCCCAGTATATACCAGGGCCAGTTTGTAGTTTTCTCATGCATGTGTCCTTGAAGACATCCTTAGTTCTTGCTTCAAACTTTTTGTTATATAAGTAGTTTTCCACATCCTGTTGTTGACAGTTGACAGGTTTTACGTAATGCAGATGTACCGGAGGGAGCCATCATCATACGGGAACACACTGCCCTTAGTAACTTGTTTAGCTGCTTGTGGTTCAATGAGGTTCACCTCTTCACTCCAAGAGACCAGCTGAGCTTCGGCTATGTTGTGTACAGGTTAGGTGATTCGTTCAAGTTTTTTATGTTTCCGAATTGTGAGTACAACTCATTGTTTGTGTTGCACCCACACATTCGGGAGCATTCTTCTCGCATAGAGTGGGTAAAAGACCTGAAAGAACTAGAGGGTAAAGGTAGCGGTATGAAAGAAAGTAGAGGCGGATTAGGCTTGTGGACACCCTATCCAGGGAACCTTGATTTAGTTGTCATGCCACCAGTAGCAAGAACATCAAAAGCCGGTTGATATTTTATACATAAATCCATTTGTTCGTTTTTTTATAAACGTATCTCGGATACTTTATTAGTTCTTTATTAATCCCTCACTTTTGTCATTGAGGAAGATCATAGAGATGCCCATGAAAAAATTGTATAATAGTTTGCAGAGAAAGAAGTAATGTTGATTGCTTCTATGTTATTGCTTTTATATCAAAAAAGCACTTTATGATATTTTATACAACTGCACTATAAAAACATCCTTAAGCACTTTATCAAAAAAGCACTTTCAGTATTCATCGTCACAAAGTAGATTTTCCAGAAAATACACTTCAACTTTAAGCACAATTTTTATCTTTTAAAAAAAAGGTTTACAGAGAATTACTGCTAACTAAAATCTAAAAACATCCTTAAGCACTTTATCAAAAAAGCACTTTCAGTATTCATCGTCACAAAGTAGATTTTCCAGAAAATACACTTCAACTTTAAGCACAATTTTTATCTTTTAAAAAAAAGGTTTACAGAGAATTACTGCTAACTAAAATCTAAACGGTAACGGAAGTAAAAGAGTTGAGACTATTATTGAACATATAAATACAAAAACCAATTGAATGTTTTTTGAAAACAAGCCAAACGCATTTTGAAAACACCAAACAGTGTATTTTCTCAACGGTTGAAAACACCAAACAGTGTATTTTCTCAACGGGAAAGAATCCGAGGAAAAAAAAAATTTGATGATAAAATAAAATTACAAAATAAATAGGGCAATAGAACATAACTCACTAATAGAAGATACATCATGAACTACAAGATTTTTAAACGGTACTCAGCCGAAAGAATATTATCGGTCATCTTCTTCGACTAGCTGATGAGCTTGTGCTCTGCAAGCGCAAGGGGGACCTCAATTGGACTACAACCATTATTACTTATGCTGGGGGGGGGGGGGGGGGGGGGGGGGGGGGGGGGGGGAATAAACAAATTGTAGACAAAACCAAACTAACGAACGAAGCAGGAAAGACGGTCTTAGATGAGCTTTCGATTTCTCCAACTAAGATGCATCGCGGCTGTAGAACTGATCGAGGGTCTTTGCTGGTATACGGTGGAGAAGTTCACGGGGGAAGATACGAAGAAGTGTCCATGCCAAATCAAGTGACTGAAAAATGTTCCGGGTGTCATAAGCTCCTTGTGCAACGAACTTCCTCTCAAACTTGTCCAAGAACTCCAAGTATAGCTGTTGCAGACGACAGAAAATCTTGTTAATTTCGTTAAATTAAAATGATTTTAATTAAATGATAGAAAAATTTGGCAGAGTGGGGAAAAGCGAGACCAGATCTTCGGAAGAAAGTGCTTCTTCTCCGACCACAGCTTTCATTGCCTGGACATCCTTGCCAATGGCATAATTTGCATAAAGCTGAAAATTCAAAATGTTAACCAATGATCGAAAGGTCAAATGGCTGTAGGTAAACAGAATATCGAATTCGTGTTGCTGTGATAATTGGAATCCAATCATACCTGGTTAGACACATCTGCATGGTCTCTACGAGTCATCCCCTCACCAATGGCACTCTACAATAACAACGATCACAGCATTTAGAATACAAGTTCATCAGCATATTGAGAGTTTGAACATCTAAGAGATATATATATAACTTTACCTTCATCAGACGAGACAGAGATGGAAGGACATTAATTGGTGGATATATCTGCCAAAAACAAAAGTATAAATCTTTAGTTTCAGATTATTTGTAAGCACAGATATATTAGCGAATTATTTCCAAGGATTAACGACCAGGTTTCTTGGTGAATCAACATCCACATTGCAATTCAATATCAAGGCAATTACTGATTAACTCAAATATCAATCACATAAACAACCAAGATATTTGCATGAAATTGCACCTTGATGAACCAAGTAAAATTCACAAATGCAGTAACAGAAGAGACTAAAGTTCTTACTACCTCGTAGTGACAGAAAACAATTGAGTCTCAATTTTGAGTTATTCAGTCTATAGCATAATTGAACATGCTCTTAAAAAATTTGCACATCATAGGTTGATACACATTGCACATTGAGGAGACCTGACATCTATTTCAGAGAAATATGCTCCAATTTGGTGTTATAAAACAAGCTTTTAGCCTTACCTGTCTATTCTGAAGCTGCCTATCAATGTATATCTGCCCCTCCGTGATATATCCCGTAAGATCTGGAGTGGGATGTGTGATATCTGGCCAAAGGAAAATTACAAAGAATAAAGTTTTATGAACTGTCTATTGCTAATGCAAGAAATCTTAAACAAGGCAGTCAATATGGTTAATGGATGCATTACCATCATTTGGCATAGTTAAAATTGGAATCTGGGTGATGGAACCTTTTCGGCCTTCAATTCGTCCAGCACGCTCATAGATTGTAGCCAAATCAGTATACATATACCCAGGATACCCTCTCCTTCCAGGTACCTCCTCTCTGGCAGCAGATACCTGCATTAGTAAAGATAGTTTGCGTCATGAAAACTGTTCCTGGAAGAACTCATAGGAGTTGTTAAAAGAAATGGCAATTAACTTTCAATTTCTAGTAAAGTGTCAGAATGGCCTATGTCAGAAAGATGGATGTTCTTGTTACCTCACGAAGAGCATCAGCATAAGAACTCATGTCTGTCAGAATGACGAGAACATGCTTCCCACATTCATATGCCAAATATTCTGCAGTAGTAAGAGCTATACGAGGGGTGATGATACGTTCAATTGTAGGATCATTTGCCTGTACAAGAGATGGAAAAAATCAAATTTTAGGTACAACTGTACTCACACAAAGGATAAGATTAACTGCTACCTCAACAAAATGAAAAATCAATTCACAGGAATGAATAATCCACAAAAGGTTAACATGTTTATCTATATACATACCAGATTAAGAAAAAGGGTCACTCTCTCCATTGATCCAGTTTCCTCAAAATCGCGTTTGAAAAACTGTGCAGTCTCCATATTCACACCCATAGCTGCAAACACGATTGCAAAATTGTCCTCTTCACCATCCTGGAAATTCAGAGTAATTTAACTTAACAATTAGTTGAACCAACCAAAAAAACTATAAATCAACAAGGACCAATGGACATGGGTCATATTCCGTTGAAAAAAAAAATCATAATATCAGAGCCAATAAAGAGAAAAACCTCCTGAAAACTAACCCTAACATGATATAACAAGGCAAACAATTACAACATGCTGTTTCCCAAATTAATGAGAGTTTTTAATACCATCAATTTAGCAAACCAGAATATGTTATTGAACTGATTTATTTCAAAATATATTACCTGGGAAAACAGCTTATTTGGATATGTCAGATTAAATCAGACAATTTAAAAATATGTATTTCAGCATATAAAAGAAGAAGCTAACCATACTAAAATTGTGGCATATAATTCAAATATGTCCAACATGAACATGATGGGAAAAGTCATCATTGATTATCATCAAACCGTGCAGAGGACTAACAAATGAAGTATGCTGATAGCTAATAGATAATTAATACGACAACCATACCTGAAGAAGATTGTCAGTCTTTTCCAATCGCTTTACCAAACCTGCCTGACGACAAATCTGAGCAGCAATTTCATTATGGGGAAGACCAGCGGCAGAAAAGAGAGGGATCTTTTGTCCTCTAGCTATGGAATTCATGACATCAATAGTAGAAATCCCAGTCTGTATCATCTCTTCAGGATAGGTTCTCTCACTAGGATTGATAGAACTCCCTGAGATGTAAGAAGACAAGAGAAGATAAGAGTTAAGGACTGATGTTTCAAAGTAAAAAATATATTTTAAACAACTTTACTCCATAATTTTTCTTCCTCATATTTTATGAAGCAATAGCACAATGAATGAAGCCCCACTTAATAACTTACCAGAAATATCCAAGTAAGCCTCAGGTAGGATAGGGGGACCATTATCAATGGGCTTCCCAGAACCATTAAAGACACGCCCAAGCATATCCAATGAGACAGGAGTTTTCAGGACCTAAAAAACATGGCCGGGGAAGAGAGGGGAGAGATGAGAATCAGATAAATTATAATGACGCTCAGAGGCAAAATTCGGAAATAAAACAAATAAACAAATGTTGCAAATAAAGAAATTGACCTGACCTCCATTCTGTAATTTTTCCTAATCATTATAAAGTTGTTATTCACTACAATGTATGCCTACCAAGGCTAGAGGCTTCTCCATAAATAATAGGAATATGTAAATTTTCAAAATGGAGTAGCAATTCAATTGGTTGTAAGGGCCAGCACTGTGCTTCTTTCTAGATTAGTTATACAGCAGTGACACGACTGCACGACAAGGTTGTTTCTAGATAAATGACCAAGTGAAACCTCTACGGAGCATGATAGTTCAATTCGCATACATCATAATATATACCTTGTTTATAGATCTCTACAGGTCATTGCACAAGCAAGTATACAACTATACAAGTCAACTGTGCATATAGCCTGAAGAAACTGCTAGAAAAAGTTGTCTGAAGAATTGTATCATTCAACAAAGACATGCAGTTACATACTTACATTGACCCTCACTAATATAAATGCAATCATGCAATCAGAGAGGGTGGAAAACAAAAAAGAAGCAATTCCAAAAGTACTCTAAATAAAGTGGAGCTATACTGTGTAACCTCTTAGAAAAACTATTGCAGAGGAATAATTGTAACCAGATAAAAGTAAATTATCTACCACTGAAAAAACTTCTAGAATTGTCTATCCGGGCAATCTAACAGATCACTTCATTAGACAAAAACAAATCCCAATTAAAAAAAGGGGTAATTGCACAAACATCCCCTGACATATGATATAATTACACACATATGGCAGTTTTGACTATATTAACACAAACATCCCCTGACCTTTGAAAAATATTGCATTAACATCCCCTACCGTTAATTTTCTACAGTTAGCACTTAATGGTTAGGGGTAATATGGTCATTTTCACTAAAAATATTTTAATTTTAAAATAATAATAATAATAATATGAAGAATTTTTTGTTTGATGATTTAGAGATTTGTTGTTTGATTATTTGAAGATGAGGAAGATGAGGAAGATGAGGAAGATGGAGATTTGATTTTATTAATATTTTAATTTTAAAATGTAAAATAGGGGTATTTTAGTCATTTCGCCCCTTTGACCATTGTTTAGCAGTAAAAAGTTAAAGGTAGGGGATGTTAGTGCAATATTTTACAAAGATCAGGGGATGTTTGTGTTAATATGACCAAAACTGCCATATGTGTGTAATTATATCAAATGTCAGGGGATGTTTGTGTAATTACCCCTTAAAAAAATTAATAGAAAGATTTAAGTACAGCATGCAAGACTTATTCCCCTTTCCTTTCCTGATAAGCAAAGAACAGCCACATTCAATCTACTAAACAACACTTATCAAATATGCTTGTGAAGAAACTCCAATACCAAAAATGAACCAAGACAAAGTCACTCTCTAATCTCTATTCCATGTTACGATAGAAAGGGAAAGAATAGAACAAAGAGTCTCACACCTCTCCTGTAAACTGCACGGTGGTAAATTTATTGTCGATTCCAGATGTTCCTTCAAAAACCTGGTCAGCAGGACACAGATGAACAGATTCAATAGGTGACAAGTGCATTCACTGTTAATGATACTTCAATGATGTTAAAATTAGGCAGTAGGGAATCATCCACCACAAATTTGGGTGAAAAAATACCCCTCACAGAAACATGGTCAACTGTCAAAATGTGAAAATCCACCAATGTGGAAACCACCCAAAACTGCAAAGTGCAAACAGAGACTCATGTTGTGTATTACATTCTAATGTAGGAGATGTGAAAAATGGAATCACCTGAACTACAGCTTTTTCTCCATCAACTTCTAGAACCTGACCACGTCGCATTGTTCCATCCCCTAAGCGAATGTTAACAATCTCTTGATATTTGGGTCCCTGACATAGTCAAACACATAATGATTGAATCATCAAATTTCATAGAGAAGAACCAAAAAAAAAAAAAAAAAATTAACAATGCAACGGAAAAAGAGCAAGTAATGCACCTTCACTTTCTCAAGGATAACTAGAGGTCCAGCAACTCCAGAGACCGTTCTGTACTCTGCAATAGTGCAATATGGACAAAAAATTAAAGGGTGTTCAATAACACTTATAGAACATCATCTTCACCAGCAACTCAACTCCAAATGTTAATGGGCAAGGCATTACTCGTCACTAATACATAACAACTTCTCAACTGAGATTGAAATGTGCTTCATATCTTAACCCAAAATCACATATCCAATTTAGCATTTTATCAAACAACATTACACAGAATGTAATAAGTAGCAAAAACAAAGTCCAACATACCCATGCCAATCTCCAGCGTTCCCTCCTCCAGGTCATGATTGTTGTCTGTCATTGCCATCTTCAAGCTTTGTCTGATATATTTTTGTTTTAAAGGACACCAAGGAATTCATCAGTATTGCCAAAATATTTCATTTAGTCCAAAATATCGATAACTAAATATACTGGTCAAACCAGTAGAATTATAACCCGATAAATCCTCAAATCAAAATGTTCAAATCTCTCATTCAGCTATAAATGGATAACCAAATTAGATTAACCGTGACCATTGTGAAAATAAGTTGCTGTTAGCTTCCTAATTAACTCAAACGCAGTCTAATCAAACAATTCGAAACTCCGACAAAAGCACAAAACTTAACTCTTCATGAACCAATTAAACTGTATTATCTAACTAATAAAATGCTTCAATCTAATCTTATCACCATTGACTCAACTAAATCAACCTTACATACCAAAATGATCACAATCCAATCCCTAACTGATCAAAAACAAAATCTTAAAATTTACAAACTTTCAATTCAAGTCTCTCCTTTTTTCCTGCGTTTTCTCAGTAACCAAACAAACAACGACGCCTCAAAACGCAAAGTGGATTCGTTAATAACAGTCACCAAACTGTTGATCATTTAGTGAGTGAAACTGAATCGAATCAAAATCAAATTGAACTGAAAAAAAGAAATTGAATAACAAAATCAAAATTCTGAATTTTATAAAATTAGATTTGAAGAATTGGATCTAAAAAGACGTACCTTTTTTTCGATCTGCGATAGAGAGATTGTGAGAGAGAGGTAGATAGAGAGAAGAAAAATATAAAGCTGAGATCTAAATATGATATTTAAATTATAATTGGTAATAATTGTGATGTCCAGGGACAGAATTGTACATTCACAAAATGATGTGGCGATTCTCTATTGGATTCTGTGGAAGACCGATTATTGGACGACTGTAGATAATCTAACGGTCCGTTGTTGTGATTGGCTATGACGTGGACACGTATGAATATGACAGGTAAGCACGGTCCCACTGTAGAAGTTCTCTGGTCTGTTCTCCCCACAAGAGGGAGAGTAATGAGTAGAATGTTTACATGTACTTGTTTTTTAGATTTGAGAGGGCATTTATGGTAATACGCACTACAAAATTATTTTATAAAAGTTTTTATTTCTTTAATTTTTAAATTTAGCAAAGTATGGAGAACTAGAATGAGGATGTCAACTAAGGATCGCTAGTTTGTAGTTGTTTAGTTGACAATGATCATGTCTTGATCAATGATGTCGATGGGTAAATAAGGGATGGGGAAGTTCTCCGCCCCTGCTCCATCACGGTTTGGGAAAATCGGGTGGAGGCATTTGGGGGAGGTATTCCGATTGTCACATATCACATCGTTATCAAAGAGGTTTATGAATTTATATATAAACTTTGATCTATTTTAACTAAGTAGACACATCTTAAAATATAGGTGAAGAATGCGTAAGTGAATCCAATAATCTAAAGCAAATCAATTAAGGTAAATGATATGTGCATGAAGCTCAAAATGAACAAAATATATTCGATTTGTGCTGTTACTTATGGTATTATAGTGGGGTCGCTACCCGATATGGATTTGTGATTATGTTTAGGTCTTTATTTTGATTTTGTTTGGATCCTTATACGTATGCGAGGTTTTAAATGAGGGAAGATTGTTACATCTCATATCGCTAGTACGTAAGGCCGATGACTTATATAAGTCTTAGTCTCTCTGTGTTTTAAGATGTGAGTGAAAGATGTTTGCATGAAACCTAAAGAAAACAATATATACCCTTTGTGGGCTATGGTGGAGGTGTGGGTAAACATGGCACCGATTCTGTTTGAACCGGTGAACCAAACCAGAAAAATCGAAACCGAAACTGGATTGGAACCGATTCTGGTTCCAAAATATGAGGAATCGCCCAATTTGAACCGGTCTGGAACCAGCTGCTCCGGTTCCGGTTCGAACCGGTGGTTCCAACATTATTTTTTATTTTTAAAAATTGGTTGGACCGTTGGAGGCCCAACGGCCTGCTGACATCAGCAGGTCGTTGGGCTTCCAACAGATCAATTCTCCCACCCCCCGCCCCCGGCGGCCCCCCCCCCCCCCCCCCCCCCAACTTTTCCCCACTCCAATTTCCTCCCAATTCTCTCTAATTCTCTCCCAATTCTCAACTCTCCAAGTTTCCAATTCCCTCTCAATTACTAAGTTATTACTATTTATTTTATTTGCTATTGTTTTATTTCCAATTTATTTTATTTGCAATTGTTTTATTTCCAAGTTATTAATATTTATTTTATTTGCAATTACTAAGTTTCCAATTTATTTTATTTGCAATTTATCTTATTTCCAATTTATTTAATTTGTAATTAGTCAATTACTAAATTTCCAATTTCATTTATTTGCAATTACTAACTACTAAGTTTCCAATTCTCTCCCAAATTTATTTCCAACCATTTATTTCCATCAATTTTTTAACATTTTTTGTTCAAGGAATTTTACAATTCAATTTTTTAAATGGCAAGTGGAAGTGGAAGGGGTGACGGTCCTAGGCATTCCATTTCGATGAAAGGTAAGGGTCGTATGACAGATAATCTCGATTATGACGACACCGCCTATCACGAGTATCTACAATGCCAAGTCTATGCTGAAGACCTAGGCCTAAACTCTCCTCAACCCAATCTAACAATTTCTAAACCCGATCCTGATGCCACCCCCATTTGACAAGTCAATTAGAAAGTATGCATGATCCCCCTCTAGATTTTGAATTTGAACCACATACGGAAGAGAAGTTACAAAAGCAGACAAATCTGATCTCTTTGTACTCCATATGACGAAAGTTACGCAAAAAGATGGAAGCACTATAGTAGTTTGCAATTACTGTAAAAAGGTATTTAAGTGGCACAGATCTGGATGATATAGCTCATATCGGAACCATATAATGAACAAACATCCAAACGCACAAGCGCGATCTAGTACACAAAACCCAAATTTCCAGGTACGTTACCCCTAACCAATAATTATTTAAATACAGTGATGAAAAAAAGAGAGGGAAGAATTAGCTAGAATGGTTGCAGTAAAACACTTACCTTTTAGTTTTGGTGAAAAGGTTTGTTTTGTTAATTATTGTCAACAAGCATTAAATCCTGCTACATGTCGTGTTCCTAAAACCACACTCATATAAACACTTGAAAGATTTATATCAAAGAAAAAAAGAAAGTTGGAAAAATATTTTGAAAAATATAATGGTCGTATTTCCGTATATGCCGACATATGGAGTGACCATTGGTAAATGCATTCATACTTGAGTGTCACTTGCCATTATATGGATAATGCATGGACTCTCCAAAAAAGAATTCTTATATTTAATTAGAGTTTTTGATGATGCACACACTGCTTCTAATATTTTTAGACTGCTTAGAATTATTTTTGCAGGGTATCAAATTGAAAACAAAATTTTTGCAATTGGTTTTGATAATGCTTCTAACAATACCGCTCATATTTTTGCTTTAATTGATTTATGCAAACCTTGTCTCAGTGGTAAAAAATTTCATCAAAGATGTGCATGCTATGTTTTAAATTTATGTGTTCAAAAAGGATTACTAACTCTTCAAGAGTTTATTCAACCTATTAGAGATGCCATCTATTTTTCTGTGGAAACATCATTCTGCAATGAAAGCATAGGCAACATATTGTAAACAAAATGGAAGGCATATCGTTAGATTTCCTCATGATGTTCCTACACGTTAGAATTCTACTTATAAATTGATTGCTGGAAGTTATGATTATAGGGATTTATTAGTTACTTTTATGCAATATCATGTTAGTCACATTAATCTTTATCCAAGTCATCGAGATGTTTGTAAAAAAGTTTGTGATTTGTTAAAAGTCTTTAATAATGCTACTAACAATTTATCTGGTTTTTATTATCCTACAACTAATTTATTTGTTATTGAGAGTCTTAATATCATTGGTTCCTTTGCTCATTGTGCATCAGACCCACAATTACTGAAGTCCGTTACTACTATGAAGGAAAAATGGTTACACTGTTATAAGGAGTTTCCAAACATTTATTTGATTGCCATGTGTTTTGATCCAAGCTGTAGATTAGAAAATTTGTCTGATTATTTAACTGATTATTATGAACAAGGTTTACAAATAGAGTATGATGTTGATTAATGTTGTGATAGAATTAAGACATTATGGTATGAGTTATATGCTGAATATCTTAGAATTTATGATCCATCACTGAACATAGATGTTCCACATACTCAAAATGTATCTCATTCCTCATCATCCTCTAGATTTATGAGTTTATGATATAATTTGTTATCCAAAAAAACCAAAAAATTACGAGGTTCTTCTTCATCAAGCTCTACCATGTATCCGAGCTTGAATCTTATCTAGGTGCCTCTTTTGAGTTTATAGAAGAGACTGAAACTAAAAAAATTGATATCCTACAATGGTGGAAAGAGTATGAAAGATACTTTTCAATCTTGGCTATGATAGTCAAACAAATTCTTTCAACACTAGTTTCAACGGTGGTAGTGGAACAACAATTCAGCGCCGGTGGGAATATTTTGAACGCAAGACATTCACTTTTAAGTCCAAAATCATTACAAATGCAGGCTTGTGTTGATGATTGGACAAAGGCGCAAAACAGACAACAGGAAATCAATCAAGACGAACCTTACTATTTCTTTAAAGATAACCAATCTGAAAGTGGAACGGATGATCATGACAACGATTAGTTCATGTCATTACCAAACCTGCAATAAAAGGTAAGAGAACTACGTGGTCTTTGACTCCTCTAAACCCTAAGAGGATACGTAGGCAATTTAATTGTGGTAACAATAAAGTGCAAGGCCAATTTTACATTTTTTAGTTTTATTTTAATTTAATTTTTTAATTTATCATTTATTTATTTCATTTTATTTTTGGGTGACCCAATAAAATGCATTTACAATTTTACATGTATAATTTTTTTTTATATTAAATATAAGGGAAAAAAAACCGCAGTTCCGAACCGGTGGACCCGAAACCGAAAACCAGCATCAAGTCGGAGGGGGGGGGGGGGGGGGGGTGGTCCCACCAACACAAATTGACATGATAGTAAATTAACATAATAATTAACGGTTGAGATGCGAACACGTCATCTCCATATGAACAATAAACAAAGAAATCCTAAGAAACCATAAACAGCAAAGCTGCAACAACAACAACAACAGACTCCCTTCACTGTGATTGTACATGAAAGTAGAAACTAAACTGAAACTTCAAGTTTCTCTAACACAATTTATAATAAAATTTCAGTTTGTTTAAAATTTGATCATTATTTATTATCCTGATATAATTAGATTTTTATATCAGTTTTATTCTAATATTTTCTTACTTATAATCAGAATCACAAGATGAATTTATTTTTAAAATTTTAGATATATCCTTATTTTATATATTTATCTAGATAAATTAACGGTATAAAAGTTTGTTAAAAAATGTTTTTGATATGACATTAGATTGCTTATAATGAGATAACATTCTATGTTTACACCAATTTTATCTAATTTTTCTCGGTTACCACAATCAAAGGAAGCTAGTTTCATCAACCTAATAAAAGAGCATGAAATTGCTTTTAGGAGAATACAACTCGAACCCACAATCACGATGTGTGTGTACAAGGAGATTCGGTTTTTAATATTGAATTGATCTACGATCACTTTACTTCAAAACATTATTTCAAGTATTCATATTATATTAGCTAAGAGTATAATTAATTATCATCATCTCGTGCTTGAATGTATTTATACAATATTAGCTTAGAGAACAAGTAATAGAATTGTAAAATTGTTCAATATATGAATGTAGTAATATACCAGTCGAATGGTTGATTATTAACAATTTATATTTATTAAAATTTATAAGCAAAGTGAAGATACGAGGAAGTTTAATTTAGAAACATTTTCGTGTTCATCATCATCTCTTGCTTCAAATGTATTTACATGAGAAAGTTATATGGAATTTCGATATAGCGTAGACAACTTAACAAGTCATTGAAATTGTTTAATATTGGGATACCAGTCAAATCGTTGATTATTGATATTTTTTTTATATAAAATGTGCAGAAATATATTTCTGGGAAGCCCGATTGTTGAGTTGAGGAAGTTAAGAATCATCTTGACAGAAGTCAGAAAAAACGAATACAAATCTCCATCCCGTATCTGTTTGAGATATAGATAGATCTTCATCCTCTTTTTTAACTAAGCAGAGCGGATCTGAGGAATCCTCAAAATGAAGTAGTGATATATTTTACACGAGAAAAATATAACTAACTTTCAGACTTCCAATTCCGCTCCCTATTCATAATCATATATAAATTCTAACAACATTTCTGATGTCGTCGTATCCTCTGTGTGTCCATACCGTGTCATCTGCGTGTCCATTTTGTTGATTTTCAAAAAAGTCAATAGACACATTTTTTCACATATCAGACATGTATCCAGTCGTGTCCGACGAGTGTCGGACACAGATACGTATCCGACACATGCTACATGCCATTTTAGGAGTGTCCGTGCAACCTAGCTTAAAAATCATGAAGATAAAAAGGACAATTCCTCATCGCATTAAGCTAAAAATCCCCATAAAAAAGCATAAGCAATATTATTTATAAAAATAAAAAATATTGGGTCAAAACAATTAAATTTAATGGTTTACATACAATACACATATATATTTATCGGTGCGTACTGAGAAGAAAATTTTCTTATATATTTTGTCATCAGCTCATCAATACTAAAATAATAATAGTTGTTGGAACTTATCATTGTCAAATCATTTTTTTTTTAACTTCATAATTTTATATAGGGAGGGCAAAAACCCCACCAAGCAAGGCCGAAGCACAGAAACAAACAAGACAGCAGCGACAACAGGACACGCCCAAAACAGGAATCCATACAGACAGAGCCATACACAATAATATATATACATATATATATATATATATAGGTTCTAGACGTTTTGAAATTATAAGTTAATGACGTTCAACCACGGGTCACACATTCATATTGGGTGTGGTTATTTATTAATGTGAGGTTGTGGGCCCACTGTGAATGTGTGGCTGTGATTGGACGTCCTGAAATTATAAATTCAAGACGGTCTAGTCCTGATTAGAGAAAGTATTTTATGTTCCAATAACTATTATTATTTTAGTATTGATGAGCCGATGACAATATATATATATAACTTTATTCACTATCTCGAGTTCATTCTTTCTATTTTAGAAGAACTCAGACCATTGGGAAAACAGATTCCAATTTTCTCTAAAAGTCTGTATAATCCTTTGATTATACAAATTTCTCTGTAAAAATTTGTATTTCCTTTCATTTTCAATCCTTCGTGGCCAGTTCCTCGTTCTGTAAGACAATCATTGTAAGTTCTTTGAAGATTAATATAATCCTTTGGTTTCTGACATTTTAATTTTCTTATTATTGGATCCAATATTTATAGTAGTTTTATTTTGAATCCAAGTTTTCTGTTATTCGTTCTAAATTTTCTACAATCATTTTCTCGTTCTCGTTATATATATATTGTCATCAGCTCATCAATACTAAAATAATAATAGTTGTTGGAACTTAGCAATATTGTCATAAGCTAAAACGATCAAAGAGGTTGAAGATTATGAAGATCTTTTTGAAGAGAAAGCAGAAGCCATCATCTCTCAAAAAACAATTTAAAAAGCCATCATCTCATCAACGAGTATTGGATAAATTTTGTGCTGTCTGACTGTTAAAGAAGAGAATGGCAAACAAAGCAAGCTGCGTATTTCATTTGTTTCCTTCTTTATTTTTTGCTGATTTTTACATTTATTTATTTATTTACTTTCAATTTCATTTAGGCATTTGAAAATCTTGATTTTAATCATTTTTTTATAATTTTTAAGGCAAATTACAATGAAGTACCTACATTTGTACTTAGTATGACAAGTGCAGTAAGGTCATTTCACAATGAAAAGAATTTATTTTTTTTTTTGAAAAAAAAAACCAGATCTGGTCTCCATGACTCCATCCATGGATGAGACCAGAGCTCTTCCTAAAAAATAAATTGTTTAATTTTTCATTTAAAAAAAACAAATTTTTTTTAAAAAAATTGTTTTATGTTTCGGGGTTTTTTTTTTATTATTATTAAAAAATTTGAGTTGAGTTTTTTTTCTTTTTCTTTACCTTTTGTAAATGAAACAAAATAATTCTTTCAAAAAAAAAAATCGAAACAAAAGGATTTTGTAGAATCTAAAAAAAAAAAAATGATTTTTTTAGAAAAAATAGGTTTTATGATGGCTGTTATATATAAGTGTTAAAAGATGAAAAAGGATATTTTTGGAACAAAATGGAGTGTTCTTAACAAATTTTAAAATGTAAATTTTAGTGCAATGTATTTAGAAAAAAGGTGTGTGAAAAGATAAAATTGGATTGTAAAAAGAAAATCTCATAAATTTAACGGGACTTTATTATTATTATTATTTTTTGCTTTGTGCATGCATACTATGTACTGCATAGTAATTTTGAGTATTGAGAAATTAATGATTTAGATACGAACTTCCTACTAATAAAAAATGGAGCAAAAAATAAGATTGTATCCATAAATAATTTTTATAAAAGTGAAAGAAAAAACTTTGTGTTGACGATGATTTTTCGTTTGTCAATGGGGAAAAATTAAATAAACGAAAAAGAGACTTAATTTTACGTGGAAAACCCTAAGAAAGGGGAGAAAAAAAAAACCACGGTTGCGTTCAAGGAATTACTCCGTGAATCGTTTTTTTTAGGCTCTGGATTGATTCCAGTTAGATCCGCTTTTGAGCGGTTCTTACTAACACTTGGATATTTTTTGTTGGCTTGGTTGACTAACTTGATTTGTCCTCCCGGCTCTTTGCTCGGATTAGTTTCCAGTTGATTTCTAGTCATTCTTTGAATTGTTAGTGCTTTATCTTTTATGATGGATTTTGGTCGGTGTCCCAGCTATTTGATCAGGATAATTTCCAACCGTCTTGAGCTTTGGCCAAGCAATGTTCTGGGATCCTTGTACCATTTTTACCCTGTTTTCCCATGTAAACAAGTCACCAAGGACATCTCTCAGTTTTGTCTGCTTACAAGGGATTGTCGAATTGTTAACGTTATACTAACACGGTCAAACGCATCTCACCAGGTTTTTCCCCGATGGCGTACCCGAGTGTTTTTTCGGTTGAACCGGCATTTTCAGGGTGGCTGAATTACTGACAGTGCTTTATATGCACCTAGTCAGTTCGGTAAACATGCTGGATCTACACCAGCTTCTCAGTCTCTCGAGCACCTACACCCACCATGGTAGGTGTTGGCACTGCGAGTTTATCTTTGATAACAAAGATGATTAAAATCGTTTGAACACTGTTCTTGGCTTAGTAATTCTGAATCCTCTTGGGAATTTTATTGATTGATCTGTGGATTGACAATATTGACATATTGAAAATAATTAGAAAAGCTAAAAAATGGAGAAAAACAAAAGAAAAGATATTATAAGCTTAAACTGAAAACAACTAAGATATTATCCCCAAAAGTATTTTTCATCGATCATCATGAGGCTGGGGTAACTCTTGATTTAAGACTTGTCTTGATTGTGATTTTCTCTCGGGCTTCCTCTGCTTCTTCCTCGGTTAAGGGCTCGCCTTCAATTATGCACACTTAGTGCTTATCATTTTCTGTCATATCTCTATACACCACAAGGTTCGCTCTCCGAGTCATCTCCTGGGAACCTTTTACAATACCTATGCCGAATTTCGTTGAAAACTTGACCATCATGGCGTAGGTGAATCTCACTACTTTTGTTCTGTTCAAGAAAGGCCAACCCAGCAAGGCATTGTACGGCCAATTCTCCGTGTCGACCACTACGAAATCTAACAGCACCGTCTACTGGCACGAGGGTGCCCCAACTTTTATAGGTAACTTGATTGTTCCGAGCAACTTGACTTCCACGCCACCAAATCCTTTGAGTGGAATAGGCAACGGTTATAGGTCCTTTCTGTTTAACCCTAGCTGATCAAAGATATGCCTACTCATGATGTCTACTGAGCTTCCAATATCGATTAATACATGGTGGATGTCTCGGTGCCCGATTAAAACTGTTATGATAATTGCATCGTTTGGCCTTACATCGACTCCATGTGGGTTTTCTATGGTAAAAACAACTGGGTCCTATCCTTCATTGATCCTCTTGGGATCGGGTCAAGTTCACATCCAAGTCCTTTCGGGCATACATGGCGTCCTGAACCTCCGTCATCATTTCCTTGTTACTTATACCCATATAGGGTCCTCCAAAAATGGTGTTAATTGCCCTCTTGCCTCCGCTTCGACTAGGGCTCTCCTTCTTGTCTTAGTTTCCTTCTTACTGGTCACTTCGACGGGAATCCTACAACTAATGGTCTATCTTCCTGACGATTAGGTCTTTGAGATGACCTTCCGTAATTAGTGTCTCGAAGTGGTCTTTCAGCTGATAACACTTTGATGTGTCATGGTCGCTCTCTTTGTGAAACCTACAGTATTTGGTTGTGTCTTTTCGAGCGTAAACTGATTGCCTATGAGGGTACTTGACTAGCTTCTTATCCTCTACTATGGCAAGTATTTCTTCTTATTTTTTGGCGTGAGGGGTGTAGTTTGTATATAGCCTTTGGAATTTTCTATTGTTTCGATCGCTTATACGATGCTCGTCTCGACGACCATCTTGGTTCCTGGTATTCTCCTAGTGATCGCTCTTCTAGCTCTTTGCACTGCCTTCATTTGGTTTGAAGCTTTCTTTGGGGCGACCCCCCATGAACATGACTTCCTCCCTGGGCCAATTCCTTCTCTTAGGCCATTCCATAACTGCATACCACGTCCATCAAGTCGGCATATGTACTTGGGTACTTTCTCCTCAAATCGAAGGAAAGTCGACCATTCTACAAGTTGTTAGTGAAGGCTGCCACCACAACCTCATCGTTGGGGTTATGGATTCTTGACACTTCAGGGGAGAACCTGTTTAGATAATCTTTTAACGATTCATTCTTTTCCTGCTTGAGGGTGGCGAGGTGAACTACTGATTTCCTCCTTTAGATATTTTCCATGAATTGCCATTAAAAATCTTTGGTTAATTCTCAGAAATTCTTGATCATTCCCTAAGGTAGTCTCCTGAACCACCTAAACCCCAAATCCCCAAGCGTTTACTGGAATGTTAAGCACAACAATGGGTCGTTATAGGCGTATTGCGCCATTACACTTCGGAATTGTCTCAAGTGTTCCTTTGGATCCGTGTTTGTCTTGAATTGCTCAACATAAGGCATCATAAACCTTTCTAAGAACTGGGTTTACATAATACTATTCATAAAGGGGCTTTCAGAATCATCGTCTAATAAGGCTCTTGGCTCCTGATGATGTTCTAATGCTTCCACCTTTTTGGTCATTTTTTGTATTAGGATGTCCTGTTCCCTTTCTAGCTCGCCATCTACTCCCAAGCACCGACGAACGGTGAGCCCTTGCTGGATCCTGTGAGTGTCTGCCTTGGCTCGGGTGCTTGGGGTATCAAACCTTAGTGGGGATTTACCTCTTCGGTGTCTTTTACGGGGTGGCCGATCACTGTCATCCGACGAACTAGATCGATCCCGCTTATAAGCATCTCCACGGATCTCCTCATGTTCAAAATTCGCTTGATATTGCTTATGTCTGTCTTGACTGCTGGTTTCTTCATTTCTCATGTGCATGTGGTCCACTCGGTCATGCTCACCTATTGAATCATCTTGATTTCGCTCGGGCTCCTTATTCTGCTTCCGAGGCCCATACAGTATCGAGGTGACAATCTTTAAACGCAGCCTCTGGGCTTGTGGATGAAGGTTATCCCAACGCTTGCTGAAAGGGTAATTCCATGTATCGCCCAGATTTGATGCAAGGCCTCTAGTGCTACACCGGTTGGTTGGTTGGTTAGTGGGGACAACTGTTGATTGGCTCTCATTTGTGGGGCCCTCCGTCAATTGGTCCCCTTTAGAGTTCGCATCTCGAGGAGGGTTCTAGTCCTAGTCATGGTATGATCTGTCACTGTCCTTACTGTTTGCCATACGTTACTATTGTAGTTATGCGAAGGTTCACCCCCTCCTAATAGCGCCAGGTGTTGACGGTGATTTTTCATCGTCAGAAATATCAACTAATTAACAATGTAATTTTTAGTTTCTCAATGGGGGAAAATTAAATAAACAAAAAAAAGACTTGATTTTACGTGGAAAATCCTAAGAAAGGGAAAAAACCACAGTTGCCGGTGACGACGAGGGATAATTTTCACTATAAGAAAATGGATTACATAACTCAACTTGCTTATCTCTCTTGATACTAGTTTGTGTGTTTTTCAGTGTATTTTTATAGTGAGAAATGAGTTGTATTTATACATACATTTTAACCCTAAACTTGTTGTGCAAGTAGTTGACTTGTAGAATCTCATTACGATTCTTCTTGCATGGATTCTTCGATTATCTTGATCTCTTTCCTGTTTGATGTCTATCATGCAATAAATGCGGTTGATTTCGTGCTTGATTAGGATTCTGATATATTGTGAAGGAAATAAGTTTGTTTCCTTATTGAAGTGTGATCTCTTGATTCTCATATCTTGGTGAGATTTCATTTCCAGTCACTGGATATTAATGATGCTTATGTGACCCTGATTTGGGCGAGTGATCCAAGCTGGGGAGATATCTTGGCTGATTGGAATCTTACCTCATTGAGAATCCTTTTTCCTCGAGCCATTCTCCTTAAGGCACATTTCATGCCACCTGTCCATTTGCTTGGTGAAGGGGCTGCTCGGATGGTGTGTTCTTCGTCGGCTTCTGTCAGGTTTGACTGGTTGACTTTTGATAACATAGCATACTTCTTCTCTGATATCGGCGAGTCGGCCGATCAAAATTCACATACAACACTTTGTTTCTAAAATTTAATTTATATTCTTTATATAAAAAAAATAAAAAATTTAATTTGATCAAGATTTAAATGCCCCTAAATTATCGGATATTCTATGTAATAATTTATTTATTGATTTTTTTCTTCTATATATACAGGTTACATTAGTATGGATATTTGTAATCACCAACTTCTGCCTAGAGGTTATATCAAGTGTTCTTGACCAGCTTTCTTCTGTGCATAAACCTCTATATGCACTACTTGGAGTGGTATTTTCATTTGGAGGCATGCTTATATGCATTGTTGAGCTGGTTTTTAAGGGAAGAGCACAGAAAGTTAGTTGGAGGTGGAAGGAGAAGTTACCTTGGTTTTATTACCCATCACAAAGTCATCAATTGCCTTTTGGAACATTCAAGGATATTATTGGATTTATTTGTGCTCTTTGTCAATGTATTGTTACTGCTATTAATTATACTAGTTTGTAGCCCGCACGATGTGCAGGCATTGTACAATACGCAATCGACTTCAATCTCTAATTATTAGAGATTATATAAATATAGATATAAATCGATGTAGATAGTTCCCTAGTCTAAAGAGACAAAGGATGGTTACTGACACCAAAGCCACTAAATTTGCATAAATTACCAATCATAAATTCATAACCCAATATTTGAATATCGAACTTCAAAAAAAAAAAAAAAAAATCACTAACTACAATTTCTAATTTTCTGATTTTCTCAATGGTTAGGTCAACACAAATGGAAATCTCATGTTCGCATGCAACACTTCTCCATTTAAATCTATCACAATTTCAAAAATAAATAAATAAATAAATAAATAAAGATTAGAAATTTAGGCAAAGTAGCATTACTCTAAAAAAAAAATAGCCCGATCATTATATTCTTGCCAATAAAGGATTTGGATATATGGAAAACAATCACTCAGTGGACCCTCTTTAATTCTTCAAACAAAATTTTAACAATGACACTAAGAATAGTATACATCAGCGAAATCCATTTAATTAATCCCCATAAAATCATGTTAAAAAATGGAATTTGTTTCAAAGTAAGAAATCTTAATTACTTGTTAAACATGATTATTGAAATGACAATTATTTCCATAACCACACAACCAAGTCCCAAGGTAAAATAAACAATCTAGTTCACCTAGGCGATCCATGCAAAGACTTGATTGAGCCACACCACCTCTTTCTTGATTATCATAAATTCTCAACCTCCATATTGCAATCCAAAAAGGAAGTATAAATCATCAAATTCTCATATTTCAAAATCTTAAAATCTGTTGCATTAAAACTCCAAGTTCTAGAAAGAAAATCTCACAATAGCTAAGTCTAGAGGAAGGTTGGAAGGATTAACACACAATTCGTAACAATTTTCAACTTCAAACAAAAATTAGTATGTTTCAAAGAATCAACAAACATTTCATCACCGTAGCTCTCAAAATTACAAATTCAACTTCATATATTCATAAATACCTCAGCTTCATATATTTATATATACCTATAATTTTTTAGAGACACATAGGAATCATTTTGATGGCTTTCAATCCGAGCCAAGCTTGAGTTTTGAATCTTTTGATTACAGGAAGTTTGAAGATAGAAGACCAATTTGAAGGCAACAGCGTCTACATGTAGTGTATGCATGTAGTCATAATAGAAGCTTAAGGGGTTTAATTTATTAATGTCATTGGACTGTTTAAATTTTTTATTTTTTGTTTGAGATAATGATATTTGTGGGTGGTCGAACGATTTGGTACGTCAAACGGGTCGGGTTGAATCAGGCCCAAAGCAACTTTCCGGGGGCGATATCGGTCGACGTCGACTGCTTGTCTGGAAGTGGTCGACTAAGTTTGGATAAACCTGCAAAACAGAAACTATAAGAAATAAACTGTAAGAGATTGGAGATGTGGGGGCTGGATTATTAGCCTTAGATGTGCTTGGGCTGAGCAGTACTATTAGATGACTGATGAACGGATTCCGATGGCCAGAGTATGGTGGAGTCAGAGTTTCAATACGCTAGTTATCAGCTTTTGTTTAGAGAATTCAGAGAGTTTCCCAGTGAATGAGCCTTCCTTTTATAGTAGACCCCAGCCCCAACGTTCACTTCCTCAGTGTTGATGGTAGGCGTGATTTCAGGAGCCAAATCCTCTCAAATGGGTAGTTACCAACGGTTACCAAGCCTTTTGGTAACTGACATTTTGAACAAGTCTTCTAACGAGTCTTTGCTGGCATCTGTGTTGGGTCGACCCAGCGTAGTGGGCTTGGGTTGACCCAAAACAAATGGCTTCAAACAGGACCCATTATGGAAATATGTTCACACTTTGTTGGGCTGGGCCAGTAAGCCATTTTTGGCTACCACAGTTTGTCCCCCACTCTCTAAAGAATATTGATTTGGAGAGTGGTTTTTGCTGAATCGACCAATGTTGAATGAACTCCATGTCAACTAGAATCGATAGTGACTTTTCGTTTGAACTGACCACAGTCGTCGACCGACTATGTCGAATGGGACCACTATTTTACACAAAGTGCCACCGTAATAGACGAACAACGTCATGCCGTCGATGATGAGTTGTTGTTCGTCGTTAGACGATATTCTTTTTGCAATCATTGACGGCGAATTGATGTGATTGAGGCGTTTTAAATTTTCTATGCTGGCGTCAGCTGCATTAATTTTCATGCGCAGAGTTCAAGGCAACTTTGAATTTTAAACTCAATTCGTTTACCTGGGTTAACCGGTGCGGTTTGCTTGGGTTAACCGGCAGTTGAAGGGGTGTCGACACGTGGCACTAGGGTTACTTGGGTTTTATAAAATCCCAAACCGTTCCATTTCACGCTTGCAATTGGTTTCACTTATTTTGCAAACTTTCATTTAGCAAGCATCTGTCAGAGCAACTCTCTAACTTCTTCGTTTGCTCTCTTCGATTTCTTCGTTAAAACTTGATCGTAGGTTTCTCTCACGGATCGTAGGATTCTTTCACAACCTCTCTTTCACGAATCTTTCAGGTTGGTAAATTTTTTTTATATTTTTCCTTGTGTGAAATATTCTTCCAAGTAGAAATGTATGTTTTGTGTTTGCGTGAAGTTCTTTCACATGTTCTTTTTTGTTGAATTTTGAGGCTTTGATTCATATCAAGTTGGTTTTGCTTGCGAAGTGTTGTTTCTGTATTTGCGTATGTCGTTGTGCTGAGAGCAGTCGTTTAGAATCTGGAAGCCATCGACAGTAGGTAGATTCCTCACCTTAGGATATAGGTTGGCTTTCAAGTAGAGGTTAGGAAACCCAACCTTCCAAAAATCCTTAGGTTGTGATTGTAGCGTTCAGCTTTTGTCTGACTTGTGCATTTTCTGCATGTGTCAGATTTTGGAGATACGATGTCGAACGACGACACAATCTCAGACTTGGGAATTAGCTGGACTCCCAGTGATGATGATGGAGGAGTCGATAGTAGGACTCAAGATGTCGATCGACGAGTCACAGTTGAAGGTCCATCGACGACTGTCCCTATAAATGCTAGGGATATGCTAGAGCTGGGCGCTGTGTATGCTATCGCGTCGGCTGTCGAGCAACCAGAATATATTGAGGTTCCTGAGATGTCGACATCTGGTCGACCTTTAGGTATATTGAGAGAGAGTCCGGCGAGCTTGATCACAGAGGATATGTTGCCTGGCATAAAGACGATTTACGGTATTCCTAACGACGTTGAGTTACGTGCGCCAAGGGAATATGAACGTGCTGATTGGGACATTCCAGGGTGGACGTGTTTTTATGAGTACACCCTCCGTTTAAGTTTTAGATTTCCTGTCCCTCAGCTCGTTCGACGAATGTTGTTGTACTATGATCTAGCTCCTGGTCAGTTGATGCCCAACACCTGGATAATACTGTTGGGTATAGGAATATTAAGTGAAAGGCATAATGTACAATTCGGATTGGGGTGCCTCCTCCATAATTATTATCTGAAAGAGCATCTGATCGACACTGGTCGTTACTTGTTAGTGCCTCGAAATAAAAAGAAGGAACTCATTATCGACACTAAGTCGAACGACAGACTTTGGAAAGATACGTTCTTTTTCACGAAGGGGCCTCCGATCGATGGCCCATGGAGGAGAGGTGAGGAGGAGTATCAATATCGACGGATCTGGAATCGATATGGTAAGTTTCGTAAACTATCGACTGATATACTAGTATGTGTTCGTTGTGAGTTGCTTGTTTTGATCATTTCATTGTCTTTGCAGAAATCAAGGGGACGGTAAAACCTCCGTCGTGCGAAGTTGCACCTGAGCGTACCAGGACTTTGTTAGAGATCCCTGCTAACCAAAGGAGTGTTAGTAATTTACTTACGGAAGGTAATTTTAGGCCAAGTCGACTGTGGAGGTGGTCGACATTAAATAGTGAAACAAATTATAGCACGGTGTGTATAAAGCTATCTAGAGGGGGGGTGAATAGATTTTACGCTTTTTACCCAATTTTTCGTGTTAGTCAAAATTACGAAAATGCCCTCAAGATAATATAACCAAGCAATTGTAATATGGTGCGGAAATTAAAACAACACTTGGTTTTTACGTGGAAACCCTCACGGGAAAAACCACGGGCTATGTAAGTAAGCCACACTCGAACCTCGAATCCACTAAATGTGCAAACGATTACAACCTAATCCCGGAAGTAATCACACACCTACCTAATCCCGGTATGAGTGAACCTAGTCCAATTTGCTTGCGTTCTAAGCAACCTAATCCCGGATGCTACACACAAGACTTACTTTCTCTATGAAGAGAATATACAACCTATGTGAATATATAAAATATCCAAAATGCAATTAAGAGCTAGGTTACTCTATATGCTTATCTAGGATAGTGAATATGCAATTAATTCAATCCTAGATATTAAAAGCTAGATGGCATGTCAAATAGCTTAGCTAAACATAGATTAACAAAACCTAGATAGCTATCAAAAATACAACACTCAATCATGTCAACACAACAATCTCTAATTTGTATCTAGAATATATTCAAGAGCATACAAATAATATAAGAGATGTCAATGATAAATAAAACACTAATTATGTATGATAATAGTGAAGAACTTACCAAAGAATATGTGTTGACCAAAACCCATGCAAGCAAGCATCCTAACTAAGCTAGAAAATGCTAGATGATATTTTGATGCATATGAGAATGGTTTTTGAGTGTTAAAAAGGTGTTCTTGATTTGATTTTCTCTCAAATGTCTCTCTTTTAAGTTTAGGGTTCTTAGAGTTAAAGAACATTAAATCTGAAAATGAGAAAGTGTGATATTTATAGACATCAGGAACAGGGCATGTGAAAAGACAAGTTTGCCCTTGAAACGCACCGTTCGGCGGTTTCAATCGGCGGCCAGGCCGCCGATCATGACCGTCGAATTGAGCTCGTGAAGAACAAAGCATAAACGGCGGTTCATTCGGCGGTTTCGTGACCGCCGATCCCAACCGCCGAATCAGACCCGAGAGATCGAAATCGATCAGGTATGAACGGCGGTTTATAACGGCGGTCGTGACCGCCGATCGTGACCGCAGAATTGCTCCTGGAAGCAAACGGCAGTTCCATTCGGTGGCCAGGCCACCGATCATAACCGCCGATCACCAACAGAGGTGAAAACCAAGGAGAAGCCAAGGGCATTCTCCGTGGGCGGTCTTCGCGCAAAACCAAGCACATTCTAGTGCATGCGCGGACGTTTCCGAACACTATCGGGAAACGAATTACAAGACACATAAATACACAACAAGATATAACAATCAAAGTGCTAGTGTGTAATGTGACATATGAAGAGAATGCACACAAATGTAAGAATGCAAAGTGTGTGTGTGCTTCTAAATCTCTTCAAAGAAAGTTAAGCACTAGAAGTATACCTTTGGAGTGCTCGTCCCTTGAGGTCTTGAAAGGGCCTTTGAGAATGATTCTCAATCATCTAAACTACCCTTACATACAAACCCCAACACGTGGTTTGTCCACGAAATAAGCCAATCAAAGAATGGGAATCCTTACAAATAGGTCGCGCGGACCTTATCCTCATGTGAAGGATTTCCTGTCGTACATGTGGATTAGGAGGAGTTTTGAGATTCTTCGGTACAATTTGAATTTTTTACCGCCTCTAACTGATGTTGAACGTCGTTTCGCAGTGACGACGATGGCGAGCGCAGAAATTAACGTTCCCGATAATGCTGAGACCATGAGGCGTTTTAGAGATGAAATTGCCAGGAAACGGGCGGCATCTCAAACCAAACAGAGACGGCTTGCAGGGAAGTTGATGGAAGGCGCTTCAGCCGCAGCGGACCAAATCCTGGATTCGTCGCCAGAAAGGAGTCCGCTGACAAAGAGGCAAAAAAGGACTTCTGTTGTCGATCGACAGAAGAAAGCAGCGACCAGCTCAAAAGAAAAGTCGGCTGAGGAAGTTTTTGAGCCTGATTCGCCAATGAAGCTCCTTGCTTCTGGGCTCTGGTCATTCAAGGATCCTGCAGGATTTTTGAAGAGGTCGGACGACTTCACTCTTGCTCACGACGACTTGCACTTGAAGAACGTCAAGACGGAGGAAGTTTTTGATACGTTGCTGCTGTCGAATTTCTAAGTAGAAAGATTTTTGTTTTCACTGGTATTCTCATGTATTTTTTGACGATTTGATATTTCGTTAATATAGGCCTACCAGGCGACGCTACATTTACATGGTCGATATAAGGCCGTAAATGACAAGAGTGTGATGCATCACAAGGCGGCCGACGCTCTTAAGGCAGAAAATGCAAAGCTCTCCAAGGAGAAGGGTGTAATGGAGCACCAAAAAATGGCCCTGGAGGAGGAGTTAAAAAATTTAAGGGATCGACACCAAGCCAAGGAGACAAAGTTTAAAGAAGCAGCTGACCAACAAGTAAAAACGGTCGAGGCTCTAAAGGAGCGGGCGTTGTCGATAACGGTGGAAGCTGTTTGCAAGGCTAGGGCGGAGCTTTTTAAAGAGTTCTTATCGGGCGTCCAATGGGATCCTCAACATATGAAAAAGGAAATTGACCTTTACGAGGAGATGGAGCGTCTGAAGCTTGAAGAATCCCTTGTTGGAGGAGACGCTGTGGATGTCGACAAAAGCCCTGGGACTAATGAACGCCCCAACAACAATGAAGAGAGTGCTGCTGCTACTGTCGTTCCTCCTCCTAGTGATGCTCCCTGAAATTTTATTTTGTAATGCTAGATAAATCTTGATTGACTTTGCTTGTAATAGAATATTTTGCTTATTTGAATGAATCGACCTTCTTTTGTTTATTTTGATCTGATTTTGTGAAGATAGAACGTACGACCATCAAATAAATGGGGTTTACACAAGGGTAAATTATAGTTTGAATGAGATGTCTGAAAAACTCATGATCAATCGTGGGTCGAACGACGTAAAATGAATAAGATAAGCCTGTAAACTTATGCTCAATCATAGAAAGGTTTTAATTTTGAATGTAATGAGCCTGTAAACTCATGCACATTCGTAAGTCGGACGACGTTGATTGTCGTATGGAGATCTTTTACACGCGTTTATTGAGGATTGTAATTTTCGTGAAGAGTTACT
Organism: Acer yangbiense; assembly: GCA_008009225.1. Lineage (NCBI taxonomy): Eukaryota > Viridiplantae > Streptophyta > Magnoliopsida > Sapindales > Sapindaceae > Acer > Acer yangbiense. The sequence goes on along the minus strand of CM017764.1, from coordinate 53,116,958 downwards.
AGGATTCTTTTAACGTTTCGTGCAAAGAAATAGTTGAAAAAGATACTCTTTATTTACTCGGAGAAATTCGGATTCGCATACATGCGTTATATATGGTCGACAAGACCTTTTTACAGAAAAATTCGCGTACATGCGTTGTGTATGGTCGACAAGACCCTTTTACAGAAAAATTCGCGTACATGCGTTATGTATGGTCGACAAGACCTTTTTACAGAAAAATTTGCGTACATGCGTTTATACATGGTCGACAAGACCTTTTCAATTGAATTCGCGTACATGCGTTTATACATGGTCGACAAGACCTTTTCAATTGAATTAGCGTACATGCGTTATATATGGTCGCCTGCCCCCAGTGTTGTTCCCCCACTCTTTATATGCGATTGTTCTGAATGAGGATATTGGGAGTTTGACGTCGACGTTGGTGATGAGTGCATGTCGTCGAAGCTGTATATATCCAAAATAGAAAGTTTGCTTGTCGATGTTGACGGCGTTATAAGATAGAAGATGATTTTGTGAGCTCAGTTTTGCACTTAGTTGCACTAGGGTGTCATCATTGCTCTTCTCTAGTCGATTTGTTAGAAATGAAAAATCGATAGAAAAACAAAAATAATGAAATCAAAAGATAGTTTAGAAATGGTACTTTTTTAGATGTAGAGCATTCCAACTGTTGTGTATTTCTCGTCCATCGAGTCCTCTAAGTTTGTAAGCTCCACGCCCGACGACATCTGTTATTTGATATGGTCCTTCCCACGTTGGTCCCAATTTTTCGGCGCCTTCTTCCCTTGTGTTTTGGAAGACTCGTCGCAATACCCAGTCGTGAAGTTTGAAGACTATGGCGCTTACTTTTTTATTGTAGTGTCGAGCGACCTGTTGTTGGTACGACTGGATTCTTAAAGCAGCACGATCTCGTCGTTCGTCGAGGTGATCAAGCTCGAAATTGAGTTCCAAGTTGTTTTGTTCTTTATTCGGATTTTCGCTACGGGCGGTCGACATCCTGGTCTCTATTGGGATGACTGCCTCTGAGCCATAAACGAGTGAAAATGGGGTTTCACCTGTCGACCGTCGTAGGGTAGTTCTGTATAACCACAAGATTTCTGGAAGTTTTTCTACCCATTCGCTTTTTTCAGCCTCGAGTCGTTTATTCAATGTATTAACAATGGTTTTGTTAGTCGACTCAGCTTGTCCGTTTGCTTGGGGATATCGTGGAGTCGAGAAACTTAGCTTGATTCCGTACTTGTCGCAGAAGTTCTTGAAGTCGTATGAAATGAATTGGGACCCGTTGTCGGTCACTATTTCCCTGGGTACTCCAAACCTGTAAATAATATTTTTCCAAACAAAGTTGCGTACTCAATATCGCGTACTTGCTGATACACCCCGATTTCGACCCATTTGGAGAAATAGTCCGTCAGGACCAACATGTAGACGACGCCACCAGGTGCAGCCGGCAGCTTACCTACAATGTCCAGCCCCCATTTCATAAAAGGCCAAGGGGACGAGATTGAATTCAGCATACCTGGGGGGAGATGTGAAATTGGTGCGAAGCGTTGGCATTTGTCGCACGACTTGACGTGATTTTGAGAATCAGTCCGCATGGTTGACCAATAATATCCTGCTGTGATAGCTCTATTCGATAAACTACGGGCGCTAGAATGATTTCCGCATTCCTCATAGTGTAGGCTTTTTAAAACGTCGTACGACTCCCGTTTGGTGACACACCTCAAGTAGGGTCCGGTGAATGACTTTTTGTAAAGCTTTCCATATATGATACAGAATTTAGCTGCTTTTGCCTTGATTTTCCTTGCTTCAGTCCTGTCGTCTGGCAGAATATCAGCTTGGAGATAATTGAAGATCGGTTCTATCCAGCTTCTACCATCGTCGATTGGTGTCAATATCTCTGCTTCTTGAATTGATGGAGACATAAGATGAACTATAGGAACCGATTTTGAGCCATTTGTTGCTGTCGATCCAAGGCTTGCTAATGCGTCTGCTCGCACGTTGTCGGATCTGGGTATTTGCTCTATCGAAAATTCGTCGAAAGTCGATTGAAGCCGTTTAGTTTTGATTAGGTAGGCCGACATTCTCTGATCCCTCGCTTCGTACGTTCCGTTTATCTGTCGAACGACTAGTTGGGAGTCGCTTAATACTTTGATTCTTTTTACCGCTAGGCTTTTTGCTAATTCGAGCCCTGCGATCAGAGCTTCGTATTCAGCTTCATTGTTTGTTGCACGAAAACCACAGTGGATCGACTGCTCCAGTATATCCCCCTGGGGGGATTCGAGTACCAGTCCTAGTCCGCTTCCCTTGATATTACTCGAGCCGTCGACCGACAAGGTCCATTTTTCGCTGAGTGTTTCAACGGCAAGCGCCACCAGTTCCGGTTCTGCCTGCACGTTTTCATGTGGAGTGAAGTCTGCTACAAAGTCGGCCAATACCTGTGATTTCATTGCTGATCTTGGATGGAAGCTGATGTCGTACTCGCTGAGTTCTACTGCCCACTTCGTCAATCGACCTGAAAGCTCAGGTTTATGCAAAATATTTTTAAGAGGGTAAGTGGTTAGTACCTTGATGGAATGGCACTGGAAGTATGGCCTCAATTTGCGTGCTGCTACGACAAGGGCCAGTGCGAGTTTCTCCAGTCGACTATACCTGGTTTCTGCGTCGAGTAAGGTTTTACTTACGTAGTAGACTGGATGTTGGTTGTTTTCTTCTTCTCTGACGAGGACTGCGCTTACAGCGGTGTCAGATACTGCCAGATATATGAACAATGTTTCGTTGTCCTTTGGCTTCGACAATAGTGGTAGCGACTTCAAGTATGTCTTCAAATCCTGTAGCGCCCTTTCACAGTCGTCGTTCCATTCGAATGACTTGTTTCTTTTGAGTGTATTGAAAAACGGTAGATATCGCTCAGACGACTTGGAGATGAAGCGGTTCAGCGCTGCTACCCGACCGGTAAGTTTCTGCACGTCTTTGATGCATCTAGGTGACTCGATGTTTTCGATCGACCGTATTTGGTCCGGATTTGCTTCGACTCCCCTATGGGTGACCAGATAGCCTAGAAACTTTCCTGAAGATACACCAAAAGAGCATTTAGTGGGGTTTAGTTTCATACCATATTTGTCGAGAACGTCGAACGACTGTCGCAAATGGTCGATGTGTTGTTGTGCGACTAAGGATTTGACCAGCATATCGTCGATGTAGACTTCCATTGTTGATCCAAGCATCTTTGCGAACATTTTGTTGACCAGCCTTTGGTAGGTTGCACCTGCGTTTTTTAAACCAAAAGGCATTACCTTATAGCAAAATGTACCTCGCTCTGTGACGAAGGCCGTTTTCTCCTGGTCGTCAGGGTGCATTAGTATTTGGTTGTAGCCGGAGTATGCGTCCATGAAGCTTAGTAAGTCATGTCCCGCGGTCGCGTCTACTAACATGTCGATGTGAGGTAGCGGGAAAGAGTCTTTGGGGCAGGCTTTGTTGAGGTCTGTGAAGTCGATGCAGACTCTCCACTTCCCATTTTTCTTTTTGACTACCACGACTTTTGCTAGCCAGTCGGGGTACTTTACTTCCCTCACCGATCCGATGTCGATCAATTTTTGGATTTCGTCGTTGATTACCTTGTTTCTTTCTGGAGTGAACTTTCTTCGTTTTTGTTTTACTGGTTGATGATCTGGGTCGACCTGCAATTGGTGTACTATTACCTCGGGGTCGATGCCGACCATATCTTCGTGTGACCAAGCGAAACTGTTGCGACGTTCTTTGAGAAATGTGATCAACTGCTCTCGCATGTCGTCCGATAGTCTAGACCCGATGTAGACTTTATTATTAGGGTGATCTGGGTCGATCGACACTTCATCGAGTTCTTCCATTTGAGGCTTGTTTTGAGTCGACTTGACCCTGGTTTCCTGTAATTGCTATAAATCTTGTTTCTTCTTTTTCATGGCATTCTGGTAGCATTCCCTAGCTGCTCGTTGTTCCCCTTTGATCTCTTTCACCCCTCACCTGGTAGGAAATTTGATCATCTGATGATAAGTCGACGGGATGGCCTTCAACTCGTGTATCCAAGGTTTGCCAAGTATGGCGTTGTAAGGAGATTGACAGTCGAGCACAAGGAAATTGATGTACAAGTTGACTCCTTCAGCGTAGACTGGCAGCACAATCTCGCCTAACGTGCTTTTTTGCTCTCCACTGAACCCGGTCAACATAGTCGTTCGACGACTTAGCTTCGACTCGTCGACCTGCATTTCTCTCAAAGCGCTGTTAAATACAATATTGCAAGAACTACCATTATCGATTAAAATGCGTTTAGTCAAACAATTAGCGATATGTAGAGAGATAACTAAAGCATCATGGTGAGGAGAAAACAAATCTGATTTGTCGGTGAATTTGAAGATGACAGTCTTGTCGATTTTTGTCGGGTGTTCTCTCCTTGGTTGAATCTCCATATTCGACACTTGTCGCGCATGTCTCTTGGCTGCTGAATAACTTACGCCACTGACTTCGGATCCACCTACGATGTAATTGATCACTCTATCTTGCCTGGGTGGCTCCGGAGGACTGTCGGCGACATCGGATTGTCTTTGGTCGTTGCGTCTCGCGTAAGTCTGTTTTCCCTTCTCCGTTAAGAACTCTCGAAGGTGTCCACGTTTTAGGAGTTCAGCGACTTCAAATTTCAGGGCGATGCAATCCTCTGTACGATGGTCGTGATCCCCATGGAATTCGCATCGAAGCTTTGGGTCTCTGTGTTCCGGTAGGGCATTCATCTTTCGTGGCCACTTAACTGTTTTGCCCATTTCCTTCATTACTGCTACAAGGTCGACGGATTCGATGCTAAGGTTATATTCTGGTGCTTCTACTTGTGGTCGACTAGACCTCACATTACTGCGATCGACAGAATGTTTGTCACTTGAACCCTCGTGTAGAGATTGGGGATTCCTCCGGTTGTTTGTAGGGTAAAGTTGTGGTCTCTGGTCGTTGGATCTTCTCTCTACTCGATCGTTACGTCGATTCCCGTAGTATGTATTGTTGGCTTTGCCGACGTAGTTTGCTTCATCTTCTTCCCACTTGATTTGTGCCCATGCTTTGGCTAGTACATCTTCCATGGTCCTGCATGGATACTTAGTGAGCTCTTTATATAAATCAGAATCAAACCTTAGGCCTTTCCTGAAGGCGTAGATGGCGGTTGCTTGATTGCAATTTGGGATTTGCACTTTCTCTCGATTGAAGCGTCCGACGTAAGCCCTCAAGTTTTCGCCAGGTCGTTGGATTATTGTATAGAGGTCGTCCGACTGCTTCTCCAGCTTACGACTGCTTACGAATTGCTCCACGAAGGTATCCGTCAACTGCGCAAAAGAATCGATTGAATTATTAGGCAAATTGATATACCATTGTAAAGCGGGGCCACTAAGGCTAGATCCGAAAGCCTTGCACATGCACGCCTCTCTTAGGTCGCGCAGAATTGCGGCGGTGAACATTCTCTGCTTGTATTGTGCAATGTGGTCGTCCGGATCTGTTGTTCCTTCATACTGCTTCATGTTTGGGAAGCTAAACTTTCTAGGCATCTCAGTAAGAGCAATTGCGTCGACGAACGGAGAGTCGGCGAAGCTGTTGGCAGTGCTCTTTTTTATCAGAGCTGGGACTCCTGGAATTCGTTGGATGAGAGCTTCCATTTCTGCGAACTGCGAGAAAATTCTAAGCCATTATTGAAATGCATACCAGGCCCGGGTTTTACCAATCCGGGTGTCGACTGGAGTGATATTGTCGCTTTGTCGACATTGCCTGGCTGTTGGTCCATTGCTGGATCTTGTTCGTTCATCACATCGTTCCGGGTAGGCATATCGTTGAGGTCGATATCAACCCTTGCGGTTTGAAGTGCTGGTCGATTCTGACGGTCGATCGGATTCATCTCGGGTCCGACGGGATTGCCTGGCGTTCTTGAAACAGGTCGATCGACAAACGGTTCTGTGTTTGGTGTCGATGTTGGGTGCTCCGATGTCGCTGAGTCATGCACTACTCCGTCGACCAATGCTCTCAACTCTCCATTTGCCGCTCGAATTGCTGCATTCTCTGCTTCGAGTGCTTGCATCCTCTCGGCGTTTGCGGTCATTTAAGCGGTCAATGCAGCAATTTGATCTTCGACGGTGGGGATTGAGCCGCTTCCAGTCATGTTGAGTTTCAGTTAGGATAGATTGACTAAATTTGAAGGTATTTGCAATGGGCCCCACGATGGGCGCCAAACTGTGGGTGGTCGAACGATTTGGTACGTCAAACGGGTCGGGTTGAATCAGGCCCAAAGCAACTTTCCGGGGGCGATATCGGTCGACGTCGACTGCTTGTCTGGAAGTGGTCGACTAAATTTGGATAAACCTGCAAAACAGAAACTATAAGAAATAAACTGTAAGAGATTGGAGATGTGGGGGCTGGATTATTGGCCTTAGGTGTACTTGGGCTGAGCAGTACTATTAGATGACTGATGAACGGATTCCGATGGTCAGAGTATGGTGGAGTCAGAGTTTCAATACGCTAGTTATCAGCTTTTGTTTAGAGAATTCAAAGAGTTTCCCAATGAATGAGCCTTCCTTTTATAGTAGACCCCAGCCCCAACGTTCACTTCCTCAGTGTTGATGGTAGGCGTGATTTCAGGAGCCAAATCCTCTCAAATGGGCAGTTACCAGCGGTTACCAAACCTTTTGGTAACTGACATTTTGAACAAGTCTTCTAACGAGTCTTTGCTGGCATCTGTGTTGGGTCGACCCAGCGTAGTGGGCTTGGGTTGACCCAAAATAAATGGCTTCAAACAGGACCCATTATGGAAATATATTCACACTTTGTTGGGCTGGGCTGGGCCAGTAAGCCATTTTTGGCTACCCCAATATTCAATATAATAATTTTAAATTGAACCTGATAACTTAATTAGATGGAAATTGGTTCAATAATTCATTTTTAGAAAATCAAATTTATAATTCGTATTCTAATTATCCTTCAAAGAAAAATTCCTATTCTAATTATTATATGTTGCTTATTAGCTCTGAATTAACAATCACACTTCTGAAGATGGAGAAAAACTTCAGTGGGACGGTCCCAGTGACGTGGATATGGGACCGTCCAATCAGAGCACGCCACATATACATTGGGAGAATATGTGGCACACTTGTTGCACACTTGTAGCGTGCTCTGATTGAACGGTCCCATATCCACGTCAATGGGACCGTCCCACTGAAGTTTCTCTCCTAAAGATGATGGTAAAAATGCTTTTAAAGGATTCCCTTTCCAAAGTCCACTTAAGGGAAGAATATGTACCATCTTCGTATACATGAGTAAACATACCTATATATAAAAAAAAATAAAAAATGAAAAATAAAAAATAAAAAAATAGCAAATTTGTAATAGGAGATTCAAAATTTCCATCCAAAACAACAATACAACACATATAATGCAGACGTTGACCACAAACAAAAATTATACCTCATCAAAGAAATAATACTCAAAAAGGAAAAAAAAAATCAAAATCAGATCCCCAATTATTGAAACAAAAAAAAAAAGGTATAAAAAAACAATAATGCTAAACATCTCACCTAATATCCCACCTTTTTCATCCCACTACATGTGGCATGTGAGGTGTCAAATTGTGAGTGAATACATATTAATGACACATATACCATGTATCCACTCACAATTTGACACTTCACATGCCACATCTAGTGGGATGAAAAAGGTAGGATATTAGGTGGGATGTGTAGCATTACTGATAAAAAAATGTATTATCTTCCAAATTATTAACGGATTGATTTGAGATAGTGCTTTTCACTTGCTAGTTATCCAGCATCAATGGCACACAAACTTTTGTCTTCTGTAAAAAAAAAAAAAAAAAAATTAATCCAAAAATAATTTCAATTCGTTAACAAAATTGTCACAATATATACAAACAACATACCAACAATGTAATTTCAAACCCAGCAATATATATACATTTTGTTATATATATATATTAAAAAGAATAAAAAAAATCATTGCTTTTTTTTTTGAAAATCAGTTGAAAAAGCCCGATGGAAAATTTCTAAAATGTATAATTTAAATTTATAGGAAATGGGGTGGAAAATGAAGGTTTTTTTTTTTTGTTTTTTTTTCCTTTCTGTTGAAAATGAAATGTGAATAATTGAATGTGCGATATAAATAAATTAATAACCTAATGGATTGAGTTAACTTGTGCCATAAATGAATTTGGGTTCATTGCATGTAATAATTGCTAATGCATGCGTGATTGGTTAAATTTGAAATCCAACGGATGGCTGTTATTATTATAATTTTAGAACCATTTGATTTTATAACCTTTTTGTGTTCTAGTTTGCGGCCGCCTAGACCGATTAATCGGTCCAATACAGTTAGGCGGCCGGAAAACGCACCGAAAAGGGGCAAATCGGACCATTTGGGCGGTGGGCGCTTAATCGGCCACGTGGCCGCGTAATCGGGATAGGCGGGTCAAAGCCGTTGACTCCGCCGTTCTTCTGCACCGGAAATCAGCTGGAATAAGGCGTGGGATCGCCGTTTCCGATGACTGGACCAGCTGGGTTTGGTCGGCAATGGAGGAGGCGTGAGGTTGAAGATGAAGTTGAGAAAGGTGGGGTGCATTTAGCAGCGGGCTGGGGGTTACACAGCCTCACTTGGAGTCAATTGGGCCAACTTTTGGGCCTCACCCATTTAATTGAAACGCAGCGTTTCATACTGATGTGGTGAGCTCTGATTTTGGTGGTAAATTACGAAACGCTCCCTCATCTCTTATAAACTCACATTACCTTCAATATTCCTTCAATAATTACACTTATACCCCTAATTGACCAATATTACTCCAATGCCCCTGAACTTTATGTTTGGATTTGGATTGGTTTGTGATTGCATTTAGATGGGTGTTTGGGGATTTTGATTTGTAATTTGGCATTTGTGGATTTATAAAGAATTTTCTTTGGATTTCTAATTGGAATTTCTTTGTAATTGTGTTTTCCGATTAATCCCTGATTAATCGGGGATTAATCGGCCTAGGCGCTAGGTCTCCGCCCGACTAGCGCCTAGCGCTTACTAGAACTATGCTTTTACCTTTCTAGGTTTTGTAACTTTAATATTAGTAATTACTTAATGAGAAAATCGGTCGTCCATCTTATAGTTAATTAATTAATTAATATTAGTAATTGATTAATATAAGAAGAATTAATGGATTAATATGAGGAAGCGGGTTCATTGTATAAGGAGTGAGGACCAATGAATTAATGGCTACAATTATTAATTTTTAAGAAAAATTAATGGATTAATATGAGAAAACTGGTTCATGCCAAATCTTTGTTCAAGAATCTAGGATGACTATCAAAAGATTAAAGATAAATATGATTAAAAATTCTCTTTCTCAGATGAATCAATATATTTTTCATGGATATTTGATATTAAAGTTTAAAAAAATTAATACCAAACTTCTCTCACATCAAGTATGAGTTTCTTTATAATGTATTAAGGCTTGCAGCCCGCACGATGTGCGGGCATCACGAAATATAAAACAATGCTTGCTGTAGTTGACATGGCTATGGCGTTTTTTTCCTCATAAAAGTAGCTACCACATGCTTGATTTGATTAGAGAAGCATGGGAGTCACAATTTCATGGCAGCCCCCTTGATAACTAAACCACACCTGCTCTAAATTTCAATTTCATTTTTATACCACTTTTACTAATAAATAATAAACAAATAGATGATCGAATGTTTACGGACTTGAACCTTACCATTTCGTGTGGCATTAAAATCGGCCACCAATCCTTTTGAATTTAAAGAAAGAAATAAGTCCATATTTGAATTGATGCATGCATGCACACACCGACAAATTATATCAAAGAAAGAAAAAAAATTGCTATGCATGCAACAACACTGAGGACCAATGTAACTGTGAGCTGTAAAAAAATTGTAATTGTTGTAATTTATTTCAAAATACAATATCTAATCTTTTTAAGGAATACAATATCTAATCCTTAAAATTAAGTAATTGCTTGACGGATATATCTATATTAAAAAAAAAAAAATTTTAAAAATCTTCTCAACCTATTTACTGCTCTTTAACATATAAACTCTCTCCTCCTCATAATCCTCCCCACCAATTTCCTCTGCAACTAACTTACTAAAAAAAAAATTTTAAAAAAAAAACTTAAGTTTAACATTGTTTATCTTAAAAAAAAAAAAAAAAAAAAAAAAAACATTGTTTATGAATCGTATAAACATTTAAAAAAAAAAATTAAAATTTTCTAATGTATATAGCAGACCTGTGAAAAGTAGAATAAGTTTTTTTTTAATTTTTTTTTTATTGTTATTTCGTTGTTGTTGTTGTTATTTTCATACACTTATTTTAATTCTTCCTAGCAAGTGTAAATATTTTAGCTTTCTCGGTTTCTTGACAGTGCAGGTTTTTGGTGATTGCCATTATGCTAATGACTGCATGTTAAATTGTTAAAGATTTATTTGAAGATCTCTTGCAAAATCCATATGGATTATATTAATATTCGATTAAATCAACATTCGAGAGAGGCCTTTACACTTAAATACATTAATTTCTATCTAAATTAACAAAGAAATGTTAATAGGCACTTTGATTACAATCTTTGAAATTAAATACATTAATTTCTATCTATATTAAGTTATTAACAAAGAAACATCAATAGGAACTTTAATTGCAATATATATATATATATATATAATAGTATATTTTCCCAATAATAATTATGATATAAATGAGAGTGTAACGGAAACAATTAGTTGGTTGGGTGAGTGCTATGAGTGAATCCTATATGTTCTTTAGAATTACAATTAATAACTAATTAATAAGAATTTAAACCAATTTATATTTATGATATAGTAATGGAAGGTTGAGACTCTTAGAAAAAATAAAATTATATTTATATGTTATTACGATTAATAATTAATTAATACCTTTTCACAAAAAAAAAAAAAAAAACTAATTAATAAAAATATTATATAGGATAATAATAATTTATTTTCCAACTCTTCATTTTTAGATCAATTCTCTATAAATTGACTATTATTTCCTACTCTTTCAAGCACACCCAAGTATTTTTTTTATAATTTGTCACTTCATGTAACAACATTGAGGACCAATGTAACTGGGAGCTGTAAAAAAAAATTGTAATTGTTGTAATTTATTTCAAAATACAATATCTAATCTTTTTTTTTTTTTAAGGAATACAATATCTAATCCTTAAAATTAAATAATTGCTTGACGGATATATCTATGTTAAAAAAAATTAAAAAAAAAATCTTATCAACCTATTTACTGCTCTTTAACCGATCAACTCTCTCCTCCTCATAATCCTCCCCCACCAATTTCCTCTGCAACTAACTTACTAAAAAAAAAAAAAAAAAAAACTTCAGTTTAACATTGTTTATCTTTAAAAAAAAACATTGTTTATGAATCGTATAAACATTTAAAAATAAATAAATTAAATTCTTCTAGTGTATATAGCAGACCTGTGAAACGTAGAATTAACTGATAATCATTAATCAAGCAATTAGAAATCAAATAGAAGGCCACCATCAAACATACTTGCTAAGAGAAAAATAGATGGTCACCATCAAGCATACTTGTTAAGAGAAAACCTGCTAATGTCTTTGGTAACAGTGAGATTTTTCTTATTTTTACTAAGGATTGTGTGAATAATTTTGATTACACACTTACATTACAGTTTAATATTGAAGAAAAGATTTATTTTCTCCAAGTTAAAACATCGAATAGGTAATTTGTTATGAAAGAGAGAGAAGTAAATACATAGAGAAAATTTGTGTTGATGAGGTCAATAAAATAATTTCAAGATTTCTTTAATATATATCTCATTTTTAATATATTTTTTAAAATATCAAATCTAACTATTGGTTTATAGATTTGAATGTCCTATATTTCTCTTATATCAGTACTGTACATCTATAAGAAATCAATATATATATATATAGGGATATAGTAATTTGAATGTCCTATATTTCTCTTATATCAGTGCACATTGATAAGAAATCAATATATATATATATATATATATATATATATATATATATATATATATATGTGTGTGTGTGTGTGTGTTTATATATATAGAGGTATAGTAATTTTTGGAGGCTCACATGAAAAAATCATAATGTAACCTCAACAAATTTGTCTTTTTCGTGTGAGATTTTATTTCAAATTTTCAACTCTACACGGCGGATATATAAACCAATAAAATATTTTAGATATGATAGACTTGTTATAATAGGTTTATTAAGGGTGTAAAGGTGTTGAAGCCTTGTTTGAATATTAAAATTATTTTTATTGAAAGTGATAATGAAGTTTTTGACCATTTATTTTCTCATCCACCTAAGAAGAAAATCAAAATCAAAATCTCATTCGGTCATGATTCTATTTCCATTTTTAAGTCATGAACATTTTGTCTTCAACACAACATGAAAAATGTAAATCAAAAACATCTCAAAAAGAATATTAAAAAAAAAAACACACACACACAGAGGACATGAGATCATGAAAACTAAAAATAGCATGAATCACACATACCCGTTCTATTTGTCGATAAGTACAGTATCCTCTGTTGGGCAAAATGGGTTGGAATTCATCTGCATCATAAAAAAATAAAAAATAAAAAAAAAATTCAACATTTTTGTATCTATAACCAAATCATTAATCGAAATTTAAAAACAGAATAAGAAAACAAAAAATTTAAATACAATAGAGAATAAATAGACCTCTTTGGTGGAAGTGTCTTAATATAGAAATTGTTTAGATAAGCTCAAGAGGCATTTTTCATTTAATGATATTAAAGACGATCATTATTATTTCTTTAATAGAATTTTCAAGACTTAACGGTCTCATGAACCGATCATTAATGAATAAAAGAAGTAATGAGTCCGTTGGTAGTAATGGAAATGGAGAGACTATTTAGGTGATTGATATAAATTGAGAAATGAGACCTTTCATTTTACTTCAAATAAATAGGTGATTGATATAAATTGAGAAATGAGAATGAATGGAGATTTTAAAACAAAAAGCTTCTCACGCCGACATGTGGCATCGCTGTTCTTCCATTATAGAGTACTTCAAATAAATAGGTGATTGATATAAATTGAGAAATGAGAATGAATGGAGATTTTAAAACAAAAAGCTTCTCACGCCGACATGTGGCATCGCTGTTCTTCCATTATAGAGTATATTATAGATATATTATAGATAGATGATAATAAGCCTATTAAATTCTCTGTTTGGCCTATCATCTTTGCTTTTGGTCTGTTATGTTCTAAACTTTTAGAGAATCCACAGACAACCGTCGTCATTGTATAAATAATTAAAGATTATATTCTTTGGGATTTATCATTTGTCTTTTCTGCATAGTTTTATCGGTATCCAATCCAAGTATTAAAAATTTAAAATCTTGACTCTTGTCACTTATTAACTTCCAATCACACTGTCAATGCATGGATTATATATATATATAAACATACATACAGAATTTTCTATTATTAGTTCGTCCTGACAATAAATATATCAGGACGAAGAATGTGGACCACTAGATTTATATACTTTGACTCAAAGTGCATGCACTTATCAAAACTTCTCCATAATCTATGGTCCACATTTTTCGTCCTGATATATTTATTGTAATAACGAACTGACAATAGAAAGACTCTATATATATAATGCTTATTAATTACTTGAATTCCTTGGTGCATTGTGACTCTTGTTGACCAAGCTATTTACAAAGGCCAAACATTTTTTTTTTTTTTTTTTTGAAGCAGCACTTTAATACCAAAACAGCCCAAAGGCAAACACAGACCAGCAAAAAACAGAACAAGGGCAAACCGCCCCCCACCCAGGCAAAAACACCAAAGCAAAGAGAAAGAAAAGAGCAAGAAACAGAGGCAACAGACAACCCACCACACAGACAAAAGCACAGATCAGAGCAGCCCAGAAGAAACAGCTGCAACAAGAAATCAAACCTGATTTCAGAGCAAAAACAGCAACAGAAATCAACCCTGATATCCCCACAGTAGCCCTGACAAACAACAAAGGCACTGCCCCTCGCACACACAACTAGATCCCATTCCAAGCAACAAAGTCACCCCCACTTACAGCTCCCCTTTTAGCCAATCCGTCTGCCAAACCATTCGAATTTCTAGGAACATAACGAATCGACAAATTATTGAACACTCTAAGCTTTACCCGGACCTCAAAAATAGCATCCACCATAGCCAAGTTACCGAAGTCCCCACTTAAGATCCACGAGACAGCCACCCTCGAATCGCTCTCTATAATAATTTCCTTATCCCCAAGCAAATTCTTCGTTTCACAGAGAAAACAAGCTTTCCGAATTGCCAACATCTCCGCTTCCGCAGCTTCACTGACATTAACACCAGCAGCAAACTTACACCACACCTCGCCCTTATAATTCCTTAACACACCACCAATCCCCGCCCTCCCCTTCTTTCTACAAAAAGAACCATCAACATTAAATTTTAGCACCTCTTGTGAAGGGGGGATCCAGAAATCAGCATTCCTCTCTTTCACCTTCTTACTTTCAACACAACACCATTCCAAGTTTTCAACTAACACCGTTATCGGCTCCCCCGACCCTCTTCCGTGGTATTTGAACCACCACGCTACTCTAAACCTAACCAAATCGTGAAACGCCGTAGAATCAGCTGGGACTCCTTTGAAGACCACCTGGTTTCGAGCCTCCCATATCGTCCAGACCACCGCGTTGAAAAGAGTCTCCCACACTCTCTTTAACTTGGCATTCGGACTTAAACCAGTCCAGCCATCATGCCAATCCTTAATATTCTTACTCATACAACTATGCACATCCCACCACCTCATAGAAGCCTTCCACAAACCCCAAGACCAGTTGCAAAACAAAAAGAGATTATCTACCGACTCAATCATTCCACCACACATAGGGCAGCAACCTTCTCCAGCCACCTCCACCCTGAAACGGTCCATCACTTCACACACCATCACCCTTCCTCTAAGCAATTGCCACACAAATAATTCAACCTTCAGAGGACTAAACCCCTTCCAAACCGAAACTGTCTCTAGGATCTCCCCCTCTCTAAAATCTTCCAAACACCTCCTAAAAGAGCTGACTGAAAACAGCCCATTGGGGCAGAATTTCCAGGCCAACGAGTCTGAAACTAACCTCTTAAGCTTAACATTCTCCAAGGTCTCACAAAAATCCTTCCAAATATCCACCTCCCAATCCAACACCCCTCTTCTCAACCACACTAACCACCTCCACTCCTCTCCACACCACCTTCCAAATTGATCAATAGAGCCACACTTCAGCTTGGACAGCGCTAGGATCCTAGGAAACCTAAGCTTGAGCGACCCGCCTTCAATCCACACATCATCCCAAAAGCTCACCTTATCCCCACTACCAAGCACCACCTTCAAACCCTCCTTTAAAACACTAGCCGTCTCCGACTCTTCCTTAAACAGCCCAGAAACAGCTTTAATGAAAGGCGAATCAGAGTTAGCACCCACCCTTTTCCACTGCATCTCATTGGCCCTCATGCCATACTTCGCACAAATTACCCTCTTTCACAACGACCCATCCTCCCTACTAAACCTCCACACCCATTTAGCCAATAATCCCTTATTCTTATCAATTATCCGGCCAACCCCAAGACCTCCTCTCCTTTTACTCAAACAAATGGAGCCCCAATCTTCCGCATGGATTTTCCTCTTTTCCCCTCCGTCCCCCCAAAAGAAACTCCTCTGAACCTTCTCAATCGCGCGAGCCACACACACCGGGATCTTGAAAACCGACATAAAATAAGAAGGGATACTAGACAGGACTGCTTTTATCAAAACCAGCCTTCCCCCTTTACTCAAAAACTTCTTTTTCCACGGGGATAGGCATTTCTTGATACGCAACAAAACTGGATCCCAAAAAGCTTTGGAACTTTGTCTAGCACCCAACGACAAACCAAGGTACAAAATTGGAAGATTATCCTTCCTACACTTAAAAATCCCCGCCCAATCATACTCCTCGACTCTCGGCTTCCCCACACGGACCAAACAAGATTTATAAAAAATTATTCGAAGTCCAGAAGCCATTTCAAAGCACCTCAAAATTCTCCTAGAGTTGGAAAGAAACTCCACATTAGGCTCTAGAAACAATATCGTGTCATCCAAACATTTTAAATTTAGACTTGACAACAAGGCCATCAATTTTTAATTTATATTATAAAACAATCATGCAATGATCAAATCATACAATTAGCTTACTTGTCTTAAGCATTGGATTGATCAAATTTAACATCTTGACCAAACACTACAACAAAATCGTGGATTCTCATTGTAGGTGCGTATTTACCGCAACCACAGACGTTGCCTATTTGTCTGCGAGACTGTAATGGAAAATGGCGCGTTGCCACAACGAGCGAAATCTGTGATAGATAACGTCAACTACAATAGGTAATGGCCTTAGTGAATTTGGTAATTACCACGGTTAGCGCACATTATTTATTTATATTTTTGAATTATACCAAAAGATGGATTGCAACCAAGCAACATATATAAACAAGCTTGGATAGTTGGATGTTCTCGTCGACTTAATTACAATAAGACCCAAGGCTGTGATTCTTTACAAATTCTGTGTTAGTATATATTGTTACCTAGGTCTTAGGGTAAGGGGTAGTTTTGTAGTTTTGTAATACTTTGTATATAAACATACACACAAAACAGTCGATTTGGGAAAATCATACATAACCAAATTATATATACAGATTTTCTATTATCAGTTCGAACTGACAATAAATATATCAGGACGAAGAATGTGGACCACTAGATTTACATACTTTGACTCAAAGTGTATGCACTTGTCAAAACTTTTCTATAATCTGTGGTCCACATTCTTCGTCATAATATATTTATTGTCAGTTCAAACTGATAATAGAAAGACTAATTATATATATATATATATATATAAATGTTCAAGTCAGTGCGCATTGATATATATAACTTCATCAGTGTGTTGGATGTGGACCATTAGATTTACATACTTTGACTCAAAGTGTATGCACTTGTCAAAACTTCTCCATAATCAGTGGTCCACATGCATTGGTACTAATGTAGTAACATCGGGGCGCACTTATCAGAATGGGACCGTATATATATATATATATATATATATATATATATATATATATATATATATATATATAAAGATTTTTTCTCTAGTTTAGAGGAAAAATCATACATAGAAAAATATGAAATTTCGAGCATTAATGATCTAGACATAACTAAATGTAGCAAAAATATTTGTTGATAATTTGCTTCAAATGACCTAATTCTCAACCTCAAAACCAATGTGATTGTGATTATAATTTGGGACCCAACGGGTTTATGGAATGCATTGTGAAGAAAATGTGATATGATCAACAGAAGTCTCGAACTGCAAGGATCTTACAATTATTACTTATTAATATTTAAATCATAGACTTTCCATTGTTCTTCATCTTCTGCAGTCATTATTTATAAAAAGAATAGATCTTTGTGTTGGACAAGTTTATTTACCAGTGATTAGGCTATATATGTTTCAAAAACTGTTTTCTGTCTATTTGTTTGGCAAAAATGTTTTCAATCACTCAGCTTCACTCTTTGACCTTGAAGAAGATGGATTTTTCTCGCAGGTAAATATATATATATATACAATTTTTCTATTATCAGTTCGAACTGATAAAAGATATATCAGTTCCTTGTATGTGGGCCATTGGATTTAAATACTTTGACTTTGATGCATGCACTTGTTAAAACATATTTTAAATCCAATGGCTCACATGTAAGGAACTGATATATTTTACATTAGTTCAAACTTATAATAGAAAGATTGTATATATATACCACTAGTTTTGGTGGCGACTCGATCTTGGGGACTGCTCTGTGAATTTTTGACTCCGTTAGGCTTCTGTTCTTCTCGTTCTTAAAATAATAATAATATAGAATTAAGGTTGTATTAGGGTTTTTTTTTTTTTTTTTTTTTTTTTAATAAAGTAATATAATTGAAGATATATATGTAATTAATGGGTGTAAATAGTATTTTGTTTATTTTTAATTAAACTAATTTGTCCTTATTGGTAAATTCTTATTGGGATATTTTTGTAATTAAATTTTTTATTAAAATATGGGTGTGCTTATCATATTTATGAGTGTCAATATCGGTTTCGTGTTGATAAATTTGGGAGTTATTTTATTTTTTGTTTTTGAAACAATTATATTTGATTATATATATAAAAAAAATAAAAATAAAAACAAGGATAAAGACATAAAAATTAATAAAATTAATACCGACAATTGATTTTCTTAATAAACATGTGACAACATATTATCAGAGCCGGTACTGACTTTTCAGAGGCTCCTAGGCAAAATCTAAAAAATGGGCCCTTGCGAGCGACTAAGCATACACGGTACACAGCACATGACTAAAAAGAAATTTCGAAATTGATTCAAAAAGGAAAAAAAAAAACTTTAATTACCTAGGTAGGGGATCTTGATCCCAGATAATTGGGCTATTTGTTATTATTTATTTTTGATGTTTGGGCTTTTAAAAAAATATATTTGGGGCCCTTTTTATAAATGGACATTTGACAACATAATATAAAGCTGGTGAGGAGAAGATCTGAATCATAAATGCCAGCCACAGGATTTATATAGATTCTCATTTGGGACTTTTTTTCTTTTTTTCTTTTTGACTAAATATACTACAAAGATTTATTTATTTATCTATTTCTATATTAATGAAGATATGTTAACGAAATTTCGTTCCTTAATGTAATAGATCCCTTAACAAAAATTATTGTACAAATATAAACAGTCGCTTTCACTATCTAAGAATAATTTTATTATTTTTTAATTAAAAAAAAAGCAATAAAACTTAAATAAGCAAAGGTTTGTGTTATTGCTAAAGTCTAAAAGTGCATATTCCACGGCAAAAACAAAGGAAGAGAGACAACAAAAACATGTCAAAATTCAGACCACGTGTTAAGTGCAAATTATCCAATATTCTTGCATATTAAAAAAAAAATCAATGTATTAATTTAGGTTTTTTTTTTTTTTTTTTTTTTTTTTTTTTTTTTTTTTTTTTTTTTTTTTTTTTTTTTTTTTACACCATTGGTAGGATTCGAGCCACTGATTTATGAGTCATTTATTCAAGCCTCAAACTCGTCCATCTACAAACAGAGCTATGCCCTGTAATGGAAAATGGCGCGTTGCCACAACGGGGTGATATCCGTGATAGATAATGTCAACTACAATAGGTAATTGCCTTGGTGAATTTGGTAATTACCACGGTTACCGCACGTTATTTTATTTTTATTTTTTTGAATCATACCAAAAGATGGATTGCAACCAAGCAAACATATATAAACAATCTTGGATGTTCTCGTCGACTTAATTACAATAAGACCCAAGGCTGTGATTCTTTGCAAATTCTATGTTAGTATATATTGTTACTTAGGTCTTAGGGTAAGGGTAGTTTTGTAATTTGTAATACTTTGTATATAAACACACAAAACAGTCGATTTGGGAAAATCATACATAACCAAATTATATATATATATATGGGTCAGGCTGTTAACTCAAATTTCTGACTCAATTATATATATATGGGTCAGGCTGTTAACTCAAATTTCTGACTCAATTTTTTGATTTCAATATCTCAATCACTCGTTTGCTCATATCTAATCCAATGGTTGAGCTATTAAAGTAATAAATTTGAGTTTATATAGCCTGGCCCTATATGTATATATATTTTTTTTTCAAATGAGGACACCATGATATAACTTCATGAGGATATTGAATGTGAGTCACTAGTTTTACATGCTTTGACTTAAGTGTATGTGCACTTGTTAAAACTAGTGACTCACATTCAATATCCTCGTGAAATTATATCAGAACATCCGCATGAGAATGAGACTATCTATATATATATATATATACAGTCTTTCTATTATCAGTTCGAACTGACAAAAATTATATCAGTTCCTTGTATGTGGGCCATTGGATTTAAATGCTTTGACTGACAAGTGTATACAGCCAAGTCAAAGTATTTAAATCCAGTGGTCTACATACAAGGAACTGATATAACTTTTATCAGTTCGAACTGATAATTGAATTTCTGTATATATATATATAAACATTTTAAATTTAAAAAGCTAATTCCTTTATTTATTTATTTTTACTTTTTACTCGCATTAAGAAGCTCTCATAAACAAATTGACAATAATTTATTTATTTATTCCTTAGTACATTAGATTGTCAAAATAAGCTCTCATAAATAAATTGACATTAATTTTCTAAAATATCCCCATAAATTAATTTATTACTAAAACTACGCCATTCACCCAAAAAAACCCCAATTTCCTAAAATCTAACCCTAAAATTGGAAGTCTAATTAGAGGGGGCTCCACTGCCGCCCTCCGTTTGCTGTCTCCTCCCATTTGTTTTAATGGAAAGAAGCCAACAACCTTCTCTATTATCGATGACAAGGCGTCCATGGAGGAGACCGTCGGCCTTCATCCTCCATGTCAAAGAAGGCCATGCAACCTCTTTCCTTGTCAATATTTTTTTTTTCAAAGTTTTAAATAAAATATGAAATAATTATTTTTTATTTACTTTAAATAAAATAATTAATATAATAAATTATTCTCTTTGTTAACAAGATATTTAAGGAATACCTCAGCCCATAAACATCATGCAAAATCCAAGCTCTGAAACAGTCTAAAAAGCAATTCAAATTTCCCATACAACTGATAATATGAGATTGGCCATATGGTTTATCCCTCACACTTACATTATGAGGTTGTGGGTTCGAATTTGCCCCTCCCTAAATTTTGAATTATTATAAATTTAAAAAAAAAATAAAAAAAATTCCAATACAACCGTATATTCTGTGACTTCTGTCAAATATATATATATATATTTCTTGATGAAATAATAACAAAGTAATAACCTCTACAAGCATATCTATTACAAGACTCTAAACCTCTTACTAATGTGGAGTTTGATTAAGTCTATAGAACAAAATTGTAGAAAAAAACTATCAGCTATAGTTTGAAGTTTGTGTAAAATCTCATTTGTTTATCTTCCTTGTTCCTCTCTTTTAATATGCTGTAGGCCGGTGGATCCATTGGGTTTCTACTTCTCATGGAAGCTTCAATTCGGCAATGGGGAAGAAATTAATGTCTCTAATGTGAAAACATTTCTCGAGAAGAGGTTTTTTTTCTCTATGGGGATAAATTTTTGGGCTGTCTGACAAGAGCTTACCCAGGATTTTTTATTAGGGTGGGCTAAAAAAAAAAACTATATATATATATATAGTTTTTCTACTGTCAGTTCGTCTTGATATAAAATATATCAGGACAAAGAATGCGGACTATAGATTATGGAGAAGTTTTAACAAATGCATACACTTTAAGTCAAAGTATGTAAATCTAATGGTTCACATTCTTCGTCCTGATATAAAATATATTAGGACTAACTGACAGTAAAAAGATTATATATATATATACATATATAGTGGTTCTCTCATAAGGGGTCTCTTATTTTAACATAAAGTAAGGACCTTATGAAATTCATCGATTTGAATGAATTTTGATCTGAATTTTTTATGTATGATAAGTTCAATAAAATCTATTCGTAAACAAAATTTGAAAATTTTTCAAGCACCACAACATTGTTTTTATTCCATTGAGATGAAGAAGGCAAACTTGAATCCCCATCCCCGACTTCATATGGAGAACTCGATCCACTCCTATTTGATAATTGATTATTATTTTTTTTCCCGAAGTATGAAAACATAATTTTTCTTGGCTTTAATGTATGATTGTTTGACATTGTAACATAAAATTATTAAACAATTTGTCTAAATGATATTTTATAATAAGTGAAATTTGCCAAAACTGACCACATATTATTGGAAATTTGTTTTTAACCACAAACGAAATTTTATTTATTAATAGCCACTTTTTTTAGAAATTACTGGAAAGCCCTCATATAAAAAGGATCCCCAAACACACACTCTCTCTCTTTTCTCTTTTCTCTTTTCTCTTTCTCTCTCTTCTGGTCTCTCTCTCTCCCTGAAGTCTCTCTCTCACCGGCGTGCTTTGAGGGTCGCCAAGCGCCGGCGACCTTCTGGGCTTCGCGGCAGTGGCCACGTCCGGCGATGGGGGGCGTTGGTTTGTCTCTGGTTCGTGCGACGGCCAGGCGTGGGCGACAGGCGACGGGCCACGATCGTGGGCTGCTCCTCGCCGTCCGCTGCTGCTTCGCCGGTGACGAAATCGATCCCCCTTCGCCGGCGAGGTGATCTGCAGGAAAAGGGAAACAAAAAAAAAAACAAAACAAAAAACCTAATGTTTGAGGAAGAAGAAGAAAGGGAAAATTTCAATTTAGTCCAGATTTCAAGTTTGGACATTTCAATTTTAGGCATGATTTCAAGTTTTGACATTTCAATTAAGGCATGATTTCAAGTTTTGACATTTCAATTTACCCATGATTTCAAGTTTGCTTCGAGATTTAAAATAAAACTATTTTCAGGGGTACTTTGGTAATTTATGGACATACACCGAAATTTTTTTAAAAAGTGGCTATTAACAATTAAAATTTCAAAAGTGGTTAGTAACAAAAGTTTAATGTTTCAAGTCGTTAGTTTTGGTTTTCTCTCATTTTATAAATTGTAAATTATAATATAACATTGAAATAATAAATTATAGTTGGAAAATAAATTCATAAATCTTTTTTTTAACAAAACACTAACTTAAATTATGAATAACAAACCCAAAACACTAACTTATTAATTAGAAGAAAAAAAATTAACTAAAAAAAATACCTAAATTGAAGAATCGAATATAAATATATTTTTTTTATTCAAAAAGAATAAGACTATTTTTATATATTCAATTTTTTAATTAAGAATCTTGGGCACAGAGATAATTGTTTATTAGAATGAAAGAGAAAATGGGATTTGGGATGGAGATATTTATTACAGTAATGCTACACATCCCACCTTAAATCCCATTTTTTTCATCCCACTACATGTGGCATGTGAGGTGTCAAATTGTGAGTGGATACATGGGGTAGGTGTCATTAATGTTCATCCATTCACAATTTGACACCTCACATGCCACATGTAGTGGGATGAAAAAAGTGGGATGAAAAAAGTGGGATTTTAGGTGGGATGTTTAACATTATTGTATTTATTAATAGGTAAGAGTATCTCTAACAAGGATTCCTATATTTTTCTTATATTTAGGGAGTCTATTATACTTTTTACAAATAAGGAACTATATA
Source organism: Acer yangbiense (assembly GCA_008009225.1). Lineage (NCBI taxonomy): Eukaryota > Viridiplantae > Streptophyta > Magnoliopsida > Sapindales > Sapindaceae > Acer > Acer yangbiense. The sequence continues at coordinate 53,093,597 of CM017764.1, read as the reverse complement.
AGAAGTTAACACTCCAACAAGCCTCCTTAAAAAGGAAATATTATTATTTTTAAATAAATTAAAAATGTTATTATTTACAAAACATAATAATACCTTAATAAATTGGGAAAGAGCTGTTGGATGAATTTGGGTTTAAAAATAAATAAAATAAAATTGGGTTAAACTAACAACAGAGGAGGCGTTGAGAATTGGGTAAAAAAAAATTAAATAAAGACGCTGAGAATTTTGGGTTAAATTGACAAGAAAGTTGAATTAAATAAAAAAGAATTTGGGTTAAACAAAAAAGAAAGAGTTGTTGAATACTTGAATTTGGACCATTGAATATGATGGATGTGGACTCATCTTAACCACTCATTTCAATTGAGGAGTGAAAAAAAAGAAATATGAAAAAAAAAAATTTAGAGAGTGAGATAGGAAGGCTATTGGAGTAAATTCCAATCCAGCCTCCTTATATTTAGTCAAAGACATGGTGTTTTCCGGCCTATTGAAGATGCTTTAAGAGAGAGATAATTGGGATTTGATATATATATATATATATATATATATATATATATATATATATGGAGTTGGGACGTGAGAGTTATAGTGAGAGAGAGAGACACGGGGTAAGAAAGAAGAATCAGGAGTTGAGTTGGGTTAGAATGTTTTCTTCTCTTTTGTATTTCTCTTATTATAATAAATTTCTCCTAGGTGGTTACTTTACCACTTATGCTCCGTTTGGTAGGGAGGAAAATGGAAAGGAAAGAAAGGGGTGGAGGGAAAAGGGAGAAGAAAATGAAAAAGTGTGTGTTTGGTATGGAGAGAAAAATGGAAGGAAAGGAAAAATGGAAGGAAAAAATGGTGTGTGGGGCCCACCACTTTGTTTCCTCCCAAAAGTGGGAGGAAAAGGGAAGGAAAGAAAGGGGAAAGAAATGGTGTGTGGGACCCACCAATTTGTAGGTAACTTAAATTACAATTTTATCCAATTTTTTTTAATATATTAAATATAATATAAGGGTAAAATAGTAAAATTGATAAAATGACATTTTCTTTCCTTCCTGTTTACCAAACAACATGAGGGAAAATCATTTTCCTTTCTTTCCCTCATGTTTTCTATCCCTCCAAATCTTTCCATCCTTCCTATTTTCTTTCCTCCCTACCAAACGGAGCATTAAGGTTTATCTAAAAAAAAAAAAAAAAAAAAAATGGACTGATCACTGATGGAGTGATGGGAGAGGGAGAGAAAATGGGTGTGACGGTTGAGTTGAGAGTTAATGATTAAAATATATAAATACTTACCAAAAGCTGGCCCGGCTTTAGCCCTCCATATTGGTCCGCCTCTGAGCTCATCAAATACAAAAATAATAATAGTTGTTGGAACTGGAAGTGGAGTCATTTATAGATTGAAGATGTTGAAGATCATGAAGATCTTTTCGAAGGGAAAGCAGAAGCCATTATCTCTTGAAAAACAATTTAAAAAGCCATCATCTCTTCGACGAGTATTGGATAAATTTTTGAGCTGTCTGACTGTTAAGAAAAAGAATGGCAAACAAAGCAAGGTGAGTATTTCATTTGTTTCCTTCTTTATTTTTTGCAGATTTTTATATATTTTTATTTATTTACTTTCAATTTCATTTAGGCATTTGAAAATTTTGATTTTATTCATTTTTTTTTTTTTTTGCAAGATTAATATTTTTTTTATAATGAAGTACCTACATTTGTACACAAGTGTAGTAAGGTCTTTTCACAATTAAAAAAAAAAGAAAGATCTGGTCTCCATGGATGAGATGAGACCAGATCTCTTCCTGTAAAAAAAATTGTATAATTTTTCATTTAAAAAAAAAATTAAACTTGGTTTAATTATTATTATTATTATTATTTTAAAATGCAGCATTTGTTTTTGTGTTGTTTTGATATTTTTCGATTGATTGTGGTGATTGTGATGGTGATGGACCGGTGGTGGTGGGTTGAGGTTTGAAGGTGAAAGCGGTGATGATGCTTTTTTTTTTTTTTTTACAATTATACTTCAATTATTTTTGAAAATTTATAATTTTAACAGATTTTATTTTTAATATATCCTTTGAATTGAGTAATATTTATTAAACTCTTACAAAAACATTAAATAAAGTGTTTTACAAGGGAATTGGGTTTGTTTTAGTTGTGATTGAGAATATATATTTAATTTGTGTTGATAGTTTACATATATATATATTATTGTTGCAGCCAAGCGTGGGGACTAATGCTAAGTTTCCAGAATCTTCTACACCTTGTTTGGGTTTACGCAAACGCAAATTCAGCAGGAGCTATGCCAGAAAACAGATTGGTAGGATTCGTTTACCCAGACGCGAACTCAAACGCAGCAGGAGACAGTCATGGCTGTGTTTTGGTGGAGGGTCTGATTCTGCCGAATGGTCGGGTGGAGGGGGTGGAGCTGGAGGGTCTGATTCTCAGCATGCAATATCAATACATGATATTGTTTTTTTTTTTAAAGAAAGCAAGCTTTAATCACAGACCAGAGGCCAAAAGAAACAACAACCAAGAAGCACAGGCAACATCAAAGAACCGCGACAGAGGCAACAACAACATCCCTGTCGCTGGTACATGATATTGTTGTAAACACTTTTTGCATTTTGTTATAAATTTAACAGGACCTTTTTTTTTTTCCTTTGTGCATGCATACTCAAAAAACTTTGTTTCTAAATTTTTTTATTCTTTATATAAAAAAAATAAAAAAAAAAATTAATTTGATCACGAATTAAATGCCCCTAAAGTATCTGATATTCTATGTAATAATTTTATTTTATTTTTTGGTTTTTTTCTCCTATATATACAGGTTACATTAGAATGGCTATTTGTAATCACCAACTTCTGCCTGGAGGTTCTTCTGTGCATAAACCTAATCCTCTATATGCACCACTTGCAATGATATTTTCATTTGGAGGCATGCTTATATGCATTGTTGAGCTGGTTTTTAAAGGAAGAACACAGAAAGTTAGTTGGAGGTGGAAGGAGAAGTTACCTTGGTTTTATTATCCATCACAACAAAGTCATCAATTGCCTTTTGGAACATTCAAGGATATTATTGGATTTGTTAGTGCTCTTTGTCAATGTTTTGTTACTGCTATTAATTTTATAGGTGATAACTATAAGCCTATTAAAATCTCTGTTTGGCCTAAACTTTTAGAGAATCCATAGACAACCGTCGTCATTGTATAAATAATTAAAGATTATATTCTTTGGGATCATCTCTCTTTTCTGCATAGTTTTATTAGTATCCAATCCAAGTATTAAAAATTTAAAATCTTGACTCTTGTCACTTGTTAACTTCCCATAACACTGTCCATGCGACCATGCATGGATTATATATATATATATATATATATATATATATATATATATATATATATATATATAATGCTTATTAATTACTTGAATTCCATGGTGCATTGTGACTCTTGTTGACCAAGCTATTTACAAAGGGCAAACATTTTAAATTTAAAAAGCTAATTTCTTTCTTTCTTTATTTTTACTTTTTACTCGAATTAAGTTATAATAAACAAATTGATATTAATTTTCTGAAATATCCCCATCAATCAATTTATTACCAAAACTACGTCATTCACCCACAAAACCCTAATTTCTTAAAATCTAACCCTAAAATTGGAAGTCTAATTAGAGGAGGCTCCGCCGCTTCCATCGGTTTGCTGCCTCCTTCCATTTGTTTTAATGGAAGGAAGCCAACGACCTCCTCTATTATCGGTGACAAGCTAGGCCAGACCTTCATGGAGGAAACCACCAGCCTTCGTCGTCTATGAGGCCAAGCAACCTCTTTCCTTGTGATCAATAATTTTTTTTTTTTTTTTTTTTGTCAAAGTTTTAAATAAAATATGAAATAATTTTTTTTTATTTACTTTAAATAAAATAATTAATATAATAAATTACTCTCTTTTTGTTTGTGTAAAATCTCATTTGTTTGTCTTCCTTGTTCTTCTCTTTTAATATGATGTAGGTGGATCCATCGGGTTCCTACTTCTCATGGAAGCTAGGCTTCGGTAATGTGAAAACATTTCTCAAGAAGAGGTTTTTTTCTCTATCACAACACTTGGTTGCCATTAGAATTACAAAGTAATTAAGTAATAGTTCTGCTTAATTTTATTTTGTTATGTTCTTGCTTGTTGATTGAAATATTTCTTTGGGCAATACGGCCTCAAAAAAAGAGTTACTTTGCTAGATAGTTGTAATATATTTTGAAATAATAAAATAAATGTTTTTGACATAATTACAAAGAGCCTAAATCTAGCAAGCAACAATTCAATGGATAAAATTAATTAAATTAATATGATGAGGCTATTTTGATACTGAAGGAGGGGGTATGGCTTCTTAATTTTATCCTCCTTTTTTTATTCTTAGATGTACAAGGCTATTAAAAGTCCATCCTATATATATATATAAATAATTTATGGTTGGTAACTTAGGTTTAAATCTAATAATACAAACAACTTTCAATGTGTAAAAAGTTTCTTTATTTTTTTAAATTCTAAAATTCCTACGTTGCCTCTTAATTCGCTTGTCAAAAATTGTTCACATCTTAGAGCATCTCCAATGGTAATGTGGCTTGCATTTGAGAAAATGGTGATATGTCAACATTGTCAAGCCAATTGCTTCATATGTGGCATGTAACTAAACTTGATAGACATCCAAATAAAAAAGTGGTCTCCAATGCTTCACTTGTAACATATATGTTTTTAATGACGTGTCAATTTATTATTGGTCTCCTTAAATATATTTTAGAATTATTGAATAAAATAAGGTAAAAGACAAGAGTGGTTGCTGACTGGGCCAACAAGACGGCCGTCCAACAGACCGTCTGAAATCAGAGAGTCATGTTGACAGCCTCTAAAAAAAAAGTTGCCACCTCATCTTGAAGTTGTACTAGAGATGTTGCATTGGAGATGGATTTTTTAACAAAATGGATGTCCATCCTACGTGGCAACTAAATTTTTCACAACCCACATTAGCATTGGAGATGCTCTTATCTTTTTTTTTTTTAAGAAGATGAATCAGCCTCCAGAATATCGATGTTTATGTAAGAGAGGAATTCATGTAATTAAACTTATCCAGATTGATTTATTTCTATTAAAATATCTTATACTGTGCATTACTATTATCTTCCTATGAGTAGAACTTCAGCAGCTGTGAATTGGACCTCATCACCTTTTTTTTTATTTTTTATTTTTATTATTTATTATTTATTATCATTATTATTATTATTATTTTTATTATTTTTTAACGTTCAAGATTGGTCCCATTGTGCTTCTTTCTTTGTCAAGGCTCAATAGAACCAAAGAAACCGGTCTTTTGATTTAATAATAATTTGGTTTTCTTTGTAAACCGCTTTTCTTTCTTCCAGAATTTCACTTTCTTGATTCCAGGTTTTATCAGTTTCGAGAAACCATTCTGAGTTTTATCGGTTTCGAGAAATCATTATGAATGAGGATGTCAACTAAGGATTGCTAGTTTGTTGTTGTTTAGTTGACAATGATCATGTTTTGATCAATGATGTCAATAAGGGATGGGGAAGTTCTCCACCCCTACTCCATCACGGTATGGGAAAATTGGGGTAGAGGTATTTGGGGGAGGTATTCCGGTTGTCACATCTCACATTGTTATCAAATGAGTTTAAGAATTTATATATAAACTTTGATCTATTTTAATTAAGTAGACACATTTTAGGTCATAGGTGAAAAATGTGTATGTGAAACCGATAATCCAAAGCAAATAAATGATGGTAAATGATATGTGTGTGAAGCTCAAAGCAGACAAAATATATACGATTTGTGCTGTTATAAACGGTATTAGAGTGGGTCGCTACCCGATATGGATTTGTGATTATGTTTAGGTCTTTATTTTGATTGTGTTTAGATCGTTATATCTCATATCGCTAGTAAGTATGACCCATAACTTATAAAAGTCTTGGTGCCATAACTTATAAAAGTCTTGGTCTCTCTATGTTTTGAACAATGAGTGAAAGATGTTTATGTGAAGCCTAAAGTGAATAGTGTATACTTTGTGGGTCTAGGTTGTTACACCCGTTCTTACCCATTTCCCCGGTCTCCAATCCCCCATTTGACCATGTATATTTTTATTTATTTAGTTGAAAAAAATTGTTTTTTGATTCTTAAATCATACTTGAAATTCATAGAAAACTTCATTTATAAATAAAAGTATAAAACACAGTAAATTCTAAATAATACACATTTCTAAATATTAGAAATATTAATAATACAATCTTATAATTTTGAATTACAATCTAATTTTTGTTTATTGCAAATGATTTTATATATATTCTCATAAAAAAACAAATACGTATAAGCAATGTTAATTTAGCAAATCTTGGTATCAAGCTTGATACGTTATGCCCTGTCTGTGGCCAAAAAAATGAGACCTCTCTTCATGCTCTATGGCAGTGTTCTTCTCTGAAGTTGGTGCGATCCAGGTCCTGTATTAGTGGTTGGGTAAGGCTTCGGAATCCATGTCTTTCTTTGATTTTGTGATTTCTTGCAGCAACAGTATTACCACCGTGGATTTCGAGCTCCTTTGTGTTGTTTGGTGGCGCGTTTGGTTTAGGAGAAACTCGCTGGTGCATTCCAAGATGCTATTACCTGATTCGGAGGTCATTGATTGGGCTACCAATTTCCTCCATGATTTCAGAGATACGAATGTCAATGACTTGCGAACCTCGCTGGCTCAGCCTGCTCCTCCACGCTGGTTGGCCCCTCCCGCTGGTCTTTTCAAAATAAATACGGATGCTGCTTTGAACGAACAAGGTCAGGTTTCTGGGATTGGTGTGGTCATTCGCGACTGTGGTGGGCGGGTGATGGCATCTCTCTGTAGTCAGCTGGGTGTTTGTTTTAGTCCTGAAGTTGCTGAAGCTTTAGCAATTCGACGGGGTTTACAGCTTGCGTTAGAAACTGGTTTGGTCCCGGTGGTGTTGGAATCGGATGCGATGGTGGTTGTTAATGCTATTAACTCTCAGGAAGTGTCCATTTCTGATGTGGGTGTTATTATCCACGATATCTTATTTTTGCTTGGGTGTCCCTGTTTTTTGTCTGTTAGTTTTGTCCCCAGATTGGCAAATAAAGTTGCCCATAATCTGGCTAAACTCGCTTTGCGTTTTGTTGGTAAGTCGGTTTAGTTGGAAGACTGTCCTCTGTATGTGGAAAGTCTGGTCTTGGGTGATGACCCGAGTTTTGTAACCGTTTAATTTCTTTTTATGAATGTCTTTTCTCAACAAAAAAAAAAAATGTTAATTTAGTAATTAGTAGTTTCTAATTAGAACGGTGCATGCGTATATGCAATACCTGTTGTGGCGCAGGTATTATGCATTTAGTAATTACAGCTGACTTTGGGCTTTTCGATTAATCCATTATCATTAAGTATTTAACAACTACAACTAGACGAAGTTTATTGATATGTTTACGGGACTGTATTGTAGCTAAACACATTTATAAAATTGTTTTTAACTTTTCGGATCAGAATGGATATATAAACGAATTTGTATTTAAATCGGACTTGGGTTTAGACCAGATTGGATTGTAACCGGATCCATTGATCCGATTTACACCTCTAGATGAGATGAGTTAGGAAACGCTATCAATCTAGAAGAATATATTTATCTATTGCAGTAAAAAAAACTAGGGGTGTAATGTAAAATAGGAGAAAATCTTTAATAAGACGGTCTTATTGCCATTTGGTAAAACCGTTCCAATGAGATTACACTATTTATCTCAATCACATAAATATATATTATTAAACTATAATTTAGTACAATTTCATTGAACGGTCTCACAAAATGACAATGAGACCGTCCCATTGAAGATTTTCTCGTAAAATAGAGCATATACAATATTATTATGTTATCATAATTATAATTAAAATATCTTGTTTGGTTACTAATCCTAAACGAGTTTGTAAAGAATAACCTTTTTGGTAATTAGTACTAATTACAAGGTGATAACCCAGAATAGAACTGCCTTGTGCACGTAACCAAACAAAATTTTTAGAGAAAAAAATAATAATAATAAGTGCAATAATTCATCGGTCTGGCGAACAAGAAGAGAAATCTTCCCTCACTCTCTTTAGTATTTGGTTTTAGGGTTTTCTTTGAACCATGGATCTGAATATTATCGGCGTCACTTACAACGGCGGCGTTGTCCTCGGTGCAGATTCTCGCACAAGCACCGGTAATGCCTTCAAAATCCAACCTTTTCTACTTTATTTGCTCTATTTTGTTGCGTGAAATATATTATTTTCGTGAAAAAGACCATATTTGCGTCAAAAATAAATGTTTTTCTTAAAAAATATATTATTTTCGTGAAAAAAAAAAAATCGTATTCTTTTCGTGAAAATATATTCTTTTTGTGAAAAATCACACCTTTTTAAATCTTATTTTTCACGATTTTAAATTATTTTCACCTTTTCTTTTATTTTTCTCGATATATTTAATTTTTCGCAATTTTGATTTGTCACGAAAACGGATCATATCAGGACAAATCAGTTGAAATGTCACGAAAATTGATGACGTGTGTGAGCACGTCATCACGAGTGGCCGACGTGTTATGGCACGTTAGCATAGAGTTGCTCAAGTATATAGCCAAATCAGCAGAGGGAAGGTACAACGATGATGTGTGTGTGCACGTCATTAAGTTTGGTTGATGAGCTCGGCCACCTCAGCGAAGAGTCGCTCGCGTGGAAAGACATATCAGCAAATATGATGACGTGTTCAATCTCGAGTGAGATTGACAGACGTGACTTGACACGTGAGCTACTCCACACTTAAGTGTCTAGACACATCAGCAATTTATCGTGACGTGCACACGCACGTCAGCAAAGCGTCTAAAAATGAAAAAAAAAAAAAAAAAAAAAAACCCTAAAAATCGTGAAAACGACAGAGAAGGAGAAGAAGACGAAGACGAGCAGGAAGGAGAAAATGGATAACAAGAAGAAAGAAGCCGAAATCGAAACACGAAAATGGTAGGTCGTGGTTTTTTATGTTCTTTAAAGTCATTACTTGTTGTTGGCTCTCTCTCTCTCTCTCTCTCTCTCTCTCTCTATTTCATGTTTATAGTGTATGATGCTGTGGATTGTCAAAGTAATGATTTTTATTTGAATGGTGGTTGCCATTTTTGTTGATTGTAGTGTTAGAATCAAGATGCCCACATTTCACAACTCAATTTTAACAATTCATTGATCGATCAGGGCTTTTTTAGATGGTTATTACTTGTAGTGTTAATTGTGCATTTTCAATCCACTGTTGTTAGCTTTCGAATCATGTTTATATTTTATATATGATGCTGTGGATGTCTGTGATTGTGAGGACAAGTTACGATTTTTGTTGATTGCAGTGTTAGATTCAAGATACCCACATTTCAAAACTCAGCTTTAACAATTTGTTGATCAGATTCAGGGCTTGTATTATCCAATTACAGGTATTTATTCTTGATCAGGGCTTTTTTAGATGGTTATCACTTACTACTTATTCTATGCATTTAACCTGCTTATGTCCCAGTTGTCATTCAACCAGATATGATCCCAAATTGTTTGCCAAACTTGTTAGCAAACCAGGCAACACAGGTCCCGGTTGCTGGGGAAAATGCATTGCCACGATATTATGAGAATGCTCACAAGCAGATCTTAATCTTATGCAATGGTAATTTCCACGTCTAGGCCTTGTTGCAATGTCTCAACATGGCAATAACAGTCTCAAGGTCCCTACTTTGCTATAGCTGTTTGTTTTTATATGCTTCTGTGTATGTTATTTCGATAGTGAAAAATGTAATTCCACTTTTAACAGAATAATAGTAATATACTATTTTGGTTATGAAGATATATATATATATATATTCATCTGTAATGCATATATCTTGTTGCGTTGCCATATTTTTTTGTGTAGAAATGTAGATTTGGCTTTCTCCGGCCTGTGGCAACTAGTCACGTTACTGCTCGGAAAACTGTCCTTAAATAGAAATTATAAGGTGACGAACTAGTTTATATGACTAGTTGGGTAGTGGTGAGGTTTTTGTTGGGTAACAATCATGAACAACAATCTACTAATTCAAAAATTAGTTTACTTGCAACAAGACTTTGAAGCTGTTAAGTTTCATGAGATTCTGTCATAGTTTTAACCAGATATCTTAAACTGCTTATAGAACAATTTATACAATATCTAGGCTAAAGTATTCCAAATTGCATATTGATCTACATATACATGATCTGGTTTTCCCATTTGTACATGTGTGTTTTCTTTTTTATTTACTTGAGTTATTTTCATTTATGTATTTGTTTATGAAAATTCAGGTGACAGTTAGTTGTATCTACTATTGCAAGCTAGCATCCTCAATAATGTTTAAGTTGCTCAAGTTGGGATCGCTTGTGAGTTGTGATAATCTTGATGCAGGTCAGATATGTGTTCTTACAATTTCAGGAATTCGAACTAGAAGTATGGATATGTACATTAAAAATTGCTTCTTGCAGATTACCCAGAAAGGAATCCATAACTAAAGTACCAGAAATCATTACAAGTTTGTACAATTATGCTAAAATTTGGACAAGTTTGAGCATCAGGCCAACAACTAGAGGCAGAGCAGAGATATGTATTCATCAACTTGAAAATTGGAGCCAGATTGCAATCAGGCAAATGTCAATGATCAAATTTTCGACATGTCAAAATTACACCGATTATTGTTGTATTCTTTTTAGTTCTTGAGAAAAGTTTTTTTTTTCCTCAAGTTCATTGTTATTTTCTTTGTTCTTGATTCACTGTTCAGCTGATGTTATGTTAGAACTTCTGTTTTGAGACCATATTATGAATACTTTAAATAATGTTTTGAAGCAAAGTGATTGTAGATCAATTCAATATTAAAAACCGAATCCCCTTGTACACATATGTCATGATCGTGGGTTCGAGTTGTATTCTCCTAAAAACAATTCCCTACTCTTTTACTAGGTTGATGAAACTAGCCTCCTCTCGTTGTGATAACCGAGAAGAATTAGATAAAATTGGTGTAGCGTAGAATGTTATAATGTTATCTCATAAGCAATCCAATGTTATATTAAAAACATCTCTTGATAAACTTTTACACCGTTAATTTATCTAAATAAATATATAAAACAAGGATATATCTAAAATTTAGAAAATAAATTCATCCTGTGATTTTGATTATAAGTAAGAAAATATTAGAATAAAACTGATATAAAAATCTAATTATATCCTATAAGAAATAAGATAATAAATAATGATAAAATTTTAAATAAAAAAATTTCAGTTTAGTTTCAACTTTCAAGCACAATAACAGTGAAGGGGGTCTGTTGCTGTTTATGGTTTCTCCGGTGGAAAGTGAGGGACCACCATAGGATTTCTTTGTTTATTGTTCATCTGGAGATGACGTGTTTGCATCTCAACCATTAATTATTTTTTATTTTTAATTGGTTATTATTAACATGTTAATTTACTATAAAGATTATTTAATTATCCACACCCTCCCTTATGGATTTTTGTTCCCCACTTAAAAACTTTGGGTATACATCCATTTCACACTTAATTGGATATATATAGGTTCTACCATCAGAGGACGACCAACCACAGCCACATGTTCAAATGTGTTCAAATGTTTGTTAAAAAAAAATCAACATTTTATTTAAACAAGTGGCTGTAGTTGGTTATCCTGAAATTATAATTTCAGGACGACCTGATGGGAGAACCTCCCATATATATATATATATATATTATGTTTTTTATGGGGGTTTTTAGCGAAATGAGATGAGGAAATGTCTTTTCTTTTTTTATCTTGATTGGAACTTGTGATAATGACTACCGCTCTACTAGCTTGCCTCTTAGATATTTGAATGATTTTTAAGCTAGGTTGCACGGACACTCATAAAATGGCATGTAGCCTGTGTCGAACACATACACTCATTGGACACGACTGGACACATGTCCGACATTCGAAAAACTATGTCTGTTGACTTTTTTTGAAAGTCAACAGAATGGACACGTGGAGGACACAGTATGGACACACGAAGGATATGGCTGGGTCGGAAATGTTGTTAGAATTTATATATGATTATGAATAGAGGCGGAATTGGAAGTCTGAAGTTCGGGTCGCCCCTAATTATGAAAGTTAGCTATATTTTTATCAGGTAAAATATATCACTACTTTGTTTTGAGGATTCCTCAGATCCGCCCTGCTTAGTTAAAAACGAGGATGAAGATCTATCTATATCTCAAACGGATACAAGATGGAGATTTGTATTCGTTTTTTCAGACTTCTTAACTTCCTCAACTCAACAATCGGGCTTCACAGATATATATTTCTGCACTTTGTACATAAAAAATATCAATAATCAACGATTTGACTGGTATTCAATATTAAACAATTTCAGTGACTTGTTAAAGTTGTCTACGCTACATCGAAATTCCATATAACTTTCTCATGTAAATACATTTGAAGCAAGAGATGATGATGAACAAGAAAATGTTTCTAAATTAAACTTCCTCGTATCTTCACTTCGCTTATAAATTTTAATAAATATAAATTTTTAATAATCAACCATTCGACTGGTATATTACTATATTCATATATTGAACAATTCTATTTCTTGTTCTCTAAGCTAATATTGTATAAATACATTCAAGCAAGAGATCGATGATGATGATTATACTATCAATTGCTAATTAATTAGAAAACAAAACCAAAAAAATGTTTGGAGAAAGAAAACATAACATGTATGTGACAAGGCCTCTTTCGATGTACAAAAAGTTTCTGCAGCCCTGCAATCTCCCCCTCTATATGGTCCAAATTCTGGAATTTTGGTGATTCTAGATGAAGATGCTGAGCCTAGTTGTTGTTTTGGGACTCGCAAGAGTGAGCAGCTACCTGAGCTGCCTTTCCCTCAGAACAAGAACCTGAAAACAAGTTTTAAAACTTACAATGGTAATGGATATTATGTCACTGAGAACAAGATTGTCTTCATTCCTGTTCTCAATCAGCCACTCTCTTCCAATCTATATTATGCAATCCAACCGCGTGGGAGTCATATAGGGTATGTATAAAATTACCCTCTAAATTAATCTCTCAATGAGTCATACAGGTTATGTCTAAATGATGGATCATGTTTTGGTTTTCAGGGAAGCATTTGCGAGCTCCAAGGAAGAGGAAAAGGCCACTTGCTGCTTCTGCAGCTTTGTTTCTGATGTAAATCCCCAACCTTTCGATCCCAAGAACCATTTTCAGCAATTTGAGATCATTCCCAGAAAGTCGCGTGGTTATTTCTTCGCCAAATCATTGGATCTAGATGGTTTTCCACCAACCTTCTTGAGAAGAAAAGGTTGGAATTTGGTTGCAAAAACTGCACATAATAACTTGGAGCTAGAAGAAGCACCAGGCCTCAACATGGAACTCCGATCCCGCCTTCCGGATTTCGACAACTTGTCATTATCAAACAAGCAAAGTTCCAAACCAGTGATTGTGGGAAAATGGTACATCCCTTTCATTTTCATCAAGTAAGCTACACTGAAAGATCAAATGACTCGGTCAATGTATTACGATACAACACTTGAGCAAAGATGGGAATGCATATTTGAATGTGACCATAATAATGGTCACAATAAGGACAATGTTGTTGTTGATGTTTCTATTGAAAGAGAAGTGGTTTCATTATTTGGCGGGGATCAAAAAGAGACTACTACTGTGATGTTATCTGATCATGAGAAGAGAATGGTTGATGGTGTGATGTGGTTCAAGAGTGATTCAAGATCAGATAATATGGGGTTGAGATCAGAAATTGTTGAGAGAATGGTATGGGAGGAGGAGAGATTTGGGTGGGTTAGAGGGAATGAGAGAAAAGTGAGTGTGAAGAGAGAGGAGCAATTTGGTGGAGGAGGAGTACATGGATGGAAAAAATTTGGTTGTTATGTGTTGGTTGAGAGGTTTGTGTTGAAGAGAATGGATGGGAGCTTGTTGTTAACTTACGATTTCAAGCACACTCATCATATTAGAACTAAATGGGAGTGAGGATTTTGGCTATATATATTATATAAGGTATCGGATATGGGAGTCCATACTTTTTATCGTACGAATTTGACTATGTAAAATTATAGAATATCTTTGTAACGTTACCGAGTTGATCCCCGTAAAAAACAAAAAAAAAGTGGGAGAAACCCGTACATGATAATTATTATATAAAATATAATAATTAACATTTATTTATATAAAATATAATAATTTCGATATTAACGTTTATTTTTAAAAAATAAAACAACGTTACAAATTCGAGAAGCCATGGTATATCAAAAATAAATAAAAGAATAAAAACAATTGAATAACAATTATAATAAGCTCTCTCATAATTGCCTTGTATTTTAATATAGTAGCAAAATTCAATTTTAAGTGGGATGTAGAGAGATATTACATGGGGTGTAATTATTACCTCTATTTGTTGAGAAGTTTTCGCCAAGAACCCTATAAAACTAGTAAAAGCAAAAAGTTCTTCATACTCTGCAGAATTAAATTTAGCAGATTATGAATAACTAGAATAAGGATGTCAACTAGGGATTGCTGGTTTGTAGTTGTGGAGTTGACTATAATCATGTCTTAATCAGGGAAGTTGATAGGTAAAACAGGGATGGGGAAGTTCTCCACTCTTGCCCCATCCTTGTTTGGGGAAATAGGGGAGGGGAGGGGAGGGGTGGGGACATTTGGGGGAGGTATTCCCGTTGTCACATTTCACATCGGTAGAGATTCATGATTTTTATATAAATATTAGTCTCTATTAACTAAATATACACGTTTTGGTTTATGGGCCAAGGATGTGTGTGTGAAGCCCATGATTCAAAGTAAATCTACGAAGGTGAAGGATAAGTGCGTGAAACCAAAAACGGACAAAATATAGGTTTGAAATGGGGGAATATCGTCACATCAACTCACATCCCATACAAATATCTACTTGGTGTGTTCATTTCCCTATTATCAGATCCTCAATTTACCTTATAAATTTCAAAACAATCTTAATGATAAAAAAATAAAAAAATAAATTTATTTTTTTTAAAAAAAAATGTAAAGCAATCTTAAAAATAAATACAAAAAAATTGACTCTTAAACCATACATGAAATTCACAGAGAACATCATTTATTAATAAAAGACATTTTTTAATATTAGAATATATTAATAATACAATCTTAAAATTTTGAATTACAATCTAATTTTCGTTTAATGCAAATGATTTTATATTCTCATAAAAGAAAGAAAAAATATGTATATATTAATTTCGACGGTGCATTTAGTACTTAGTAGTCTCTAATTAATGTTGGGCCAAAGGCCCATAATACCTACCCGCCAACCATTTTCAAATTTTCCATCACTTTTGCGAGAAAATAACTCAATCCATGTCTTAACAGTCTCAAGCATCAGCGATTTTCGATGGTCGCCGCCGTCAGATACGAGAGCCTCCATTCACCAATCAAGACAAAAGTCCACGTCAGGAATCATTTTAAAAAAATAAACAAAATTTGATGACGTGTGTGGGCACATTGTCACAAATGGCCGACAATAATTATTAACATATCTATATACAGGGTACTTAAAATCGATAGATATACCGAAATATCCACCGATATATCCGTATTTTGGAGGGACCGATATTGAAACAGGCAAATATCTAATATCCTGCAGAATATCCGGCCGATTTCGAAATATCCGTAAAAATCCACCGATATTCCCGAAATATCCCGAAATTCCCGAAATTTCATGAATTTCACCCCAAAAGTCCATGGATATTTTGCATATTATTAAAATAATTTTTTTAATCCTAAACAATTAAATTATTATTAAAATAATTTAGCTTGAAAATTATTTTAGAAGAAGCATTAACAAATTTATAAAAATTTCCAACATAATAGTAAATAGTAAAATTATTGAATACTTGAAGTAAAATTGGATAAAAAACCAAAGAGTGGACGTGTAAAATATGTAAAATTTTGTAAAAGCAATCTGAAAAAAAAATTGTTTGCGACTCAAATGTGTAAAACTAATTCCAAATAGTATTAAATATGTACCAATCAATTTATAAATATGTAGAATTGATTTTTTTGTAACTTTGTGCCGACATTCCAAATAAAAGAATCTTAAAATATATGAGCCACTGTACCAAGTTCTGGGATTGGTTGATACAGAAGTTGTACCCACTATGCCTATCGTGTATGAGTTAATGCGTGTGATGAAAGATACAGTAAAACAACAGAGAGGGAGTAAATGGGTTCTAACATTATACAAGACCGATGGGATAAAATGCTCAATCACCCACTACATGCTGCAGGTAAATTTTATTTTGGATTGTTTGTCATTCATAATTAAAATTTAGTATAGTATTTATACTAAAATTATTCTTTTTTTTATTCTAACTTACTATTTGAACCCAAAGTACCAATATAGAGACAATATTGAGGATAATTCGGATCTTCTGAAAGCCGTACATAATGTCTATGTGCAATTAGACACTGAAGCTGTAAGAATTGCTAATTTTGGAAATGAGGTAAAAAGTTACAATTTACAACCAATTTTATAATTCCAATATTATAAATTCTTTGCATGTGAGTATTGTGTCATATTAATACATATTATATACATATTGATCTCATGAATGTAGCTCACATACTTTAAGGATGGAAAGAAAAGTTTTGGTGAACGAGCAACCATTGCAACCAGAAGCAAAATGCAACCAGGTATATAACTTTTATTACAAAAATTTACATATTAATAATAAATAATAATATCATTGAAATAATATTCATACTTATAATACTTAATAATTTTTATTACAGCTGATTGGTGGGTAACGTATGGAAATTGTGCTCCGTCATTGAGTGCAATAGCAATTCGCATACTATCACAAACATCATCATCTTCTGCATGTGAAAGAAATTGGTCCACATTTGCTTTAATCCACACAAAATAAAGGAACCGTCTTGCCTATTTTAAGCTTGAACAACTTGTTTATTGTTATTATAATATGAAGTTAAAACTTAAGGATATGGCAACTGAAAAAGATAAAGTAAATGAAACTGATTTTATGGATTTACTTCAAGTAGCTGTTGAAGCAGGAGACGATAATGAGAATCCTATTTTTAATTGGGTTAGACTTGCCTCCTTGGATGATGACGAAGGAAATCCTGATTCACATATTGCTTCTCATGCTCAAGACATGGGAATAAATGTTGAACAAGCGATTAGAGAAGAAGTTGGTGTAGATCTTAGAGTTATTGTTACCAGCTCTTCCGATGATAAACATACCTCTGATGTAAATAGTGAAGGAAAATATGATGGAGATAATGGAGATGATGGGGATGAGGCAAGAGGTTGGGATTCTGGTGTGGAGGTTTGAATGCTGGTATAACAAGTTGGGATGTTCGTGCTGGAGGTTGGGATGCTGGTGCAACAGGTTGAAATGCTAATGTGGCGGGTTGGGATGCTCATGCATGTAATTTTGATCAAAATCGTGGTAGACAACATGGAGGAACAAGTCAAAATGTTGAAGATTCTTTGAATATGACTCTCTCCTCAATGAGTATAGACACAGAAAACAGTTCTTTGGGTGATTCGCAGACAATATCAGGTTCTCATGTACCAAATTATGGTAGTTATGGTGGCTGCAATATATTTGATTATCCTTCTCCACAAATGTCATATGCAATACCTATGCATGCATATCAACAATATCCAACAAGTTGGGTAAATCCAAACTACCCAATTCATGGATTAGTTGGAAGAGATCAAGCAACATATGTGTAGCATATTAATAACTACATTGAAAACTATGCAAGCACGTTTTATTGGGAAAATTATTGTTCGAATCAAGATAGAAATGTATCTTATGTATTTGAACCAGCAAGGAATTCATTTTGGTTTTAAATTTCAGATTATTATGTATGAATTATGATTTATGATTTATGATAGAATCTTGGAAGTGTGGAACTATTACTATATATATTTTAATGATAATTTTGTTTATTAAATATTTAGTCTCTTTATATTGTATATAATATTGTAAAAGTGAAACAAAATATTATTATATTAAATACTCAATTTTAAAAATTATATACAGACTGTATCTATGTTATAATTTATAATAAACTCATAACTATGATAATTTATCATTGAAATATGATTCATTTGATGTATAATTACTTGTTTAAGCTTGTTCTAAAATTTCACAAAAAAAATCTAACTTTAGATATAAATATCCATCATTTTTTTAATTTTTGACGGAATATCCATCGATATCGATAATATCCCCGATATATCCCCGATATATCCGTAAATTTAGAAGCCCGATATTGATACCGATACCGATATTACGTTCCTTGTCTATATATAGGGTGATTCTTTAGTAAGGAATCTTAAAATTATAAAGTTAGGACAATCACCTACAACCATACATTCACATTAAGTGCAATATAAATGTGTGACCGTAGCTAGACGTCCTGAAATTATAAAGTTAGGACGTCCTCACTAGAGAACCACCGTCTATATATATGTCTTGTTTCTGGTCACTAAAATTAAGCATCTATCGTGCGTGACAAATCCAAAGAAAAAGAAAGTCAAACAAACAAGTTCAATCGGCAATTCTGGTGGTTTACATACTCACAAGTCACAAGTCACAACATCGCAAATTAAAAAAAAAAAAAAAACACATGATGCATAGGCATTCATTTTGTTTATATTTTTCAAAATTCTATCATTATTATTCTTTGTCATACTATTTTTCAAAATTCTATTATTATGATTGGCCCATACCAAATAATTGTGTTATTATTTATTTTTTATTTTATTTTTTTATCAAAATAATTGAGTTTCTTTAGATTCTCTACTCAGAAGAAACAATTGTGGGTTTTTACACGTTTTGCACAAATAATGTTGAGATTCCTTATTTGGATTGTCGGCACAAAGTTACCAAAAAAAAAAAAAAAAAAAAAAAAACCAATTTTGCATATTTATAAATTGATAGGTACACATTTAATATTATTTGGAATTAGTTTTACACATTTGAGTCATAAACAATTTTTTTTTTTTTTTTTCATATTGCTTTTACAAAATTTTACATATTTTACACGTCCACTCTTTGGTTCTCTATACAATTTTACTTCAAGTCCTCTATAATTTTACTATTAACTATTATGTTGAAATTTTTTATATATTTGTTAATGCTTCTTCTAAAATAATTTTCAATCTAAATTATTTTAACAATAACTTAATTGTTTAGGATTAAAAAAATATTTTAATAATATGTAAAATATTCATGGACTTTCAGGGTAAAATTCATGGACTTTCGGGGTAAAATTCATGAAATTTCGGGAACCACTCCACACACTCATTCTTCCCCATTTTTTTTTAATGTCATATCAATCACAATCACCCATTTTTTTTTAATGTCACATCAATAAATTAAAAAAGCATGTTCCCAATGTGCTTCTAATCCGTCTCTTCAGGGTTCTTATATTGACATTGTTAGTGACTCTAAGGAGGCGGTCTCTTGGATCAATTGCGATTCTTTTGGGAGCTTAGCCGACGTTCAGTTGGTTTATGACATTCGGGCGTTGTTGGCGAACCATGGTGGGTTGTCTGTTCGGTTTAGTTCGAGATCTTCGAATTCATTCTCTGATAACTTGGCTATAAGGGCGTCGAGGGAGGTCGAGGGTGATTTTCTGTAGTGGGGCAACGTGTGAGTGTTTTTGCTGTTGGCTGTTGGGGTTGGTGCTGTTCTATTTTTCTGGTGTGGTTGGCGCTGTTTGTGCTCCTTGTTGTTAGCCTGCCCTGTTTCTGGGGTGGTTGTTATTTGTTTTGTTTTTGCTTTGTGGCGCCTGTTTTGACTGTTCTTGGCTTTTGCCTCTGTGCTCGTTTTTAATAAAGAATACCGTTTCAAAAAAAAAAAAAAAACCCTCTTACTTAATTATAACAATATGTATTCCTAAAAAATATACCGTTGGAAAGATCTTTTTGAAATCTTTAAAATGATACCAATATTGATATACATATTTAATTTATTAAATTTAATTATTAATTAATACATTTAACTAATTTGGTGTATTAGGAGAATATTCTTTAAAGATGCTTTTTTGGTGTAAAATTTGGTGTGGATACATTGGAGTGGAAAAAAATTTAGTGTAAGAAAGATGTTCTTTTTATGACAAATTTATGTAATATTTAGTGTGATGGGTTGGAGGTGCTCTAAGAAAGTACCAAAAAGAAACTCTATTCTCTCTTTCTTTGTTCTTCAAGAGTTCTTTGTAAACCGAAGAGAAAGGACTAGGAAGTTTCAGGACACTTTTTTCAGTATCTCGAGTGAAGAGATATTGAAGATCATGAAGATCTTTTTGAAGAGAAAGCAGAAGCCAAAAGATTACTTGAACAGGTTTTCCAAAGAAGTGTGAGAAGTTCAAAATCGGGTGTTTTTTCAATTTTTGTGTGTGTGTTTCTTTTGCATCAACAAAGAAAAAAAATGTAGATCATTGGATTTAAAAGCCAATCGGTGAAATCAAACCGGTCCTGTTTAGTCTTTCACTCTCTAAAATTATCTCTTTTTCCATCTTTCTTTGATTTTTGTTGAGTAATTGATGGAATCGGCACCGATCTTCTTCTTGGGCAAATATGGTCTTTGATTTTCAAGAAAACGCAGATGCACTCAAAAATTCTTTTTGTTTTCTTGTAAGGTTTTTTTATTTTTGTTTTTCTTCTTGAGTTGATTTTCTTTCTTAATTGTTGAATGAATCTTGTTCATTTTCTGAGTTGTAAAATTACAACTCTTTTTAAGACAATTTTGCTTATATCTTTTAAATATATATATATATATTTGACAAATGGGACTAGGGAAGCCATTTCTTTCTTCAATTTTGTTCATTTTTTTCTTTATGATTTATTTGGTAAGTTATGACCTTAATTTGACTTTGCGGTAGTAATCGTGTTGTAAAACAAGTTTTCTAACGACAGATTCGTACACTTGTGAGTATATAATTCCATTTAATTTTTTAATAACATCATAAAGGAGAAAATGTATTAACCGGAACAAGACATACAAGAGGGGCCGGTATCCAACCAGAATTGTTCTCTATAGGAAGACAAGGCCGCTTTAGCTAAATTGCGAGCCAAGGAGTTTCCCAATTGGGAAGTGGCTTGACACTTGCTACATTTTCTCCTTTCTCAAATTTTTTTTTTTAATAACATCGTAATTAGTAAATTTGTTTCGGGTATAATTGTAATAAAAAGTTTGAGATCACGTGACTAAGAAAGTACCAAAAAGAAACTCTATTCTCTCTTTCTTTGTTCTTCAAGAGTTCTTTGTAAACCGAAGAGAACTCATGCAATTTTCAGTATCTCGAGTTTAAGAAGAACTTAGACCATTGGGAAAACAGGTTGAAGAGGTTGAAGATCATGAAGATCTTGACATCATCTCTCAAAAAAAAATTTAAAAAGTTTACTTCTCTTCACCGAGTATTGGATAAATTTTTGGGCTGTCTGACTCCTAAGGAAAATAATGGCAAACAAAGCAAGGTGCGTATTTCATTTGTTTCCTTCTTTATTTTTTGCTGATTTTTAAATTTATTTACTTTCAATTTCATATAGGCATTTGAAAATTTTGATTTTAATCATTTTTTTTTAAAATTTTTTTGCAAGATTAATATTTTTGAAGGCAAATTACAATGAAGTACCTACATTTGTACACAAGTACAGTAAGGTCTTTTCACAATGAAAAGAATTTTTTTTTAAAAATAAAAAAACAGATCTGGTCTCCATGGATGAGATGAGGCCAGATCTCTTCCTTTAAAAAAAATTGTTTAATTTTTCATTTAAAAAAAAAATTAAACTTTGTTTAATTATTATTATTATTATTATTTTAAAATGCAGCATTTGTTTTTGTGTTGTTTTGATATTTTTCGATTGATTGTGGTGATGGTGATGGACCGGTGGTGGTGGCCGGGTTAAGGTTTGAAGGTGAAGGTGGTGATGATGCTGGGTAGGGTGATGGTTGTCTTGTGATGATGCTGGTTTTTATTTATTTATTTATTTATTTATTTAAAGTAATAAATAAATTAATTAAAAATTATTGATATTATTATTATTTTTTGAATAATGTTGTTATTTTTTTAATTATTATTATTATTTTGTTGAATAATATTGTTATTTTTGGAATAATATTGTAATTAGTTTACATATATATATTATTGTTGCAGCCAAGCGTGGGGACTAATGCTAAGTTTCCAGAATCTTCTACCCCTTGTTTGGGTTTACACAAACGCAAATGCAGCAGGAGCTATGCCAGAAAACAGATTGGTAGGATTCGTTTAGCCAGACGCGAACTCAAACGGCTGTGTTTTGGTGGAGGGTCTGATTCTACCGAATGGTCGGGTGGAGGGGGTGGAGCTGGAGGGTCTGATTCTCAGCATGCAATATCGATACATGATGATGAGGAGAATGATAGTAATCAATATTCTTCGTCCCAACCCGTTCTCAGAGTTGGGCATTCGGAGGTATATCTTCTATATTTTCTAAAAAAAGTACCAATAATTATAATTCGTCATTAATTTATGATTTTTTTTTTCTTCTTTCATTTTATTAGATGAATATACATGGAAGAATTTTCTATACATACAAAGGATTAAAATGTTATGAATCAAAACTGTGATAGAGAGAAACACAACAAAACTGGGAGAATGACTTACTTTATTGAATAAGAACTTTGGCTAATATATAGCCTTACAAGAACTAACAGAATGAGAAATTACAGCAGCCCACGAATAACAGAAATGTGGTAACGTGCAAAAGGAAATAGTCAAACAAAAGAACAAGTCACCCTATTTAATAGGGATTTATTTGAAACAGAAAAACAAACCTAATCAGCAGGGGATTCTAAAGTAACAATGAACCCCAATACTTGTCATTCCCTCCCTTAAACTAATGCCGATAGCAGTTAGTTTACATCAGGGACTTCTCGAACACCAAGTAGCTCCCTCATCTTTAGGAACAAATCAAGCTTCAATGGCTTAGTCATCACATCTGCAACTTGATCCTGTGTACCACAATGAATCAGCTCCACAGCTCCCTCCTTAGTAAGATCACGCAGAAAGTGAAAACGCACATCTATGTGCTTGCTCCGTCCATGCATCACTGGATTCTTTGACAGTTTAATTGTAGAACTATTATCACAAAAAATTGTAGTACTATCACCTTGTGTATGACCAAGTTTCTCCAAAATTCTTCTCATCCACACAACTTGGCATGCACAGGATGCAGCGGCTACAAATTCAGCTTCAGTCGTTGAGAGTGTGACAACAGGCTGTTTTTTAGAGGACCACGACACTGCACCAGAACTCAACATGAAAACATACCCTGAAGTGCTTTTCCTATCCTCCAAATCACCGGCGTAATCACTGTCAGTAAATGCAATTAGTTCATCACTCCCTCCCTTCTTGTAGAATATCCCAAGATTTGTTGTGCCTCTCAAGTACCTCAACACTCGCTTTGCAGCTTGCAAATGAAGCTCTGTTGGTTGCCCTGCATATCTACTGATTAAACTAACCACAAACATCAAGTCGGGTCTGGTTGCTGTAAGATACATAAGACTCCCTACCACTTGCTTAAAGAATGTTGTATCCACCTTCACACCATCTTTATCCTTGAAAAGTTTAACACCTGGAACCATTGGATTTTGAGCAGAATTGCTCTCCTCCATCCCGAACCTTTTCAACACATCCAAGGAATATTTCTTTTGACTAATGTAGATTCCATCAGCCATTTGCAAAATTTCAATTCCAAGAAAGTACCTCATCTTTCCCAAATCTGTCATATCAAACTCACGTACCATCGAACTCTTGAACTCATTAAACATTGCTTCATCATTTCCAGTAAATAAGAGATCATCAACATACAAGCTAACAATTAGAACTTTACCTTCTTTGCTTGTTTTAACGAACAGTGTATGCTCATTGTGACACTTCTCGAACCCTTCATTCAAAAAATGAGCTTCTATACGACTGAACCAAGCTCGTGGAGCTTGTTTGAGTCCGTATAAAGCTTTCTTCAGCTTGTAGACTTTATGTGGATTATCTTGCAGCTCATAGCCTCTTGGTTGCTCAACGTACACCTCCTCGCTTAGTTCTCCATGTAGAAAAGCTGATTTTACGTCAAGCTGGTAAACTATCCAGCCCTTTGTAGCTGCAAATGCAACAATCAACCGAACTGTGTCCAACCTTGCCACAGGAGCAAAAACTTCTGTGTAATCAATCCCATGTTGTTGCACGTACCCTTTAGCTACAAGACGAGCCTTGTATTTATCAATTTCTCCATGCTCACTACGCTTCGTTTTGTAAACCCACTTTACTCCTATCTTCTTTGCACCTGCAGGTAGATCTGTTAGCACCCATGTTTCATTCTTCTCGATGGCTTTTATCTCAGAATCCATCGCATCCCTCCACTTTGAACTTTTCACAGCCTCTTCAAAATAAAAAGGATCATCAGAAGTAAACAAAGCCATGTTAGCTTCATTTTCTTCTTCGGACAATCCCTCTCCAATTTCATAATCATTCATCCAAACAGGTTGCATTCGAATCCTTCCTTCATCCACTGTATCTGGAGAAACATTTTCAACCTCTTCTGCAATATCACCATCTTCACTCTCGATTTCATCACTTACAGCAGCCTCTTCATCATTGTCTCCCCATTCCAATACAACCACCACCTGTTCTTCATAGCTCTTGTCCCAATCCCAAGATTTGTTTTCTTCAAAAACTACATCTCTGCTAGTAATGATTTTCTTGGCTATTGGATTATAAAGTCTATATGCTTTAGACTCCTCACTGACCCCCAGCAACACACAAGCAATACTTTTGTCCTCCAACTTGGTTCTCTTGGCATCAGGTACGTGGACGTGTGCAAGGCAACCAAACACTGGAAAGTGTTCAACCGAAGGTTTTATCCCACTCCAAGCCTCCTCTGGAGTTATATTTTTTACTACCAAAGTGGGACTTCGGTTCAGAATATATACCGTCCAATTCACTGCTTCTGGCCAAAACGTCTTCGGTATCTTTTTCTCTGAGAGCATACTTCGTACCAAGTTCATAATGGTCCGATTCTTTCTTTCTGCAACTCCGTTCTGTTGTGGAGTATAGGCTGCTGTCAACTGCCTCTTGATTCCATTTTCTTTGCAGAATTCATTGAAATCTTGTGAGGTGAATTCACCTCCACGATCAGTACGTAAGCATTTAATACAAGCGTCCATCTCTTTCTCAACATATTTTTTAAAGTGCTTGAAAGTAACTAACGCTTCAGATTTTTCAACCAAGAAGTACACCCATGTCTTTCTACTAAAATCATCAATGAAGCAGATTAGATACCTTTTCTTGCTATTTGACGTAGGCGAGATAGGACCACATATGTCAGCATGGATTAATTGAAGCTTTTGTGATGCTCTCCAAGTACTTCTCTTCGGGATTGGATCTCGGTGCTGCTTTCCAATCATGCAATCAGTACAAACAGTTGTTGAAGCTTCTAATTTTGGTAGTCCATGCACCATTTTCTTAAACTGAAGAGTTCTCAAGCCTTTGTGACTCAAGTGCCCGTACCTGCAGTGCCAGAGGTGTGACAAGTCTTGTGTAGCTGTGTGAAAGCAAGATGGCTTACTTGGTTGTGACGCAGCCAACAAGATAAACATTCTGTTGGCAGACATCGCAGTTTGAATGAGCAAACCTTTCGTAGGATGATAAATTCTACACAAGCCGTGCTTAATAAGAATTGCTAAGCCTTTTTCTTGCAACTGCCCGATGCTCAGCAAATTATTCTTCAAATCAGGAACAAAGAACACTTCAGTCACCACATGAGTTAATCCATTCACTTTCAGTCTTACATTTCCCTTCCCCATCACTGTCATCCTTGAGTTATTCCCTAGCTTCACCATCTGTCTAAAATTCTCATTTAGTTCACAGAAAAAAGTTTTATCTCCACACATATGATTACTACATCCTGAATCCAAGAACCACACATCTTCTCTTTTTGCTTCATTCATCTCTACATAGGACATTAACAGCATCTCTTCTTCTTCTCCAAGCTCGGCATAATTTGCCTCTTTGTCCCAACTCGGACATTCATACTGGAAGTGTCCAAGTTTATGACACTTGTAGCACTCCACAAGAGCTTTATTGAAGGATTGATGTCCTCTGCTTCTCCCTCTTCCTCGAAAGAATCCACGGCCACGACCTCTGCCTTCTGCTCTGTCTTCAAAAGTCACTTTCAGCGCCTGCTCTTCTCCATTATGTCTATGAAACTTCTGTTCGTGAACAACCAACGAACTTTGTAGTTCATCAATTGATAGACGATCAATATCCTTTGACTCTTCAACAGAGCAAACAATGTAATTGAATTTGTCGCTCAGAGATCGAAGTATCTTCTCTACTATTGTGACATCTCTCATCTGTTCTCCATGGACCCTCATCTTGTTGGCAACGGACATCACTCTTGAGAAGTAGTCAGAGACACCTTCTCCGGATTTCATCTCAAGAGTTTCAAACTCTTTGCGAAGAGCTTGAAGTATAGATCGTTTCACCCTTTCATTGCCCTCGTACTTCCTTTTCATAGAGTCCCAAATTTGCTTAGAAGTGTCTTTCTGGAGGATAGTTTCCAGAATGGTTCGATCTATAGCTTGGAACAAGTAATTCTTCACCTTCAAGTCTTTCAGCTTTTCTTCTTAAAGTTTCTTCTGTTGGGCATCTGTCAATGACGCACCATCTTCTGGTTCAACATAACCAGTCTCAACTAGGCTCCAGTACTCTTTGGATCTCAAGAAATTTTCCATCAACATGCTCCAATGATCGTAGTGACCATTGAAGCGAGGAATGGCCGGCTGTACGAAATTCCCATTTATGGCTGTCCCTTCACTCGTCATCTCTTTGCTGCTGCAAATTACAAAGACTGCTGCTTTGTTTTCTTCAAGCCCAGTGGGGGCTCTGATACCAGAATGTTATGAATCAAAACTGTGATAGAGAGAAACACAACAAAACTGGGAGAATGACTTACTTTATTGAATAAGAACTTTGGCTAATATATAGCCTTACAAGAACTAACAGAATGAGAAATTACAGCAGCCCACGAATAACAGAAATGTGGTAACGTGCAAAAGGAAATAGTCAAACAAAAGAACAAGTCACCCTATTTAATAGGGATTTATTTGAAACAGAAAAACAAACCTAATCAGCAGGGGATTCTAAAGTAACAATGAACCCCAATACTTGTCATAAAAATGATATATAATATATTAATTCTACGTACAGTACTCAAAAAATAGTTTAAAAAACAATTAAAATGACGTTGCAAATAATTTCTTGTAGTGGGTATAGTTTCCACTCATATTGAGTAACCACATGGATTATGGATTATGCATAGCATGGTTCCGCACATGAATTGTTTGTAATAAGAACAGTTTGTGTAAGCTCTCTATGTACCAATCATACTTCAATTATTGACAATTATACTTCAATTATTTTTGAAAATTTATAATTTTAACAGATTTTATTTTTAATATATCCTTTTATTTGAGTAATATTTATTCTTTATTTATTTATTTTGATAAACACCAAAGGGAAACAAACAGAAAACAGGACAAGGTTAAAAGGAAGGAGTAATATTTATTCACATGCTAAAAGATCGAGTAAAAGTAACACTAAAAGCAACAACAAATAGAAACGAATATTATGTCAAATCCTAAGAGTTCACCACCACTCAATTATGACCTTAATTATTGATAATCCTAAAAGTTCATCACCACCACTCGATGATCTTAATTATTGATAATCATTTCACCTGCATCGTACGTGTGTCGGTTGGGCCCTTCATGTGTCGCTTGTCTAGGACGAGAGGGATCGGAGGACAATTTTTGAAACTTTGATAAAGAAATCTCTAATCCTTTACTTTCAAAGATGTGAATCTACAAAATTCTATCGGCCAAATTGGTCCAAAAGTAGTCAGCTCTCAAAGTTTTTGAGCTCGTGCGTGCATCATCAATAACTTTTCATTATTGTCGAACAATATTTTCTTCAAGTTCATATCCTGGTTGAGCTAGCTATAACTTCTGCAAGGCAGCTGCGTTTGTCTAAAAAATCCTTCTTACCGTTCGTATTCAATTACTAAAATTCAGAAGGGTAAATCGTTCAATTACTAAAAATCTAAGATAACAGTTATTTAACAAAATATTTTAAATAAAAATAAAATATATATTTAATAGTTGTGTGTTGATAGTTTACATATATATATTATTGTTGCAGTCAAGCGTGGGGACTAATGCTAAGTTTCCAGAATCTTCTACCCCTTGTTTGGGTTTACTCAAACGCAAATGCAGCAGGAGCTATGCCAGAAAACAGATTGGAAGGATTCGTTTACCCAGACGCGAACTCAAACGCAGCAGGAGACAGTCATGGCTGCAGTGTTTTGCCGAATGGTGGGGTGGAGGGGGTGGAGGTGGAGGTGGAGGGTCTGATTCTCAGCATGCAATATCGATAGATGATGAGGAGAATGATAGTAATCAATATTCTTCGTCCCAACCCGTTCTCCAAGTTGTGCATTCAGAGGTATATCTTCTATATTTTCTAAAAAAAGTACCAATAATTATAATTCGTCATTAATTTATGATTTTTTTTTCCTTCTTTCATTTTATTGGATGAATGTACATGGAAGAATTTTCTATGCATACAAACTTACAAAGTATTAGAATTATGTATAATATATAATATTGTAACATTAATGCTACGGTACTGAAAAAAAAGTTTAAAAAACAATTAAAATGATGTTGCAAATAATTTATATTTATCTTGTCATTCACTGTATCATCTTATAATTTATAAGATCAGAACCTTTAAATTGCTTTATGATTTAAATTTTTAGGCTGCGTAAATAATATCCCTTCAATGTAAATCTGATGTCCATCATCATTGTTAACTACTTTCTAATTTTTTTTTAATAACATTATTTATGTCGTTTTATTGTAAGGAAAATGATACTCAACAAAATGAGGTTACCGAAGAGATTGAAATAGAAAAAGACATCGGTGAGAGCGATCAAGAGAGACAAATGATCGACAGTACTAATGCTTTGAGGCTAAAGGTCAATATAATAGACTTGATAAAAATATTTATCGTAGGTTATTTTTTTTTATTTTTTTGTCAATTATATAATAGACTTAATGGTCGATCAATGCAGAGTGATGATAGTCAACATAGTGCTACATCTCCTGGGATCGAAGAGTCCAGTCACATAGATATCCAAGATGATAATGATATCCATGGCCACCATGAAGCTCAGCCTAGGAGAAATGATGACAAGAATCAAAAGGTCAGAATTGGAATTAAAAACACTTTGCATTTTGTTATAAATTTAGGCTATGTATGGAATTGTTTTACTTAAGAATAATCAGCTTATAACTTAAAAAATAATCAACTTTAAGGACAAGTTGATATGTGTTTGGTAAATTGATTTTATAAATAATCAACTTAAAATAAAAACAAAGCAAATGTGTTTGCAGGGACGGAACAATGAGAGGGTTGTCCTGGGCTGTAGACCGGGCAGCCCTATTATATAAAAAAAATTAAATATATAAAAGATTAATTATAGAAACAGTCCCTAAGGTTTGATAATATTACATAAATATGATATGTTTATCTAAATAAATGAAATGTAAATATTTTGTTGTTCAAAATAAGTGGTAAAAATACATATAGTATTATGGCTTTTAACATTATAGAATTAAGTCATTTGTAAGTTTAAATAATTTTTTTTTTTTGAACTACAAATTTAAATTATTGTTTATGCATAAATTTTTAAATGTATTTTATATTATTTGTGTAGTCCATTATTGGTGTCATCTTATTATTAAAAAATTAAACAAATAATATCATCAAGATTAATCATATAAAAAGTTTGTTATTTGACGACACGTCGTTGCGATGTCGGTCAAAAGATGAACATTTAAGTTCGACCTCGCTAGCGCGCGAGTCACAGGGACTAGCACAGCGGCAAGTGAGGGTATCGTTCCGCAGGGAGGTGGGATTCGCCGACCATCACCGGTTCTAGCTATTATTACAACACTTCGAGAGAACTCGTGTGTTGCGGTTGCGGAAAAGTGTAAATAATACTATAAATAAATAAACTAACTAACATAATATATACATGGATAGGATGGAATGAAGAGATGCATGAAATGTGGTAACACTAGGGAAATGACTCAACCGTAACAATCCTCCTAATTAAGCACTAGACTCACTTTGTCCCTCAATATGCAAGTATATCATAGGCTCGTGTCCCCTTAATTGATCTCTAATCTCTCTCGAGTCTTAGAAATCACATCCACACAATGAATGGATTCATTAAGTGCCGTGGCACACACACAAGAGCCCTGTATGCCAGCCTAGTGTATCTCTCACTATCTGGTCATATACAGTGGTTATTTCGTTGGGCATGTAATGCGCAACCGCGTGGGCCATACTACAGCCAATAATTCATTCACAATGGCTAACCAAATACGGGATGGCAACCAAGTGAAAGCATTAAGAATACGAAAATACCCATACAACACATATGTTATATGCTCGTGTCCCCTTAATTAATCTCTAATCTCTCTCGATGTCTTAGAGATTACATCCACACAATGCATGGATTCATTAAGGACTGTAGGACACACACACGAGTTCTACACGCCAGCCTAGTGTATCTCTCACTGTCTGGTCATATGTAGAGGATATCACGCTGGACATGTTAATGTGAACCACGCAATATATAACACATAGCCTAAATATCATCCACAATGTGGCTAACCGAGTGAAAGCATTAAGCAATGAAATACCCATATAACTACACAAGCATAAGAGGAATTTAGTTTGTCTTTACTTTAGATACGGATTCGGTTTTATCAATCTCCCTACGATGGCTAGACATGGGAAACAAGTTTACTAAACAACAATGTGCAACAAGTTGGTTATTATTCATTAAGACCATTCAGTATAGGTTAAGGGTTCATCCTCTTGATTTGGGAATTCTCCCAAAATCAATTCATCACCCAATCCGGCCAAGGAAGGGCAATTGTGTCTTAAAAAGACCCATTAAGCACAAGAATATGGTACCCAGGCCAATTTAGCAACTAACTTGCCTGAACTGAGCCTTTCCCACTCTTTGGAGCTAAATCTCTAACACTTCAATTACTCAAAACATGACATTTTGGTCATCCATCAATCAATCAACAATCATGGGAAGTTAAATTACACTACTCCTATATTAAATTACACTACTCCTAATCCCAATCATGGACACATATCAATTTCAGGCTTCCACACACATGGATATTGCAATTAGAGCTTAAAACATGTAATTGGCAAAGAGTAAAACAAAACCCAACCAAATTTAAGCACAAACATACATATATTACACATGTGAAGGTTTACAATATTCCCCAAATCGGGGTTACACATTAAAGAAGCAAGAAATACAAAGAGAATGAGTAAAAGGAGATACAACCCTTGAAGAAATTCCTCCAAGAGCTCCTTTCCATGCTTGGCTCGAAATTGGTCAAAAAACCACTCCTATTCCTTGCAATCTGCCCTAAAATGGATGGAGGAAGTGTAAAATGGGGTTGTGGAGATGTATGGGGAGCTCCCATGGAGGAAAAACCTCCATGGGAGCATGGGTCTCTCCTTATTATGTGAAGAAGATGGAAGAGAGAGAGAGTTGGGCGGAGGAGAGAGAGAGGGAGTGAAGGGGGTCTGTCAAAAACTGAAGAGAAGAGGGGATATATATAGTGGGGAGAAGGGTTTAGGTCAGAAATGGGGGAAAGGACGAAAATACCCTTAAGTGGCTGAAAATTGGGCATTTCGCGGATGGGTTTCCAGCAGCGCGCATCGTTACGGAAACGGGCATAACTTTCTCCACAAACGTCGGAATCGCGATCTTGAAGAACCGTTGGAAAGAAGACTTCTGGACCTTTCCAACCATATAAAGAACAAAACCCATTTCGATTGGAGGAGAGAGATATGAGCCCCGAAAGTTGAGCATTCTGCAGGAAGCTTTCGTTGAAATTCCGCGCCTTGTTTTGCGCCCTAGGGCGCCGATTTACAAAAAGTGGGTCTTCTGGTCCCTTTTTGCGCCCTGTTCTGCGGCCCCTAATCGCAAAACAAAGGCGCAGAACAAACTTTTGAAAATTGCACTTGTGCCCCAATATTTCACCATTTTTGTACTTTAGCCCCTCTTCTGGAAAAAATCCTGAAACACTTATTTAAAACATTAAATACCCGGTTTTACCCGGAAAACAAGCATAAAAGATAAAAGTAAGGGGCTACACAATGTGTAGAAATAAGAGTTATCATTATTCTTAATTAATGGTTCGTATGTCTTGCACGGACTTTATTATATCAATGTGTATGGAGGAGAAAAAAATCAAAAATCACAAGAGTTTTCTCTACATTGTACACCGAATTTAATAAATTTAGTGTGACAGTTTGTAAGCCATTAATTAAGCATTATAAGATATTGACTAAACAAAAGTAGATAAATCAAACTATTCATAGCTAATGAGTTGTCTTTGTAATGTTAGTGTGTAATGAGGAAAAAATAGACTATTTATACATATAATTTAGCTCGGGAAGCAAATATTTCATGGGTATACCCCTGTGTGTTTGGTAGAGTTTAATTGATCATGGAAAATGACTAAAATAGACATATTATAAAAATGTACATTCAAGTATTTTTTTTTCTATTTAAAAAGAAATCTACTTACTGAGTCAACTCACTTTTCTCCAACACAAATCCCACGAGTCAACTCTCTCTTCTCCAACATAAATTCTACTGAGTCAACTCAGTCACTCATTTAAGCTACATTAATGGAAACTCACCAAGTCATTGGCCAATCTCTGCAAATCTTGACGAGAACTAGCCTCCACCGGTTCTAGATCCAGATCGCATCGGAATCTCGTTCTCCACTATCGCGATCAAGATCTAGATCGTGTCGGAATCTCGTTCCAGACCAGATCTCATTTCGCCATTGCCAGAGGAAACCGGCTTCGTCCGGTGACGATGACAGCAGCCACCGTGGCCACCATTGTCGCCGGCAACAATGGCGGCCACTGTCACCGGCGATAATGGTGGCCACAGTGGCCGCTGTCATTGTCACATTATTTTATTTAAAAAATAATTTTGATATATTTAAGGATATTGTTGTCCTTTAACATAAATAACAAGGATAATATGAAAATTTTACAAGTATTGAAATAGCTTCTCCAATAAAAAGCAACCACCTATCAACTTCTCAAAAATTGATTATCAGAGGAGTAGATTATGAAATAAGTGGATTATGGAGTGTTTACTAAATGCCTATAAGTGATTATTTCATAAATTTAAACAATCCGAAACATAGCCTTAACATGACCATTTTTTTTTTCTTTTTTTTTCTTTTTTCCTTCTTCTTCTTCTCTCGCTTTGTGCATGCATACTACGTACTGCATAGTAATTTTGAGTACTGAGAAATTAATGATTTGGATACGAACTTCCTACAAATAAAAAAATGGAGCAAAAAAAATAAGATTATATCCGGAAATAATTTTTACCAAAGTGAACCAAAAAACTTTGTTTCTAAAATTTTATATTCTTTATATAAAAAAAATAAAAATTTTAATTTGATCACGAATTAAATGCCCCTAAATTATCTGATATTCTATGTAATACTTTATTTATTTATTGGTTTTTTTCTTCCATATATACAGGTTACATTAGAATAGATATTTGTAATCACCAACTTCTGCCTAGAGATTATTTAAGTTGCTTTATGATTTAAATTTTTAAGCTGTGTAAATAATACCCCTTCAATGCAAATGATAATTTTTTACTTGTATGTTTTGAGATGTCTATCCTCATTGTTAACTACTTTCTAATTATTATTATTATTATTTATGTCGTTTTATTGTAGGAAAATGATACGCAATACAATGAGGTTACCGAAGAGATTGAAATGCGCCGCATAGAAATAGAAAAAGACACCGGTGAGAGCTATCAAGAGAGACAAATGATCAGCAGTACTAATGCTTTGAGGATAAAGGTCAATATAATAGACATAATAATAATAAAAAGCTTTATAATATATTTATCGTAAGTTTTTTTTTTGTCAATTATATAATAGACTTAGACTTAATGGTCAATGCAGAGTGATGATATCCAACATAGTGCTACATCTCCTGGGATCGAAGGTTCCAGTCACATAGATATCCATGGCCACCATGAAGTTCAGCCTAGGAGAAATGATGACAAGAATCAAAAGGTTATAATTGGAATTAAAAACACTTTTTTGCATTTTGTTATAAATTTAACAGGACCCCCTTTTTTTTTTTTTTTTTTTTTTTGCTTTGTGCATGCATACTCAAAAACTTTGTTTCTAAAATTTTATATTCTTTATATAAAAAAAAAATAAAAAATTTAATTTGATAACGAATTAAATACCCCTAAATTATCTGATATTCTATGTAATAATTTATTTATTGGTTTTTTTTGTTCTATATATGCAGGTTATATTAGTATGGATATTTGTAATCACCAACTTCTGCCTAGAGGTTATATCAAGTGTTCTTGAACAGCTTTCTTCCGATAATCGTCGATATGCAAAACTTGCAATGATATTTTCATTTGGAGGCATGCTTATATGTATTATTGATCTGGTTTTTAAGGGAAGAACACAGAAAGTTAGTTGGAGGTGGAAGGAGAAGTTACCCTGGTTTTATTATCCATCACAACAAAATCATCAATTGCGTTTTGGAACATTCAAGGATATTATTGGATTTGTTTGTGCTTTTTGTCAATGTATTGTTACTGCTATTAATTATATAGATAAGAATAAGCCTATTAAAATCTCTGTTTGGCCTATCATCTTTGCTTTTGGTCAGTTATGTTCTGAAATTTTAGAGAATCCACTGTATAATTAAAGATTATATTCTTCGGGATTTATCGTCTGTCTTTTCTGCATAGTTTTATTAGTATCCAATCCAAGTATTAATAATTTTAGCAACTTTTTGTTTGTGTAAAATCTCATTTGTTTGTAGTTCAAATAAAAAAAAAATAAAAAAATAAAAATTCTCATTTGTTTGTCTTCCTTGTTCTTCTCTTTTAATATGCAGTAGGTGGATCCATCGGGTTCCTACTTCTAATGGAAGGCTTCGGCAATGTGAAAACATTTCTCGAGAAGAGGTTTTTTTCTCTATCACATCACATGGTTGCCATTAGAATTACAAAGTAATTAAGTAATAGTTCTGCTTAATTTTATTTTGTTATGTTCTTGCTTGTTGATTGAAATATTTCTTTGGGCAATACGGCCTCAAAAAAAGAGTTGCTTTGCTAGATAGTTGTAATATATTTTGAAATAATAAAATAAATGTTTTTGACATAATTACAAAGAGCCTAAATCTAGCAAGCAACAATTCAATGGATAAAATTAATTAAATTAATATGATGAGGCTATTTTGATACTGAAGGAGGGGGTATGGCTTCTTAATTTTATCCTCCTTTTTTTATTCTTAGATGTACAAGGCTATTAAAAGTCCATCCTATATATATATATATATAAATAAATAATTTATGGTTGGTAACTTAGGTTTAAATCTAATAATACAAACAACTTTCAATGTGTAAAAAGTTTCTTTATTTTTTAAAATTCTAAAATTCCTACATTGCCTCTTAATTCGCTTGTCAAAAATTGTTCACATCTTATCTTTTTTTTTTTAAGAAGATGAATCAGCCTCCAGAATATCGATGTTTATGTAAGAGAGGAATTCATGTAATTAAACTTATCCAGATTGATTTATTTCTATTAAAATATCTTATACTGTGCATTACTATTATCTTCCTATGAGTAGAACTTCAGCAGCTGTGAATTGGACCTCATCACTTCTATTATGCCATTTTTTTTTTTTATTATTTTTACGTTCAAGATTGGTCTTATTGTGTTTCTTTCTTTGTCAAGATCAAGACTCAACAGAACCAAAGAAATCAGTCTTTTGATTTAATAATAATTCGGTTTTCTTTGTCAAGAAATCAAAAGAAACAGCTTTTTTAGTTTTTTTTTTTCTTTCGAGAATTTCACTTTCTTGATTCTAGGTTTTACTGGTTTCGAGAAATCATTCTGAATGAGGATGTCAACTAAGGATTGCTAGTTTGTTGTTGTTTAGTTGACAATGATCATGTCGATCAATGATGTCATTGGGTAAATAAGGGATGGGGAAGTTCTCCATCCCTACTCCATCCTGGTATGGGAAAATCGGGGTGGAGGCATTTGAGGGAGGTATTCCAGTTGTCACATCTCATGTCTCACATCGTATCAAATGAGGTTTATGATTTTATATATAAACTTTAAAATATCTTTTAATTAAGTAGACACATTTTAAGTCATGGGTGAAGAATGTGTATATGAAACCTATAATCCAAAGCAAATAAATGATGGTGCATGACACGTGTGTGTGAAACTCAAAGCAAACAAAATATATACGATTTGTGCTGTTACATATGGTATTAGAGTGGGGTCACTACCCGATATGGATTTGTGATTATGTATTTATTTTTAGGTCCTTATTTTGATTGTGTTTGGATCGTTACATCTCATATCGCTAGTAAGTAAGGCCCATAACTTATAAAAATTTTAGTCTCTGTGTTTTGAGCCATGAGTGAAAGACGTTTATGTGAAGCCTAAAGTGAACATTATATACTTTGTGGGTCTAGGTTGTTACACTCGTTATTACCCATTTCCCCGTCTCCAATCCCCCATTTGACCATGTATATTTTTATTTATTTAGTTGAAAAAAAATTGTTTTTTTTTATTCTTAGATCATACTTGAAATTCATAGAGAACTTCATTTATAAATAAAACACAGTAAATTTTAAATAATACACATTTCTAAATATTAGAAATATTAATAATACAATCTTAAAATTTTGAATTACAATCTAATTTTCGTTTGATGCAAATGATTTTATATTCTCATAAAAAAAACAAATATGTATATGCAATGTTAATTTCGACGGTGCGTTTAGTAATTAGTAGTCTCTAATTAGAGTTTGGCCCAAAGGCCCATAATACCTGCGCCACAACCATTCGGATCTCAATTCGAAACCACCAAAAACCAACCCAATCCAAAATGCATTCTCAATGATCAAGTTACATGTCAATGATCAAGTTTTCGACATGTCAAAATTACACCGGTTATTGTTGTTTCCTTTTTGGGTCTTGAGAAAAGTTTTTTTTTTTTTTTTTTTTTTTTTTTTTTTTCCCTCAAGTTCAATGTTATTTTCTTTGTTCTTGGTTCACTGTTCTATTGATGTTAGAACTTCTATTTTGAGACCATATTATGAATACTTGAAAATATGGTTCGGTTGATCTTAACATTTTAAGTTCAACTGCATTATGAATATATACCTAATTGAGGTACTCGGTTCATGTATATAAACATAAGCTATATCTTCATTCATGTTTTGAAGTAAAGTGACTGTAGATCAATTTAATAATAAAAACCGAATCATATAAACCGAAAATTTCTAAAAGTTGAGGGTGGTTTAGTCGAGAAAATTAGATAAAATTGGCTTAAACATAAAATGTTATCTCATAAGCAATTCAATGTTATATCAAAAACATCTCTTAACAAACTTTTAAATTGTTAATTTATCTAAATAAATAAAACAAGGATATATCTTAAATTTGAAGATAAATTCATAATTAAGAAAAAATTAGAATAAAACTGATGTAAAAAAAATCTATTTATATCTGATAAGAGATAAGATAGATAAATAATGATAAAGTTTTAAACAAACTGAAATTTTATTATAAATTGTTTAATAGAAACTTTAAGTTTGAGTAATTTAGTTTAGTTTCAAGCACAATGACGACAATGAAGGGAGCTGTTGCTGTTGTTGCAGCTGTGCTGTTTATGGTTTCTTCACTTTCAGCTTGGGGAGTTATATATAGCTACTGTACATGTTACGTTAATGGTGTATTAGTTTACAGAACACCCATTACGAGTCCCGACGGAAGCACCAGTTATTGTAGTTGCAATGGTGATCAACAACCACCCCAAACTCCTACGACCCCGATCAAAAATCCACCATCTCCTGGCAAAAAGAATCCGCCAATACCGTCCCCGAGCAAGAATCAACCACCATCCATAATTCAGCTTCCTCCACTTCCATTTTTGAACTCTGGAGCACAAACCAGTCTTCAGGAATTAGTAAACGCGAATGTGTGTATTGTTGTCAACAATTTAAAGGACTTCATCAGGATTGCGCTTCAACAGTTTGAATCTTCCATATTATCAAAATGAAAAACCTTGGTAGAAACTTGTATAATATTTCATTAAACTGGTCATTTACAAAAAATTTGTCAGATCAAAGTGATCATCAACTAACAACTACAAACAAGCAATGGCTGGTTAGTTTGTCCATGATGAAGAGAATGAGACAATATTAATAAGCATCTACTGCTAGCTATAGACACAACCAAAGCTTCTTGCAGATGTCTATCAACACATCCTTGGATCAAAGACACTGCATACTCCATGAAAACTGCATCACAAGGTAGTGTGATAGGTCCATTGCCTGGCAGGCAGCCAAACTCTTCCTCAGACATCCTCAAGAGTTCCTGAAATATTTG
Organism: Acer yangbiense; assembly: GCA_008009225.1. NCBI lineage: Eukaryota > Viridiplantae > Streptophyta > Magnoliopsida > Sapindales > Sapindaceae > Acer > Acer yangbiense. The sequence continues at coordinate 53,054,869 of CM017764.1, read as the reverse complement.
ATTGCTCAGATACGATATGGGGAGCATGAATCGTCTTTGATCAGCTGTGTAGACAACGAAATGGCCCTTATCGGCCACTGCTGTATTGAGTCCAGGTAGTGAAATTCTTTTCCTTTGCAAGGCAGCTACTCTCTGCCACTTCCTTGCAAGCTTGATGAGCTTCTTGGGGTTGATCATCATTTTTGTGTGGTTAATTTGTGAACCGGAGAAAAAAAAGTATGAGAATTTAGAAGAGATTTAGTTATTGAAAAAAATTCTTGAAATGGAGAAGAGTTGAGTTGAGTGGATGGATATGCAAATGAATTGGCTTTATATAAGAAGGCTAGAGAATACCGGTTTACATGTGGGTTCCATGTGTAAGTGTTCATGGGTGCATAACCATGTGCTATAGTTTGAAGTAATGGTTGTTTTGCATTGATGGCTTGTTAGTAGTTTAAAGAAAGAAATGGATCCCGAGTTGTTCAATCTTTATTTCAGGACTCTTAGAACCACAAGAAAAGATAAATCGAATCGAGATCAAGTTAATAGAATATATCTTGTAAGTCTTATATCTATTTCATGAACATAAATGGCTCAGCAATTTGGCAAGGGAAAATGATTTGGCAGAGGAAGACACAAATAGCATGTTGGCTCCAACATGTTCTGGTGAACTACCAAACAAAGACAAACTTCTGTGGCTCAAACAAACTCAAGCTTTTATGGATTTTTAACATATAAACTTAAAATCAAGGAAAGATTATCCACGGACAGAAAATTAGAATGCAGACTCAAGACTCAAGAGGGACCCAAGTAATTAAAATCCACAGAATTCCTGGAGGAAGATTGCAGGCATGAGGCATCCCACATTCCCTTGCCTCTTAAATCTAATTACAAGTACCGGAAGTTTCGAAATCGATAGGTGTCATTTCATTCATAGGAAGTGGGTTGCTAAGTGTAGGGTACAGTTTTATTACATTCACATGCTCCAATATTTATCAGAAGTTTGCAAATGAGTACACTTGAAAATGAATGTATATATAGTTTTTGGCTAATTTTCATTTGATAATTTCCCACCAGAACCTAACATGTCAACAGTCTTGAAGGCCCTTCCTACAACACCATCACATGGTTTTGCATCTAATGTTGTTAGGTGACAACTATAAGTCTAACAGAGAAAAAAAAAAAAAAAATGAAAAGTGACAACTATAACTTAATTGAAAAGCAAGTAAATAACACAAGGTTAGGTTTTGGATGGTTTTGTAGCAAATGCTGGTGATGCAAGGTTAGGCTTTAGCAGAGTAGTGACAACTACAACTATAACTTAATTGAAAAGCAAGTAAATAACACAAAGCATACCTGAATAACAGTGGAAGATGGTGAAGTAAAAGAAGTAACAGATCCCATTATGACAGCTTGCTTATTTGCACCGGCAGCAGTAGCCCTCTCGCTCGTGACACTTGCGATGCCCCTGAGGCCTGATCAAGGAATGTTTTTTCTGATTTGAAGCAGGCAGCTGGTTTTGGATGTTTTTGCAGTAAATGCTGATGATGCAAGGTTAGGCTTCCAATGTATTCAATAAGGGCTCTGTCTGGCAAACTATTTGTGACGCAGAACGGAAGTTCTAGGGTTTACCAGCGTAACCCCTAAAGTAACAAAACTGGAATCCACCAGTAAAGAACGAATGTATGTAAACCAAAAATTGATAATATTATTGAATAATTCTGAAACTGATAACAAAGAGCCTTAAATAGCCTCTTGAAACCCTAAAATAAGCAAAAAGACTAAAATATCCTCAAACTAAACAAAAACAACTAAAAACGGAAAAATAAGAAAAAACACAAAATCTTCGGTTGCCCGACAGCCTAACTTAAACTGCTCCGATGAGGACGCAAATGACGTCAACCGGGGGACCCTGGTTGCCATGCTATAGATCTCTGAAAACCCTTTCCGAAAACATATTATAATAGGAAATCTGACAACCGAGTCAAAAGTTATGCCCGTTTCTTTGGAGCACCTCTTTTGGACAATTTCCTGTCCATCTCTTCTTCAAACTCTAAAGCCAACTGTCCTACATCAATTTGGGATCATATCTGGTTTAATGACAACTACTTGGGATCCTGATAAGGGGGATTACATCTATGGGTTATTCGAAAGCTAACGAAAAATGCACAAATTAACATTTAACACTACAAGTAATAAGCATCTAAAAAAGCCTTGCTCAAGAATACCTGTACAAATTGGTTGCACTTTAACAATTTATTGCCCTGAATCTGATCAATAAATTGTTAAAGTTGAGTTTTTTGCAAGCATGATGATGAAGGGAGTTCTTGCGGTTGTGCTTCTTATGATGGTTTCGTTTGTTTTGGCGGCCTCAGATATTGGATACATCTACTGTACCTGTTCCGTCGATGGCAGAGTTGTAACAGGAACAATCGATACAAGTCCTGACGGTAGTGGTAGCATTTGTACCTGCCCTGGTTTGCAACAACAACCACCCGAAACTCCACCATCTCATCACCACAGCGACCACCACCACCATGGCAGGAATCCGCCTTCAGCACCTGTTGTCAGGAATCCACCTCAGCCTCAGCATCCAGCAATTCAACTCCCTCCAATTCCGTATATGGATCCTAGAGCACAAAGCTGTCTCCAGGAGTTCTTGGACTCAAACGCCTGAATGTCTCAGGTTGACGAAGCCCATCGCTATCAGAACCTGGCATTAATTCAACCATATTGCTGCCAACAATTCAAAGAACTTAGTAAGGATTGTGCTTCCACTTTTTTCGCCTCTTTGAACCTTCCCTTTTTCCAAAATGTGTTTTATGAATACTGTAATAGGAATTAGTTTATCAGTTTCAGGTTTTTAGTAATTTTTTTAATTTTATGTTCAGGTTTAGATTATTTGATAGGTTTGTCAGGTTTTTTTGGATACAGGCTTGTATCTTTTTATGTTTCATATTTAATGTAATCCGATCAAAAATTGCAATAAATTTTCTTGCTTGAGCTACTTTTTCAGGAGTTTATATTAAGGGTGACTCTATTGAACTTGGCATGATGTATGCCTCCAACCTGTGCCCGTAGTTTTCTATCAAAATAATAATAATAATAATAAAAAATCTGTCCAAAAACATCAAGAAGCTTGAAGGTTTCTCTGGTACCATCAAATTAACAAAAAAAGGGAATGTTTTTTCTCATACATCCAAATGGAGTCTAACATTCCGGTGACATTTTATGGTGTTTTTGCATTAGATGTTTGATTTTTGATACTAGTTGTAAAGATTAGCTTGCGAGTTTTCTAACATTCTAGGAAGAGACAAAAAAATGTTCATAATCTGTTTGATTTAGAATTCTTTTTTTTTTTTTTTTTTTGAAAGGCAAACTTTATTAAAGGCACAAGCCAGGAAAGAACAAGCCAGCCAACACAACCGCTGGCGACAGAGCCAGCACCCAAACCTCTGTCGCTGGAAGTTGACAGGACAGCAACAACAAAACCCAAAACCCACCAAGCAGCCCAAAACACCACAAGCCTACACATCCGAAAACCCCAAAACAAAAGAGGAAACTCGAAGGCAAAAAAGCAGTAAAACAAGAAAACAGCAGCAGCAAAACGCACAACCCTGAGCAGATACAAAGACTGAAAGCACAAGCCAAACCGAGGAAGGGAAACAGCACCAAAGCCCACGGACAGACTATCAAAACAAATTCCATTCCAGAACATCAGCCACCCTGTCTGCCCCTTTCTTAGCCAGTAAATCCGCATAAGAGTTGAAATCTCTTGGACTGAATTCCACATGGACCTGCCTCAAACTTCCCAGGATATTACGAATCTCCAAGATCAGCTGACTATGATCCCAACTTCCCACACTGCTGCTGTTAATCCATGACACTGCCGTCTTGGAATCGCTAACAATAGCAATACATTTAGACTTCAATTCTGATTTGGAGGAACACAAATGACAGGCTCCAGCAATTGCCCTGATCTCAGAAGAAATGATATCATGACGCTCAACTTTTTCAGAGAAAATACACAGTACTTTACCTTTACTATCCCTCAACACTCCCCCAATCCCCACCTGCCTCACCGACTTCCTAAAAGACCCATCAACATTAAATTTCCAGTAATCCGCAGCAGGCGGAATCCAGTCTCTCACTCTATGACGCTTCACCTTTTTACTCCCAATACATCTTTCGGCTATATTCAACATCAAGATAGAAACCGACTCATTTGAACCCTTTCCAATGTTCTTGAACCACCAAGCTACCCTAAAGCTCACCATGTCCATGGCTTGAGAAATATTAGTATTGACATCTTTGAAAACCTTCTGATTCCTGGAATCCCATATTGTCCTCACTGTTGCAAAAAACAGAGAGCTCCATGCTCTTCCAGAATTTCTATTAGGACAAAGATCCAACCATTCATTCCACCACTGCTTCACAGAATTCTGTATACAGCAACTGACATTCCACCACTTCATCCCCATAGTCCATAACCTCCAAGCCCATTTGCACTTCAAAAAGAGGTGATCAATGGACTCTTCATACTCCCCACACAAAGGACACTCCGTGTTATTCACCACATTCAACCCGAAACAACTCAACACTTCCCTAACCAACACTCTCCCATGTAAAAGTTGCCAAACAAATATCTCTATCTTTGGCGGAACAAACCCTTTCCAAATGCTCTTAAAACTAATCGCCTCATCGGAAGAACCCCCCTCTAAATTTTTGCAAACTGATTTAACAGTAAACTGACCATCCGAACACCAACCCCAACCTATCGAATCCGAAATGGTCTCCCTTAGAGACAGACTTCCAAGACAGCCCATAAACGACTCCCATTGGTCAAGCTCCCAATTAAAACAAGGCCTCCTTAGGACAATATTCCACTTCCACCTATTACCACACCACTCACCATAATCGATCACATAACCATTTTTATTAGACGCCAAGGAGTAAATTCTAGGAAAAGCTTCCTTCATCCTCAAACCTTCGCATCTGACATCATCCCATACGCTAGCTCTATTCCCCCTCCCCAAAACCACTTGAAAACTGTCCTCCAGGACCTTAGCAATAGGCATCCCCTGTAAAAAAAAGACTACCTACAGCCTTTGGAAAGAAGGATCCGGAAGATCCCACATTCCAATCCCAATTCAAGGCGTTCACGTATACACCATACTTGTCACACACTATCCTTTTCCAAAGAGACGACTCCTCCTTCCCAAATCTCCACACCCACTTAGCTAAGAGACCTTTATTTTTATCCAAAATCGATCCAATTCCTAGACCTCCTTTATCTTTGCTTTTGCACAAAGTCTCCCATTTAATTGAGTGCATCTTTCTCCTCTCTCTACCATCTCCCCAAAAGAAATCTCTTTGCAATCTTTCTATCCTCTTAGCCACACAAACAGGCATCCTAAAGACGGACATGAAATAATTCAGAATGCTTGACATTACCGCTTTGATAGGCACCAATATTCTTCCCCCTTTGTTGAGAAAACCTTTCTTCCAATGAGCTAAACGGTTTTCAATGCGACGGACTAGGTCATTCCAGAACAATTTTGTGCCTGGCCTTCCCCCAAGTGGGAACCCTAAATAGGATATCGGAAGAGTCCCATTAGCACACTTAAAAATTGCCGCCCAATTCACCTCCCTACCAATGCCCTTTCCAACTTGAACCACACACGACTTGCTAAAGTTTATCTTCAGCCCAGAGGCCACATCAAAACATCTCAAAATTCTTCTTAGGTTCACCAAATACTTCTCATTGGGCTGTAGGAAAATAATTGTATCATCTGCATATTGTAAGTGTGTCACCTTAATACCATCTGAACCGAACGAAGCCCCTTTTATCATCTCCATCGCCTCCACCCTCTTAAACATCGCACTTAACCCCTCTACCGCCAAATTAAATAAAAAAGGGGAATTCATCCACATTTAAATTTGTGTGAGTCGGAAGAGAAACAATTTAAATTGAATACACCCTTTAATTAAAATAGTTATTAATATTTAAGGTTAATCTTGACATTTTATATATGGTAAAAAGTAAATTATTAAATTTTTAATTTTTTTTTTTTTTTTTTATGGTGGGTGTGAGAAGTAAATGCGGGGTAGGAAGAACTATTTTGATTGGCGATATATAGAACCACTCTAATATTAATGTATCAACTATTATTTTCTGCAATGTGTTTCTACCAAATTACAAAAATCCAGCTATGAATATTTCCATGCCAAACTTTAAAGTTTAGGGATCAAGTGCACTAAAAGAGCAAAGGATATTTCCTGAACTACTTGTTGATATGGTGTTATTTGGGAGATTTGTGGCTTGGATTAACAGTTCTTGTGTGGGGGATTGGAGGCACTTGCAGCAGATTTTGAAAATTAGAAATATGATAAGAAGCAGGGGTTTGTTGGCGGTGGAGTTCAGCTCAAGAGCTGAAAATTCTTATGCAGATTCCTTGGCTAAACAAGGTGCTGGAAGGGTTGGAAATCTGGTGGAATGGAGTGTGGACTGTCGTGTTTCCTGGTCTGTGTTGCTGGTCGGTTTTGGTTTGATGGTTGGTGGGTGTTGGTCGGTGTTGCTTCTTGCTGTTGCTGCTGCTGTTTTCCCTGCTGCGGCTTTTCCTCTGCTGCTTCTGATTGCGGCCTTGCCATGGCTTCTGCTTCTCCTTGCTTTTTGCGTTGTTCTTGTGCCTTGTTTTCCCCCTTGTTTTTGGGTTTTTGCTGCTGTCAAAGAGTCGCGACAGGGTCCCTGTTTGTAGGCTCTGTCGCAGCCCTTTGAACCCTCCCTTGTTGTTGTTTGTGGTGGCCTTTGTGCCCTCCTATTATAGTTGATTTTCAAAAAAAAGTTATTTGGGAGATTTCAGGATCAGGAAATTTCCTCATATATATATAAATAAATATATATATATATATATAGGGGAGGGATTGGGGTACACAATTTTTGACACAAGTTTATAACCATTAGATTATTAAGATGTGGATGGCTAGGATCCATTGATTTTTTTTTTCCTCTCTCCATATTAATATTTTTTATCTCCTATTTTCTCTCTTCAAAATTCTCTTTCCTAAATTTACCATTTTCTCTTCCTTATATATTTTTTTACCTCTCTTTTAGTATATATATATTTTTAATTCATAATTCATTATATAAAAATCAAACAAAAACGAAATTGATAAATTAGTCGTCTTTCAACACAACACATGAACCAAAAAAATTAAAACCTATAAAAAAAACTGCAAGAGTAGGAATTAAACAAAAAAAAAAATAGCAGTACAATACAAAACAAAAAAAAAAAAAAAATACAAAAAAAATACAAAAAAAAAATATAAGTATGACACTAACAATATTTCATTATATATATGACACTGACAAATCCTTGTATCCGTAAATCATGATTTAGTTGTTTTTATATATATATATTTTGAATTATTAATATTATATTTTCATTTTGTATTTTGTACAACAATTGTTTTGGTTTAATTCCAATTGTTTTGGTTTATTATTTTTATTTATTTATTATTTTTGTATATTTTTTTACAATATTTAAAAATAAAAAAAAAACCAGAAGAGAGAAATACATAAAAGATAGGAAGAAAAAAAAAATGTAAGGAAGAGAAAATAATAAATTTAGGAAAGAGAATCTTTAAGAGAGAAAAGAGGAGATAAAAAATATTAATATGGAGAGTGGAAAAATAAATAAATTCAATGGATCCTAGCCATCCACATCTCAATAATCTAATGGTTATAAAATCGTATCAATTCTTATGTCAAAAATTATGTCTCTCGATCCTTCCCCATATATATATATAGGGTTAAAAAATTAAATAACACTTTTTTGAGGTGGTCTGGTGCAAATAGCACCACATTAATAAGTCTAGTTTAAATAGCACTAAAGTATGTGCTCGGACAAAAATACCCTCATATTAGGCATCAGACATCTTTCATCCCACTTTAATTTACTGTCCCCACCACATTGCTTTCATCCCGTTGACTGAAGGAAAGAGGAGAGAGAAGCAATAGCGACATCCACCGACGGCGACACCGCGAGGTCTTCGACGGCACCGGCGACAACAGCGACGACACCGATGACATCCGCGACGACTTCGACGGTAGCTGCACGTCTGATCAGCGACACCTCCAACAGTTCCCTTCAATCACGGTTTGAGGTATGTTCATTTGGGTTTTGATTTCAAATTTGAAGTTGTTGATTATCAGAAATTAAACATTTATTGATTGATTTCCATTTAGTTTTTATTCTAAATGGATCCTCTATTTCTAGGGTGTTATTGTGGTTGAAGGTGTTATTTTTTTTTAATCAAATTGTGCTGTAGAGTTTGGTGGTGGTCCCGTTTCTTGCTTTCTCTTATTTGTTTTTGTTGGTTGTGGTTGCTATCCTCTTCTTTCTGTTTTGATTTGGGGTTTCGTTCCCTGCTTTTGTTATTTGTGTATCTGTTCTTGACGATTGGTTGTTGTCCTCTTGCCTTTGTGGCCTAATAAAATGCTGTTTTTAAAAAAAAAAAAATGAACTAAAATTCGAATCACAAACAACCAATATGACAGAGTTGGAGTTTCAGTGGATTTACATTTATATTTACAGATCTATCAAGGCCTTCTTTTTCATCTTCTCAGACTTTAAAAACATATTGATCTACATCTAAAATTCCCTCTTTGCATTTTTTGTACATCAAAACTTTGTTCGTCTGTTTGGAGAAGGTTTAATTTCAATTTTGATTTCAATTTAGTTTATATTTTTTGGGTTTCAATTTTGTTTTGGGACTTATATCATACTTTTTGAGACTTTTTGTGATATATTCAAGACTTATTTTAGTATTGTCAAGACTTATTTATATATATTCAGGACTTATTTAAGGATTGCCAAGACTTATTTAGCATATATAGCAGAGCTATTGATAGAGTTGATGATATCTTTTTTTCAATACAACTGTTTGTTTATTGATAGAGTTACATATGTTTGTTTATTGTGAACAATACACATAGAAGGAAAAATGAAATAAAGAGTTACATATGTTTGTTGAAGGAGCAAAACCTTCTAGATAAGCCTCCCACAAGTTGTTCGAATTGCTTCATCTTATGGAACTTGCCTAACTTGTCCTTAATCCTAGAAACCTCTCGAGGGTTCATTATCGCATGCATTAATGTAATTAGGGTGGTTGGACCTCTTTTTCTTGCGGTGACCAGATCTACATCAAGGTTGGCAGGGCTGTTTAGTTTGCTAGGTTGTGGAATTTCCATATGATTTGTCTATATGAAAATTGGACTAGTTATCACAAGGTTGCAAGGGGGCCTTCTTTTAACACTAAATGTTGGCATTTAAAATTGGAGCCTAATTTGGAAATCTGTTTCCAAACTACAAGGATTGAGTCTGCAACAGCATAGCGAAAGCTATCGTGAAAGGTGACCACAATGTTGCCAACGTGACATTCGTTGATGCTTAAGCTGAAATTATATTTGAGTTGGGGAAAAATAGTGCTCAGTAATTAATTAGCCGAAAAAAATAATTGTATACTTCTTTGTTGAATTTCATGCTGTATTTATACTAGTTTTCTGCTGGTGGTGGTGGATGAGTAAATGTGGAGCTCAATCTCCATGTTTTCATTCATCGTAGTGGATAAATGATTTGTGTGTACATAATTTCCATGTCTCCATTATTTATCGTGGATGAATAACTTGTCGAGCATAATTTCCACCTCTCCATTACTTAGTTACGCATACTTGCCTTTTGATAGTTTCCACACATTCTCTATTTCGTCACGTGACGTTACGTTAGGAGTTGTCAATTTAATATCTTATCGATTCATCACTTACAAGCTACAATCTACCTATTAAATAACTCTTTCTTTTGACGTAATAAACGTTAGACTTTTCGACATTGATGCAGCATATCGACTCTTTGACCGAATCGACTTTCCTAATTTTGGTAAATCAACGGTTACCAATTAAGTCTAACGACGGTGAACAAAAATCAGGGATGTTTATGTTTTAAAATCACAAGTTACCGCCTCATGTTTATTTATTTAACATATGTTTTTTTGGTACTTTAATATTTTAATAATTATCGAGACTTATATCATTATATTCGAGACTTATTTTATATTTTCGAGACTAAACATATATATTCGAGACTTGATATCCAATATTCGAGACTTATTGTTATATATACATTGAAACCCAGTTGAAAACTTATGCTGATATTTGTGCTTTATAACTGATTAATGTCTTTTTATTTAAAGCTTCTATCAAATACTCACAAATTTTATTCATTTGGGTTTAGTGTTTGATTCCTTATTTGCATTTAATTTTGGGTTTCTGTGGGTTGAAATCTGTGATTTAGTGGAGCTGATTTGTGTTAATTTTGAGAATAAATGGTGATCAGAGCATTTGACAGATGGGATTCAAATTAGGAAAAGTCTGGATTCTCCCGAGTGTGTATTAGTGTGGCATTGATTCAATCAAGTAGTCAACTTTAAAGTTTAAACATGCTGTGAGTGAAGAAAATGCATGATTTGTGTTAGTTTTGGGACTTATCATACGTTTCGAGACTTATTCAGGAATAATCGGTACTTATTTCATTATAATCGGGACTTATTAATATGTATTCGAGACTTATTCATTTGTATTCAAGACTTACAGGTGTATATTCGAGACTTAATTGTTTCTGTTCAATACTTATTGTGTGATGTGTATATGTTTTGTTTGCAGATGGTGAATCTGAAGAAGCTACTGAAAGCTTCTGAGGCGGATTGGAATACTTATTAATTCGAAGAGGCTACTGAAAGCTTCGATACTTATTAATTCCGGTGAATGTTGGAGGTGGTCATTGGTTAATGGCTAAAGTGGCACTAACACTACGATCCATCCATCTATATGATCTAGTGGGGCAGCCAGTTGAGTACCAAGTCCACAATCAACAACTTGCTTGTTTACGGTGGTTTCTGCCTTCAATGCTTAATCAAATTTGTTTTTACAAAAAGAAACGGAAGGACACAAATATGAATCCGGACCCATTTCATATGGAGTTAGTACCACCACATAACTTTCCCCAACAAAAAACTGGGTAAGTAACACAACTATAATGCTTACATAGATTTGAAATCTTTATTCTATTTATAAGGAAATTAACTTCTTGTAAAAGTTTTTACAGTGGCAATTGTGGAGCACTCACATTAGCATTGATTGAGCATACTGTGGCAAAGAGAAAGAAGTTGAATTGGACTGATGAGCAAATGCCTCATATGCGACTGAAAATGGTTGTGGAAGTTTTTTCAAACTCCATTGTTTCGGTCTAGTGAATGCGATTACAATGGATGGATATTTTGTTTATTACGGACAGATGTATGAATGTATTTATCATGTTTATTAACAACGGATGGATTTTTTGGTTACGGATGGATGTTAATCAATTATGTAGATTACTTTTGAATGGTTATGTTGGATAGAATTGACATAGACATCTATAGATTGACTGTGTTTATAATGAATATTTTTGAATGAATGGAATTGAATGGTCCATTATCAATGGAAAGGGGTTTATTTATTTATTTTATGGATGGTTTGGTTGTCAGTAAGTCTCGAATTTATTATATTCGGGACTTGATATCCAATATTCGAGACTTATTCGGATTATTCGAGACTTATTACAATTATTTCGAGACTTATTACAATTATTTCGAGACTTAATAGATACTTTCGAGACTTATTACAATATATTCGGGACTTATTTGGTTATTTTGAGACATACTGGGTACAAATGATATTTTGTATTACAAATCTTTACACCTACAATAATGAATTTTATAATGCAACATAACACCTACTAACCATCCACATGCAAATTACAAACCAAGAAATGTCACTTAGCTTTTACAAATAATAAAGTGGATGTCCATACATATCATCTAGAAAGTACGCTTAATGACAATGGAAGCATTACAGTCATCCAGAAAGTGAGATAAAGTAAAATAAATTCATTAGAGTCATCCAAGGATTTCGTCCTTCTTTGGGCAAGTTTTTTTGTTGTGCCCGACTTCATGGCACAAACTACATTTCCAACGGTATGCATCTGGAATGGTACTGCTGGAACTGGGGCCCGGATTCGTACACCGTCGTGAATTGTGACCATGTGTTCCGCATTTTTTACATTTTTGTTTACTAGGCCTCTCGGAGGCGGAGGCAAATCGAGTTCTTCGGGGCCGACCAGATTGTGTATGGATATCAGGCGTTAACACGACCCAATCTCTGATGTCTTCTGGAACTACCCAAGTATTTGGATGACCCACCGGCATGATAGGTATAGAATATGCATCGGCAAGGACTTCCTTTTTGTAGTAATCCGTATATAAGGAAGTGTAATCCAAGTTTCGATCCCTGTGAATTTAACAACAAATAACATTCACCGTAATTGCAATCATAGAATAATTGTTATTGAAGAGCAGAACAAAAAAATAAAAATAAATAAATATATACCTAGCAGCTGCAAGTGCATGAGCACAAGGTAGTTGATCAAGATCAAAAACCTTGCATGTGCATGTCTTTTCCAACAAGTTAACTGTCCATTGGTCTCCTCGTAGCTTCACTAGAAATATGTTCCAATCAACATGAGTCGCAGTCATATGATTACATTCAGCTATTTGTTCCGCAATCTCCTCATGTGCAGCGTCGGTGAGTTGAGAACGCATGTTTAACGCGTTTTGGTGACGATTATAAAACCATTTTTGGAGCATGTTCCTAATGAACTCCGCCAATGTCATCACTGGTAATTTACGAGCAAATCTTAAGCATGAATTAAGACATTCAGCAACATTGCTTGTCATCATGGAAAATCTCCACTGTGGACAATAGACACGTGACCATTTCTGAGGTCCGATTTCCATAACATATTCATATGCGTTCTTATGCAGCTTCTTTAACTCTTCCATCTCCCGTTCATAATCCAGTTGCCTGTATGCTCTAGCAGCCTGTTGAAATATGTCTGCAACATCCTTTCTGTGGAACCTTTTCCTTGTATTCTCGGAAATGTGCCAAATACAAAATACATGGGTTGCATTTGGGAAGACATTTTGTATCCCAACTTCAATGCTTGCATGACGATCGGATACAAAAACCAAATCATCAATGTGGCCAAGTGCATCCTTCAATGTCTGTAGAAACCACTCCCATGAACTATTATTTTCCGAATCCCCATATCCAAATGCAAATGTAAAACGGATTTGTTCGACCGTTTCACCTTCCATTCATAATTCTCTCTCAATGCATGCATGCCTACTAACCGTTTTAAATCCTTCTTCCTTGGGAAAAATTGTCCCTTGTAAATCAGACTGTTAGGTGTTCTTGGACCCATGGTGCTCATGTCGCCAAACGAAAATGACTCTGATCCAGGAATAACCCACGTTGTTGTATTGTTCGAACTAGAAATGAACTCTCCTTCCACACATCTTCCTGATGTATGATGTTGTTCAGGACCATCACCAATGTCAAAACGGTCATCTAACGGCTGTTCCAACTCACAATCAACACAAGGTACGGTATGAGGTCTATCACGGTCAACTGCCTCGTACAAATCATGGACAACATTATCAGATTGCCGTGTTTCTATGGGATTTTGATTCATTTCAATGTCATCACCTATGACATGTTCCTCACATCTTCTTTCAACAAGTGTAACACACACTTTCGAAATTACCTTCTCTTCCCCTAGTAGAAACTGAACGTCATCATCATCCGCTATCATAGTGCGACATGTACTGTCTGGACCAACGGATATTGATTGTATGTCAATTTCATACCTATTCGGATCATATTTCACGATGGCCTTTACAACCCCCAACAGTTCTTCATATGTCAAATTCTTCCGGACATATACACCTTAACGGCGCCGACATATCTCTGGCTTCCATCGGGTAGTTCATTCCATCGTCCATTAAATGATATCAATATTCTAACACGATCCATCGTCCTGGAAAAAAATAACACTATCAAAAAACCATATGAAAACTAGTCAAAAAATTACTGTCAAACTAATTCATCCTAGTAAGTCTCGAATTTTTCCATTTAAATCTCGAAATAGATAAAAATAAGTCTCGAAAAAGGTATAACAAGTCTCGATAATATATAAATAAGTCTCGATAATATATACATAGGTATCCAACATTATAAGTCTCGATTATAGCATAAAAATATGTCCCGAAAATAACAACGTTAAGTCTCGAAAACATAAAATAAGTCTCGAAAAACATACACTATTCCAGCAAATCAGATCGAAATGGAGAATTAGTTTCAGTTCAGCATAAACATCTAACAAATTGAAAGTGCAAGTTTCCAAACCAGAACTAAAAAAAATGTCATTCACGAGTTAATCCCATACTTTATGGAGGAAATGTACCTTATCAACTCTTTCAATAATCCAAATAGCTTCTCAAGATCTGAAATTAAAAATGGAGAAATTGCATTAGTTCAACATAAACATCTAACAAATTCAAATTGCAACCTTGAAAACCAAAACTGCAAAACTGAAAAAATTGTCTAACAAATGAACGAGTTTCTTCAAATTTACCTTCCAAAAATTGAATTAGCTTGTCTGAATCTGAAATTACTGCCCGAAATTACTCTTCAGACCTAGGTGGAAGAATGGGCTGTCAAATGGAAGAAAGGAGAGGAAGAACCTGGGTCAACTTTGGTTGAAAACTGAAAATGGAAGATTGAGCTGAAACCTTGGTCGACTTTGGTCAAGAATGGTGGTTGAAAAGTGAAGATGGAAGAATGCACTGTGTCTTGGAAGAAAGGAGTTCATTGTTTGGCAAAGTTAGGGAAAACGAAAATTGAAAATGAAAATGAATAGTGGACAAAAGTAATGAAAGTGGACAACAGTAAAAGTGGGGGCATTTTGGTCTGAATTCTCTTTTTGGTGCTATTAAAACTAGACTTATTAATGTGGTGATACTTGCACAAGTCTAAGTTTTAAAAGTGCTATTTTGCCCCATTCCCTATATATATATATATATATATATATATAGGTTTTCTATTATCAGTTCAAATTGACAATAAATATATATGTATATGTATATATATTTATATAGGGCTCAAAAATTAAATAGCACCTTTTGGGTTGGTTTTTGGGGAATAGGCACCAAGTTAATAAGTTAAGTTTAAAAGGCACCATTTAATGGGACCAGACGAAAATACCCCTTTGTTGTCTGTTTCTTTGTTTTGAAACTTTGGAAGAAAAGCTCTGAGAGAAAACCCCGACGGCGCAACAGTCGACCAAATTGTGACGACGAACCACCGTCGACGGAGCTACAGTACCGACGTACCGGCGAAGTCAATACTGACCATGGTATGTCTTTATCTCTCACGCATTTGTTGTCCATTATGTTTGTTTGATGAGTTTAGGTTAGGGTTTTAGTTTAGGAAAAAATTTCGAGCCTTTTGGTAGTGAAAACGATGAAGTTCTGGGTTTCCAAGAGTTTTTGAAACTGAATCGAGCCTTTTTGCAGTCTTATCGAGCCTTTTAGAAAGGTTATCGAGCCTTTAGAAAGGTTATCGAGCCTTTTTAGAAAAGTTATCGAGCCTTTTGAAAAGTTATCGAGCCTTTTAGAAAGGTTATCGAGCCTTTTTAGAAAAGTTATCGAGCCTTTTGAAAAGTTATCGAGCCTTTTAGAAGAAACTTTTGTCGAGCCTTTTAGAAAGGTTATCGAGCCTTTAGAAAGGTTATCGAGCCTTTTAGAACCTTTTAGAAAGGTTATCGAGCCTTTTTAGAAAAGTTATCGAGCCTTTTGAAAAGTTATCGAGCCTTTTAGAAGAAACTTTTGTCGAGCCTTTTAGAAAGGTTATCGAGCCTTTTAGAACCTTTTAGAAAGGTTATCGAGCCTTTTTAGAAAAGTTATCGAGCCTTTTGAAAAGTTATCGAGCCTTTTAGAAGAAACTTTTGTCGAGCCTTTTAGAAAGGTTATCGAGCCTTTTAGAAAAGTTATCGAGCCTTTTAGAAGAAACTTTTGTCGAGCCTTTTAGAAAGGTTATCGAGCCTTTTAGAAAAGTTATCGAGCCTTTTGAAAAGTTATCGAGCCTTTTAGAAGAAACTTTTGTCGAGCCTTTTAGAAGAAACTTTTGTCGAGCCTTTTGAAACAAAATCGAGCCTTTTAGAACCTATATGTTATCGTGCCTTTTGTTACTGTTATCGAGCCTTTTGAAAAGTTATCGAGCCTTTTAGAAACTTTTGTCGAGCCTTTTAGAACCTATATGTTATCGTGCCTTTTGTTACTGTTATCGAGCCTTTTTGAACTGTTATCGAGCCTTTTTGATATGTTATCGAGCCTTTTTAAACATTGATGTTATCGTGTCTTTTTATACTTTTATCGAGCCTTTTTGAACCTTTATGTTATCGTGCCTTTTTGTAATGTTATCGTGCCTTCTTGTAGTGTTATCGAGCCTTTTTGAATTTTATCGTGCCTTTTTGCACTGTTATCGTGCAGTTTTGAATTTTACCGTCAGTTTTCAAGTCTTTTCAGTAACTTATTTGCTTTTTTTTCGTCAATATGCAGATGGCGAATCCGAATGATTTCCTTAAAACCCCGGTGGGAGAATGGTTCAATGGAAAAATTATTCGGCATGACCATTTTGATGACCTTAGAGATATCGACAATGCACTTGAAAGAGTACCTGAAAATCTAAGGATCGAAGACCGACGTCGGTTTACTGAGTCATGTTTCGGTCATTTCCTCCGGATGCATCGTGAGATTAATTTTTCTGGCGGCATTGTCCATCGGCTACTTTTACGTGAGTTGCATCACAACGGGCCGGAAGATGAGATGCGATTTCTGTTAGGGAACCATACGGTCCGGTTCTCGAAGGTTGAGTTTTGTCTAATCACCGGATTGAAGTTCGGAGTGATTCCCGACACAGCGAGTTATGATATGGTGGTACAGAATGGCATACACGACCGGTACTTCCAGCGTCGAGTCATCGAGTTTCAAGAGCTGAGAGGGGTGCTTCGGATTGGTGTTTTCCATTCGCAGTACGATGCAGTGAAGCTGTCATTATTGTTTTTGCTGAACTGGATACTGATGGGGGTGGACGAGAGATTTAAAGTTCCAGCATGGCAGTTTCGAGTAGTCGAGGACTTGGACACTTTTGATGCGTTCCCATGGGGCGCATACGTGTATGGGTGGTCTATTTATGGTTACATGCATGCTTTGGATAGTCCACGGGAGGCAGCACGACAGGCAGGACAGGGCGTTGACACCATCGAGTCCTACAACATATACGGTCTAGCGCACGCACTATTGGTTAGCATTTACAATTTGCATCCGTACTTTAATTGAGAATTTTTTATATGACTGATGTATTTACTTGTGATCGTACTTGTCTATTACGCAGGTATTTGCTTTTGAGGT
Organism: Acer yangbiense; assembly: GCA_008009225.1. Classification (NCBI taxonomy): domain Eukaryota; kingdom Viridiplantae; phylum Streptophyta; class Magnoliopsida; order Sapindales; family Sapindaceae; genus Acer; species Acer yangbiense. Next base: position 53,037,484 of record CM017764.1, on the reverse strand, counting down.
TATCCCCTCCCTTGGCATTAAAAAATGTGGGATCCGCAGGGTTAACCCCGAGCTACCCCCTCCACGTATTCTGAAATGGAAGTTGACTAAGCGACTGCGAGGGAAAAAGCTGGATGAGATTTTCTCTGAAACTGTAAATATTGTTGTTGTTAATGTTTATAATTTTTAGTATGTGTATAATTACAATGATGTAATTACAATGATGTAATTACAATGATGTAACTCCAATTGCAGATGTCTGCGCGGTCTAAATTGGTGGCGACAGCTGTTGAGATGGGTCAACGGTATTACGAAGGCATAGATCAGGGACCCACTATGTATGATCACTATGCTGTAGATTTATCTGGAGGCCTCCCGGATCCGGAACTACATAGGACTGGCGGACCCAGTCATACGGAGGATTCTTGCGGACCTAGTGATATGGATCCTTCGTACTCTGGACCCAGTGATACGGAGGGCTCAGACCCGGATGTCCGCAATGGCCGTGGGAGTCCCACGAGGTCTAGGCGGGTACGCGTGACTTTGCCCAGACAACCTACAGCTGGACGTGATTCAGAACCGGAGGTTAGCAGTCCTACTCCCGTGAGGCGTAGGCGGGTACGATTCAATTTGGACAGACAGCCTGGACCTCAAGGTCATTCACGGGGAGGCGTCGGAGAGCGTCCACAGGTACGTAAGCATTTTTAGGACCACATGATTTAATTTCAATTGACTTAATAGTTTTAGTACTGACAGAGTCCGAATTCCTTTCAGGCTTGGGAGCATAAATTGGTAGAGGTGATGGATGCTGTTCGAACATTACGTACGGATGTCATGGAGGCTTTCCGTACGAGTGAAGAGAAAAGAGCTGCGCAGCATCAGGAGTTGCTGGATTTGATCCGGGCCCAACAGGGTCCGACGTCGCAGCACCGTATGGATGGTCCACCATTCGATGACCAACCATTTGATGACCATGACGGAGCATTTACTCCCACAGGTACAGGGTGGACAGACCGAGGGACCAGCCATAGGCAGCCACGTACCACAGACACAGTCTCAGATCCGCAGGGTCATGATGTGACAGCACGAGAGGAGGTGCGCGGTGGTACACAGACAGCAGGTGATATAGAGCCAGCAGTCTTGGAGCAGGTACTGCCTGAGGACATCACCACAGTCCGCTCATCACAGCTGCTGGATGATCCTGTTCACTCCCAGGAGCAGGTACTGCCTGAGGACATCACCACAGTCCGCTCATCACAGCTGCTGGATGATCCTGTTCACTTCCAGGAGCTCACACCTATACATTTCCAGGAGGTCACCCCTGACGCCACAACCCAGCGCGATCGTCCAGTCGATCCCAGCGTACGAGGTTCCTCCTACGAGCATAGACCTTCGGTCGACCCGAGTGTAGCCGACCCCCCCAGCCGACCTCCGGTATGTCATTTGACACCCCACCGATCGATTTCAGGTGATCAACAGGGAACGAGTTCCTCCTCACACCACCCCGATCACCCTGATTTGGACCGGAGTCCACCACCCCTGAGGCGTGGAGACCGGATTCGACGTCGAGGTTGGATGGAGCGGAGCCCATACACAAACCCCTGTGAACCGAAGAGGCCACGGACGATGCCGCATCCGCAGCCAGCACATGAATGGATGCCACACGAATTGGTAGACCCTGACCAGCTTGCGGCGTACCTAGCCTACAAGAGGAGCATGACAGGGGAATTATAAGTATAATCTAAAAACTTACAATCTGTTTATAGTTTTTTCGTCCACAGGTACAAGTAAGTATTATGTTAAATTTGTTTCCAATTATGCAGACGTGATGTGGATCTGCACCACCCAGTTGGTGTCAATGTGACTTGGTTCCACCGGTTTCAAACCAACTTCATGGAGTTGGACGATTCGGTATGTTCCTCACTTGATTCACTTGTAGAAGTTTCATTCACAAATGGTTGAATCCTAACAATACGAATTGTTGATATTTGTCAGCACATTGACGCATACTGCAACGTTCTCCGGAAACGTCAACGAGCATTCCCCACTGTGTACGATAGGAGGACCAACATACTAGATTCACAATTCTATGTAAGTGTTTATTGAGTACGGTTTTCTCTTCTACCTTGATGTGTTCAAATATCTTTTGCCTGACGTGTCGGTTAATTTTCTATGTACAGACATTGGCATATCATAGCTGGCAGAGAATCTGCATGGGTGAGGACAAGAGACCCCCAGATGGTTGGACTGTGCTGGATCGCCAGTATCCTCGTGATGAGCTTCAGGTGGTATGTGGCCTGCTCCCGCAGGCAAACCTGCCATGGCATGACGTTGACACGGTCAGTGTAAATTTGACTTTGCGTCCATCTGTATAATAAAAAAATTTGCTAACACTTTGGAGAAACACCTGCAGGTTCTGATTCCTTGCAACCTCGGAGGTTACCATTGGGTCGTGGCCAGCGTCAACCTTGTGAAATGGCACATTTTCGTGTTTGACCCGTTCAGACAGAAGGTCCGATATAGCCATAGGAATACCCAGTTCGCGTGCTTAAGGTGGTTGCTACCCTCGATGCTGGATGCGGTACACTTTCACCGGAACAGACAGAGAGGTGATGCGACGTACAAAAAGGAAGAAAAGCCGCTCCGGATGTTCTACGTGCACGCCAACCGTGTGCCGCAACAGGAACGGGGGTATGACTGTTTGAAGTTCTTATTCTATCACAATCGGTTTTAATAGCATCCCATTATAATGTTTGTTCACGTGGTTAATTGCAGGGGAAACTGTGGGGCCCATACATTGAAAATTATTGAGTACCTGGTGGCGAACAGGGATACCTTCGACTGGTCCGAAGCTGATATGGCCACCATCCGGGAGAAGATGGCCGTCGAGGTTTTTTGTAACTCGAAGCCCATATAGTTGATGTAGATGTAGTTGATGTACATAACATTTTTTGAGTAATGAAATGATGAATTTTTTTTCTTCAAGTGTTTGAAGTGTTTGCAGTTCAAAGTTAAACACACACATTTCATACATTGAAATCCATAAACAATACAGCAAATTCAATAAAGCATCTAGTATGACATTAGACGAACAACTAAATTCTAATATATTTTCGAACATAAAATCAATCACATTAGTTCTACATAAGAACCAAGGGTCTCACCAAACAACTGTATCGAGCATGGTTGTGAAAGTTTGAACGATGTTGGAAGACATCAGGTTGGAGACATGTTCCTCATAAAACAAAGGTACTATTGCGGAAGTTGATAAGCATCTAAGGATTGAGAAAGCAGAGTATCCCACACGGATAGTTTACTGTTTTGGCATTTCTCATGAGCATCCGGGAACATTCATTCTAACTTATATACGAAGTACAAATCCCCATCATGAGTATATTGGTCTATATCCCAAGGGATTTAAGTTCAGTAAAAGGATGTTTGAGGACATTGATCGGCTTGTGGCATATTTCCAGAGGCATATCGACGATCCTCAGCATGAGTCAGCACCATCAATTAGATCAGTTGCTGCTATGGTACCAATGTGAAGCCCTGCAACTGGGGGCTCCTCTATAGCTAGAGGTGGCACAGTTTCGGTTCCAAGGTTTGGTGGAACCGAAATCGAAATCGAAACCGAAATTGGAACCGGGTCCCCCGGTTCCGGTTTTGGTTTCGGTTTCGGTTCTGAAACTGGCGGTTTCGGTTTCGATTCCGATTCTGGAATCGGAACCGTCGGTTTTAGAACCGAACCTTTTGTAATATATTTTCAAAAAAATTAGAACCAAAACCGGAACCGGCCTCCCCCGGTTCCAGTTCTGGTTCTTGAATCGAAACCAGAAATCTGGTTCCGATCCTGGTTTTCCCGGTTACGAACCCCCCCGATTCGACGGTTAGAACCGGAACCTTGCCAGGTCTATCTGTAGCATCTGGGGGTAGTGGCTGGGGAAGTTCAAGCAATGAAGGTGGCTGGAGAGATTGATGTATTAAAAGTTCAACACATTTCATACATTGAAATCCATAAATAAAGTTGGGATATACATAAACACTATAACAAACGAAATTCGAACATGAAATCAATCATATTACTTCTACATAAAACATAAGAACCAAGGGTGGCAATTCGTCTTCCTCTTGTAAGTAAGGCTCCATTCATTCCACGGTACAGTCTTTCTCAGGGCACGTTTGTTTGTTGTGTCCAATTTTATGACAGATACTGCACTTGCGGCGGTATTCCTCGGGGACAATTGTGCTGGGACCTTCATTAACCATAGGTGGGTTGGAACACCTCCTGCTGTTATGTCCTGGTTGTCCACACATTCTACACGACTGTGTGGTTGTCCTCTCCGAAGACGAGGCATGTCGACCCTCCATTGGTCTACCTGATTGCCTCTTCGCCTTTGGATTTAAAACCACCCGTGATGCGATGTCGGATGGCACAACCCATGAAGCAGGATGGCCAACAGGCATAATAGGAACTGAGTATGCATCAATAAGTGTCTCCCTCTTGTAGTAGTCCGCACACAGAGATGTAAAATCCAAATTTCGCTCCCTGCAACAATGAAAAGGGTGAGACTCACGTTTGGATAATATAAACCGTTAACTGTAAATTGTAATGTACCTTGCCGCTGCAAGTGCGTGTTTACATGGTAAAAAGTCCATTTGGAATTTGTTGCATGTGCATGTCTTCCGGGCTAAGTCAACCGTCCACTGTTTTCCCTTGTGTCTGACGGAGAATATGTTCCAGTCAACTGGATTTACGGTCATATAACCGCACTTCTCGACACGTTTAAGGATCAAAAGATGTGCGGCGTCGGTCAATCGATGACGCATGGACTGTGCATTTGCATGACGATCATGAAACCACTTCTGTATCATATTCCGAATGAACTCTGCCAGTGTCATTAGTGGCAGTTGCCGAGCGAATTTTAGGCATGAGTTTATGCACTCTGCAACATTTGTGGTCATCAACCTGTACTTTCTTTGGGGACAGTGAACGCGGGACCACTTCTGTGGACCGGCATCAATGGCATAATCGTATGCACCCTGGTGCAGCTTACGTAACTCCTCCATGTGCCGATCATACTGGATTTCAATGTACGACCTAGCAGCGTAATCCATTATCTGGGCAACATCCTTTCTGTGGAATCGCTTCTTCATATTTTCACCAAAATGCCAGACACAAACGGTATGGGTTGCATAAGGGAACGCTTTAGAAATCCCTGCTTCAATGCTTGGATGGCGATCGGAAATGAAAACCAGATCATCTATATGACCAAGGGCACCCCTCAAGCATTCTAAAAACCACTCCCATGAAAGGTTGTTCTCTGAGTCACCGTACCCAAAAGCAATTGGATACACCTGTTCGTTTCCATCTTGTGCAGTTGCCACAAACATTGTACCCCCGAATCTTCCCTTCAAATGGGTACCATCTACTGCAATAACAGGACGCATACACCTCCGAAAACCTCTAATTGAGGACCCTAACGACATGAAAAAGTAGAGGAATTTACCATGATCATCGCACTGTAAGTCCGTGATTGTGCCCGGATTTTGCTGTTCGAGAACATACGCAAAAGATGGGAGCAGTTGGAAACTTTCTTCATGCGTTCCATAGGTTAATGACAATGCATATTGCAAGGCATCATGTGCCTTACTGTACATGATTTGGATGCCATACATTGTTTTCATATCGGCGATTATGTCCTTCGGACGCATGAGACGACCATCGGTTTGTTGAAGTCTAGGGGCAACGACTTCTCCGATTATGACTGCACCAGTTTGTCGGTGGCGACGGTGAATCTCCTCCAAGGGACAGCTGTGTTCGTTGACAAAACTTCTGACTTGAAAGTAAGTACCTTCTTCTCTCCTCACCGCTCTTAATTTCCACGTACAGTCGTCAATGATGCAAACCAAATGTAAAGTTGTCTTATTAGACCTTTTCACCTTCCATTCAAAGTTCTGCCGCATCGCAAAATGGCCAACTAGCCTCTTCAAATCCTTTTTACTCGGAAAAAATTGACCTTTATAAATCATGGTTCTCGGTTCTTGCGCTGCCAAGGTGCTGCTTGTACCAATACCAAACGAGTATGAATCTGCTCCTGGAATAACCCAAGTTCTCGCATTAACAGAATCAGATGATGTCATATTACAACGGACCTCGGAAGTCCCAGGCATATCTGGTGCAGTGCAACTAACTCCTTGTACACGTCTACCGCTTGTTTGCATTTGTGCAGGCTCTTCATCTACATTTTGGAGATCATGAACATGTTCATTATTTGCCTCAGTATCAACCTGTTCATGGTTCGGGTAATTGCTCTGTTGATTGTACTGCGCATCGTACTGTTCATTGTCCTGTGCATCGTACTGCTCATTGTACTGCTCATTGTACTGCTCATTATACTGCACATCGTACTGCTCATTGTACTGCACATCGTATTGCTCATTGTACTGCTCAATTCGACTGCCAAACACATCACCCACATCACCCAATTGAATTTCAGCTGCATGTGCATGGTCGACCGCAACTTCTGGGACACCACACATGTTTCCCACACCTTCGCTGGGACCCCCTTGGGTGAACACTTGGTTGCTACCGCTAAAGGATCCAAACTGTTGGGTATTTTCAGGAGGAGGAATATTATTCCCTACCACATCTCCAGCTGTCCGCTCAGTTAGACTGACACATACTTGAGGGATCACTCGATCTTCCCCTAGCATAAACTGGACATCGTCGTCATTCCTTATCAATGTGCGACACGTACTGCCAGGAACGAGTGATATTGATGACAACTCAAAATTGTATTTGTTTACATCATAGTTCACAATAGTATGCACGATCGTCACCAATTCTTCGTAAGTCATATTGTTTGACACGTACATTCCCCGGTTATCGGATCCAACAAACCTCTGACTTCCGTCGGGTAACTGGTCCCATCGACCGTTGTAAGATATTACTATTCTAACCCGATTCATGAGGCTGTCAAATTAATAATCACAAACCATTAACAAAAACCCATGATTACACAATGTCTTCAAATATTACATGAAAAGCCTCGAATATTTTTTGAAAAAGGCTCGAATTTTTTTTCAAAAAAGCTCGAAATATTTTTGTCAAAAAGGCTCGAAATCAATTTCGAAAAGGCACGAATATTTTGTTAAAAGGCTCGAAACTTTGTTCAGAAAGGCACGGATATTTTTTGAAGAAGGCTCGAAATCAACCAAAAGGCTGGAAACTTTTTTCAAAAAGGCTCGAAATATTTTTGTCAAAAAGGCTCGATAATAACTACAAAAGGCACGATGACATTGTTAAAAGGCACGAATAAATTTGAAAATCAATCCAGCCTTTTAGAAAGGTTATCGAGCCTTTTGAAAAGTTATCGAGCCTTTTGGAAAAGTTATCGAGCCTTTTACAAAGGTTATCGAGCCTTTTAGAAAGGTTATCGAGCCTTTTGGAAAAGTTATCGAGCCTTTTACAAAGGTTATCGAGCCTTTTGGAAAAGTTATCAAGACTTTTCCAAAAAGGCTCGATAACAATTTCAAAAGGCACGATGACAGTGTTAAAAGTTATCGAGCCTTTTGGAAAAGTTATCGAGCCTTTTACAAAGGTTATCGAGCCTTTTGGAAAAGTTATCGAGACTTTTCCAAAAAGGCTCGATAACAATTTCAAAAGGCACGATGACAGTGTTAAAAGTTATCGAGCCTTTTGGAAAAGTTATCGAGCCTTTTACAAAGGTTATCGAGCCTTTTAGAAAGGTTATCGAGCCTTTTGGAAAAGTTATCGAGCCTTTTAGAAAGGTTATCGAGCCTTTTAGAAAGGTTATCGAGACTTTTCCAAAAAGGCTCGATAACAATTTCAAAAGGCACGATGACAGTGTTAAAAGGCACGAAAATATTTCAAAAAGGCACGAAAATTTTTTCAAAAAGGCTCGATAACAACTTCAAAAGGCACGATGACAGTGTAAAAAGGCACGAAAATATTTCAAAAAGGCACTAAATCATTTTCAAAATGGCTTCAAGTTTACATACTAAAATGTGAACAACTTCAAAGAAGCAAGTTCAAGAAATATTACCTTATTTTACTGAAGAAGAAAGTCGGGGCAAGACCTTGAACTTTTATTTGTAGAGAGAGAGTAACTGAGTATTTCAAGCCTTCGTTTGAGTTGCAGAGAACAACTCAAAGAGAATAACATAAATGTTTAACTAAGGGCAATTTTGGTAGTTCACCATAATAGGTGCCTTTTAAACTTAACTTATTAAACCTGTGACATTCTCACCAATTCACTTTAAAAAGGTGATATTTTGGACCAATTCCTCTATTTATATATAGTTATTTGGAATTCTGTCTCTAATTGTTTCCTGCTTCTACATATATATAGAAACGGTAGTAGGGTTTTTGCAGCATAGTTTTCTGAATCCAGCCACCATATATGTCGTCCACTATTCCACCGGATCTAGTGGTCGACGTACTCTCATACTTACCGGTGAGATCTCTATGTCGATTCAAGTGTGTATCTAAATCCTGGTTAGTTTTAATCACCCATTCTCAATTTGTCAAATTGCACATGGCTCGAACGGGAAGACAAAAATTTCTTCTTAATAATAGTGCATCTCTTTACCATGCATGTAGATCCTGAAACATCATCTCTTATGCAGAAACCATCATCATCTTATCGTAGAGTTGTTCCAATCAAGCATGATTGTCCATTTAAGGAAGAATATGATCATCAACCTTTTACTACTCCTCGTTTTTTGGTCTCTGACTCTTCTAATGGGTTGTTATTGTTATGCCTTAAAATGAATAATCCTCCTGATCATGAATTTTTCGTATACAATCCTTCCACTAGAGAGTTCAAGAAAATACCCAATATAGAATCCGAGAAAGAATCCTATGATATGGTCTCCACATTACATGGCTTTGGATATGCTGAATCCATAGATGACTACAAGTTTGTTAGAGTTTTTATTAAAAGAAAAATCATACAGATTTTCTCTCTAAGAAACAATTCTTGGAAAACTATTAAATGCGATTTTCCTTTTAGTACTGAAAGACAGATTTTTCATTGGTTGCATGGGATCCCACTCAACGGAGCAGTTCATTGGGTGGTTGATGTGTTTGATTACAAGCTTAAGCATTATTCCAGACAGATTGTGGCATTTGATTTTGTCGAAGAGAAGTTGAAAACTTTGTCAATACTTAATCAACTACTTCCACTTCATATGTTAACTAAGTTTATAATGTTGGGAGACTATCTTTGCATATTCAATCATAGTCTCAGCGAATTTTGGATTATGGGGGAATATGGTGTCGAACAATCTTGGACTAGAATTTCTGTTGAAGTTAATATATTGTGCTGTAGTAGTCTACAAAATATATAAATTAGTGTGTTAGTTTAACTAACTAGAGTTATGTTAAGTTAAGTTGGGTTAGTTTGTATGAATGAAATGTAGACAGGTGTATGGTTGTAAAGCCTTGCAAGAAAACCAGTATATATGTGGGTGTATCTTCTGGAAACCGTAGAACTTATGAATAAAAAGAAAAGAAAAGTTTGAGCAGAAAACTACTCTGCTGTACCTCTGTTTTCACTTGTTTTTCTGCACTTTTATGTTAGAAAGTTATAATTTGTCTCATTGATTTTGAGCTGCAACAAATAACCAACATATTCTGGTATCAGAGCTCTGAATCTGTGAGAAAAAAGTGAGAAAAGCAACAAGTCTTCAGAGATTCTCGATGGCCAATACAAGCTCAGCCAATATTCCAAACGTACATCAGCTTTATGTACCAGTCTTTGATGGAGAAAATTACGATTTTTGGTGTGTAAAGATGAAAACCATCTTTCTCTCACTTGATTTGTGGGATTTGGTGGCAAATGGATTTGTAGAGCCCGAGTCAATAATGATAACTCTTATTTCTACACGTTGTGTAGCCTCTTACTTTTATCTTTATGCTTGTTTTTCGGGTAAAACCGGGTATTTGATGTTTTAAATAAGTGTTTCAGGTAATTTTTCACCACAGGGGTTAAAGTGCAAAAATGGAGAAATATTGGGGCAAAAGTGCAATTTTTGAAATTTGGATTCTGCGCCCCATTTTTGCGATTAGGGGCCGCAGAAAAGGGCGTATAAAGGGACCAGAACATCAATTTTTTGCAATTCGGAGGCCCATGGCCGCAGAATAGGGCACAAAAGTCAAGGCGGAAAATTTGATGAAAGTTTCCTGCAGATTGCTTATCTTGCGGGGCCCATATCTCTCTCCTCCGATTGAACTGGGTTTTGTGCTACATATGGTTGGAAAGATCCAGAAGTCTTCTTTCCAAAGGTTCTTCAAGATTATGATTCCGATGTTTGTGGAGAGAGTTATGCTCGTTTCCGTAACAGTGCGCGCTGCTGGAAAGTCACCCGCGAGACCCCCCAAAAATCTGCTACTTAAGGGCATTTTCATCTTTTCCCCTCAATTCTGACCTAAACCCTTCTCCCCACTATATATATCCCCTCTTCTCTTCAGTTTTTCCAGAATCCACACTCTCCCTCTCTCTCTCCTTCGCCCAACTCTCTCTCTCTTCCATCTTCTTCATCCTTCTTCATCTTCTTCACATAATAAGGAGAGACCCATGCTCCCATGGAGGTTCTTCCTCCATGGGAGCCCACCATACATCTCCATAACACCATTTCTCACTTCCTCCGTCCATTTTAGAACCGATTTCAAGGAAATAGGAGTTAATTTCGAGCTAGGAAGCTATGGAGCAACTTTGGAGGATTATCTTCAAGGGTTTGCTTTTATTTACTCATTTCCTTTGTAATTTTTGTTTCTTTGATGTGTAACCCCGATTTGGGGAATATTGTAAACCTTCACATGTGTAATATATGTATGTTTGTTCTTAAATTTGGTTGGGTTTTGTTTTACTCTTTGCCAATTACATGTTTTAAGCTCTAATTGCAATATCCATGTGTGTAGAGGTCCGAAATTGATATGTGTACATGATTGGGATTAGGAGTAGAGTAATTTAATGTATGAGTAGTGTAATTTAACTTCCCATGATTGTTGATTGATTGATGGATGATCCAAAATACCATGTATAGAATGATTTGAGTGTTGAGTATTAGCTCTAAAGAGTGGGAGAAGTTTGATTGATGCATGTATTTGCTAAATTAGACTTTGGTTCTATATTCTTGTACTTAATGGGTCTTTGTTTCAAAAGGCAAAATTGCTCACCAATGGCTTGGGTTGGGTGATGAATTGATTTAGGGATAATTCCCAAATCAAGAGAATGAACCCCTAGCTTAAATTGAATGGTCTTAATGTAAAGAAATCAACTTGTTGCATGTAGTTGTTTGGTAAGCTTGTTTCCATTTTTAGCCATCCTAGGGAGATTGATAAAACCGAATCTGTATCTAGAGTAAAGATAAACTAAATTCCTCTTGTGCTTGTGTAGTTATATGAGTATTTCATTGCTTAATGCTTTCACTCGGTTAGCCACCTTGTGGATGATATTTAGGCTATATGTTATATATTGCGTGGTTCACATTAACATGTCCAGCGTGATATCCTCTACATTTGACCAGACAGTGAGAGATACACTAGGCTGGCGTGTAGAGCTCGTGTGTGTGTCCCATAGTTCTTAATGAATCCAAGCATTTATGCATAGATGTAATCTCTAAGACATCGAGAGAGATTAGAGATTAATTAAGGGGACACGAGCATATAACATACGTGTTGTATGGGTATCTCGTATTCTTAATGCTTTCACTTGGTTGCTATCCCGTATTTGGTTAGCCATTGTGAATGAATTATTGGCTGTAGTCTGGCCCACGCGGTTGCGCATTACATGCCCAACGAAATAACCATTGTATATGACCAGACAGTGAGAGATACATTAGGCTGGCATACAAGGCTCTTGTGTGTGTGCCCCGGCACTTAATGAATTCATGTGTACTTTGTATGTGTGGATGTGATTTCTAAGACTCGAGAGAGATTAGAGATCAATTAAGGGGACACGAGCCTATGATATACTTGCATATTGAAGGACTAAGTGAGTCTAGCGCTTAATTAGGAGGATTGTTACGGTTGAGTCATTTCCTTAGTGTAACCACATTTCATGCATCTCTCCATTCCATCTTATCCATGTATATATTATGTTAGTTAATTTATTTACTTACATTATTATTTACTTTTTCGCAACCGCAACACACGAGTTCTCTTGGAGTGTTGTAATAATAGCTAGAACCGGTGACGGTTGGCGGATTCCACCTCCCTGCGGAACGATACCCTCACTTGCCACTGTACTAGTCCCTGTGACTCGTGCGCTAGCGAGGTCGAACTTAAATGTTCATCTTTTGACCGACATTGCAACGACGTGTCGTCAGAACCAGCCTCCCACTTTTCGAAATGCACTTCCTTTTCCAAGGCGCTAAACGGTTCTCAATCTTAGACATAACTGGATCCCGGAAAGTCCTATTTCTGGACCTAGCACCAAGGGGGAGGCCTAAATACATTATGGGTAATTCCACCGCCCTACAATTCATTAACCCCGCCCATAACTCCACTCTTCTCTTAATCTTCCCCACACTTGCTAGACAAGATTTATGGAAATTAATTTTAAGACCGGAAGAAAGCTCAAAACAGCGCAGGATACGTTTTAGATTCAACAAATATTCAATCTTAGGTTTCAGAAAAATCACCGTGTCATCGGCAAATTGAAGATGGGACACATGCACTTCGTTCCTCCCGAATGATTCTCATCTGATAAGACCCAAATTCACAGCTTTATTTAGAAGAACACTCAGCCCTTCAACAACAATATTGAAGAGGAAAGGGGCAAGGGGATCCCCTTGCCTTAAACCTCTCTGTATACCAAATTGCTCTGTCGGGCTACCGTTGACCAGAACCGAGATAGTCAGAGACGAAATACACTCCCTTATCCAAAGTCTCCATTTCTCACCAAACCCCATCCCCTCCAATAAACTATCCAAAAAATTAAAGTCTACACTATCATAAGCCTTTTCATAGTCTAATTTCACAATGAAACCCCCCTCCTTTTCCTTCCTCCACTTATCAATCACCTCCTCTGCAATCACAAACCCATCAACTAGCTGCCTACTCTTTATAAACGCCATTTGAGTATTGCTAATCATCGAGTTGATCACTTTACTTAGCCGATTGGCTAACACTTTCGCCACCACTTTGTAACAAGCACCAACAAGACTTATAGGTATATAATCTTTCAAAGACAGAGGCTTAATAATTTTAGGAATCAAGACTATAAAAGAATTATTTAAGTCTCTAATAGCAGTACCATCTCTGTGAAATTCATTGATGACGTTCAAGAAATCTTCTCTAATATCTTCCCAATTAACTTTATTAAAATTGAGATTAAGACCATCGGGCCTCGGAGCTTTATCCCCATCACAGTTTTGAATTGCTTCCCATACTTCATCTTTCGAAAAAACCTCCTCCAACTTCTGCCCATCATCAGCAGACAACCTCTTGAATTCACAACCTTCCATGAAAGGGCGTTTCCAACTAACATTCTCATAACGCTTTTTGAAAAAAATCAAAAACTCCCTGTCTAATAAGCTGCGGTTTGAAAACAACCACCCCATCCAAACACAGCTGGTTTATCCAGTTCCTTCTCCTTCTATCTAAGGCCACAAAATGAAAAAACCTAGTGTTCTTGTCTCCCTCCTTTAGCCATCTTACTCTCGACTTCTGCCTCCACGATTGCTCTTCCTTGCAAATACTCTCCCACACTTTCGACAGCAAGGACACTCGAAAGTTTCTAAGACACTTGGTCCAACCATCCTTCTCAGCTTGCTTCTTAACGGCTGAAAGGCTTTCCTCCAATTTCTCTTGAGAACTAACCCGCTTCTTGTTAAGCTCCAACCACTTCTTCATAGACAATTTTGAGCCCTTGATCTTAGCCTTGATAACCTTACTGTAAGACTCGCCCAACTGACAATCTTTCCAACCCCTCATAGCTTCAGCCAAAAACTCTTTATTCTCCAACCACCAATTGAAAACACGGAAGGGACTAGGACCCCAATCAACCTTCGACACACCTATTCCAACAGGGTTATGATCAGAAACACTTCTATGAAAGCCTTTTTGAAACAAATTTGGAAACCAGTTCAAGATTTCAGGGGAGAAGAGGAATCTGTCCAAACGAGCCCACGAGGCCTTCTCCCTAAAGTTCGTCCAAGTGAAGGATAAACCTTGCAACGGAATATCAATAACTTCCATTTCCCTGACAAAAGAATTGAAACTTCTCATTGCTGTTAACTGGTTTTAACCATCATGAAAGGGTTTTAATGACGGTTTTATAAGCGTTGTTAAAGCCACTGTAATAAAAAGTTTATCACGGTTTAACTTTTTAAAACCAAATTAAATCTTTCATGATGGTTAAGATATACTGCTTTATTACGTTTAGTGGTGATAAAATCATTATCAAGCAGTATATCGTCCAGTGGTGAGTTGAACTTTCTCTCTCACGCATTTTGTTGTTGTTAATTTGATTTGCGTTTGATGTTTGGTTAGACATATAGATTAGGTTTGATTGATTAGATTTATTGTTCATTAGGTTTGTTTGATTAGGTTAGGTTAGGGTTTAAAGTTCTGTAAAAATTTTGTTGAAGACGATGAATAGAACATTCTCCGAGCCTTTTAAACCTTCATCCGAGCCTTTTCCGAGCCTTTTAAACCTTCGTTCGAGCCTTTTCCGATCCTTTTCAACCTTCATCCGAGCCTTTTTAGTAATGTGATTAGGTTTTCTGCAATTTTTCATTTTCGAGCCTTTCAAACCTTTCTCCGAGCCTTCTCCGAGCCTTTTAAACCTTCATCCGAGCCTTTTAAGTAATGTGATTATGTTTTCTGTAATTTTTCATTTCCGAGCCTTTTAAACCTTTCTCCGAGCCTTTTCCGAGCCTTTTAAACCTTCTACTGAGCCTTTTAAAGAATATGATGTAGGTTTTTGAAATTTGAATCTCGAGCCTTTTAAACCTTCATCCAAGCCTTTTCTGAGCCTTTTAAAGAATTTGATGTAGGTTTTTGTAATTTGAATCTCCGAGCATTTTTATAAAGTCTTCGAGCCTTTTTATAAAGTCTTCGAGCCTTTTTATAAAGTCTCCGAGCCTTTTGATAAAGTTTCCGAGCCTTTTTATTAATAGTACCCGAGCCTTTTCATTAAGTCTCCGAGACTTTTGAACCTCACTCCGAGCCTTTTCTTAAAGTGTCCATGACTTTTATTTTTGCAGTGTCCGATCCTTTTCATGAAGTTATATATATTAATTTCTTTTAATTTTTTTTATGTGAATATGCAGATGAGGAATCCACTGAAAGATCTTCTGAAAACTCCAGCGGAAGAAAGGTACGCGGGGAAAACAACTCGGCATGACCATTTCGGTCACCTTAGAGATATCGAAAATGCACTTAACAGTGTACCTGAAGATCTTGCGGTCGAAGAACGACGTCGGTACACTGAGTCGTGTTTTGGACATTTCCTTCGGATGCAGCGCAACATGAAGTTTTCAGTTGGCATTGTCCATCGATTGCTTATTCGTGAGTTGCATCACGACGTGCCAGAAGATGAGATGAGATGAGATGAGATGAGATTTCTTTTAGGAAAGCATTCGGTCCGGTTCTCGAAGGTTGAGTTCTGTCTGATCACTGGATTGAAGTTCGGACAACTTCCCGACACGTCGACCTATGATGTGGTACATAATGGCATACACCAGCGGTACTTTGAGGGTCGAGATGATGTCGAGTTTGGAGAGCTGAGAGCCGTTGTACGGACCGGTGGTTTTGCTGAGCAGTACGATGCGGTTAAGCTATGCTTACTGTATATGCTTAACTGGATACTAATGGGTTTGGACGAGAGAGAGAAAGTCCCATTATGGCAGTTTCGCCTAATCGAGAACTTGGACGCTTTTGATGCATTCCCGTGGGGTGCACATTTGTATAGGCAATCTATTTCTGGGTTCAAGCATGCGTTGGATGGTCGTCGGGAACGGTTCGAAAAAAGACAGCGAGAAAAGGGCGTTGAAGTACACAAGGTGGATACGTACAACATATATGGTTGTACTTATGCACTATTGGTAAGAATTTAGAATTTGATTCCATACTTTAATTGTATTTTTTATTTTCATATGATTGATGTGTTTGATTATTATTGTACTTATCTATTACGCAGATATTTGCTTTTGAGGTTATCCCCGATCTTGCCATCCAAGATTGTGGGACCCGCAGGGAAATCGAGCTATCCCCCTGTATTCTAAAATGGGAGTTGAGTCAGCGACCGAGGGGGGATAAGTTGGATTCCATTTTCATTGAACGGGTAAGTATCTGTTATGTTAACGTTAATAGTTAATAGTATGTATGCGATTACAAATGGTCTAACATTGATTTCAGATGTTTACGAGGGTGAAATTGGTGCCGACACCGGTAGAGTTGGCTGAACGGTACTATAAGGGCATTGCGGAGGGAGGCAGTCTATATGATACAGATACCGATGTCGAACATCGTACGACTACCGAACCCAGTGATACTGAGGGTCCGTATTCGAGACCCAGTGATACTGAGTATCCGCATTCGGGACCCATTGATACATATGGTTCTGACGTGGAGGGTCGTAGTAGGAGTCCCGTGAGGCATAGGCGGGTTCGATTTGTGTTGCCCACAGAGCCTCGACCTGAAAGTCACTCCCGACGAGGCGTCAGAGGGCATTCAGAGGTACGTAAAAGTAGTTGCACCGCAGTATTGAATCTCAAAGCAGTTGGAAACTTTTAGTACTCACAACGTGTTTATTTTTTTTCATTTCAGGACTGTAGGTATACTGAACTGCTGGATGCGTTTCGAGAGTTTCGGGATGAAGTGCAAAGGACTGACAAAAAGCGAGATCAACAGCATCAGGAGTTACTGGATTTGATTCGGGGTCTTCAGGGTTCGACATCGTAGACACCTACTGAAGGCAGACGGTCCGATGACCCACCATTTGATGACACGTCGATCGATGACCAATACCTACACTTCAGTAATATAGACATGTTTGGTAGTTATCAGGGCGGAGCAGACTTACAGACTGGGCGTCAGCCGCACCCTAGTATGCAGACAGTGTCTGATCAGTAGGGGCTAGGTGTGACCCCAAGAGAGGAGGTTACTGGTGGTACTGATGACACTGAGGCAGCACATATGGAGATAGAGCAGGTACCTCATACGGTATTACCAGACCCTGTTGTTCATCCCCAGGACTTGGGATAGAGTGCCTCCATACTGCGCACCCCTTTGGTTGATCCTAGTGCAGCGCATCCCTCCATTCATTCCACGGGGATAGAGTTTCTCCGTCCTGCTGCACCCATCGGGTCTATCCCAGCAGGGCTTGCAGGCGATCCACGAGGACAGAGTTCCTCCATACAGAGCACCCATGCTGGCAGCAAACGGGGACGGAGTCCCTCTATACAGAGCAGACGTTTAGTGGATCCCCATGGTTTGGATCGGAGTCCCCCACCCCTTCAGCGTCAGGATCGGGTTCGCAGACCAGGTTGGCAGGAGCGGAGCCCATACACTGACCCCTGTCAGCCGAAGAGGGCAATGACTATGCCACAGCCACCACATGTATGGGCGCCCCACGAACTGATAGATCCTGATCACCTAGCGGCGTACCAAGCGTACAAGAGGAACCTGACGGGGGAATTGTAAGTATAATCGTAGATATTACAATCTCTGTATTTTTTTTGAAACAGCTTAGTAAAACTGACTTGACTTGGTTATCTAACTTCTTCAACAATAATGCAGGCGTGATGTGGATCTACACTTGCCAGTCGATGTCCTATGGTTCCACCAGTTTCAAAGCAACTTTATGGAGTTGGAGGATACGGTATGTTCATAACTGTAATATATGTATATGTTGTTACAAAAATTGTACAATCCTAACAAATGAAAATGTTCAAACTTTCAGCACATTGACGCCTACTTGAAGATTCTACGGAAGCGTCAGCGAGCATTTCCCACTGTCTACGGTCCGAGGATCAACATACTAGATTCACAGTTTTATGTAAGTGTTTAAATTGTACGGTATTTGCTTGTGCATTGATGTGTTTCATACATCTATAACCTAACGTTTTTGTACAGGCATGGTTATGTAACCGCTGGGACAGGAAGATGGGAAGTGGGTCTGATAGACCCCGTACAGGTTGGTCTTCACAGAAGCAGAAGTGGTCCGAAGAAGACCTTACGGTGGTACGTGGGCTGCTCCCGCTAGGAAACTTACCATGGCACAATGTTGACTCCGTGAGTGTTTATTTTACATGTTTTCCATTAAAGTTTTGAAAAATAAATGTCACATTGATCGCATATTGTTGAAACACCTGCAGGTTCTGATTCCGTGCAACCTTGGACGTACGCATTGGGCCCTGGCCAGCATCGACCTCATAGGAGGCAATATCTACCTTTTTGACCCGTACAGACAGGAGGTGCCATTCAGCCACAGGAAAATGCAGCTCGCGTGCTTACGGTATTTTTTACCCTCGATGCTGCATGCGGTGAACTTTCACAATTGCAGACGGAGGGGCGATATGACGTACTCAAAGACTACTAGGGCATTCACTTTGTATTATGTGTCTGCAGACCGTGTGCCACAACAGGACACAGGGTATGACTGTTTCAAGATCTGATTTTAGCCAAATCCGTTTTCATATAATTCCATTCTAACGGTTGTTCATGTGGTGAATTGTAGGGGTAACTATGGTGCTCATACTTTAAAATTGATAGAGTATCTGGCGGTGAACAGGGATACTTTTGACTGGTCGAAAAATGATATGACCACCATTCAAGAGAAGATGGTTGTGGAGGTTTTTTGCAACTCGAAGGACTGGTCTTCGAGATAGTGATTTAGTTTATGTACATAACATTTCAGTAATGAAAAAAATTAATTTGTTTTTCTTTTTAAGTGTTTGCAATTAACAAAGGATCCAGTATGACATTACACAACACAAACAACTAAATTCAAATCAATTTCAGAAACAAAAAAAAAAAGTATTCAACATAAAACCATAACATAACTGCATCGAGCATGGTTCCCAAAGTCTGAACGATGTTGGAACACATTAGCAATCACAAGCTTTTCTCCAACATAAAATCAATCATATTACTTCTACATAAAAGCATAAGAACCAAGGGTCTCATAAAACAATTGTATTGAGCATGGTTCCCAAAGTCTAAACGATGTTGGAACACATTAGCAATCGCAAACTTTTCTCCAACATAAAATCAATCATATTACTTCTACATAAAAGCATAAGAACCAATGGTCTCATAAAACAATTGTATCGAGCATGGTTCCTAAAGTCTAAACGATGTCGGAACACATTAGCAATCGCAAGCTTTTCTCCAACATAAAATCAATCATATTACTTCTACATAAAAGCATAAGAACCAAGGGTCTCATAAAACAATTGTATCGAGCATGGTTCCCAAAGTCTAAACGATGTCGGAACACATTAGCAATCGCAAGCTTTTCTCCAACATAAAATCAATTATATTACTTCTACATAAAAGCATATGAACCAAGGGTCTCATAAAACAATTGTATCGAGCATGGTTCCCAAAGTCTGAACGATGTTGGAAGACATCAAGTTGGAGACATGTTTCTCAATCACAAGCTTTTCTGGTGGCAATTCGTCTTCCTCTTGTACTGCCTTGTTATGTTTGATCGTCTTCCTCTTGTACGGCTCCATTCATTCCACTGGCGTGTCCTTCTGAGGGCATGTTTGTTTGTTGTGTCCTATTGTGTGACAAATGCTACACTTGCGACGGTAATCATTGGGGACAATTGTCCTGGGACCTTCATTAACCATAGGCGGATTCGAACACCACCTGCTATTATGTCCTGGTTGTCCACATCTTCTACACGACTGTGTGGTTGTCCTCTCTGAAGACGATACGTGTCGACTCTCCATAGGGCGACCTGATTGTCTCTTCGTCTTTGGATTTAAAACCACCCGCGCTGCGATATCGGATGGAACCACCCATGAAGAAGGATGGCCAACAGGCATAATAGGAACCGAGTATGCATCAATAAGTGTCTCCCTCTTGTAGTAGTCTGCACACAGAGATGTGAAATCCAAGTTCCGCTCCCTGCAACAATGAAAACAGTGAGACTCACGTTTGGTTATAGAAAAGCGTTAAATGTAACTTGTCATGTACCTTGCCGCTGCGACTGCGTGTGAACAAGGTAAAAAGTCCATTTGGAATTTGTTGCACGTGCAAGTCTTCCGGGCTAAGTTAACCGTCCACTATTTTCCCTTGTGTTTGACGGAGAATATGTTCCAGTCAACTGCATTTACGGTCATATAACTGCATTTCTCGACCCGTTTCTGGATCACCCATGTGCTGCGTCGGTCAATCGATGACGCATGAATTGTGCAGCTATATGAAGATCGTGAAACCATTTCTGTGGCATATTCCTAATGAACTCTGCCAGTGTCATTAGTGGCAGTTGCCGTGCGAATTTTAAGCATGAGTTTATGCACTCTGCAACATTTGTGGTCATCAACCTGTACCTTCTTTGGGGACAGTGAACGCGGGACCACTTGTGTGGACCGGCATCAATGGCATAATCATATGCACCCCTGTGCAGCTTACGTAACTCCTCCATGTGGCGATCGTATTGGATTTCACTGTACGACCTAGCAGCACTATCCATTATGTCGGTAACATCCTTTCTGTGGAATCGCTTCTTCATATTTTCACCAAAATGCCAGCAACATATGGTATGGGTTGCATAAGGGAACAGTTTAGAAATCCCTGCTTCAATGCTTGCATGGCGATCGGAAATGAA
Source organism: Acer yangbiense (assembly GCA_008009225.1). Classification (NCBI taxonomy): domain Eukaryota; kingdom Viridiplantae; phylum Streptophyta; class Magnoliopsida; order Sapindales; family Sapindaceae; genus Acer; species Acer yangbiense. Next base: position 53,016,689 of record CM017764.1, on the reverse strand, counting down.
AACCAGGTCATCTATATGACCAAGGGCCCCTCTCAAGCATTCCAAAAACCACTCCCATGAATCGTTGTTTTCTGAGTCACCATACCCAAAAGCAATTGGATACACCTGTTCGTTTCCATCTTGTGCAGTTGTAACAAACATTGTACCCCCGAATCTTCCCTTCAAATGTGTACCATCAACTGCAATCACATGACGCATACACCTCCGAAAACCTCTAATTGAGGACCATAACGACATGAAAAAGTAAAGGAATTTACCATTGTCTGCGCACTGTAAGTCCGTGATTGTGCCAGGATTTTGTTGTTCGAGAATGTATGCAAAAGATGGCAGCAGTTGGAAAGTTTCTTCGTGCGTTCCATAGCTTAATGACAATGCATATTACAGGGCATCATGTGCTTTACTGTACATGATTTGGATGCCATACATTGTTTTCATATCGGCAATTATGTCCTTGGGACGCATGAGACGTCTATCATGTTGCTGAAATCTAGGGGCAACGACTTCTCCGATTGTGACTGCACTAGCTTGTCGGTGCCGACGGTGAATCTCCTCCAACGGACAACTGTGTTCATTGACAAAACTTCTGACTTGAAAGTAAGTCCCTTCATCTCTCCTCACCGCTCTTAATTTCCACGTACATTCGTCAATGATGCAGACCAGATGTAAAGTTGTCTTATTCAACCTTTTCACCTTCTATTCAAAGTTCTGCCGCATTGAAAAATAGCTAACTAGCCTTTTCAAATCCTTTTTACTCGGAAAAAAAATGACCTTTATAAATCATGGTTCTAGGTTCTTGTGCTGCGAATGTGCTGCTTGTACCAGTACCAAACGAGTATGCATCTGCTCCGGGAATAACCCACGTTGTCACATTATCAGAATCAGATACTGTTACGTTATACCGGACCTCGGAAGTCCCAGCCATATCTGGTGCAGTGCAACTAACTCCTTGTACACGTCTACCATGTGTATGAATTTGTTCAGGCACTTCATCCACATTTTGCAGATCATCAACCTGTTCATTATTTGCATCATTATCCACGTAATGGTTCGGGTAATTGTTCTGCTCATTGTAATGCTCATTGTACTGCTCATTGTACTGCTCATTGTACTGCTCATTGTACTGCTCAATTCGACACCCAAACACATCAACAATTTGAGGTTCAACTACATCTGTATGGTTGACCGTTACCGGTGGGACACCACACATATTTTCCCCACCTTCGGTGGCACTCCTTTGGGTGAACCCTTGGTTGCTACCGCTAAAGGATCCAAACTGTTGGGTATTTTCAGGACGAGGAATATCATTCCCTATCATATCTCCAACCGTCCTCTCAGTTACACTGACACATACTTGAGGGATCACTCGATCTTCCCCCAGCATAAACTGGACATCGTCGTCATTCCTTATAAATGTGCGACATGTACTGACAGGAACGATTGATACTAATGACAGATCAACATTGAATTTGTTTTCATCGTATTTCACAATGGTATGCACGATCGCCAACAATTCTTCGTAAGTCATATTCTTTGACACATACATTCCTTGGTTATCGGATCCAATAAACCTCTGACTTCCATCGGGAAACTGCTCCCATCGACCGTTGTAAGATATTACAATCCTAACCCGATTCATGATGCTGTCAAATTATTCATCACTAACAATTAATAAAAACACAGGACTAAAAAATATTTTCACATCTTACATTTACAAAGGCTCGGGTGAGGATATTGAAAAGGCTCGGAGAAGACTTCAAAAGTCTCGAACATTTCTCTAAAAGGCTCGATACTTATTCATTTCCAAGGCAAGGCAAAGGATCGGAAAAGGCTCGGTGAAGGCAATAAAAGGCTCGGAAATTTGTAGAAAAGGCTCCATACTTATTCATTTCAAAAAAAGGAAAAGGCTCGATGAAGGCAAGAAAAGGCTCGGAAACGGCTCGGTGAAGGCAATAAAAGGCTCGGAAATTTGTAGAAAAGGCTCCATACTTATTCATTTCAAAAAAAGGAAAAGGCTCGATGAAGGCAAGAAAAGGCTCGGAAAAGGCTCGGTGAAGGCAATAAAAGGCTCGGAAATTTGTAGAAAAGGCTCCATACTTATTCATTTCAAAAAAAGGAAAAGGCTCGATGAAGGCAAGAAAAGGCTCGGAAAAGGCTCGGTCAAGCCAATAAAAGGCTCGGAAATTTGTAGAAAAGGCTCCATACCTATTCATTTCAAAAAAAGGAAAAGGCTCGATGAAGGCAAGAAAAGGCTCGGAAAAGGCTCAGTCAAGGCAATAAAAGGCTCGGTCAAGGCAACAAAAGTCTCGGAGATCCAACAAAAAATATTACAGTTTTCTATATAAACAAATGAAAATGTGAACAAATTAACAGAAGTATTTGCCAGAAATATTACCTTCTTGTACTGAAGCACGTCCAAACGTTTTATAAGTTGAAGAAGAAAGTCGATCCAACCTTGAATTTTTATTTCGAGAGAGAAAGTGGAGAGAGAAAGTGTCATTTTTTTGGAAGTGTGGAGAGAGAAAAGTATAAACAGAATAACATAAATGAAGAACTAAGGGCAATTTTGGTAGTTCACCATAATTGGTGCCTTTTAAACTTAACTTATTAAAGTACTGACAAAGTCACCAAATGAGTTCAAAAGAGTGACATTTCCCACCATTTCCACTTAATAAAATTCGTAATAACTTGATTACAGTTTGATAAACGTGTGATAGCTTAATCACGGTTAATAAAAAATGTTATCCAATTATCGCATATTTTAAAATTGGTTTGGGGTGATTTTTGATTACTTTTTGTTGAGTTTCTGGATTGCTGGGGAACGGGGGTTTTCTTTTTGCTTGCTGTAGCTGTTTCAGGAGAAGCTGTCCAAGGAGAACAAATTGTATCTCATCTTGTCAGCTCTCTGCAGATAGGCACATTACAAGTTTGAGCAATTCCAAATTGGTAGTGTCATGGTTTTATGGAGAAGGTGTGGGGAATTTTAAGCATGTCAAGGTGCTGGATCAAGTGGTGAAAGTTTGGTATGGGGAGTCTGATGCATTTTTGGTTCATCTGTTCAGATTTTTTGCTGTTTTGGGGGGTCTGTTGAGCTTTATGCGTGACTTCTCGGTTTAGCTCGGTCTTGCGGCATCTGATTATGTGTGCTCTTTTGTTTTGGTTTTGTTTTGGCTTGTATGTTGTTGTGCAAGACCTTAGTTTCTTGTGGTTTGGGTACTGTCGTCTTCCACCTGATTTGTTTTGTTTGTGGATTTTCTTTTGCCTTTTGTGGCTTCTCTAATAAATTTGCCATTTCCAAATTTATTTTTTTAAAGGACCATGATACTTTGATGTCAGTTTTAAATTACGTCATAAACATACGACGAATTAAAAAGAATAGTATCACTTGATCATGGCTAAAAAAAAACAGTGATAAAATTACGTGATAAAAGCCTATTTTTCTTGTAGTGCGGAATTGATGGCAAGGCCTATTATTATTATGAGTGATTCGAAGACAGCAGTTGAATAGGTGAATGGCAGGGCTGCTGAGAGTGGTAGTCAGGAGAAGACTATTAGAGACATCCGCAGTTGGTTGGAAAGCTTCAGTCAAACGGTGGTGGAGTTTTGTCCTAGAAATTGAAACTCCTTTGCGGACTCCTTAGCTAAGAATGGTTCGGTCCTTGGTAATGAGATTCTGTGCTGGAGTGATGTATGAGTTGTTTTGCTCGTTTCTTTCTGCTGGTTGGTTCCCCTGTTGTTGCTGTGCTTCTCTGTTTTTGTCTGGGTTGGTGTTTGGGTGATGTAGTCTTGGTTGTTTCTTGCCCTTCTTGTTGGGTGGTTCGTTTTTGTTTGCTGTTTTCCTGGCTTGGTGCGTTTTTGTTTGTTGTTTTCCTAGCTTGGTGCCTTTCTATTGAATTAGTTTGTTGCTTTTAAAAAAATAAAAATTGAAGAACAAAATGAAGAAACTAAAACAGACACGGAACAAGAAACCAAAGCAAAACATGGAAATCATAAACCGAAATGCAGTAATTTGAAGTAATCTGGAAAAGATTCAATAAAAGGAAAAAAAAAAAATGGTTGCAATGGACTAATTTGAAGCTAAAAAGTCTTGAAAGACATACCTCAAATAACTTGCATGTAAACACATTTTTACTTTGAAAATCGATACCAGATACTTGTGCCCATGAATCGACGCTAATAACTATCACAAGATTGGTGCTTTTACACACACAGAGAGAGAGAGAGAGAGAGAACCTGGGTTGCAGAGGCAAGTATGACAATCTTCTTCTTCTTCTTCGTTTTTTGATAGTCGATCGTCACTACCGTTGGATCACCGATTTTTTTGCATAGCTACCTAGAGAGCCTCCATTTTTTTTTTTTTACAAAACGAATGTCCACGTCAGGAAACAATTTAAAAAAACACACACAAATTGATGACGTGTGTAAGCACGTTATCACAAACTGCCGACGTGTCATGACATGTCAGTCTAGAGTTCCTAACAATGATAAGCATGCATGAAAATTTCAACCAAAACATCAAAAATTCATCAAACAATATTGTTAGTTTTTAAATTTGAAATTAAATTACTCATAAAATTTTATAAACTAAAAATTATAGTAATTATAAAATTTCAAAACAAAATAAAATATTTAAATTTATAATATTCATAAAACCATATATAATTGGAAGATCGATTCTTGGTGTTGATAAAGAATTAAGTCAAATTAAATTTATGTAAATTTGGGAAAGGGGAGGAGAGAATAATTATAAAAAAAGAAAAATAAAAATATAAGATAAAATAAAATAGGTCACATCGCCTCATGAGTCAGGAAGAAAGTCTGCAGAAAACAACATATAAATACCTCAAACACTCCTAGTCCCACCGCTACACGGTCTTCCTTCTTTTTATTAGGAAACAAATCATTATTTTATTTATTTATTTTATACTTAAAAAAAAAAAAAAAGAATCTCAACGACAATCCATCCCTCATATAGACTATGAATGCATAAAAAATAGAAGGAAATCAAAATGTATTCCGTGAACAAAACACTAATAATTTCTGAAAAATCGGGAATAATTTGGTATTTGGAAAAACCATGAGGACCAATTTAATTACTTATTTAAATGTCGCAAACTACTGGGAAATAAATATTAATAAATAAATAAAAAAACAAACAAACTTTCAAAGTTTGCGGGTTCTTCACAAGACGCACTAAACTCTCCCCATATTGGGCATTGTGACCCTATCTGTGAGCAGTAGATTATACTTTAATTCGAATTTTACTAATTTATTTAGTTACCAGTTACCAAAATAATTTATTTATCTTATTATTACTAATCAAGGATGTCGTATATAGCTAGAATGACTCTCATAAATTGTAAATACTAATTTGATAAAAATTAATCGGATTGAAGCTATAGTGTCATCGTTTGCTAGAATCGAAATATCTGTGAGATCGGGGTCACAATTTGTATCCTTGATCTCAATTTGTATCGATTGAACAACACGTTGTGGACAATGAAAACTTTATTTACGCACGTAGTTACTAAACTAAAAGAAAGAAAAGAAGGCATAATTAATCTGATTAAGCTTCAATAGCTAAAGGAAGGTCTTCAAAAATAACTCAAATCCATTGAAGGTGATCGTGGTAGCTTGGTTTTCTTGTTAATGAGGGTCTCAATTGTTTAGATTTTGTTTGTTGTGATGGCCCTCCACTTCTCCAGGATGTTTTAATCAGCAATTCATTAGGAGTTTTGGTTTCAACTTTCATTAATATCCTTGTAATTTTCTATTTTTCTAATTATATATATTTTTTCCAAAGCCAGTTTGTTTTTATAATTTAGATTTTTCTTCAAGGATCAATTAATTAATGTCATATATAATTCAATGAAAAAACATGAAGAAATTAATTAAAAGAGGGCCAATTAGCTCTTCTTTCACATTTCAAACAGCATTTATAATACAATATCCATTTACTCTTTGAATATATGATTGAGTACATTTGACGAAAATAAATAAAAAGATCATATCATCATCCGATCACTGGCGGCAGGGACAAGGTGCTGGGTTCTGTTTTCCTGTGAACGTCAATTTTGCATTCGCACACTCAAGTTTCTCAGGCAGTTTATCAGGGCCTTTGTAGACCAAATCAATGTTAGCCATATCAACACAGCAAGGAAACGTCTTACTGCACACTACATTAACAGCTGCGTCCGAAATCGAAGTACCCGTAATGTTCCTAAAATGAATGTCGCTGAGTAGAACGTTTGATGGCTGTAGCATATATACAACATAAATGATCATAAATCACCAAGAAAATTAATTGTTATTTTAAAATTATTGAATTAAGTTGCAAAAATTTAAGAACATATATAAATTAATTACCACAGGACTTTTGGAGCCATATTCCTGATCAATTACGATGGGGTTCTTAACCATATCCATGACGAGGTTTTGGAAAGTGATACCGGTTGCTTTCAGATTAGGCGAATTAAGCCAGGTCTTGATCCTAGCTCCGTTGGTGGTTCCAGTGAATTTGCAATCAGTCACCAAAACCTTGTTCACATTTTTCTCATCCTTGTACTTGCCAAGGCTGCCAAGGCTGCTCCATAAAACAAATGCATGAGACCATTTGACGAATATTTATTTTGGATCTTCAATATTGTTAAAAATATGTGACAGTTTAATTAAATACCTGATACCGTGTCCAGGGCCACATTGGATACCGGAGATAGTGACGTCAGTGTTACCTTGTCCAACGGAAACGCAATCGTCACCTGTTCCGATTTTGGAGTTGAGTACTTTGACGTTACAAGAATTGCTTATGTGCATACCATCTGTGTTAGGGCTCTCATCCGGGGCAGTAATGGTGAGGCTGTGTGCTGTGAAGCCGGTGCTGTCAACTACGTGCATGTGAAATGCTGGTGGATTGAGAGAAGTAAACCCAGAAATAACAGTATTTGTCACTTTGCAGAATTTAATTGACTGCATAAAACAAAGAAACAAACACATTCATTATTTCAATACTTTTCAAGGGTAATTTTATTTTTTTTCTCTAATAATATTAATGCTCACAGATGGGAGTTCGAGATGGCAGTTATTTTGGTGGACACATTTACTGGAGGACCAGAAACTTGCGCCTTGTCCATCAAAAGTTCCTCTGCCAGTAACTTGCAAACCATCAATTTTTTCAAAAGCAAACCAGGTACGATCTGTATACGCATTCTTGTCTGTGTCTGCTTTTAGGGTACCCTGAATTTCAAAGATTATAGGGTTCTTGCATGGTCCTTCCAAAAGCACTGGTGACATCTCAAATGTTCCTGGGGGAATAAGAACCTTCGCTGGAGCAACAGATTGGCATGCTTGCACCCAAACCTTAGTAAGTGCCTGCACATATACACATGCACACATCATATATTCATCACTACAGGTTAATTCATTTCAGGTTTTTTTCATGTATAACAAGAAACAAAATAAGCAATTATTTCTAATTAAGAATCTTACCACTGCATTTTGTTTACATTGGCCAACACCTGCCTTAACACCATGCTGTGTGACATCAAAAGTGCACAAATTAGTGAGAAGGCGACGAGGAGCAAGATGGTCAGCACCATTGGCCACACAAGAGATCAAAGCCAAGCTAAGAAGTAAAGAAATCCTGACATCTTTCCCGTGAATGGCCATGGTGGTACTAGATCTTGATCGGATGATGATGAGCTGGCCCTGAAACTAGAGTTTATAGGATTATATAAATCCTATGTTATTGAAAAATGAAGTTGAGGCTATTGAATTTATATGCACGGATATGGTTTTCATTTTTCTATTTTTAGTAATTTACAGCCTAGGAAGAAATCAATTGTATGCATGTATATTGTTGCGGTTAACGTCCCGCTTTTGGGGCCGTGCTTATAGCCATAGCTATCTAACTGAAAACGAATGTATTTGCAAGAGCACAACTAGGAAAATTGAATGGCACTCCCAAATTATAGTAAACATGAATTGTCTAATTTGATCTTTATATATATATATATATATACAGATTATTTATTATCATTTCGTCCTGACAATAAATATATTAGGACGAAAAATGTGGACCACTAGATTTATATACTTTGACTTAAAGTGTATACACTTGTTAAAACTTCTCCATAATCTATGGTCCATATTCTTCATCCTGATATATTTATTGTCAGGACGAACCGATAATCGAAAGACTATATATATTTATAACAACTAAAAATTTAATATTAAATTGGGTGTCTATCGACATCAGTATACAAATGACATGAAATTGACATTAGTGCATGTATAAATGAGATGAGGTTGCAACAATGAAACGAAATAAGGTTGGCTCGATGATAAGATTCTCACACATTATTGGGAATGTGAGTTTGAATATCCCTCTTGTCAAACCCCAAATTGTAATAATTCAAAAAAAAAAAAAAAAAGACATTAATATATAATGTAACGACCATACATATTATTTGATTCATTATAAATTGAACATAAATTTGAATGAAAAAAATTATTGATATGTAAAATTTTTAATTAACTTTTAAATGAGAATGAGGCTAGGAACTATTTTATTAGTACAAACATAATCATTTTTCTTCGACATTAACTTCAAATTATTAGAACAAAGCATATCTGAATAACAGTGGAAGATGGTGAAGTAAAAGAAGTAACAGACCCCATTATGACAGCTTGCTTATTTGCACCAGCAGCAGTAGCCCTCTCGCTCGTGACACTTGCGATGCCCCTGAGGCCTGATCAAGGAATGTTTTTTCTGATTTGAAGCAGGCAGGTTTTGGATGGTTTTGCAGTAAATGCTGATGATGCAAGGTTAGGCTTCCAATGTATTCAATAAGGGCTCTGTCTGGCAAACTATTTGGGATCATATCTAGTTTAATGACAACTACTTGGGATCCTGATAAGGGGGATTACATTCTACTGGTTATTCGAAAGCTAACGAAAAATGCACAAATTAACATTTAACACTACAAGTAATAAGCATCTAAAAAAGCCTTGATCAAGAATACCTGTACAAATTGGTTGCACTTTAACAATTTATTGCCCTGAATCTGATCAATAAATTGTTAAAGTTGAGTTTTTTGCAAGCGGGAGTTCTTGCGGTTGTGCTTCTTATGATGGTTTCGTTCGTTTTGGTGGCCTCAGATATTGGATACAGCTACTGTACCTGTTCCCATCGATGGCAGAGTTGTAACAGGAACAATCGATACAAGTCCTGGCGGTAGTGGTAGCATTTGTACCTGCCCTGGTTCGCAACAACAACCACCCGAAACTCCACCATCTCATCACCACAGCGATCACCACCACCATGGCAGGAATCCGCCTTCAGCACCTGTTGTCAGGAATCCACCTCAGCATCAGCATCCAGCAATTCAACTCCCTCCAATTCCGTATATGGATCCTAGAGCACAAAGCTGTCTCCAGGAGTTCTTGGACTCAAACGTCTGAATGTCTCAGGTTGACGAAGCCCATCGCTATCAGAACCTGGCATTAATTTAACCATATTGCTGCCAACAATTCAAAGCACTTAGTAAGGATTGTGCTTCCACTTTTTTCGCCTATTTGAACCTTCCCTTTTTCCAAAATGTGTTTTATGAATACTGTAATAGGAATTAGTTTATCAGTTTCAGGTTTTTAGTATTTTTTTTTATTTTATGTTCAGGTTTAGATTATTTGATAGGTTTGTCATGTTTTTTTTGATACAGGCTTGTATCTTTTTCTGTTTATATTTAATGTAATCCGGTCAAAAATTGCAATACATTTTCTTGCTTGAGCTACTTTTTCAGGAGTTTATATTAAGGGTGACTCTATTGAACTTGGCATGAAGCAATTTTTGTGCCCGTAGTTTTCTTACCTGTGCCCGTAGTTTTCTATCCAAAAAAATAAAATAAAAAATATCTGTCCAAAAACAATTTTTACCATTAGATTATTAACCAATTTTTGACACAAGTTTATAACCACTGATTTTATAACCATTAGATTATTAAGATGTGGATGGCTAGGATCCATTGATTTTTTTTTTCCTCTCTCCATATTAATATTTTTTATCTCCTATTTTCTCTCTTCAAAATTCTCTTTCCTAAATTTACCATTTTCTCTTCCTTATATATTTTTTTACCTCTCTTCTAGTATATATATATTTTTAATTCATAATTCATTATATAAAAATCAAACAAAAACAAAATTGATAAATTAGTCGTCTTTCAACACAACACATGAACCAAAAAAATTAAAACCTATAAAAAAAAAACTGCAAGAGTAGGAATTAAACAAAAAAACAAAAAAAAAATAGCAGTACAATACAAAACAAAAAAAAATACAAAAATACAAAAAAATACAAAAAAATACAAAAAAAAAAAAAAAAAAAAAAACTATAAGTATGACACTAACAATATTTCATTATATGACACTGACAAATCCTTGTATCCGTGAATCATGATTTAGTTGTTTATATATATATATATATATATATATATATATATATATATATATATATATATATATATATATATATATATATTAAATTATTAATATTATATTTTCATTTTGTATTTTGTACAACAATTGTTTTGGTTTAATTCCAATTGTTTTGGTTTATTTTTTTTTATTTTTTATTTTTGTATATTTTTTGACAATATTTAAATAAATAAAAAACCAGAAGAGAGAAATACATAAAAGATGGGAAGAAAAAAAAAATGTAAGGAAGAGAAAATAATAAATTTAGGAAAGAGAATCTTGAAGAGAGAAAAGAGGAGATAAAAAATATTAATATGGAGAGTGGAAAAATAAATAAATTCAATGGATCCTAGCCATCCACATCTCAATAATCTAATGGTTATAAAATCATGTCAATTCTTATGTCAAAAATTATGTCTCTCGATCCTTCCCCATATATATATATAGGGTACGGATATTGACACCCATAAATATGATAATAAGCACACCCATATTTATAAGTACACCCATGTCTAAAATTTAAAATTAAAACATTACTATAAACACCCATCTTAATGCCAATAGTGCCCTTATTTAAATTAATATTTTAATTTTAGTACAATTTATTTATAAACCCTCTTAAGTTATTAATACACCCAAATATGTTGGTTTATCGGTTATTCTTTTTAAAAAGAGAAATAGAATGAGAAGAATATTACACCTACTCTTTTCGGACTTGGAATTTTGTTACACTGGGAGACCAATGTCCAAACAATGAACATAGAGGAAACCAACAACTTTAAATAGTAACCTCCCTTTACATGTCTAGTGTTTGCAAAATGGTTGTATACTTTCAGTTTACTTCAGAGACAGGGGTTTGAATCCCACATTTGTCCATTAAATTGGAAAATGGGGATGAAAGTAGCATTCCGGGCTAACAGATTCCTTATCCAATTGATGTCATATTTTAAAAATAAATGTAAATTTTTTGAACCACCGTCTTATATTCTAAAAGCACGATTACAAATTAGAATAGTTTGAGGCACTAACTGATCTTAATGCGGAGGCATTCAAAAACAGTGCTTGCAAGCAAGCAAAACATCATATTCCAGGTCGAGTAGAAAACACACTTTCTTTTTTCTGGCTTGCGAATACTAAACATAGTTACTATCTTTAAGACCCAAAAAGATTATGTAGTAGCAATTGTTGTTTCTATAAATAAGATATATTGAAATCTTATACAGATATGAGATCTAACATCTAATAAGATTTACTTGCAATATAGATTAACATAATCATATGTTGATTAAGCAACGGTTTAACATGTATAGATTATCCCAACAGATTAACATGCATATTTTACTCTAAATACTCACTTGAATTTCTGCCCCTCGATCAACTTAATAACCAAATATATGATCACAAAGTCGGACACACGGATCCATTTGCGCAATGATGTCCAAATGTGCAGGTTCCGCTGCCCCCATCTCTGTTCTTTTTCTTTCTAATTACTTCTCACTTTTGTTTATCAATACAATTCATAAAGAAAAAAATAAAAATAAAAACAAATACATACCTCTGTATGATCATAGTCATCTGAAAATTCTTTTTCCATTACTTTGTTATATGATAATGTGAGATTTTGATACTTGAAATAGAATTAGGGTTTAATTAGGATTTAGTTTAGATTTTTTTTTAATAAAGTGATATAATTGAATATATGGGTGTAAATTAATTGGTGCACATAGTATTTGGTTTATTTTTAATTAAACTAATTTGTCCTTATTGGTAAATTCCTATTAGGATATTTTTGTAATTAAAATTTGTATTAAAATATGGGTGTACTTATCATATTTATGGGTGTCAATATCGGCACCCATATATATATATATACATACATACAGATTTTCTATTATTAGTTCGAACTGACAATAAATATATAAGTATATGTATATATATAGTTATTTGGAATTCTCTCTCTAATTGTTTCCTGCTTTTACATATATATAGAAACGGTAGTAGGGTTTTTGCAGCATAGTTTTCAGAATCCAGCCGCCATATATATCGTCGACTATTCCACCGAATCTGGTGGTCGACGTACTCTCATACTTACCGGTGAGATCTCTATGTCGATTCAAGTGTGTATCTAAATCCTGGTTAGTTTTAATCACCCATTCTCAATTTGTCAAATTGCACATGGCTCGAACGGGAAGACAAAAATTTCTTCTTAAGAATAGTGCATCTCTTTACCATGTAGATCCTGAAACATCATCTCTTATGCAGAAACCATCATCATCTTATCGTAAAGTTGTTCCAATCAAGCATGATTGTCCATTTAAGGAAGAATATGATCATCAACCTTTTACTACTCCTCGTTTTTTGGTCTCTGACTCTTCTAATTAAGGGGTTGTTATTGTTATGCCTTAAAATGAATAATCCTCCTGATCATGAATATAATCCTCCTGATCATGAATTTTTCGTATACAATCCTTCCACTAGAGAGTTCAAGAAAATACCCAAAATAGAATCCGAGAAAGAATCCTATGATATGATCTCCACATTACATGGCTTTGGATATGCTGAATCCATAGATGACTACAAGTTTGTTAGAGTTTTTATTAAAAGAAAAATCATACAGATTTTCTCTCTAAGAAACAATTCTTGGAAAACTATTAAATGTGATTTTCCTTTTAGTATTGAAAGACAGATTTTTCATTGGATGCATGGGATCCCACTCAACGGAGCAGTTGATTGGGTGGTTGATGTGTTTGATTTCAAGCTTAAGCATTATTCCAGACAGATTGTGGCATTTGATTTTGTCGAAGAGAAGTTGAAAACTTTATCAATACTTAATCAACTACTTCCACTTCATATGTTAACTAAGTTTATATGTTGGGAGATTATCTTTGCATATTCAATCATAGTCTCAGCGAATTTTGGATTATGAAGGAATATGGTGTCGAACAATCTTGGACTAGAATTTCGATACCAAAGAAGGAGAAGCCAGACATGAGCAGAATTCGGCAGAAAAACCGTGGATTCTTGTTTCTAACTTTAGATGATGATGGATGGTTATTTGGCTATGAAAAAAATGAACGAACATATAGGCTCACTGTTTTTGATGGTATCAGACGTTATAATGCGCATGTGTACGTGGAGAATGTTGTGTCCCCTAACTTTTACACCAACGTCATCACAAGTGATCAAGGTATCTGATTTTGTTTTATATTGATAGTTAGGCGTCACAAATAACAATTATCAGTAATTTTTCTTGATTCTGGTTTCATGTTTTCTATTGATTTTAATTTAATTTGTATTATGTATGATATATGCATGATTGTACGTGTTGACAAAACTAGAGAGAAAAAATGTCAATCAAAGAAAGGGCAAGTAATTATTATATCAAATCAATGGCTGGATATTTCGGTTTTTATCAAATTTTTTATTTTATTTTAAAGATTTCCAATTTTTGTTACCAGGAGAGCTGTTGTGGGATTTTGGTTTGGTTGAGGCTGGAGATCGAGCACCAAAACGAAAAAGGCATATGAAGACATAATGTGTGCTTGAAGGGGTAGACTGCATTTATATTTATATATATATTAAGTTTATTTAATTTCTTCTTCTTTATTGCAATTTGATTAAGAATTGTATCCGTAGGTTGAATGGTTATAAGATTATTATTATGTAATTCCGTTTTTTTTTTTTTTCTTTCAGTTAGACATCCCAACTTATATTTATGACTTGTTGAAATATAATTTCTCATAACATACCTGTTCTTGACAAGTTCTTGACCACATCGATCGGCGTTATATTTCTCCTTGCCACAAACTATTTCTGATATACAACCTGTTTCTTCACTAAGTACAAAGTCTGTCACTTTTCTACCATAAATAAATTCATAATCTCTAGTTCTCATGGAATCCATCCACAGCCCAAAAATCTTTTCTTTAAGCGTTCCCTGACACCATACCAAATCGAAGTTTTTCTGTTTCCATCAACAAAAGCAACGAATTAGAGTTGTTCCCCATAATTGAATCGATCAAACCTGGTGAGCAAGGATGTAGTATAGAATTCCCAAAGTTGCAGCAGCACTATATTTCTCTGCAGGAGCAAACAGACCTACTTGAAACAATGGGCTGATAAACATCCCGATAGAGCATACAAACTATTTGAAAAGCTCCCTTGCGGTAACTACAAATCAAACCTCTAGATAAGATGCTTCAGCTTGTCATCGGTGAATGTATTCAAGTAATGATAAATAAATTATCCGGCGATGGAATTCAACAGCAATGAATAGGATTCTTACTTGAATCATATTTTTTCCAAACTACATCAGTGTTGTCAAAGTCAATTATTGAGAACAGAAGATGGATTCATGTGAGAAAAGAAGTCACAAAGTAACGAAGAACAACAGTTGTAAAATGAGCACAAGACACTATATTATATACATACCTGCAGCCATTAGCGCAAGTGATGTTAATCTATCGACCAATGGTACTCGATTAAACTGCACACAGTGCAATGAAGATCAATTTACAAGAAAACATTTTGCCATTGCACTAAGAACAGTAATAAGCAAGGGCATACTTGAGTATAAAACAAGGTTCCTAATGGAGTCGGCAGCTGAGGAAGATCTTGGAATATCGGAAATTCAACCTGCAGAATGATCCTTAGCTTGTTAAGACAGTGCTTAGACACTTAAACTTGTACTCAAATCCAATCTTCAACCAAAATATCATCAATATTAGTTACCTCCAATCCCTCCTCAGAGTATAGCAGATTTCATCCGGTTGGTGAGGGGCTCATCGACAAGGCTAAATTTGTTCTGGTAGGGATACCAAAAACCTATAACGATACTAAAATCTAAATATTAAGCTACAGAAGATTAACCAATTACTAATGCAAAGCTTTTCAAGCCTTAAAGGTTCATAATAGTATCTAAATTCGTTTTCTTGCTCTTCCAATCCAATTATTTAGCATCATTTTTGATTACTTTTACCAAGCAATCAAATTTATGATATAAAGGGTACATAAAAGTCATTGAAGCTTGTCAAATGACAACAAAGTTGACTTGACAATGAATCCTCTTACCCTACATTTGCATAATCAGTAATTTGAAGAACAAAATTTTGAAGGCTTGTGAGTTGATTGGGTCTAATCTGGAATTGATGGCAAGGCCTATTATTATTATGAGTGATTCGAAGACAGCAGTTGAATAGGTGAATGGCAGGGCTGCTGAGAGTGGTAGTCAGGAGAAGACTATTAGAGACATCTCCAGTTGGTTGGAAAGCTTTAGTCAAACGGTGGTGGAGTTTTGTCCTAGAAATTCAAACTCCTTTGCGGACTCCTTAGCTAAGAATGGTTCGGTCCCTGGTAATGAGATTCTGTGCTGGAGTGATGTATGAGTTGTTTTGCTCGTTTCTTTCTGCTGGCTGGTTCCCCTGTTGTTGTTGTGCTTCTCTGTTTTTGTCTGGGTTGGTGTTTGGGTGCTGTAGTCTTGGTTGTTTCTTGCCCTTCTTGTTGGGTGGTTCATTTTTGTTTGTTGTTTTCCTGGCTTGGTGCCTTTCTATTGAATTAGTTTGTTGCTTTAAAAAAAAAAAAAAATTGAAGAACAAAATGAAGAAACTAAAACAGACAAGGAACAAGAAACCAAAGCAAAACATGGAAATCATAAACCGAAATGCAGTAATTTGAAGTAATCTGGAAAAGATTCAATAAAAGGAAAAAAAAAAATTTGGTTGCAATGGACTAATTTGAAGCTAAAAAGTCTTGAAAGACATACCTCAAATTACTTGCATGTAAACACATTTTTACTTTGAAAATCGATACCAGATACTTGTGCCCAGGAATCGACGCTAATAACTATCACAAGATTGGTTTGGCAAAGAAGACAACGCCTTGTGAAAGAGAGTGCTTTGCGCTAAGTATGGGCTTCCGGAGAGTGGTTTCAGATGGGATTGGCGTGCTTCTAGTGCTGATTCCTTCTTTGTTAAAGCGGTGGGCAGCCTCTTGGTGGAAGGATCTAAGTCAGCTACGGTGCTTAAGGACAGCTTGAAGGTTATTATTGGTAATGGTCACAAGGCTAGATTTTGGGACGATATTGTGTGGGATTCGGTTCCTCTAAAAAGAGCCTTTCCTAGGATCTTTGCTTTGGCTAGAGATAAAGAAGGGGTCATTAAAAATTTTGGCAGCTGGATAGATTCTTCTTGGGTGTGGAAAGTGGCTCTCCGCAGGCCTTTGTTTGACTGGGAGGTGCACCAGTGGAATAACTTCATGTTTTCTCTCGATAATGTGGTGATTCGAAATTCTATGCAAGACACTTTTGTTTCAACCTTGAATTCCAATGGGTCCTTTTCGGTAGGATCGTTTCGAAGAGCCATAGAAGATCTTGGAGAGGATATTGTTATATCTGCTCCGCTGGAGACTTTCTTAACTTGGAGGGGAATCGGCCCTCCTAAGACCGAAGTGTTCGTTTGGCAACTCTTAAGGGGCAGGATTTTGGTTAAAAGTAGGCTGTCATGTTTTGGGTGAAGGCCGGCTGGTGGGGTGGAGTGCCCGATGTGCAGTTTGGAGGAAGAAAGCGTGGATCATCTTTTCCTGCGCTGCTCCTGGTCAAGGAAATTGTGGAATAAATGTTTGAGCTGGTGGGAGGTGGCTAGGTGTGCGACCTTTTCTCTTCAGGAGTGGTTTGTGGGGTGGGATGAACTCTGTCTTGCAGTCTCGCAAAGAAGAACGTGGAGATTAGGGTTTTTGGCTACTGTGTGGACCATCTGGGAACAGAGAAACCAAGTGGTGTTTAAAGGTTATGTGTGTGATGTTGAAGCGTCTAGTGATTTGATCAAATTCCGTGTGGCTTGGTGGTTTAAACACCACAGAAAAGGCTGCTCGGACTCAATGACTTCTCTTGTTCTCAATATCAGAGACTGTTGTAAAGTTGCCAAGCCTCCAAAAGCTGCTAAGAAGAACTCTTGGTTCCCTCCAGATTTTAACTCCCTAAAATTCAATGTGGACGGGTCGGCGAGAGGCTCTCTGGGTTTAGCGGGCATTGGGGGTGTCTTGAGGGACTGTAAAGGCAAGGTGTTATGCACCTTTTCTTCCTTTATGGGTCATCTCCTTCCTGTTACTGCAGAAATTTTGGCTGTCCTGAGAGCGTGCCAGCTTTGTGCTTCGTGTTCTTTGGTTAGTTCGAAAAATATTAGTATTATTTCTGACTCAAAATCTGTGGTTTCCTGGGTCAATGATGAGGGTATGGGCAACCTAGTGCATCTAAATTACATTTTGGAGATTAGAGAGTGGATGAGTTCATTAGGCAATATTTCTGTCATCTACAACTCGAGGAGTTCGAACTCTTTTGCGGATAGCTTGGCAAAGAAAGCTGTCGAATCTCAGGAGGATTTGTTGGAATGGAGCCTGGGGTGATTTTGTTTTGGTAGCTGTGTGTTCCTTGTGGGTGGTCGATTTTGTTTGTCTGTTTAGTCCTGTTTTGCGGCCTTTGTTTTGCTGTTGCGTTTTTTGGTTGTTCTGGTTTGTGGTTGTGCTCGCCTTTCTGCTGTGCCTTGGAGGGCGGGGTTTGGCTAGTGTTTTAGGGTCCCTGTGGCCGCTCTTTGGTTCTGTTGTTTTGGTGGTTCCTGTTTGAATAAAATCTTCTTTAAAAAAAAAACTATCACAAGATTGGTGCTTTGACAGAGAGATAGAGAGAGAGAGAGAGAGAGAGAGAGAACCTGGGTTGCAGAGGCAAGTATGACAATCTTCTTCTTCTTCTTCGTTTTTTGATAGTCGATCGTCACTACCGTTGGATCACCGATTTTTTTGCACAGCTACCTAGAGAGCCTCCATTTTTTTTTTTTTACAAATCGAATGTCCACGTCAGGAAACAATTTAAAAAAAAACACAAATTGATGACGTGTGTGAGCACGTTATCACAAATTGCCGATGTGTCATGACATGTCAGTCTAGAGTTCCTAACAATAATAAGCATGCATGAAAATTTCAACCAAAACATTAAAAATTCATCAAACAATATTGTTAGTTTTTAAATTTGAAATTAAATTACTCATAAAATTTTATAAACTAAAAATTATAGTAATTATAAAATTTCAAAACAAAATAAAATATTTAAATTTATAATATTCATAAAACCATATATAATTGGAAGATCGATTCTTGGTGTTGATAAAGAATTAAGTCAAATTAAATTTATGTAATTGGGAAAGGGGAGGAGAGAATAATTATAAAAAAAATAAAAATAAAAATATAAGATAAAATAAAATAGGTCACATCGCCTCATGAGTTAGGAAGAAAGTCTGAAGAAAACAACATATAAATACCTCAAACACTCCTAGTCTCACTGCTACACGGTCTTCCTTCTTTTTATTAGGAAACAAATCATTATTTTATTTATTTATTTTATACTTTAAAAAAAAAAAAATTAGAAAGGAATCTCAACCACAATCCATCCCTCATATAGATTATGAATGCATAAGAAATAGAAGGAAATAAAAATGTATTCCGTGAACAAAACTCAATAATAATTTCTGAAAAATCGGGAATAATTTGGTATTTGGAAAAACCATGAGGACCAATTTAATTACTTATTTAAATGTCGCAAACTACTGGGAAATAAATATTAATAAATAAATAAAAAACAAACAAACTTTCAAAGTTTGCGGGTTCTTCACAAGACGCACTAAACTCTCCCCATATTGGGCATTGTGACCCTATCTGTGAGCAGTAGATTATACTTTAATTCGAATTATACTAATTTATTTAGTTACCGGTTACCAAAATAATTTATTTATCTTATTATTACTAATCAAGGATGTCGTATATAGCTAGAATGACTCATAAATTGTAAATACTAATTTGATAAAAATTAATCTGATTGAAGCTATAGTGTCATCGTTTGCTAGAATCGAAATATCTGTGAGATCGGGGTCACAATTTGTATCCTTGATCTCAATTTGTATCGATTGAACAACACGTTGTGGACAATGAAAACTTTATTTACGTACGTAGTTACTAAACTAAAAGAAAGAAAAGAAGGCATAATTAATTTGATTAAGCTTCAATTGCTAAAGGAAGGTCTTCAAAAATAACTCAAATCCATTGAAGGTGATCGTGGTAGCTTGCTTTTCTTGTTAACGACGGTCTCAATTGTTTAGATTTTGTTTGTTGTGATAGCCCTCCACTCCTCCAGGATGTTTTAATCAACAATTCATGAGGAGTTTTGGTTTCAACTTTCATTAATATCCTTATAATTTTCTATTTTTCTAATTATATATATTTTTTCCAAAGCCAGTTTGTTTTTATAATTTAGATTTTTCTTCAAGGATCAATTAATTAGTGTCATATATAATTCAATGAAAAAACATGAAGAAATTAATCAAAAGAGGGCCAATTAGCTCTTCTTTCACATTTCAAACAGCATTTATAATACAATATCCATTTACTCTTTGAATATATGATTGAGTACATTTGACGAAAATAAATAAAAAGATCATATCATCATCCGATCACTGGCGGCAGGGACAAGGTGCTGGGTTCTGTTTTCCTGTGAACGTCAATTTTGCATTTGCACACTCAAGTTTCTCAGGCAGTTTATCAGGGCCTTTGTAGACCAAATCAATGTTAGCCATATCAACACAGCAAGGAAACGTCTTGCTGCACACTACATTAACAGCTGCGTCCGAAATCGAAGTACCCGTAATGTTCCTAAAATGAATGTCGCTGAGTAGAACGTTTGATGGCTGTAGCATATATACAACATAAATGATCATAAATCACCAAGAAAATTAATTGTTATTTTAAAATTATTGAATTAAGTTGCAAAAATTTAAGAACATATATAAATTAATTACCACAGGACTTTTGGAGCCATATTCCTGATCAATTACGATGGGGTTCTTAACCATATCCATGACGAGGTTTTGGAAAGTGATACCGGTTGCTTTCAGATTAGGCGAATTAAGCCAGGTCTTGATCCTAGCTCCGTTGGTGGTTCCAATGAATTTGCAATCAGTCACCAAAACCTTGTTCACATTTTTCTCATCCTTGTACTTGCCAAGGCTGCCAAGGCTGCTCCATAAAACAAATGCATGAGACCATTTGACGAATATTTATTTTGGATCTTCAATATTGTTAAAAATATGTGACAGTTTAATTAAATACCTGATACCGTGTCCAGGGCCACATTGGATACCGGAGATAGTGACGTCAGTGTTACCTTGTCCAACGGAAACGCAATCGTCACCTGTTCCGATTTTGGAGTTGAGTACTTTGACATTACAAGAATTGCTTATGTGCATACCATCTGTGTTAGGGCTCTCATCCGGGGCAGTAATGGTGAGGCTGTGTGCTGTGAAGCCGGTGCTGTCAACTACGTGCATGTGAAATGCTGGTGGATTGAGAGAAGTAAACCCAGAAATAACAGTATTTGTCACTTTGCAGAATTTAATTGACTGCATAAAACAAAGAAACAAACACATTCATTATTTCAATACTTTTCAAGGGTAATTTTATTTTTTTTCTCTAATAATATTAATGCTCACAGATGGGAGTTCGAGATGGCAGTTATTTTGGTGGACACATTTACTGGATGACCAAAAACTTGCGCCTTGTCCATCAAAAGTTCCTCTGCCAGTAACTTGCAAACCATCAATTTTTTCAAAAGCAAACCAGGTACGATCTGTATACGCATTCTTGTCTGTGTCTGCTTTTAGGGTACCCTGAATTTCAAAGATTATAGGGTTCTTGCATGGTCCTTCCAAAAGCACTGGTGACATCTCAAATGTTCCTGGGGGAATAAGAACCTTCGCTGGAGCAACAGATTGGCATGCTTGCACCCAAACCTTAGTAAGTGCCTGCACATATACACATGCACACATCATATATTCATCACTACAGGTTAATTCAAGAAAATATTTTTATTTTGTGGGTTACGAAATTCATTTCAGGTTTTTTTTCATGTATAACAAGAAACAAAATAAGCAATTATTTCTAATTAAGAATCTTACCACTGCATTTTGTTTACATTGGCCAACACCTGCCTTAACACCATGCTGTGTGACATCAAAAGTGCACAAATTAGTGAGAAGGCGACGAGGAGCAAGATGGTCAGCACCATTGGCCACACAAGAGATCAAAGCCAAGCTAAGAAGTAAAGAAATCCTGACATCTTTCCCATGAATGGCCATGGTGGTACTAGATCTTGATCGGATGATGATGAGCTGGCCCTAAAACTAGAGTTTATAGGATTATATAAATCCTATGTTATTGAAAAATGAAGTTGAGGCTATTGAATTTATATGCATGGATATGGTTTTCATTTTGCTATTTTTAGTAATTTACAGCCTAGGAAGAAATCAATTGTATGCATGTATATTGTTGCGGTTAACGTCCCGCTTTTGGGGGCGTGCTTATAGCCATAGCTATCTAACTGAAAACGAATGTATTTGCAAGAGCACAACTAGGAAAATTGAATGGCACTCCCAAATTATAGTAAACATGAATTGTCTAATTTGATCTTTATATATATATACAGATTATTTATTATCATTTCGTCCTGACAATAAATATATTAGGACGAAAAATGTGGACCACTAGATTTATATACTTTGACTTAAAGTGTATACAATTGTTAAAACTTCTCCATAATCTATGGTCCATATTCTTCGTCTGGATATATTTATTGTCAGGACGAACCGATAATCGAAAGACTATATATATTTATAACAACTAAAAATTTAATATTAAATTGGGTGTCTATCGACATCGGTATACAAATGACATGAAATTGACATTAGTGCATGTATAAATGAGATGAGGTTGCAACAATGAAACGAAATAAGGTTGGCTCGATGATAAGATTCTCACACATTATTGGGATTGTGAGTTTGAATATCCCTCTTGTCAAACTCCAAATTGTAATAATTCAAAAAAGAAAAGAAAAAAAAGACATTAATATATAATGTAACCATACATATTATTTGATTCATTATAAATTGAACATAAATTTGAATGAAAAAAATTATTGATATGTAAAATTTTTAATTAACTTTTAAATCACAATGAGGCTAAGAACTATTTTATTAGTACAAACATAATCATTTTTCTTCGACATTAACTTCAAATTATTAGAACAAAGCATATCAGGTGTTCAGTTGGGGAAGTCCAAGACCGTGGCCTCCATCATATTAGGTGGTGGAGCAGGGACACGACTTTTTCCCCTCACCGGAAGAAGAGCTAAGCCAGTTAGCCAGCTGTAAGCTAATTCTTTGTCTTAAATAGTGATGTAGCGGAAGCTATAATGAGAAAAACCTGCAAGAAACAATTAGAAACAACCTACTAATATTCTGTTAATCCGCGCACGGATGCCAGAATACCAGGCTACTGATAACATTCAACTTCGCGCACGAAGGATTGTTAACAGGCTTCAAATACTACAATCTTCGCAAAGAATGTTGTACATGGATATTGAGAAACAATCTCTGTATTTTTTATTAATCAAAAGCTGTCTTTCAAACCCTAATACAATCTACTTAAATAGAATTTCAAAACTTGACTAACAAGAAAATCCTAAACAAACGGGAAAGAATCCTAAATGGAAAAGATATCAAATCTCCTAAAATCAAAAGAATTCTAAAACATTAAAAACCTATCTAAAAAGGAAATAATTAATAACCTAATTACATATAAACTAAAAGGAAATAAAATAAACGTACGGAATCATGACGGTAATTAAAAACCATAAAACAAGAAATTGCTGTCTTGGTGCGCCAGAAACTAAACGGCCAGATTCGGATATGATGCGGCCCGTTATAGAAGACGGAGTCTTCATAACATTTGTAGGGCTCGTCTTGGGCTTTCCGAAAACATATTATAATAGATAATCCGACCTCATATGCCCTCTGTAGAGGTCCACGAAGTTCAGCCCGGATCATCTCGTCCAGCTCACGGCATCCAGCTCTCATCCAGCTCAAGTCTTCGCGCAATAATCTAGATGGCCGAAATTGGATATTCTGCAGCCCGTTATAGAAGACGGAATCTTCATAACATTTGTAGGGCTCGTCTTGGGCTTTCCGGAAACATATTATAATATTGATTTTGAGCTCGTTTGCCCTCTGAAAAGACCCCCGAAATTTGCCCTTCTGATAGGGGCTGATCCAAGTCATTGAGCTGACCATTCCGAGCGGGCTGACCAAACCGTCCAGGCTGACCATTCTGATCGTTTTGACCATTCCGAGTGCTTGCCGTATCATCTTTGCTTGCTGCACCAAATAGAATCAAATCTAAATCTGAATGATTTTTTTTTTAACACTTTCATGTTGTTTTGGATTGTTGACTTGACTTGATCTTTTAACCACCAATTGGGGGATGTTATAGATTGATTGATGTCCCAATGAGTAATTGCATCAACAGTGGAATAAACAAAATTTACATCCTCACACAGTTTAGTTCTCAATCTCTCAACAGTCACATTGATAGAACCTATAATTTGGGAATAAGTATAGTTATTGTTAGGCAATGATATACAAAAACACACCATTGATTAGCTGCCTGTGCTTCTATTAATTTTTCTGCTCTTATCATGATAGGTATTAGCAGCCACTCAAACGCCTGGTGAGTCCGGGAAGAAGTGGTTTCACGGTACAGCAGATGCTGTAAGACAGTTCATCTGGTTGTTTGAGGTATGTGAAATTTCATTTAAATTGGTGTCCTGTGATTTGAATTCTTTGCTGTTAGTAGGACTTGTCTATCTAGCCATCCAAGATATCTGAAAATTCTGATGTTATCGACATTGATGACACATTGATAACATCCCCATGTTGTTCACAGTTGCCTTAATTTGTTGATAGAGCAATGCCAAGTTTTCACGTTTGAGAGCTTTGGATCATTACTGTTTGTTTTAAATAATTCTTTTTAGAGTTGAGACTTGAGAGTGCAATATGCAAGTGTAGCTATGCAATTATTTTCCTCTGCAGTTGGATATCTGTAAGCTTTGGATGTTTGAATGTTTTAGCTGTAAGCTTTATCTTGTTTAAGTCATAGAAGGCTTTGGATGTAATGTTTTGCATCTTTTTTCATCTTAACCTAAAACATGTCCCTGTACTTTGCTGCTGTTATTATTATTATTATGATGTAGAACAAGTGGCCGACTCATTCATGTTGAAGAGAGAACATCCTAAATTCAAGGGCAATTGAATTTTCAATCCTACTAGTCTGGGTGACGGAGTCGGAATGATGTGAAACTTTCACGGTTGATGCGTTTCAGTGAGACCTTTCAAACTCACAAGCTTTGCTTGTGTGGCATACCCTTTCTTAGCCGAATTCCGTCGTTTAGGCCCCAAAAAGTCCATTTTTGCCGTTTTAGAAAAGTTTCGTTTTTGCTATAAGTTGAGTTTTACATTCCAGATTTGACTTCCGTCAACTCTCAGGTGTTTAGAATCTTTAGTAGTTTTAATTTCCACAATTATCTCAAATTTTCCATTTTTGGTAATTTTTAGTTTTTAGTTCCGTTTCTTGTCCAACAAGGATTAGGATTAGGGTTAGGGTAAGCCTATTGGTTGAATTATTCAATTGTTCAATAAAATATCAGAGTTTGTTTTGAGAGTTTCTCTCGTTTTCTAGTGGATTCCAGAGTTTATCAAGAATATTGACGTTGGTCGTATTCTTTTATTATTTCCGCTATGTCATATTATCTTCTTATTTTATTTTGTTACTGCTTACTGCTTAACTAAAAGGGTTGGACCAATTTCAACTTATGTGCAAGATGAATTAAGGACATATATTTTCCTTATATTTTGGATTGTTTGCATCAAATAATAAGATTCCCGATGTGCAAGAGTTCGGAAGAGTCTGTGGATCATCTCTTCCTTCACTGTAAGTGGGCGACAGACGTGTGGCGGCATGGTATGGCGTGGTGGGGGGTGAACTGGTGTGCCAATAATTCTCTTCATGATTGGGCTCTTGGGTGGTTCGGTCTTTGCCCTATTTCAAGACAAGGTAGAGCTTGGAATACGCTGTTCTTTGCTACGGTTTGGACCATTTGGGAATCAAGAAATCAAGTCGTTTTCAAAGAATCTGAACAGGGTGTTACTCAAGCTGTGGATATGATCAAACTCAGGGTGGCTTGGTGGTTCAAATATCATGGGGAGGGTTTCCTGGATTCGATTGATGTCTTATTGCAAAACATTGCCGAGAGGTGCACTGTGTCGAGGCCTGTAAAGGCTGTTAGTAAAGGTGACTGGACTCCTCCTGCCTATGGCTCTCTGAAATTCAATGTGGATGGGTCAGCTAGGGGTTGCCCTGGGTCTGCTGGCATTGGGGGCATCTTGCGCGATCACTGTGGCAAGGTTCTAGGTTCCTTCTCCAAAAATATTGGTATTGAGGATGCGAATACTGCTGAGATTTTGGCAATCCATCAAGCTTGCGTTTTGTGTGCTTCTTTTCAGGTTTTGGTGGGAAAAGAGATCACCATCATTAGCGACTCTAAGACGGCTGTTTCTTAGGTCAACGATGTTGGATTCGGGAACCTTAAGCTCATAAATTTCATTTAAGATATAAGGTCGATGTTGGATGCTTTGGGCAGAGCAATTGTTATTTTCAATCCGAGGTCCTACAATTGTTTTGCTGACTCTTTGGCGAAAAAAGGGTCTAATTCGGAAGGGGATTTCATCTGGTGGATGGCTGATTAATGTGGTTTCTGCTGCAGGTTGCTTTGTTTGCTTGTTGTGGCTTTTTTCCTCTGTTTTTGGCATTTTTCTTGTGCCTGTTTTTTGTGGCTGGGTGCTTTGTTTTCTTTTGCCCCTGTTGTTATGGCGGCCCTGTTGGTTTCTTTGTTTGGGGCTTTGCCCCTGATTGTTTTCCTCTGCCCTGGGTGGTTCTTGTGCTCTTGGCTTGCCTTTTGGCTTCAATAAATTGCTGTTCAAAAAAAAAAAAAAAAAGATTCATTTATATTATGTTGCAATTTTATTTTTCTATGTAAGTCTAACACTCTAACATGCAAATCTTTTAGATATTTAGGAATTAATATGTTTGATGCTTTATCTCATTGATGTGCAGTGTGATGAAGTTTCCAAAACAGGGAAGACTATTGGACCAATTGTGTTCTAGGTTTAATGTTACTTTTATGCAACATGCAAATTTCTTGTTATTAATTTTTCTCTAGTTGGTTTGATCACTTTCCAAACTGTAGTTGGTTTGATCACTTTTCTCTCTCTCATGCAACTTGATGTTTTATTTACACTTGAAAAATGCCAAGGAAAAATAAGGACCAAGGAGAGGATCATGATCCCCTTATGAAATCTGTTAATACATAAATGTCAAGTTATTCTAATTTTTCTCTATAATTGCATTTAAATAGGGTATTGCTGTCTATGTTGAAATGGAAGGTTTAAGTTCAATCATATTTAGTTCTTATATATAGTTAAAAAAAATGGTTCAATCATCTTATAAACTCAAACAACCTTCTTTTCTTTCATTTCCTAATCATATGCCCACTTTGCACAGAGTTGGTTCGTGCTTTCTGATAACTCTAGTTTTTACACGTTGTGTAGCCCTTTACTTTCATCTTTTATGCTTGTTTCCTAGGTAAAACCGGGTATTTAATGTTTTAAATAAGTGTTTCAGGATTTCTTCCAGAAGAGGGGCTAAAGTGCAAAAATATAGGAATTTTGTGGCAAAAGTGTAATTTTTGAAAGTTAAATTATGCTCCCTAGTTCTGTGGTTAGGGGCCACAGAAAAGGGACCAAAAGACCTCCATTTTGCAATTCTGTGGCCTAGGGCGCAGAATAGGGCGCAAAATGCAAGACGGAAATTTTGACGAAAACTTCCTGCAAAATACTCAACTTGCGGGGGCCATATCTCTCTTCTTACAACGAACTAGATTTCTTGCTACCTATGGTTGGAAAGCCCCAGCAGTCTTCTTTCCAACAGTTCTTCAATAATGTGATTTTGATATTTGTGGGGAAAGTTATGCCTATTTTCGTAACGGTACACGCTGTTAGAAACTCACCCGCGAAGCCCCAATAATCAGCCACTTATGAAGGGCATTCTCGTTCTTTCACCCCCATTTCTGCCCTAAGCCTCCTCCCACTATAAATATCCCATTTTCTTCAGTTTTTTAGAGAATCCCTTCCATCTCTCTCTTCTCTCTTCCGCCCAACACACATTTTTTTCCATTTTCTTCATTTATTTCACCTTCTTCACCAAATAAGTGAAAGATCCAAGCTCCCATGGAGGTTCTTCCTCTATGGGAGCTAACCACACACCTCCACCACCATTTTCACACTTCATCCATCCATCTTAGAGCAGGTTTCAAGGAAATAGGAGTGGTTTTCGGACCAAATCCGAGCTAGGAAAGCTAGGAGCATCTTTGGAGGGTTTGTCTTCAAGGGTTTGCTCTTATTTACTCATTTCTTTGTATTTATTGCTTCCTTGATGTGTAACCCCAATTTGAGGAACATTGTAAACCCTACACTTGTGTTATATATGTTTTTTGTTCTTAAATTCATGTGGGTTTTGTTTTACTCTTTGTTAATTACATGAATTTAAGCTCTAATTGCAATATCCATGTGTGTAGAGGTCCAAAATTGATATGTGTCCATGATTGGGATTAGGAGTAGAGTAATTTAATGTAAGAGTAGTGTAATTTAGCATCTCATGATTGTTGATTGATTGATTGATTGATTGATGACCAAAATGCCATATTTAGAGTAATTGGAGTGTTAGAGATTTAGCTTCAAAGAGTAGAAAAGGCTTAGTTCATGCATTTAGGTGCTAAATTAGCCTTGGTTCAAATCCTTATGCTTAATGGGTCTTTTTAAGACACAATTGCCCATCCTTGGCTGGATTGGGTGATGAATTGATTTTGGGAGAATTCACAAATCAAGAGGATGAACCCTTAACCTAGATTGAATGTTCTTAATGAATAACAACCAACTTATTGCACATTGTTGTTTGGTAAACTTGTTTCCCATGTCTAGCCATCCTAGAGAGATTGATAAAACCGAATCCGTATCTAAAGTAAAGACAAACCGAATTGCTCTTGTGCTCGTGTAGTTAAAGAGGTATTTTATTGCTTAATGCTTTCACTCGGTTAGCCACCTTGTGGATGAAATTTAGGTTGTGTGTTATATATCACGCGGTTCACATTAACATGCTTAGCGTGATATCCTCTACATTTGACCAGTAAGTTGAGAGATCACTAGAATGGCGTGTAGAGCTCATGTGTGTGTCCCACAGTCCTTAATGAATCCAAGCATTTATGCATGGATGTAATCTCTAAAACATCGAGAGAGATTAGAGATTAATTAAGAGGACACGAGCATATAACATACGTGTTGTATGGGTATCTCGTATTCTTAATGCTTTCACTTGGTTGCTATCCCGTATTTGGTTAGCCATTGTGAATGAATTATTGGCTGTAGTATGGCCCACGCGGTTGCGCATTACATGCCCAACGAAATAACCACTGTATATGACCAAACAGTAGAGAGATCACTATGCTGGCATACATGACTCTTGTGTGTGTGCCACGACACTTAATGAATTCATGTGTACTTTGTATGTGTGGATGTGATTTCTAAGGCTCGAGATAGATTAGAGATCAATTAAGGGGACACCAGAATATGATATACTTGCACATCGAGGAACTAAGTGAGTCTAGAGCTTAATTAGGAGGATTCTTATGGTTGAGTCATTTCCCTAGTGTAACCACATTTCATGCATCTCTCCATTCCATCCTATCCATGTATATATTATGGTAGTTAGTTTATTTATTTATATTATTACTTACTTTTCCGCACCTGTAACACACGAGTTCTCTCGGAGTGTTGTAATAATAGCTAGAATCGGTGACGGTTGGCGGATCCCACCTCCCTACGGAACGATACCCTCACTTGCCACTGTATTAGTCCCTATGACTCGCGCGCTAACGAGGTCGAACTTAAATGTTCATCTTTTGACCGACACCGCAACTGTTGACGGTGAAATTTGGATTACCACGCGACCAACAATTAAATCAAAATAATCGTCAATTAAGAAAGAAAATCAATGCATGCAAGAGACCAATTTACGTGGAAAACCCTTGAATGGGAAAAAACCACGGCGTCTCGGAGGACAAGAAAATATCACTATAGTTCCTTTATTTCGGTTACACACTCAAATCTCTCGAATTATTGCTTTTCTCTCTTTTGGTTTTCGAACCCCTTCCTCATGGGATAGATGGTTCTATTTATACATGTTAATTAGGGTTTTTCCCTTGATCCTTGTCGTGTTGGTAGTAGGACTTCCTCTTGGATTTGTATTGGGAGTCCCATGTTGTATTGGATTATGACTTCTTCTCTCCGCCATTTCCTATAACTCCTGGTTATCGTGGGTCTTCTGGGAGTTTAGGGTTTATTTTCGTGTTTCTGCCGAGTTGGTTTGTACCTAGTACGCTGATGCGGTGAACATCTCCCTTCCTGGGTATTAACCTTCGGCGACCATGTTTCTATCTTTGGCGAGTACATATCTAGCTCTGGCGACCATACCTTTGACTTTATTGACTTGACGTTTACATACTGACTGGTCCACGTTTTCTCCTTTGACCTGGTCGATGAGTGACATGGCAACCTGTTCTTCAACATTTATTGATTCCTTTGATGACGTGGCTGCTTGGCGAAATTATACATACAACAGCAACGATGTGTCGTCACTTTCCTAATCACAAAGTAGGAAAGGTCGGAAGTTTTTTTATTCCAGCATAAGTCCCACTATTTGAATTATTAAAACTCGTAGGTTATTATGTTGCATGAATGATATTAAACCAAAAGGTAGTCACATGAGAAATCATAACGCAACCACATCAACACCAAGTCAGATTCGTTGCACAACAGAGCAAGGAACGGAAAGTTCTGGCTCAAACAAGTTTGCTACCATGTTATCTTTTCAATAAAGTCAATGTCCCCACATTAAGACAATTTTGTCGTAGCGGAAAACACAAAAGAATACGACCAACATCAATATTCTGTGATAACTTTGGAATCCACCAGAAAATGAGAGAAACTCTCAAAGAAAACTATGAAATTTTATTGAATAATTGAATAATTCGGCCATAAGGCTTACAAGCATACTTAAAACGAAAAACCTAACCCTAATCCTTGTTGGACAATAAACGGGACTAAATACTAAAAATTACCAAAAATAGCAAAATTGAGATAATTGAGGAAATTAAAACTACTAAGAATCCTAAGCGAGCCAGAATTGACAGAAGTCGATTTCGATTCGGACTTGGAAAACAAAAGTTATTGCGAAAATGAAACTTTCCTAAAATAGCAAAAACGGCAATTTCGGGGCCTAAACGACAGAGTTCGGCTAAAAAAGGGTATGCTTCAATAGTAAAGCTATTGATTATTGACGGTCTCGCCGAAATGCTTCAACTGTGAAAGTTTTGCGTCATTCCGACTTCGACGCCCGGACTAGAGGAATTCGATTGCCCTTGAATTTAGGATGTTCTCTCTTCATCATGTAAGCATCGGCCACTTGTTCTACATCAGTCCCCTCCACTTGGAAAGAACTCGACCTCGAGTTAGGTTCAGGATAGAAGGACTCCTCCGCATGGTACTGGAACAGGTCTGCAACGTTGAAAGTCTTGGAAATTCCCATGGTCTTAGGTAGGTAGGTCGATCACATAGGCATTATCATTTATTTTCTTCAAAATCTAGTATGGACCATATTTCTTGGGCTTCAATTTGTTGTAAGTTCCCACTGGGAACCTCTCTTTGCGCAAGAAAACCATCACTGAATCTCCTTCCTCAAACACCTTGTGACGCCTGTGCTTGTCTGCATCTATTTTGTAGTTTGCATTTGTCTCTTCCAGCTTCTATCGCACCTCTTCATGCACAGCTTGAGCCTGTGTAGCCATGTTTTCTACAGCAACATTAAATCCCAAACCTTTAGGTAAACGAACTAAGTTCACAGTATGTCTTGGTGGCGACACATATATCATAGCAAAAGGGGTTTTTCCTGTGGCACTATGAACAGCACTGTTGTAGGCGAACTCAGCTTGTGGCAATGCATGATCCCACTGTTTCAGCTTGTTTCCGCAAATGCTACGAACCAAATTTCCCAAGGTCCTATTTGTCACCTTTGTTTGCCCATCAGTTTGTGGGTGTGCAGTAGTACTACGGTTCAGAGAGGTTTTAAACATCTTCTACAAGGTCACCCAAAAATGGCTAAGAAACTTCGTGTCTCGATCAAAAGTAATTGACTGCGGCACCCAATGTAGTCGGACCACTTCTCTAAAAAATAGCCGGGCTATGTGTGAAGCATCTGAGGTCTTCCGGCAAGGGATGAAGTGAGCCATTTTTGAAAACCTGTCAACCACCACAAAAACATAGTCTACTCCTCGCTGGGTACGAGGTAGTCCTAACACAAAATCCATTGACAGATCCTCCCAAATATTGCTAGGAATAGGTAAAGGCATATAAAGACTAGTATTTTGTGACTGACCTTTGGACACCTGACAGATATAACACCTCTGCGCAAAATTTCCCACATCTTGTTTCAGTTGCGGCCAGAAATACTGCTCCTCCAAACTAGCCACCGTTTTGTCTCGACCCAAGTGCCCACTCAATCCTCCCCCATACAGGTCACGGATTAACTTCTCCCACAAAGACATCCTAGGAATAAACAAACGGTTACCATGAAACAAATACCCATCATTCTCATGGAAATCACTGACAGGTTATTTCTCAATACACTTTGCCCAGATTTCTTTGAAGTCTTCATCCTCCTCATATAACTCATTCAAACATTCGAATCCCACAATCTCATGAGTCTAACCAGCAGGTTGGCACGATGGCTCAACGCATTAGCAACTCGGTTCATAACACCTGACTTGTGTCGAATAGCAAAAGGGAATTTTTGAAGGAAAGTGGCCCACCTGACATGCATGTTGGCCAAATGTTTCTGACTATTAATGAACTTCAAAGCTTGATAATCGGTGTATAATACGAACTCCATCTGTACTAGGTAGTGCTCCTAGTGCTTCAAGGCTCGGACTACTGCATAGAACTCCTAATTATAAATACTCCACTTCTGGCGGGCTTCACTCAATTTCTCACTAAAGAAAGCTACTGGTCGCTTTTCTTGGGAAAACACAGCTCCAATCCCCACGCCACTAGCATCACACTCAACTTCAAAAATCTTCTCAAAGCTCGGCAGGGCCAATACTGGGGCGGTACATAATTTTTCTTTAATCAATGCAAGACTCGTCTCTGCCTCTTCTCCCCACTGAAATTTTCCCTTCTTCATGCATTCTATTATCGGCGCCATGACAGTGTTAAAATTCTGAATAAATCGACGGTAGAAAGTGACTAACCCATGGAAACTTCGCACTTCACTCATAGTTTTCGGCGCAGGCCATTCTCGAATAGCTCGGACCTTCTCTTCATCCACATGAATTCCTTCCGAACTCACCACATAACCCAGGAACAATAAACTACTAGTCATAAAACTGCACTTATTCAAATTAAGGAACAGCTAATTTTCCTACAAAATTGACAACACTTCTCGCAACTGCTCCACATGCTCTTCCTCAGTCCTACTATAGATAAGAATGTCGTCAAAATAAACAACAATAAATTTTCCCCCAAAAGTCCTCAATACCAGGTTCATCACCCGTATGAAAGTACTGGGTGCATTTGATAGACCAAATGGCATGACCAACCACTCATACAAACCATCCTTGCTCTTGAACGCTGTCTTCCACTCATCCCCAAGTCTAACCTAAATTTGATGATACCCACTACGAAGATCAATTTTTGAAAACAGCTTCGAACCCTCAAGTTGATCCAACATGTCATCTAGGCGGGGAATTGAGAATCGATACTTAACAGTTAGTTTGTTGATAGTGATTGAATGATTTACATACCTATTTGAGGTCCTCATTTCCTAGATTTTGTACTCGTTTTCGAGTGTATTTTTGTATATAATGTGTTTTGTGAGTATTGTGTAGGTTATATGCCCTAAAATAAGGTATTGAGCATAATTGAAGAGTTTCGAAGGTTAAAGGGCTGAAATTGGAAATCTTCGTGCACAATATTCAACTTTCGGGGGCCATATCTCCCTTCTCCGATCGAACTACGTTTTGTGTAACCTATTTCTGAAAAGCCCCATGAGTCTACTTTCCAACGCTTTTTACGGATCATGATTCCGAGTTCTCTAGAGGAGGTTATGGCTATTTTCGTAACGGTGCGCGAAGCTGGTAAAAAGAGCGAGCTCAAGGCGAGCTCACTAAGCTCGCTAATCTCTCGGGTTTAGAAGTGACCCCAGAAGGCGAGATCACCAAGCTCGCCCCAAGGTCACCCTCTGCCCAGAAATTTTGTAAATATCTAGGAAATTACTCCCTTACCCTTGACCTTGACCTAATAGGCTCCCTATATATTCATATGTTTTCTCTCTGAAAACGAATGAATCTCCTACCCAAAAAGATTCACCAAGACTCCACCTTTCCTAAATTCCTACACAATCCAAGAGACACTTGGCATAAATCCATGATTTTTTCTTGTTCTTGGGAGAAAGGAAATTGAAGAAGCTTGAAAAAGGAGAGGAGCAAAGGAAGAAGAAAAGATCTACATAGTTTTCTCTATACTCTATTCTCTTCCATTTTCTATAGTTAGCCATGTATTCATTTGATATTATATATTGTATGGCTACCCTTTGCAATATAATGAGCTAAATATTCAATGCTAGGATGTGATGAAACTTTACCCATGACTATTTATTTATATTGACCTTTGTTTATCTCTTTTATGCAATTGTAGTTTGTATGGATATTTTAGTATGTTTAAAGCTTTCAATAGGTTGATCGTCTATTGAATGATTCTCGATTATGTGTTATGAACCGATCGAAGACACGCATATATCGTGCTCGACAAAATGTCCTCTATGCATGTCTAGAAAAGTATACTTACTTAGGCTAGCGTATAGGGTTCGTTTAGTGCACCAATGTCCTTAGTAAACTCATTCATATATCCTGAGTAATCGGGAGACAGTCTCGGGTATGGATTTGGGTGTAGCCTATTCTACTCGACCGAGATTTTATGTTAATATTAGGGTGCATGAATCTATGAATCGCATGAGCATATTTAGGGTGAACAATTGAGTCTAGAGAGAAAGTTAGGAGTGGGTGGAGTGTAGTCAATATCCTAGCATTCATTTCTATCATATTTACACTTGAGTTTATTTCTTGTCATTTCTTTATTGCTTTAGTTTAATTTCTTGTTATTAGTTTATGTTAAATTCACTTAATATGAAAACCAACATTTTCACTTGTTTGAATAAGCATTTAGACTGATCAACTTCGATTATCAGTCACTCGATCCCAGTGGGAACGAACTCTACTTTATCATTATACTACTCTCCGACCTCGTCCTATTGCGAGCGTCACTAGAGAGTGTAGTAAGATAGCTCGGTTGTCCACACACATACGCCAACTCCCATCTTTCTTTTGCGTCAACAATGCAGGAACAGCACATGGACTCATGCTATCACGTATGAAACCCTTCTACAACAGCTCTTCAATTTTCTCTCGCAGAATTTCATTCTCCTTCGGACTCATCCGGTAATGCGGCAGATTCGGTAAACTCGCCCCTGGTATAAGGTCTATATGGTGCTAAACGTCTCTCAAGGGGGGTAAATTGTTTGGCAAATCCTCTGAAGTAATGTCTCTGAATTGTTCTATCAGCGGCTTGATTTTCTCTGGAATTGTTACCGGTGCCTCTTTCTCCTTTACCACAAGAGCCTTAACCACCAAAGCATAAACTGCCTGTGCACCCTTCACATCTATCACAAACTCTGTGTCGGATCTGGTCACTGTTAGAA
Organism: Acer yangbiense; assembly: GCA_008009225.1. Classification (NCBI taxonomy): domain Eukaryota; kingdom Viridiplantae; phylum Streptophyta; class Magnoliopsida; order Sapindales; family Sapindaceae; genus Acer; species Acer yangbiense. The sequence goes on along the minus strand of CM017764.1, from coordinate 52,981,382 downwards.
ATGATTGCTTCTCCACTTCCACAGGTACTGTCTTATGCTTGGAAGGAACTATAGCAATTTTGTGCGACCCCAAAGTAAACAAGTAAGTATTATCATGACCCCTATAGGTAATATCCACATCATACTGCCATGGCCGACCCAATAACACATGGCTAGCATCCATATCAACCATATCACAGATTACCTCATCCCTATATATTTTGCCAATAGAAACAGGAACACGACAAATCTCAGTTACCTTTACTGTTGGTCCCTTTTTGATCCAACCAATAGTATACGGATTTGGATGCTTCTTGGTTGGCAATTTTAGGTGCTCCACTAGCCTTCTTGCAACGAAATTTTCGCAGCTCCCACTGTCAACAATCAGGTCACAAACTTTTTGGCTAACAGTACAACAAGACCGGAATATATTGTTACGCTGGCCGGAATCCTCTTGTTTTGGCGCATACAACACCCTTTGCACCACACAATTAACCCGCTCTCCATCCTCTTCTGCGAATTTTGCCCCCTCATACAAGTCACCTTCTTCTTCTCCATCCTAAGCATCCAGATCTTCTTCACCTTCTTCCACCCAATTCACTGGCTTAGGGCGATCAGGACATGCATTCAAATGGTGACTAGGCTTTCTACATCTGTAACAAGTCCCCAGTGTAGGTCGAGCGTAAGGGTTCGGATTCTGGTTTCTAGGCACGTTTCTGTTAGCTGGGACTGTTGTTTGATTGCTACTGCTTCCCTCTTCTCCAGTAACACTTCTAGGTTGGTTTGACGGACCCATTGATTGGACTCCCTTATCTCTGTTTGGAAATGTCGAGTCAGGATTATTTCTCCAAAATCTCGAAGTTCCACTCCTGCGTTCCAGCAACTCATCCTTTAACGCCATGTTATGAGCCTCATTTATAGTCCACACCACTTGCAATCTAATCTTGTCTCAGAGCGATGGTTTTAACCCATTGAGATACCTGGCTACTTGTTGTCCATCTGTCTCACTCAAATTGTTACGATATGCGAGTCTAGTAAATTCTGTCGTGTAATCGAACACTGATTTGGAACCCTGTGAACAATTCAGATATAGTTGGAACAAATATTGATCATAATCTGGTGGTAAAAACCTACCCAACATAAGTTGCTTCATCCTACGCCAAGTCCTCACAAGTGCCTTCCCTTGTCATTGTCGGTTCTTCTGTAATTGATCCCACCATACCGCAGCCCCTTATTTCAACCTGAAGGCAACAAATCTTACCATCTTCGTTAGGTCATTGGTTTGTATTGGCATATATTCCATATCAAAACCTGTTTCTCTTGTAATGTTTAGTGGTCTTAGAATTGAAGATTCAAGACGTCAAAGAAAGACATGGCCACAATTCATGCAAGATGCCGGCTTCAAGGAGAAATGTGCTTCATCAGTCTACAAAGGTATATAAGACCTCATTTATCTTACAAGGCTAGGCACACACACACATAGCATTCTTGTGTGTTCCTTCATGGTTGAATATCATTTATATATCACTTTCTCACACTTGGTAATGTATGCTCATGCATTAGCTTTAATTTCATAATCATTGGAATTTGCATGTTCTAGGACTATGTCTAGGAAATGCATACGTGTGTGATTCTATGATTATATGTTTCCGTATTTTTGTATTTGGACTTGAACATGTTCTATTATGATTCCTTATTGAGTTTCGGTCATTTCGGTTACTCATTCTATTAGTTTCGAGTCCAAACGATGTAGTTACGCTACTTTTCGTTCTCATTTGTTGAGTTGTGTTCATTGTTGTTTTCCGAGATGAATTCTCAACCTTTGTCAATGTTTCATAGTCATCGTTGTGCGTGAGGCAGTCACAATTTGTAATCCAAAAATGGATTCGAATTCGGAGTTCGGATGCCCGAATACAGCTGAAGAACGCAAGAGGTGCACGGAGGGAGCAAGATTGGCCAATGGCCAAACTTGGCCACCACGTGTGGAGGCCGTGTGGCCCACGGCCAGAGCACCCCTCTGGTCCCATGTGGCCCACGCGCCCCACACAGGGTGCTGACATGGCAACCTCTGATTGGCTCATGTCTTCCCTCTCTCTCTCTTCCTTTTAAATCCTCTCCATTCCCTCCATTTCATTTCAAGAAGAAAGAATTGAAAAATCCCGTCAGAATTTTTCTCTCCAATTTTCTCACCTTCCAAACACCATAACTTTCTCATATGAAGTTAGAATTGAGTGATTTAAGTTGGAGATTGTTCGTAATCGAGTCTTCTACCTTTTTCAAGTAGTTTGGCAGCTGTTTGATCGAATTTTCTGGTGGTTGCACACAGAAAACCGAACCAGCTTGAGAATCCAAGGTAGTGTTCATATCTTTAGGATTTCTTCTTTTATAACCTGCAATTTGCTTGGGGTTTCTTCTTCTATATGTATGTGTATGTTTGGTGAATGCTATTGAGAAAGATAGCTTCACAATCAATCCTAATCAAATGTCTATTTAGAGACACTTGTGAACTAGTTTCTTAGATTCTAGGTTTTTCACATGTTTGAGAATTGTATTGTGATTATATTGATATCTTAGGTTGTTTGTAACTTGATTGAATCAATTTTTTTATAAATGACCTTGAGATGTGTTTTGATCCTTTGATTGATGAAATATAGGATTATTGTTTTTGTATGTGTTTTTAGAGTTATCTAGGATTTAATTGATTTATCTTTTAATCCTTGCTCTAAATCTTTGACTAGAATATTGATTGATTTGATTTCATGATTCTAGCATTTTATTGTATGTTTATAGCATCTTGAACTTGTACTTCATGAATATGTATTGTTCAAGTGTTATATGTGATGAATAGAACTATGAGCTTATGTGTTAGATGCTTTTCACTTGCTCTAGGTTTAATTCATGTTTTTAGCATCTAGATTAATTTACTTGTGTTTTCACATGTTTAGGTCTAGTTGTACCATGAAATGTATTGATCACATGTTCTATGTTGTATTGATTGTTTGCATCATTTGCATTCACATGATCACACTAGGAAGTCCTTGTAAAAGGCATGAAGTCTTGGTTAGAGTTGGGATGACTCGGATAGCCAAGCAAGAAGACTTGTCTAGAGTTGGGATGACTTGGATAGGCAAGCAAGAAGTCATGGCTAGAGTCGGGAAGACTCGAATAGTCATGCATGGGAGGCTTCCTAGAGGCATGTGTGCCTTGGATAGGGAGTTGGATAGGGAGTTGGCTTATATGTTGGTAGGCCTAGGCGTATGGATAGACATTGACTCTAAAAGAGCGGGGTACATGGGATGTGTATGCACTCTTGAGGAATTTCTAATCTTCCTTCGATGTTGGTTTTGTATGTTGTCCAATATATGGTGGCTCCGCATCATTGAGGGATTTCGTACTCTCCAATAGGGTTGGGTAAACATAGACTCCACTAGGTTGGGTGAGCTAAAGATTGGTCACTTTGTGGAATTTCTAATTTACTTTCCAATGGTTGTAGTTCAACCCGTGGATGTTTCCTCCTTAGAGGTTTTACCACGTTAAAAAATCTCTTGTGTTAATTCTTCCTATCTCTTTCTCTTATATTTGTATATGTGTATGTTGTTACCTTGTTGCATTATATTCATTTGTGATGTATTTTGTAACAAAATTTTGTAAAGTGTGATTTGTGATTTGTGATTTTGATCGGAACGATTTATACACCTTTTGAGGTCCCCATTTCCTGTCGTTTGCTTTCGTTTTCGAGCATTTTTGTGAATATAATATGTTTTTGTGAGCCTTGTGTAGGTTCATTTTGTTTTGGGAAGTCTACGCGCGATAACGAGGTGTTTCCGGGCCAAAACGCAGCGTGAAAGGACGAAAGAAATTGGTGTTGAAATTTTCCAGATTTCGTCGAAGCGTACAGCGTTAGACCAAATTGCGTACCACGTTCTGTACCGCGAAAGTTGGCAGAAACATTTCGTCAAACAGGACATTAAAGCGTACTACGACCCCGTATTACGACCTGCACTAGATTTCATTTTTTTTAGGACTTTTCTTGAGGGGTATTCATGTCTTTTTACCCCTATTCTTGTACCCTAACTATCCCCACTATAAATATCCCTTATTCTCTCTCTTTTAAAAAGAATCACTCAATCCCTAAACTCCCAAATCTCTCTTCTCTCATCTTTCACGCCTCTCATCTTCTCTCTTCCATTTTCTTCATCCTTCTTCATCTTCTTTACATAATAAAGAGAGACCCATGCTCCCATGGAGGTTCTTCCTCTATGGGAGCTCACCACACATCTCCGCCACCCCTTTTTCACTTCATCCATCCATCATAGACTAGATTTTAAGGAATTAGGAGACAAATCCAAGCTAGGAAAGCTATGGAGCATCTTTGGAGGCTTGTCTTCAAGGGTTTGCTTTTATTTACTCATTTCCTTGTAATTTCTTGCTTCTTTGATGTGTAACCCCAATTTGGGGAATATTGTAAACCCTCACATGTGCTATATATATGTATTTTGTTCATAAATTCGTTTGGGTTTTGTTTTGCTCTTTGATTTATGTATGTTTAATCTCTTATTGTGAAATTTATGTTTGTGGAGGTTAGAAATTGACATGTATGCTTGAATGGGATTAGGAGTAAAGTAATTAATGTAGGAGTAAAGTAATTTAGCTTCCCATGATTGTTTGTATGTTAATGGATTGCCAAAATATCATTTATTGAATGATTTAAGTGTTAGGGATTTTATCCCCAAAGAGTAGAAAAGGCTATTTTATGCATTTAGTTGCTAAATTGGCTTTGGTTCACATCCTTGAGCTTAATGGGTCTTTTTAAGACACATTTGCCCATCCTTGGCTGGAATGGGTGATGAATTGATTTAGGGAAAATTCCCAAGTCAAGAGGAGAACCCTTAATTCATTTGAATGTTCTTAATGTTTAACAATTGCATTGATGCACATTAGTGTTAGGTGAACTTGTTTCCCATTTTTTGCCATTCTAGGGAGATTGATAACCGAATCTGTATCTAGAGTAAAGACAAATTGAATTCCTCTTGTGCTCGTGTATTTATAGGTGTATTTCATTGCTTAATGCTTTCACTCGGTTAGCCACCTTGTGAATGATATTTAAGCTATGTGTTATATATCGCATGGTGTCGCATTGACATGCTCATCGTGATATTCTCTACATTTGACCAGAAAGATGAGAGATCACTAGGCTGGCGTGTAGAGCTCGTGTGTGTGTCCCACAGTCCTTAATGAATTCAAGCATTTATGCATGGATGTAATCTCTATGTCGCTCGAGAGAGGGTAGAGATTAATTAAGGGGACACGAGCATATAATATTCATGTTATATGGGTATCTCGTATTCTTAATGCTTTCACTTGGTTGCCATTCCGTATTTGGTTAGCCTCGTGGATGAATTATTGGCTGTAGTATGGCCCATGAGGTTGCGCATTACATGCCCAACGAAATAACCAATGTATTTGACCGGAAAGTTGAGAGATCACTAGGCCGGCATACATGGCTCGTATGTGTGTCCCACTGTACTTAATGAATCCATACATATGTGTGGATGTGATTTCTAAGACTCGAGAGAGATTAGAGATCAATTAAGGGGACACGAGTCTATTATATACTTGCACATTGAGGGACTAAATGAGTCTAGCACTTAATTAGAAGGATTGTTACTGTTGAATTGTTTCCCTAGTGTAACCACATTGCATGCCATCTCTCCATTCCATCCTATCCATATACATATTATAGTATGTAGTTTATTTATTTATATTATTATTTACTTTTCCACAAATGCAACACACGAGTTCTCTCGGCATGTTGTAATAATAGCTAGAACCGGTAACGGTCGGTGAATTCCACCTCCCTGCAGAACGATACCCTCACTTGTCGCTATGCTAGTCTCTATGACTTGCGCGCTAGCAAGGTCGAACTTAAATGTTCATCTTTTGACCGACACTGCAATGACGTGTCGTCAGATTTGTGATCTTAGTCATTTGATCTTACTTGTATATATAATTCTTTTGTATATTGTATTTCTTGTGTATAGTATTATTTGATTATACTTGTAATACATTGAACAAATATTGAAATACAAGTATTCTTTGATGTTCCGTTTATGTGTTCTTATACCTCATACAACTATTGATATTCATAGACAATGCTTATATGATCATATTCTTATCTTGTCTATGTATGAATTTGTGGTTTATGTGTTGTATGTAAAGCTACCTTGAGGGACAAACAAAAGTTTGTTCAAGGGATTGAAAAAGGCGTAAAAACCTATTCACCCCCCCTCTCTCTAGGTATGCTTTAAGCTATTTAACTCCGTTTGTATACTTTCAATCTTCTCTTCCGGTATCTCCATCATCTCAAAGAACCGCTCCACTTTTGTAACCCAATCAAGAAAGTCCTCTATACGTAGATTTCCATTGAAGCTTGGAAGCTCTGCCTTCAACCGGTAATCGTCATGCTCTCTTGGTCGTCTTGTCGGCTAAGTTACACCGTATCCCACATCATCTTCTTCTTCTGAATCATCCTTGCTATCAGGTTGATTACGAGGTGGTTGATTACGTCTCCTGTCAGCAGGTTGGCCTCGGGCAAATCCCTCGGCTCGTGTCCTGTTAACTGGTGGCATGTTGTTAATGTTGAGGTTCACCCCAGCAAGCAAGTCACGAATCTGCGCCACCTGTTATCGTGTTTTCTCCACCACAGTCCACAGGGCCTCTACCCCACGGTCATCGCCAATAGGGTTTCCGTCTCCTGCTCCATTAGTTGTCATCAAGATCGGCAAATCTGTGATACCAATTGACGCAGCGGAAAACACAAAAGAACACGACCAACATCAATATTCTGTAATAACTCTGGAATCCACCAGAAAATGAGAGAAACTCTCAAAGAAAACTCTGAAATTTTATTGAATAATTGAATAATTTGGCCATAAGGCTTACAAGCATACTTAAAGCGAAAAATCTAACCCTAATCCTTGTTGGACAAGAAACGGGACTAAATACTAAAAATTACCAAAAATAGCAAAATTGAGATAATTGCGGAAATTAAAACTACTAAGAATCCTAAGCAAACCAAAATTGACGGAAGTCGATTCAGACTTGGAAAGCAAAAGTTATTGCGAAAACGAAACTTTCCTAAAATAGCAAAAACGGCAATTTCGGGGCCTAAACGACGGAGTTTGGCTAAAAAAGGGTATGCTAAAATAGCTATGCTATTGACTATTGACTATTGACTATTGACGGTCTCGCCGAAACGCTTCAACTGTGAAAGTTTCGCGTCATTCCGACTTCGACGCCTGGACTAGAGGAATTCAATTGCCCTTGAATTTAAGATGTTCTCTCTTCATCATGTAAGCATCGGCCACTTGTTCTACATCAAAAAAAAATTCCGAGAATTTTTTTTTTCCTTCTTGAATTGATTTTATTTTTCTTGATTGTTGAATGAATCTTGTTCATTTTCTGAGTTGAAATTACCACTCAGTTTAAGACAATTTTGATTTCTTGACTTTCTTGATGCCTTTACTTTGGATCTGTCGAGTTTAATTATTTTTAAGACAATTACCATTCAGTTGTCCTAATTTGTTGATAGAGCAAAGCCAAGTTTTCCCATTTATTATCAAGTTGTGTTCTTTACATGTTTTCCTTTAATTGACTACGCAATGTGATTGTGATATTCGTTCTATTTTTATTTTTATTATTTATTTTTTCTTTTGGGTCCTTTATCTCAATTGTTAGAACACTACTTCTCAATGAAATGTTTGTTCTTTGTTTGCGCGGCATGTTAAGCATATCCTTCTAGTTGAATTCTTATAGTGAGCTAGCTGCTTCAGGAAATATGCTCTTATTTTTCATGTCTATGCCTAACAAATGAAAGAGAGATAAATCTACTATAATGGGTATCTCCTTCTGACAGTAAGATAATCTGAATCACATCTTGTTTTCTTTCATTTCATCAAAAGTAAATTATTAAAAATAAAATAAAAAATCGGTGGGTATGAGAAGTAAATGGGGGGTAGGAAGAACTATTTTGTTCGCGATAGAACCATTCTAATATTAATATATCAACTATTGTTTTCCACAAAATTACAAAAATCCAGCTATGAATTTTTCCTGAACTACTCTAAAGTTTAGGGACCAAGTGCACTAAAAAGAGCAAACGATATTTCCTGAACTACTTGTTGACATGTTGTTATTTGAGAGATTTTAGGATCAGGAAATTTCCTCATATATAATATATATACAATCTTTCTATTATCAGTTCGAACTGATACAAAATATATCAGTTGCTTGCATATATGCCATTGGATTTAAAAGATGCTTTGACAAGTGCATGCAGCCAAGTCAAAGTATTTAAATCCAATGGCCCACATACAAGGAACTGATATATCTTTTGTCAGTTCGAACTGATAATAGAAAAATTGGATATATATATATATATATATATATATATATATATATATTACATATATAAATTATCGGGTCAGGTATACTTGAAGGCGTGTTTACTAATCAGGAATCCTACTTAGAGAAGGGAATTAAGTTCCTGATTTCTGAATTCCACTATTTACTAAATTTTTAGGAAATTAAATTATGTGGACCCCATTTACAAATCAATAATTAAGTTCCTGATGGAAAGGGAACTTGATTCCTCCCACCCATCCTAAAAATCAAGTTCTCTTTCCTGATTGAAAAAGGAATTCATGATATATTTACTAAAATATCCTCATTAAATAATAATAAAAAAAAATCTTCTTCATGATTATTTACTTCATGATATAATATGATTTACTTTTTTTTTTCTTTTGAATCTTCATATTGGTTTACATAATTAATAATTTATATTATTCTAGCCATGTGATTTCTAAAAAACTCATATATATATATATATATATATATAATATAAAATATATTTTTTCATACTAATAAAAAAAAATATTTCATCATGTTTTATACACAAGGGTATTTATGTAATCAATTATGTATCATTTCGATTCCTTAGTTTAAGTAAACACTAAAATAGAATAAATTTGATTATGTTTCCGATTATTAAATTGTTAGTAAACGCTGGAATGTAATTTAATTACTTGATTCCGATTCCTTTCAATTCCCTTTCCAATGGAACTTGATTTCGATTTCATCCATTCCTGATTAGTAAACGAGCTCTGACTGTTTTATTGTGTGGTTTCACTAATTCCCACTACAGAGAAATAATGTAAATTTTTTTACACTAATTCTCATTAGTAAAACCACATATAATAGGGAGCCGATATTGACACTCATAAATATGATAAGCACACACATATTTTAATTAAAATTTTAATTACAAAAATATCCCAATAGGAATTTACCAATAAAGACAAATTAGTTTAATTAAAAATAAAATAAAATATTATTTACACCCATTAATTACACCTATATCTTTAACTATATCACTTTATTAAAATAATAATAATAATAATAATAATAATAATAATAATAAAAATAATAAAAATAAAAAAACCATAATTCAACCTTAATTCTATTTAAAAAAAAAAAAAAAAAAACGAGAATAACATAAGCCCAACGGAGCCAAAATCTCCTATTATCATATAACAAAGTCATCAACAAAACCATCTGCAGACATACCCACTTACCGTAGTGCCGTAGTTGATCATCGACTGGTTTTGCTTAAGACTTGGTGCTGCCATTGTTAATTGTTCATAAATTTGTGATTCTGAAAAGGGTTTGAAGATCAACGACCTTTCCTCCCTCTGTCTGTGCACAAATTGCATGGTGGGTGCAATTTAATATTCTGTACAATCACATGGTCATTAATGCACAGACCGACGAGGAGAGTTGCAACATATGCATGCGTTGTCCTCCTACAATCAAACCAGTACATGCACCAGCCACGTCTTGCTATGATAATTAATGTAAAAAAGTAGATGAGTGACGAATTTTAATTTGGCAGAACATGCAAGTCTTTTAGAACCAATCATATATATTAAGGTTACACCTTACGGTACTGGTTATTACCAAAATCTTGTTATTACTCTTAATATATATATTTTTTTAAACAACAAATAGTGGGACTTTACTTTTCATAGCTGGACGCTCAAGCACTCTTGTTCATATAATAAATATAATAAGCATGTCTTAGGTAAATGCACAGCCTGAAATTGGCCTGAAGTAAAGATTATCGAAATTTAAGAATTCTCGAGACTGTGTTTTCGAGTCTGGAGAACTTAAAAAATTTTCATTTGTAAAATTGAGTGTGTTAATAACTTATAGGGGTTTATAAATAAATTGTAATAAAATAAAAACATTCATTTAAATAAGGGTACTATCGGCATTAAAATAGGTGTTTATAGTAATGTTTTAATTTTAAATTTTAGACATAAGTGTACTTATAAATATGGGTGGGCTTATCATATTTATGGGTGTCAATATCCGTACCCCAGATAATATTGTCATGTATACTTGACCCGATAACTTATACAGTCTTTCTATTATCAGTTCGAACTGACAAAAGTTATATTAATTCGAACTGACAAAAGTTATATCAGTTCGAACTAATAATAGAATTTCTGTAACTTATATATATATATATATATATATATATATATATATATATATATATATATATATATATATGTTGTTATTTGGAATTCTCTCTCTAATTGTTTCCTGCTTCTTCTACAAATATATAGAAACGATAGTAGGGTTTTTGCAGTTTAGTTTTCGGAATCCAGCCGCCATATATGTCGTAGACTGTTCCACCGAATCTGGTGGTCGACGTACTCTCATATTTACCGGTGAGATCTCTATGTCAATTCAAGTGTGTATCTAAATCCTGGTTAGTTTTAATCACCCATTCTCAATTTGTCAAATTGCACATGGCTCGAACCGGAAGACAAAAATTTCTTCTTAATTATAGTGCATCTCTTTACCATGTAGATCCTGACACATCATCTCTTATGCAGAAACCATCATCATCTTATTGTAAAGTTGTTCCAATCAAGCATGATTGTCCATTTAAGGAAGAATATGATCATCAACCTTTTCGTGATTGTTCTTTTTGGGTGTCTGACTCTTCTAATGGGTTGTTATTGTTATACCTTCAAATGAATAATCCTCTTGATCATGAATTTTTCGTATACAATCCTTCGACTAGAGAGTTCAAGACAATACCCAAAATAAAATCTGAGAAAGAATCCTATGGCATGGTCTCCTCAATATTAAATGGCTTTGGATATGCTGAATCCATAGATGACTACAAGTTAATTTGTTAGAGTTTTTATTAATAGAAAAATCATACAGATTCTCTCTAAGAAACAATTCTTGGAAAACAATTAAATGTGATTTTCCTTTTAATATTAAAAGACAGCGTTTTCATTGGTTGTATGGGATCCCACTCAATGGAGCAGTTCATTGGGTGGTTGATGTGTTTGATTACAACCTTGAGCATCAACAGATTGTGGCATTTGATTTTGTCCAAGAGAAGTTGAAAACTTTATCAATACTTGATCAACTACTTCCACTTCATAAGTTAAATGCAAACCTTATAATGTTGGGAGACTATCTTTGCATATTCAATCGTCGTCTCAGCGAATTTTGGATTATGGAGGAATATGGTGTCGAACAATCTTGGACTAGAATTTCGATACCAAAGAAGAAGAAGCCGGACATGGGCAGATTTTGGCAGAGAAACCGTGGATTCTTGTTTCTAACTCTTGATGATGATGGATGGCTATTTGGCTATGAAAATAGTGAACAAACATACAAGCCCATTGTTTTTTATGGTTTCAGACAATATAATGCGCATGTGTACATGGAGAGTCTTGTGTCCTCTAACTTTTACACCAACGTTGTCACAAGTGATCAAGGTATCTATTTTTATTTTATATTGATAGTTAGACGTCACAAATAACAATTATCAGTAATTTTTCTTGATTCTAGTTTCATAAATGTTTGCTATTGATTTTAATTTAATTTGTATTATGCATGAGATATGATTTCGTTTTTGTTGCCAGGAGATCAACTGGTGAGATTTTGGTTTGGTTGAGGAGAGCACCAAAACGAAAAGGCATATGGAGACATAATGTGTGCTTGAAAGGGTGGAATACATTTATATTTATATATACACTTAGGGGGGGTGTATTCAATTAGGATTGTTGAGGACATTTAAAAATATTATAAATCCTGGTGTATTCAATTCGGACATTTAAAGACTTTAAAAGAGTCTATATGAATCCAGTGGTATTCAATTAGGATTTTTATGGACTTTTAAAGAATCCTTCCAAATCTGGGCGTATTGAATTGGGACTTTAAAAATGTCTACAAGAATCAATGTGTATTCAATTAGGACTAGATTTTAAAGGATTTTCTTAGGTCATGGATTTTGGTGGATTTTGGTAGACTTGGTAGTAAGAGATATAAATATCAAATGCCATAACATGTCCAGCCTTCTCCCCAAAGATTTTGGTGGACTTTGCTCTCTCTCTCTCTCTCTCTCTCTCACACACACATACACAATCATCTATGGGTCATTCAAGGAAAGATAGAAGCATTCACATTCCACGTTAGAACTTGAGAATCAGCAGCATAGAGTATATTTCAGTAGTATGTTGATGGAAAATAATCTTTTACATAAAAACAGAAAAAGAAAAAAAAAAGGCATAGGCATCAGGATTGGAATTTAATGCTTACAGTAAGCACGGATGCTGGAACAGCCAAAACTGTGAGAGGAATGTATGCAATAGCCCTGCATATTGTTACCATGACAAAATCAATTGAAAACTCAAATAAATTCAAGTAATTCCAGCATTAAGTCCTATCAAGTTAAATACTCCAATGCCTATCTGATATATGTGGATATGCCAAAATACTATAAGATAACCGGAACACAAATTCCATTGCAGCAGAGAAAGGATAAAAGGCGCAAAAATTGAAGTTTATGTATAAGAGTAGAGAACAAAGCATGAGGATTGGCAATCAACTTACAGGACAAGCGGACCCCAAGGCCCAAGGTCATGTTCAACCCATAATAAGAAGTCCTTCAACATCTGCAGGAAGCAGTACTTTCGTCAACAAACCAAGACAAGACTATTCAAATTCAGTATAGAGGCAAGAATCTTGATTCTTGAGGCACAAAAATCTTTTCAAGCAAGCAGTTATATTTGAAACCCTTTTCATGCAGCCAACAAACTCGTCAATCCAATCCTCTCTTAATCATTTTCATCTTTTCATCTTTTCTTATAAGGTTGATATACTCATTAGTCTTTACAATAAAATTGCTCATTAGGTATGAAAATTATTTGTCCTAGGCCAAAAGCTAAAATTAGTCAAGGGTCGAAATTATTTTCATCCCAAAAAACGTCGCCTTAAGTACTTAGCAATATATTTGTAGGGATGAAAAAAAAAATTGATCAATATAATTAAGTTATCTATAGCGACGAACTTACCTTGTATCAAATATCAATTGTCCAATTTTTTTATTTTATTTTAAAATAATTAATGAAAATTTATATGTTTTCCTTTAAATTTTGTAAATGTTATACATTGACTCTTCCTAAAATTTTTGTTTTATTGTAATCGTCTATCTTATTGCTCAATTAGCCTAATTCTAAGTATATATCATTAATTACCCTATAATAATTTTCATTTTTGATGATTATGGTGATGATATCAGCAACAACCATGCTTGATGTTGCTAACGCTCTAATGATTCTTATATATCCAAACATTTTTTGAAAAAAATGCCTAATAATCAATCAACATTTATTTGCTTAAAAATGATGGTTTTTAATTAAATTCATAAATGGATGCATAGACGTATGTTATTAAATTATTATATAGATAACGTGATACATTTGTCTTATTGAAACATAATACATGATCAAAAAAAAAAAAAAAAAACTATAAGGAAGCCATAAGCAAAATCCAAATAGAGAACTGGAAAGAGAAATAGCTGATTAAGGAGGTGAAAAGTAATAGAAGAGAAAAGGAAGAAAGCAGAGATGGTTATTAGTACTGCAAATTGTATTAATGGATCATATTGGTTGAGTGTATAGATTGTGTTATTGGGCCATATAATGGTATAATTCTCCATCTATAATAGAAGTCAGAGATAACAAATCCATGAAAGTCCATGGATGTCTAAACAAATCTATAAAAGTCTGAGATAGATGTCTAAACAAATCAATGAAAGTCTATGTGGATTTATAAAAGTCTTTAGAAATCCATGAAAATCTGTCACTTAAAAAATATCTTTAAATGTCCTCAAAAATCCTAACTGAATACACCCTTTTAGTTTATATAATGTCTTTGTCTTTATTGCAATTTGATAAAGAATTTTATCCGTCGTATGTTGAATGGTTATAAGATTATTATTATTATTATTATTATTATTATTATGTAATTCCGCTTTTGTATTCTTTCGGTTAGACATCCTAGCTTATATCTCAATGATGCACTAGTGTAGAAGGTAAAACGGCCCTTATGAGCGGCAAGCAATGATGCACTGACTTGATTTGATGTCTGTCCGATGAAAAATGAATCCTTTTTATCTTTTACAACCATTAATTTTGTTTTCATTACTTGAGCAATTGATCTTTAACTTTAGAGAGACGATATTTGCACATCTTTAAACACCTCCAAATTAGTATATTTTTAAAATTTCAATATTGACCTTAAGTATGATCATTAAAATAATTATAAATACACTCTGTATATTTATATTATTACAATATATATAATATTTTGAGTATTTTAACGAACATATGTAATATATATATAGTATTTCTATTGTCAGTTCGTTCTAATAATAAATATATCAAGACGAAAAATGTAGACCATAGATTATGGAGAAGTTTTGACAAGTGCATACATTTTGAGTCAAAGTATGTAAATCTAATGGTCCACATTTTTCATCCTGATATATTTATTGTCAAGACGAACTGACAATAGAAAATTTGTATATATATATATATATATATATTATCAAGATATTACCTATTTATTAATTAAAAACTTAAAAAGTAATTATCAAAAATTAAAAATATAAAATAACTGTATTAATAATTAGAGTAATGCTACTTTGCCCAAATTTGGTGCCCAAATCTGGTGCCCAAATGACGTGGCAACATTCTCATCCATTCATTTAGATTGTATTAGATTTGCTTGATTTAAATGAATGGATGAGAGTATTGCCACATCATTTGGGCACCAGATTTGGACACCAAATTTGGGCAAAGTAGCATTACTCTAATAATTAAAGTAATTGAAAATTAATCACATCTAATTAAAAATTAAATAAAATTAAATAAAATTAAACAAAATTTAACTTAATTACTTTAATTGGGCCGTCAATCAAAATCAGCTTTTCATTCTCTTTAAAAAATAAAAAATAAAAAAAATTGGGCCCTTTAATATCGGGCCTGGGGCGGTTGTAGTTGGGGCACAGGGCCCAATATCAAGCTATTTAAATTATAATTAAAAAAACGCTTAAAATGGAAGAACCGCAACGGTCATATTCCTATAAATGAACCGCAACGGTCTTGTCTAGCCTTCTCTCTTTTTCCATCTTTCTTTGATTTTTGTTGAGTAATTAATGGAATCGGTATCGGTCTTCTTCTTGGGCAAATATGGTCTTTGATTTTCAAGAAAACGCAGATGCACTCAACAATTCCTTTTGTTTTATGGTAAGGTTTTTTTATTTTTCTTCTTGAATTGATTTTCTTTTTCTTGATTGTTGATTGAATCTTGTTCATTTTCTTAGTTGAACAATTACCACTCTTTTTAAGACAATTTTGATTTCTTGATATTATTCTGACTACTTTTGAAAGCCGCCTTTACTCTGAATCTGTCTAGTTTTCAGTTTCTTTGTGTTACTAGAAAATCCATCTTTTGTTCGCTAAATTATTAACTAGAATCAAGAATTGTTGAATGAATTATTTTCTGGAGTTGAAATATTTAGAAAAATTACACCTCTTTTAAAGACAATTTTGACAGATGGAAACTAGGGAAGCCATTTCTTTCTTGAGCTACTTGAAGACTCATCAGATGTCAACCCCATATTGTGAGTTAAGAAATCTTTTCATTTGTTATTTCAATGTCTGGTCTGCTTCCATATTTATATTTCTATTATTCTTCTTATATCTGTTGATGGTTGGGTACCAGATAAATTGATTTAAAAGTTGTTAGTTAGTTATGTTGGTGATAAAGAACACTGATGCAGTCTACAGAAAGAAATGTATGCCCATGTGAAGGAACATTCAGTTTCTGATGTAATTTGTTATTAGTTTAATCAGGTTAATTAAGTGACGGCCCAATATCACCCGGTGATCTTGAGGTGTGTTGAGAACATGACTCTTTCTAATTTGTTAATTATCTTAATTTGTTGAACAACTGAATGTGAACGCCTTTACTTTGAATCTGTCTAGTTTTCAGTTTCTTTGCGTTAGGTTTTTACTATACTTGAAAATCCATCTTTTGTTTGCTAAATTATCGAGTAGAATCAAGAATTTTAATCTGATTCAATTCTTTTTGTTGTGTAATATCTATTGAAAGAGGACAAGAGAGAAACTACAAAACAGAAGCTAGGAGGGTCTTTTTCTTGAACTCATTTTCATTCTATAGAGGAAGAGAATCATTGAATAAGCATAAATCAAACTTGGGACATAGTCACTTGTAGAAATAGCAGCAAGGGAATTGCATGGATTCAGCTCGTTATCTTCAAAAATGGCAATGTCATCATCATCATCATCTCACCATGAGAGGTTCTTGTCATCTTCCTCATTTTTTAGCACTAGAGTTGGTGTTGGGAAGTCCAATATCAGCATATCAGGTGTTCAGTTGGGGAAGTCTTAACAATTCCAGAAGAAAATGTGCAACATTTAAACGACATGTGACCACTTCAATTCTAGCAGATGTTGCTAAAGATTTTATGTTAGCTTCAACCCCTGCATTAACTTCTTTGAATTGGATCTTTTGTTTTCTAATCCCCTCATGATAACACTGTTTGGTTGCAGTCTTGCAGACACTGATGCTGGTTTTAATCCAACGCATTCTAAGGTAAGTAGTGATATGAGATTTACCTGTGTATGCACGGGCACATGTCCACTTAATCCATATTATGCTGCAACCTTACTTTTCTACACTTATGTTGGATTCTTTGTCTATAAAACATTGCAAATTAGCTTAGTTTTAAATGCTTCATTCTTATTTTCTCTTTTAAACTGCAGTACTTAATGTACTTGTGTTTAAGTGAGTGATTCTCTTTATTGTGTTTGCATTATCATCCCTGCAAATCAGACAAGGTGGCAGAATTGCAGGGCTTAGCAGCATCAAGTTCAATCATATTCAGTTCTTATATATAGTTAAAAAAGTTCAATCATTTATGTTTATCATCTTATAGACTTAAACAACCTTCTTTTCTTTCATTTCCTAATCATATGCTCACTTTGCACAGAGTTGGTTCGTGCTTTCCTAATCACGAAGTAGGAAAGGTCGGAAGTTTTTTTATTCCAGCATAAGTCCCACTATTTGAAATATTAATACTCGTAGGTTATTATGTTGCACATTGTAGTTAGTTGGGATTAGAGCTTATAAGTGAAGCTTCTTCTCTTTGTTGCATGTTAGACATTTCGTCTTTTGTTTTGCTTTGAAAAATCATATGTTAGTTGGGATTAGAGCTTATAAGTGAAGCTTCTTTTCTTTGTTGGATGTTAGACATTTCGTCTTTTGTTTTGCTTTGAAAAATCATATGTTTCTACTTTTGTATCGTCAGGAGATACTTTTACTTATGGGTCTGTCAAATATACCATGACTTCTATGTATATATGTTCCTGACCATTAATGTTATTAGTTTGTTCAGCCAGTTTCAAAGGATTCTGAAGGACAAGTTGCTCAATTGATATCATTCATACAAAAAGCTACTGGTTTTATGCCAGTATGATGCAACATGTTGATAATTTCTTCTTTCTCATCTTTCCTTTCCCTTTTCAACTTTATTGGGTGATTACTTGTGTGAGTTAGTGATTCTTGGTAGCTAGGTAAAGTAAGAATGGACTTGAGAAGGTCAAAGGTGTCTTAAGTTTGTGATTTTTGAGAGTTTTGGATCATTACTGTTTGTTTTAAGTAATATTTTTTAGAGTTGAGACTTGAGAGGGCAATATGCAAGTGTGTAGCTATGTGTTTATTTCCCTCTGCAGTTGGATATTTAGGGGAAAAAACTGTTACCATTATGGATTAGAGAAAATGCATTAGTAGTGATAAACATCTTGCTGGCGAATCATCTAAACTAGAAATCACTCCCTCCAGCTCCTTCTTGTTTTATGCTTGTTGTTTTTCAATGATTGGGATTTGGGCTCTAGGTTTGAATGTTTTAGCTGTAAGCTTTATCTTGTTTAAGTCATAGAATGCTCTGGTAATTCACATGTAATGTTTTGCATCATTTTTCATCTTAACCTAAAACATGTCCCTGTACTTTGTTCCTGTTATTATTATTATATTCTTATTTTATTTTGTTACTGTGTACTGCTTAATTCTGTTTACCACTTTATAGGTTCAGATTTCAAAGCCTAAACTAAAAGGGCTGGACCAATTTCAACTTAACATGCAAATTTCTTGTTCTTAATTTTTTCAGTGGTTGATGTCAAGTTGTCAACCCCTTAAAGTGCCTAGTAACATCTATAAATCAGATTTTGGTATTTTTGATAAGGAGTTTTGTGCGTTGCAGGTAAATAGTGTCGATTTAGCTGAAGTTGAAGGTGGGGAGGTTTCAATAACCAATTTGCCTTCTTGCAGTGGTCCTGAGTTTGTTTTGCTTCTTCAGTTTTTCTCTAAACAAGGCAGTGCTAAAACCACAGTTTCTTTCTTTCGTTTTGGTCATTAGTTTATTAGTGATATGCTTTTTTTTTTTTTTTAATGCCATATTTGATCATGTTCTTATTTTCCATAATTTAAATTTGTCAGGTTCAAGGACTTCTCAAGAAGAAAATGCATCCCTTTATTTTCTCATTAAGGAGGTATGAAGCTTATACAGAATATATTTTATGAGTGCAGGAAAATTCTGAAATTGTATAATGCAGGGGAGAGAGAGTAAATGATTATGGAGAAGTGAAAACCAGAAGGATGTGGAGTTACTGAAAACTATTATGAAAGTTTCAGTCGTGTCTCTATTCGTAGGCTTGGGCATCTACTTCCAGATGCTGGCTGGGTAAGTTAAATAAATAAATTTACTAACCTGTAAATGCAAACTGCAATTGGTTTAGCCACATCACTCTTGTAAAAATATTTTACCTTATATAAGCACACACATTAACATCTTTTTAAAAGAATTTTGTTGAGTGACGCTTCATGTCCTAGGTTTTGATTGTAAAATTGATAGAGAGATCACTATTGTGTAAGTTTCTGAAGGATATAATTCACTAGTGTATTATGAGTATTTCAACTTATCAAGTTTTTTTTTTTTTTTTTTTTTTTTGCTTTGCATTTATTAGTATATATAGGTAATACTCTGATTGCATATTTAAATGCCTCTAGTACTTGAACTTGTATCTGACAGCACATGGTAACTCCTACCACTAATGTTTGATGTTTCTGCTGCATCCTAGGCATTGCTTCCTTTTATGCATTTCAGGCAGAAAAAAAGGAGATAAAGCATCTTTGTTCCATGATAGTTAAATGCTTTATTGGTAGGGTGATTGCATTAATTATTAAACATTACATATTTACTTTTCAATCTCTGTTTCTAATCATTTGCTTTACTTTTTGGTTACAGACACTGATGCTGGTTTTAATCCAATGCATTCAAGGTAAGTAGTGCTATGAGATTTACCTTTACATGCCCACTTTATCCTATTATGTTGCAACCTTCCTTTTCTACACTTATGTTGGATTGTTTGTTGTTTAAGGCCTGGTTGGCAAACTTCTATAAAACATTGCAAATTAGCTTAGTTTTAAATGCTTCATTCTTATTTTATGTTTTAAATTGTAGTGCTAATGAACTTATTTTTTAAGTGATTTTTTTTTTTTACAAGATTTTCACCTGAGAGGTTACAATGCCTTTTTTTATATTAAAATTTCTTTTTGCTTTTCATTGATTCAAAAGTGAGTTTCATCCTATTGATGTTTCATAAATTATCTAATTTCGATTGTTTGCCTTTTCAATTAATTGACTTTTACATCTGCAGTTTCATTGGAAATCTTGGTCTCTCTATGTCATGTGTTGTCTTAAAAATATCATATATGTATGTTTCACTTCATTATTTATATGTCTATAGGGTGTTTCAAATGTATCTCGTTTTGTGTTTGTTTTCGGCTTACTGTTTTTCGAAGGTCTTGCAACCGCTGTTGTTGTGGTTGTTCTGTTCTTATCTTCCTTGACAGTTTTTGTGTTTGGTGGCTGGAGTGGTGGTGGTTTTTCAAAACTGTGCTTAAGGAGTTAGACATCTACATTAAGCCTGTTAATAGGGTACTATTTGGTGTAGCATGTTTTGGGGGCTTATATGATGATACATTTTGATCTAGTTAAAAATGGTCTTAGATGACATGTCTTAGTTTTTGAATGAACTCTTATCTGTTCATATTTGTTTACAGAGATATATTGACATTGACCGTAACATTTTGGATCAAGCCTTTGTGGCAGTACGTCATCCTGATGATTGTTCTATCTTCCTTGTTCTTTTAATATGCTGTAGGTGGATCCATCGGGTTCCTACTTCTCATGGAAGGCATCGGCAATGGGGAAGAAATTAATGTCTCTAATGTGAAAACATTTCTCAAGAAGAGGTTTTTCTCTATCACATGGTTGCCATTAGAATTTTAAACTAATTAAGTCATAGTTCTGCTTCATTTTATTTTGTTATGTTCTTGCTTCTTGATCGAAATATTTCTTTGGCCAACACAAACGTTACTTTGCTATGTTGTTGTCTTAGATAGTTGTAATATATTTTGAAATAATAAAATAAATGTTTTGACATAATTACAAAGAGCCTAAATCTAGCAAGCAACAATCCAATGCATAAAATTAATTAAATTAATTGATGAGGCCAATTCCAATCTTCTGATTTGAAAGGTCTGAAATTGTATTAACTTACTTGTGTATTGACGTATTGTTCTGATAATTTGTGTTGAATATTTGCAGTTGACTTGATTTCTTTTACATTTTAAGTTCCCAATATCTTCCCTATTGCTATATATTGTTTTAATTAACTAATGTGAAGTTTACTATGTCCGATATGGGGCTTGATGATGCTGTACACAAAGCTATTTTGATACTGAAGGAGGGGGTATGGCTTCTTAATTTTATCCTCCTTTTTTTATTCTTGGATGTACAAGGCTATTAAAATTCCATCCTCCATATAGAAAAATAATTTAGGGTTGGTAATGGCTCCATAATATACAGAATTTCCTTGGTAACTTCCTCATTGATAATTCTAAGGGAAGATGTAGTTTTCGAAATTGTTAATTCTAAGGGTGACATTGATATAACTGTTCTGACTAGAATTTCATCGATTATAGCATTCTATACCAGAGATGTAGTTTTTGACATTGATTATAGCATTCATTGAACTCTTGTATACACAAGAGAAATATGTGAAATATATTTAGAAGAGGAAGAAAATAGGTTTAATACCTTTATTTGTGATCTTATAAAATCAAATGGTTATTGTGTGGTGGCTGCTTCTGTTTGCTTAGGAGCCTAATTAGTAAATTGTTTGTTCTGGTGTTTGTGAAATGCCTAGGTTACTTTATTTTATGGAACTATAGATTTAATTTCATTTGAGATTTCTTCGAAACATTATGTTACTAATTGGTGGTATGACCTTATGTTACTTTCTTTTTTGTTTTAATTTTCTTTGATTAGGCACACAGTTTAGGTATGACCTTTGAATTGTTTATCCTAATTTATTGGCACTTTTGGGCGATTATGTCAACAAAGAAGACCATCTAATTTATCAGAATTGGTGCAATAATCGGCCTGGAAATTTCATATGCCGGTTCTCAGAATATGATCAGGTAGGAAATTTTTCTAGACATAGAACCCCTTTTTTTTTTTTAATAAATTGGACCTTAAACTTGTTTTTATTTTTTTATTTTTTTTTTATTTTAAAAATTGGGCTTTAGACTTGGGTTTTTTTTAATAAATTGGACCTTAAACTTGTCTTTTAAAAAAAAAAAAAAAAAAAATTGGGCCGTAATAATACTGTTAGTCCAATCAGCATCTAATTTATATCAGATACCAAGTAGTTTGGCATGAACCGATGAAATTTTGTATCAGTCCAGCCCCAACCGAAGCAAAATTGCATCGGTTCTATCACATAAATCCAAACGGATGATTAATTACAAAATTCAAGCATGATGAAATCTGATGTGTTTGATACTCTCTGTCAGTTTCTTACTATGATTAAAACCCAATTTACTACTGATGTTTGCGGCCTTGGGACTGATAATGTGGGGGAATATATTACAAAGGATCTTATGTCTCACTTGTCCAAATTAGGGATCCTCCAACAGTTTACTTGCCCTTATACTCTTGAACAAAATGGGGTCACTGAGCGCAAGAATCATCACCTTATGGGTGTTGCTTGCTGCCTTCTTAGTGGTATGTTAGTTCCTAAGTCTTTTTGGCATATGGCTGTTCTTACATCAACCTATTTAATTAATTGTGTTCCTAGTAGGGTTTTAAGGGGAGAATGCCCTCTTAGGGTTCTTCAGCCCGATAAACCCTTGTTTCCCATTCCTCCTAAGGTTTTTGGGTGTGTTTGTTTTGTTCAAGATAGGGGTCCTTCTCAAACTGAGTTAGATGATAAAGCTATTCGATGTGCCTTTATGGGATATTCCTCCCAGTCTATGGGGTATCAGTGTTATGACCCTTCCTCTAGATGTATGTTTCACTCTCTTGATGTAACCTTTTGAAGGATACTCCTTTCTTTACTGGACCTGATACAAGTAGGGTTGACCCATTTCCTGATGAGACTATCTCTTGCCCCATTCCTATTGTTTCTACTGATGTTGTTACTCCTATTGTTAGAGGTCCTACTGTTAGATGTCCTACCTCATTGCCCCCTGTTGCAGGTACTCCTGTTCTTCAATATAGTCGTTGCCCTCGGCTCCCTCTGCCTAAATCCTCTCCGAATGAAGGTACTCTCCCTACTTTATCTCCCCTACTTCTCATGGAAGGCTATTTTGATACTGAAGGGGGGGTATGGCTTCTTAATTTTATCCTCCTTTTTTTATTCTTAGATGTACAAGGCTATTAAAAGTCCATCCTCTCTATATAAAAATAATTTATGGTTGGTAACTTAGGTTTAAATCTAATAATACAAACAACTTTCAATGTGTAAAAAGTTTCATGATTTTTTAAAATTCTAAAATTCCTACATTGCCTCTTAATTCGCTT
This sequence comes from Acer yangbiense, assembly GCA_008009225.1. Lineage (NCBI taxonomy): Eukaryota > Viridiplantae > Streptophyta > Magnoliopsida > Sapindales > Sapindaceae > Acer > Acer yangbiense. Next base: position 52,958,014 of record CM017764.1, on the reverse strand, counting down.
GTCAAAAATTGTTCAAATCTCCGTTTCCTTTATTATTATTATTTTTTTAGAAGATAAATTAGCCCCCAGAATATCGATGTTTTTGTAAGAGAGGAATTCATGTTAAACTTATCCAGATTGATTTATTTCTATTAAAATATCTTTTACTGTGCATTACTATTATCTTCCTATGAGTAGAACTTCAGCAGCGGTGAATTGGACCTCATCACTTCTATTATGCCAATTTTTTTTATTATTTTATATATATATATATTTTTTTTTTTTTACATTCAAGATTGGTCTTATTGTGTTTCTTTCTTTGTCAAGACTCAAGAGAACCAAAGAAACCAGTCTTTTGATTTAATAATAATTCGGTTTTCTTTGTCAAGAAATCAAAAGAAACCGCTTTTTTTTTTTTTCTCGAGAATTTCACTTTCTTGATTCTAGGTTTTATCGGTTTCGAGAAATCATTTTGAATGAGGATGTCAACTAAGGATTGCTAGTTTGTTGTTGTTTAGTTGACAATGATCATGTCGATCAATGATGTCAATGGGTAAATAAGGGATGGGGAAGTTATCCACCCCTACTCCATCCCGATATGGGAAAATCGGGGTGGAGGCATTTGAGAGAGGTCCAGTTGTCACATCTCATGTCTCACATCATATCAAATGAGGTTTATGATTTTATATATAAACTTGAAATCTCTTTTAATTAAGTAGACACATTTTAGGTCATGGGTGAAGAATGTGTATGTGAAACCTATAATCCAAAGCAAATAAATGTTGGTAAATGACGTGTGTGAAGCTCAAAGCAGACAAAATATATACGATTTGTGCTGTTACATATGGTATTAGAGTGGGGTCACTACCCGATATGGATTTGTGATTATGTTTAGAGGTGTGCGGCGGATCGGATCCAATGGATTTGCCATGATCCAATGGATTTGTGATTATGTTTAGTCTATGTGTTTTGAGCCATGAGTGAAAGACGTTTGTGTGAAGTCTAAAGTGAACAATATATACTTTGTGGGTCTAGGTTGTTACACCTGTTCTTACCCATTTCCCTGTCTCCAATCCCCCATTTGACCATGTATATTTTTATTTATTTAGTTGAAAAAAAATTGTTTTTTTATTCTTAGAATACTGTATATGCAATGTTAATTTCAATGGTGCGTTTAGTAATTAGTAGTCTCTAATTAGAGTTGGGCCCAAAGGCCCATAATATCTTCTTCACAACCATTCGGCTCTCAATTCGAAACCACCAAAAACCAACCCGATCCAAAATGCATTCTCAATGATCAAGTTTTCGACATGTCAAAATTACACCAATTGTTTTCTTTTTGGTTCTTGAGAAAAGTTTTTTTTTTTTCCCTCAACTTCATTGTTATTTTCTTTGTTCTTGGTTCACTGTTCTATTGATGTTAGAACTTCTATTTTGAGACCATATTATGAATACTTGAAAATATGGTTCGGTTGATCTTAACATTTTAAGTTCAACCGCATTATGAATATATACCTAACTGAGGTACTCGGTTCATGTATCATAAACATAAGCTATATCTTCATTCATGTTTTGAAGTAAAGTGATTGTAGATCAATTTAATATTAAAAACCGAATCATATAAACCGAAAATTTCTAAAAGTTGAGGGTGGTTCAGTCGAGAAAATTAGATAAAATTGGCTTAAACATAAAATGTTATATCAAAAACATCTCTTAACAAACTTTTAAATTGTTAATTTATCTAAATAAATGGATAAAACAAGGATATATCTTAAATTTAAAATAAATTCATATTGTAATCCTGATAATTAAGAAAAAATTAGAATAAAACTGATGTAAAAAAAATCTAATTATATCTGATAAGAGATAAGATAGATAAATAATGATAAAGTTTTAAACAAACTGAAATTTTATTATAAATTGTTTAATAGAAACTTTAAATTGACTAATTTAAATATGTTATATTATAAATGTTTTATTAAATTAAATACAAATTCAAATAATAATAAAAATATCACATATTTATTTAAATGACAGAATATTATTATGAGGAAATGCATCATCCTTATCTAATTATCATTTAAAATTATTTAACACAATTATTTAAATTAAATTAAATTATATTATTACATTTTTATAATAAAATAATTTGAAAGTAACTGGTTAACTGGTTATAACCAGTGTATTTGGTTGTCACATGTCAACCAAGTATTGGAGGAATGTTGTAATAACATTCCAATAACGTTATTGGGATTTAATCTCCCAACAATGTAGCCATATCCATATATATAGTTATTTGGAATTCTCTCTCTAATTGTTTCCTGCTTCTAAGAAACGGTAGTAAGGTTTATGCAGCATAGTTTTCAGAATCCAGCCGCCATATATGTCGTCCACTATTCCACCGGATCTGGTGGTCGACGTACTCTCATACTTACCGGTGAGATCTCTATGTCGATTCAAGTGTGTATCTAAATCCTAGTTAGTTTTAATCACCCATTCTCAATTTATAAATTGCACATGGCTCGAACGGGAAGACAAAAATTTCTTCTTAATAATAGTGCATCTCTTTACCGTGTAGATCCTGAAACATCATCTCTTATGCAGAAACCATCATCATCTTGTCCATTTAAGGAAGAATATGATCATCAACCTTTTACTACTACTCGTTTTTTGGTCTCTGACTCTTCTAATGGGTTGTTATTGTTATGCCTTAAAATGAATAATCCTCCTGATCCTGAATGTAATCTTCCTGCTCATGAATTTTTTGTATACAACCCTTCGACTAGAGAGTTCAAGAAAATACCCAAAATAGAATCCGAGAAAGAATCCTATGATATGATCTCCACATTACATGGCTTTGGATATGCTGAATCCATAGATGACTACAAGTTTGTTAGAGTTTTTATCAAAAGAAAAATCATACAGATTTTCTCTCTAAGAAACAATTCTTGGAAAACTATTAAATGTGATTTTCCTTTTAGTATTGAAAGACAGATTTTTCATTGGTTGCATGGGATCCCACTCAACGGAGCAGTTCATTGGGTGGTTGATGTGTTTGATTACAAGCTTAAGCATTATTCCAGACAGATTGTGGCATTTGATTTTGTCGAAGAGAAGTTGAAAACTTTATCAATAGTTGATCAACTACTTCCACTTCATATGTTAAATAAGTTTATGTTGGGAGACTATCTTTGCATATTCAATCGTAGTCTTAGCGAATTTTGGATTATGGAGGAATATGGTGTTGAACAATCTTGGACTAGAATTTCGATAACAAAGAAGAAGAAGCTGGACATGAGCAGAATTCAGCGGAAAAACCATGGATTCTTGTTTCTAACTTTAGATGATGATGGACGGTTATTTGGCTATGAAAAAAATGAACGAACATATAGGCGCACTGTTTTTGATGGTATCAAACGTTATAATGCACATGTGTACGTGGAGAATCTTGTGTCCCCGAACTTTTACACCAACGTCGTCACAAGTGATCAAGGTATCTAATTTCGTTTTATATTGATAGTTAGATGTCACAAATAACAATTATCAGTAATTTTTCTTGATTCTAGTTTCATGTTTTCTATTGATTTTAATTTAATTTGTATTATGTATGATATATGCATGATTGTACGTGTTGACAAAACTAGATAGAAAAAATGTCAATCAAAGAAAGGGCAAGTAATTATTATATCAAATCAATGGCTGGATATTTCGGTTTTTATCAAAATTTTTATTTTATTTTAAAGATTTCCAATTTTTGTTACCAGGAGAGCTGTTGTGGGATTTTGGTTTGGTTGAGGCTGGAGATCGAGCACCAAAACGAAAAAGGCATATGAAGACATAATGTGTGCTTGAAGGGGTAGACTGCATTTATATTTATATATATATTAAGTTTATTTAATTTCTTCTTCTTTATTGCAATTTGATTAAGAATTGTATCCGTAGGTTGAATGGTTATAAGATTATTATTATGTAATTCCGTTTTTTTTTTTCTCTTTCAGTTAGACATCCCAACTTATATTTATGACTTGTTGAAATATAATTTCTCATAACATACCTGTTCTTGACAAGTTCTTGAAGTGTGGAGATACCAATAGCCAAGATGACCGCATCAGCGTTATATTTCTCCTTGCCACAAACTATTTCTGATATACAACCTGTTTCTTCACTAAGTACAAAGTCTGTCACTTTTCTACCATAAAGAAATTCACAATCTCTAGTTCTCATGGAATCCATCCACAGCTCAAAAATCTTTTCTTTAAGCGTTCCCCGACACCATACCAAATCGAAGTTTTTCTGTTTCCATCAACAAAAGCAACCACAATCAAAGAGAGAAAAGTTAATGCAGAAGAGTTGATTACGAACAAAAACAATAGATTAGAAAGACACGAATTAGAGTTGTTCCCCAGATATTGAATCGATCAAACCTGGTGAGCAAGGATGTATAGTATAGAATTCCCAAAGTTGCAGCAGCACTACATTTCTCTGCAGGAGCAAACAGACCTACTTGAAACAATGGGCCGATAAACATCCCGATAGAGCATCCAAACTATTTGAAAAGCTCCCTTGCTGTAACTACAAATCAAACCTCTAGATAAGATGCTTCAGCTTGTCATCGGTGAATGTATTCAAGTAATGATAAATAAATTATCCGGCGATGGAATTCAACAGCAATGAATAGGATTCTTACTTGAATCATATTTTTTCCAAGCTACATCAGTGTTGTCAGAGTCAATTACTGAGAACAGAAGATGGATTCATGTGAGAAAAGAAGTCACGAAGTAATGAAGAACAACCATTGTAAAATGAGCACAAGACACTACATTATATATATACCTGCTGCCATTAGCGCAAGTGATGTTAATCTATCGACCAATGGTACTCGATTAAACTGCACACAGTGCAATGAAGATCAATTTACAAGCTTTAACAAGAAAACATTTTGCCATTGCACTAAGAACAGTAATAAGCAAGCGCATACTTGAGTATAAAACAAGGTTCCTAATGGAGTCGGCAGCTGAGGAAGATCTTGGAATATCGGAAATTCAACCTGCAGAATGATCCTTAGCTTGTTAAGACAGTGCTTAGACACTTAAACTTGTACTCAAATCCAATCTTCAACCAAAATATCATCAATATTAGTTACCTCCAATCCCTCCTCAGAGTATAGCAGATTTCATCCAGTTGGTGAAGGGCTCATCGACAAGGCTAAATATGTTCTGGTAGGGATACCAAAAACCTATAACGATACTAAAAACTAAATATTAAGCTACAGAAGATTAACCAATTACTGATGCAAAGCTTTTCAAGCCTTAAAGGCTCATAATAGTATCTAAATTCGTTTTCTTGCTCTTCCAATCCAATTATTTAGCATCATTTTTTATTACTTTTACCAAGCAATCAAATTTATGATATAATTTTTTTTTTGAACAGTAATAATGATATAATGGGTGCATAAAAGTCATTGAAGCTTGTCAAATGACAACAAAGTTGACTTGTTTTTTGATAACATATCAAATGCTATTCTCAGCCACAAAAAGCCAAATCAAGCTCTATATATCATAATATCAGCTAACTTTGCATTAATTTTTCCAAAGATTTTTCTTTCTTCCAATATATTAGTGGTTGTCAAGTGTCGAAAGAAGATAGATGCAATTACAAGTTACAGTTTATTTTCTAGTTTCTACATTGAAATGGCTTGCGCGATTGGGGATGTGAATTGGGTCACAATAAAGATTACTTGTAGAACTGTAGTTTAGTAACTTGTATATATGTGCAACAAGTGAATATCAATGAAACAAGAAAAAATTGTTAAGCTTCAACAATGAATCCTCTTACCCTACATTTGCATAATCAGTAATTTGAAGAACAAAATTTTGAAGGCTTGTGAGTTGATTGGGTCTAATCCGGCACTACAAGAAAAAATGTCATTTATGATGGTTTTTTTTTTTTTTAACAGCATAATATATTCATCGGCACAACCGGCCGGCAAGAAGGATCACAACACAACAAAAGACCCCAAAAGCAAACCACACCAGCGAAAAAAACAAAAGAGGAGAAGCACGAGGCCAAAGCCAACAAGAGACCAAGACAGACGCCACAGGAACAAAAACAGAGCTGCGCACAACAGCAGCAACAGAAAAAAGAGCAGCATACAACACCCCAAACAACACCCAAGAAACAAAGACACAACCAGCTCAGTCCAGACTGCTCCACTCCAGAAAATCCCCTTCCCTATTAGACCCCATTTTTGCTAACTTATCAGCAAAAGAATTGGTAGCTCTCCCAGCAAAGACGACCACAATATTCTCCATCCTCCGCAGCATCCCACAAATATCATAGATGACGTTAACCAGATTAATATTCCCCACCCCACCACTATTAATCCAATCCACAACCATCTTCGAATCGCTAACAATCTCCATAAAATGACCATGAAGGATTGGAAAAGAACCGCAAACAACTCTGCAGCATAAGAATCATAAATACCAATACATTCCGAGAATAAGCACCTGACTCTACCATCAGAGTCTCTCAAGACACCACCTATACCCGCCATGCCAGGCTTCCCCAAAGCAAACCCATCAACATTAAACTTCAACCCACAACCAAGAGGAGGGATCCAAGGAACCTTCAGATTCTTCATTTTGCTTTGATCAGAACACGGATCTTTGATATTCAACAAGATGGCGGTAATAGGCTCCTTAGACCCTGCACCATGGTACTTAAACCACCACCCAACTCTAAATTTAACAGTGTCAATAACCTGCTTTGCATCAGCCACATCATCCCTAAAGGTCACTTGATTCCTCATCTCCCAGATCGACCACACCACAGCGTAAAAAAGAATGATCCAAGCTCTAGCGTGCTTGCCCGTCGGAAAAAAAACCAAACCAACTTTCCCACCAATCAACCACATTAGAACTCATGCAACTTGACATCCCCCACCAGCTCATACTCTGCTGCCAAATTTTCCAAGACCAAGGACAGAGGAGAAAAACATGAGAAAGAGACTCAACATCAGCTTTACAAAAATGACATCTCATTGCAAGACTGAACCCAAATCTTTGAAGCACATTGCCTACCATAACTCTCCCCTTCAGCAATTGCCACACAAAAAACTCTACTTTAGGAGGGCAAACACCTTTCCACGGAAGATTCACACCTGCCTGCATAGCCCCTTCATACTCCTCCAAAGCAGAAAGATAAGAAGAAACAGAGAAAATACCAGATGAAACAAAGCTCCACCCAATGACGTCCTCAACATCCTTTCGAATAGTCAAGCAACTGAGAACTTTTAAGAAACAATTCCATTGATGCTTTCCCCAATCGAAAGGCTCCCTTCTAAGCTCCACTTTCCACACCCACTCCTCCCCCCTCCACAAGCCATAATCAGCAACAAAACCATCTTTAACTGAAGCTAGAGCATAAATTCTAGAAAAAGCCTCCAAGAGCTTCCCATTCTCTATTTTAATATCCTGCCAAAGTCTGAGCCCCTTACCACTCCCCACCACCTCCTTAAAACCATCAATACAAACCTGCTCTGACCGCACACCAGGCTTAAGAATATTAGCGACAACCCGAACAAACTAAGAAGGATTTCTCGAGCACTGCCAATCCCAAACCAGCCTATCTTTACTAATACCATATTTTGAACATATCACACTCTTCCAAAGAGATGACCCCTCATAGCCAAACCTCCACAACCATTTGGCTAGCATACCGTCGTTCTTGTCTCCCATCTTACCAATTCCCAACCCTCCGTTCTTCTTACTTCTTCAAACAGAGGCCCAGTCTACATCATGAATCTTCCTCTTAACAACCTCATCCCCCCACAAAACCCTCTTTGAAGCTTTTCAATCCTCTTCACTACCCCAACCAGCATTTTAAAAACAGCCATGAAGAACGTAGGAATGCTATTCAAGACTGATTTAATTAGAACCTGATAACTCTTATTTCTACACGTTGTGTAGCCCCTTACTTTTATCTTTTAGGCTTGTTTTCTGGATAAAATAGGATATTTAACATTTTAAATAAGTGTTTTAGGATTTTTTCCAGAACAGGGGCTAAAGTGCAAAAATGGTAAAATATTGGGGCAAAAGTGCAATTTTCAAAAATTAAATTTTGCTCCATAATTCGGCGATTAGGGGCCACCGTTTAGGGAGCAAAAATGGACCAGAAGACCCACTTTTTGTAATTCTACGGCCTAGGGCGCAGAATAGGGCGCAAAATGCAAGACGGAATTTTGACGAAAGTTTCCTACAGAACACTCAACTTACGGGGCACATATCTCTCTCGTCTGATCAAACTGGGTTTTTTTCTATATATAGTTGGAAAGCCCCAGAAGTCTTCTTTCCAACGGTTCTTTACGATCGTGATTCCGATGTTTGTGGAGAAGGTTATGCCTGTTTCCGTAACAGTGCGCTCTACTGGAAAGTCACCAGCGAAGTCCCCAAAATCAGCCACTTATGCAAGGGCATTCTCGTCCTTTCACCATCAATTCTGCCCTAGCCCCCTCCCCACTATAAATATCCCCTTTTCTCATCAGTTTTGACAGAACCCCTTCACTCCCTCTCTTTCTCTTCCGCCCCACTCTCTCTCTCTTAATCTTCTTCACATTCTCCACCAAATAAGGAGAGGATCCAAGCTCCCATGGAGGTTTTTTCTCCATGGGAGCTCCCCATACATCTCCACAACCCCGTTTTACACTTCCTCCATCTATTTTAGGGCAGATTTCAAGGAATAGGAGTGGTCTTTGGACCAATTTTGAGCTAGGAAAGCTAGGAGCTTCTTTGGAGGGTTTGTCTTCAAAGGTTGTCACCTTTTTACTCATTTCTTTGTATTTCTTGCTTCTTTGATGTGTAACCCCGATTTGGGGAATATTGTAAACCCTACACTTGTGTTATATATGTTGATTGTTCTTAAATTCATGTGGGTTTTGTTTTACTCTTTGCCAATTACATGTTTTAAGCTCTAATTGCAATATCCATGTGTGTGGAGGTTCGAAATTGATATGTGTCCATGATTGGGATTAGGAGTAGAGTAATTTAATGTAAGAGTAGTGTAATTTAACTTCCCATGATTATTGATTGATTGATGGATGACCAAAATGCCATGTTTAGAGTAATTGGATATTAGAGAATTTAGCTCCAAAAAGTAGGAAAGGTTTCAGTTCAGGCAAGTTAGTTGCTAAATTGGCCTTGGTTCAAATCCTTATGCTTAATGGGTCTTTTTAAGACACAATTATCCATCCTTGACCAGATTGGGTAATAAATTGATTTAGGGATAATTCCCAAATCAAGAGGATAAACCCTTAACCTAGATTGAATGTTCTTAATATATAACAACCAACTTGTTGCACATTGTTGTTTGGTAAACTTGTTTCTCATGTCTAGCCATCCTAGGGAGATTGATAAAACCGAATCCGTATCTAGAGTAAAGACAAACTGAATTCCTCTTGTGCTTGTGTAGTTATATGGGGATTTCATTGCTTAATTCTTTCACTCGGTTAGCCACCTTATGGATGATATTTAGGCTATGTGTTATATATCGCGTGGTTCACATTAACATGTCCAGCGTGATATCCTCTACATTTGACCAGACAGTGAGAGATACACTAGGTTGTGTGTGTCTCACAGTTCTTAATGAATCTAAGCATTTATGCATGGATGTAATCTCTAAGACATCGAGAGAGATTAGAGATTAATTAAGGGGACACGAGCATATAACATACGTGTTGTATAGGTATCTCATATTCTTAATGCTTTCACTTGGTTGCCATCCCCGTATTTGGTTAGCCATTGTGAATGAATTATTGGCTGTAGTATGGCCCACGCGATTGCGCATTACATGCCCAACGAAATAACCATTGTATATGACTAGACAGTGAGAGATACACTAGGCTGGCATACATGGCTCTTGTGTGTGTGCCACGGCACTTAATGAATTCATGTGTACTTTGTATGTGTGGATATGATTTCTAAGACTCGAGAGAGATTAGAGATCAATTAAGGGGACACGAGCCTATGATATACTTGTATATTGAGGGACTAAGTGAGTCTAGCGCTTAATTAGGAGGATTGTTACTGTTGAGTCGTTTCCTTAGTGTAACCACATTTCATGCATCTCTCCATTCCATCTTATCCATGTATATATTATGTTAGTTAATTTATTTACTTACATTATTATTTACTTTTTTGCAACCGCAACACACGAGTTCTCTAGAAGTGTTGTAATAATAACTAGAACCGGTGACGGTCGGTGGATCCCACCTCCCTGCGGAACGATACCTCACTTGCCGCTGTGCTAGTCCCTGTGACTCGTGCGCTAGCGAGGTCGAACTTAAATGTTCATCTTTTGTTCGACATTGCAACGACGTGTCGTCAGAACCAGCCTCCCACTTTTCGAAATGCACTTCCTTTTCCAAGGTGCTAAACGGTTCTCAATCTTAGACATAACTGGATCCCAGAAAGTCCTATTTCTGGACCTAGCACCAAGGGGGAGGCCTAAATACATTATGGGTAATTCCACCGCCCTACAATTCATTAACCCCGCCCATAACTCCACTCTTCTCTTAATCTTCCCCACACTTGCTAGACAAGATTTATGGAAATTAATTTTAAGACCGGAAGAAAGCTCAAAACAGCACAGGATACGTTTTAGATTCAACAAATATTCAATCTTAGGTTTCAGAAAAATCACCGTGTCATCGGCAAACTGAAGATGGGACACATGCACTTCGTTCCTCCCGAACGATTCTCCTCTGATAAGACCCAAATTCACAGCTTTATTCAGAAGAACACTCAGCCCTTCAACAACAATATTGAAAAGGAAAGGGGCAAGGGGATCCCCTTGCCTTAAACCTCTCTGTATACCAAATTGCTCTGTCGGGCTACCGTTGACCAAAACCGAGATAGTCGAAGACGAAATACACTCCCTTATCCAAAGTCTCCATTTCTCACCAAACCCCATCCCCTCCAATAAACTGTCCAAAAAATTAAAGTCTACACTATCATAAGCCTTTTCATAGTCTAATTTCACAATGAAACCCCCCTCCTTTTCCTTCCTCCACTTATCAATCACCTCCTCTACAATCACAAACCCATCAACTAGCTGCCTACTCTTTATAAACGCCATTTGAGTATTGCTAATCACCAAGTTGATCATTTTACTTAGCCGATTGGCTAACACTTTCGCCACCACTTTGTAACAAGCACCAACAAGACTTATAGGTATATAATCTTTCAAAGACAGAGGCTTAATAATTTTAGGAATCAAGACTATAAAAGAATTATTTAAGTCTCTAATAGCAGTACCATCTCTGTGAAATTCATTGATGACGTTCAAGAAATCTTCTCTAATATCTTCCCAATTAACTTTAATAAAATTGAGATTAAGACCGTCGGGCCCCAGAGCTTTATCCCCATCGCAGTTTTGAATTGCTTCCCACACTTCATCTTCCGAAAAAATCTCCTCTAACTTCTGCCCATCATCAGTAGACAGCCTCTTGAATTCACAACCTTCCATGAAAGGGCGTTTCCAACTAACATTCTCATAATGCTTTTTGAAAAAAATCAAAAACTCCCTATATAATAAGCTGCGGTTTGAAAACAACCACCCCATCCAAACACAGCTGGTCTATCCGGTTCCTTCTCCTTCTATCCAGGGCCACAAAATGAAAAAACCTAGTGTTCTTGTCTCCCTCCTTTAGCCATCTTACTCTCGACTTCTGCCTCCACGATTGCTCTTCCTTGCAAATACTCTCCCACACTTTCGACAGCAAGGACACTCGAGAGTTTCTAAGACACTTGGTCCAACCATCCTTCTCAGCTTGCTTCTCAACGGCTGAAAGGCTTTCCTCCAATTTCTCTTGAGAACTGACCTGCTTCTTGTTAAGCTCCAACCACTTCTTCATAGACAATTTTGAGCCCTTGATCTTAGCCTTGATAACCTTATTGTAAGACTCGCCCAACTGACAATCTTTCCAACTCCTCATAGCTTCAGCCAAAAACTCTTTATTCTCCAACCACCAATTGAAAACACGGAAGGGACTAGGACCCCAATCAACCTTCGACACACCTATTCCAACAGGGTTATGATCAGAAACACTTCTATGAAAACCTTTTTGAAACAAATTTGGAAACCAGTTCAAGATTTCCAGGGAGAAGAGGAATCTATCCAAACGAGCCCACGAGGCCTTCTCCCTAAAGTTCATCCAAGTGAAGGATAAACCTTGCAACGGAATATCAATAACTTCCATTTCCCTGACAAAAGAATTGAAACTTCTCATTGCCGTCAACTGGTTTTAACCATCATGAAAGGGTTTTAATGACGGTTTTATAAGCGTTGTTAAAGCCACTGTAATAAAAAGTTTATCACGGTTTTACTTTTTATTGCGGTTTTTAAAAACCGTCATGAATTTTTATCACGGTTTTTTAAAACTCATCAATTTTTGACGGCTTTTAAACATTGTGATTAATTGATGATGGCTAAAAACTGTCATGAAGTTCTTTTTTTAAAAAGAAAAATTATATATAGAATCTCTTGACAATATTATCAAGAGATTCTACTTTACTTTTTTGTTAATTTATTTTAACATTATATTGTTTTCCATATATATATATATAATCTCCTGATGATGATATTGTTAAGATATACTGCTTTATTTATTTGTTAATTTATTTTTAATATTATAATATTTTCCATATATATATATATAATAAATATTAAAGATCTCTATTCATACTTTAAAAAAAAAAAAAATCTATTCAAGATCAAAATTCATTGAAGAAATTAAAATAAAATGTTACAAACATTTATTAACAAAATCAATTCTAAAAGACAAACTATTATACACAAAAGCTATGTTTGAATTTTCTTTGTTCATATACATAAAAAAAAATAAAAAATAAAAAATCTTTGTTCATCTTCCTTGAGGCTTCCTTTCAAACATACAGCTGCATAGTATGAGAAACGATAGAAGTAAGTTTGACGAACAATAAAATTGGCAAAAAAAAAAAAAAAAAAAAAAAACTATACTATAACAACAAATCATAATAAAAACTTATTTTAACAATAAAAGAATGAGAAAACAAAAGGAGATCGAAACGAAAATTAACTAACCTCTTTTTAATATCGACATAAACTTTCTTTTAGACAACTTTGACGAAACAGTGCCCGATTGCATAGATAGAGGTGAGAGAGATCATGATTTTTTGTTTGTATAAACGTTCATATTCAAAACAATATAAATGTGTTGAAGTAAATCACTCGCTACCGGAGACCATAACAAGTTATACATAAACAAATTAACCAATAAAAATAAATAAATATATAGGAACAATAAGAGATTTATAATCCAAATCATGCGTTGAATTTATTTGAAGTTAAACACTCACCATGACTGAAGTTCTTTTATTTGTGATAGAGTGAAGATTGTGAGTGAGAGAATATTGAAGAAAAAAAAAGAAAAAAAAAGAAGAAAAAAGGTAAGAGATGTGAGAGTGGCGGGTGGCGGGTGGCTAGGGTTAGAAAGTGAGGAAAGTTTAGCTTTTAAAATAAATATAAATATATAGTAAAGATATGATGTGTACATACCTATGATATTAACTTGTATCCACTTAGTCATTCATTGACACATGTGCAATTAGACCAAATAGAGTAATTAATCACTTATTTAAACAATTAAAAACTAAAATAGGATATCAATTATAATAATGATATGTTTAAATATAAAAAAAAATAACATAAATTTATATTTTAACTTTTCTTAATTTTTTATATTTTAATATTTCACTACAAAAAGAGAGCATATGATTGCTTGTACTTTGTTATTTTTTTTGTTCTTAAAGTGTTGTGACTAATAAATTTGAGATTTAAAATTTAAAATTATAGTTTTATTGTAATTCTGAAATTTAAAAAAAAAAAAAAAACATTTTTCTTTATCACACTAACAAATAGTATGATAATTATATTACACATAAAAACAAAGCACATGATAACTTTATCACGATTAATAAAATTCGTAATAACTTGATTACAGTTTGATAAACGTGTGATAGCTTAATCACGGTTAATAAAAAATGTTATCCAATTATCGCATATTTTAAAATTGGTTTGGGGTGATTTTTGATTGCTTTTTGTTGAGTTTCTGGATTGCTGGGGAACGGGGGTTTTCTTTTTGCTTGCTGTAGCTGTTTCAGGAGAAGCTGTCCAAGGAGAACAAATTGTATCTCATCTTGTCAGCTCTCTGCAGATAGGCACATTACAAGTTTGAGTGATTCCAAATTGGTAGTGTCATGGTTTTATGGAGAAGGTGCGGGGAATTTTAAGCATGTCAAGGTGCTGGATCAAGTGGTGAAAGTTTGGTATGGGGAGTCTGATGCATTTTTGGTTCATCTGTTCAGATTTTTTGCTGTTTTGGGGGGTCTGTTGAGCTTTATGCGTGACTTCTCGGTTTAGCTCGGTCTTGCGGCATCTGTTTATGTGTGCTCTTTTGTTTTGGTTTTGTTTTGGCTTGTATGTTGTTGTGCAAGACCTTAGTTTCTTGTGGTTTGGGAACTGTCGTCTTCGACCTGATTTGTTTTGTTTTGTTTGTGGATTTTCTTTTGCCTTTTGTGGCTTCTCTAATAAATTTGCCATTTCCAAATTTTTTTTTTTAAAGGACCGTGATACTTTGATGTCAGTTTTAAATTACGTCATAAACATACGACGAATTAAAAAGAATAGTATCACTTGATCATGGCTAAAAAAAAGCCGTGATAAAATTGCGTGACAAAAGCCTATTTTTCTTGTAGTGCAGAATTGATGGCAAGGCCTATTATTATTATGAGTGATTCGAAGACAGCAGTTGAATAGGTGAATGGCAGGGCTGCTGAGAGTGGTAGTCAGGAGAAGACTATTAGAGACATCTGCAGTTGGTTGGAAAGCTTCAGTCAAACGGTGGTGGAGTTTTGTCCTAGAAATTGAAACTCCTTTGCGGACTCCTTAGCTAAGAATGGTTCGGTCCTTGGTAATGAGATTCTGTGCTGGAGTGATGTATGAGTTGTTTTGCTCGTTTCTTTCTGCTGGTTGGTTCCCCTGTTGTTGCTGTGCTTCTCTGTTTTTGTCTGGGTTGGTGTTTGGGTGATGTAGTCTTGGTTGTTTCTTGCCCTTCTTGTTGGGTGGTTCGTTTTTGTTTGTTGTTTTCTTGGCTTGGTGCGTTTTTGTTTGTTGTTTTCCTAGCTTGGTGCCTTTCTATTGAATTAGTTTGTTGCTTTTAAAAAAATAAAAATTGAAGAACAAAATGAAGAAACTAAAACAGACACGGAACAAGAAACCAAAGCAAAACATGGAAATCATAAACCGAAATGCAGTAATTTGAAGTAATCTGGAAAAGATTCAATAAAAGGAAAAAAAAAATGGTTGCAATGGACTAATTTGAAGCTAAAAAGTCTTGAAAGACATACCTCAAATTACTTGCATGTAAACACATTTTTACTTTGAAAATCGATACCAGATACTTGTGCCCATGAATCGACGCTAATAACTATCACAAGATTGGTGCTTTTACAGAGAGAGAGAGAGAGAGAGAGAGAGAGAGAGAGAACCTGGGTTGCAGAGGCAAGTATGACAATCTTCTTCTTCTTCTTCGTTTTTTGATAGTCAATCGTCACTACCGTTGGATCACCGATTTTTTTGCATAGCTACCTAGAGAGCCTCCATTTTTTTTTTTTTTTTTTTTACAAAACGAATGTCCACGTCAGGAAACAATTTAAAAAAACACACACAAATTGATGACGTGTGTAAGCACGTTATCACAAATTGCCGACGTGTCATGACATGTCAGTCTAGAGTTCCTAACAATGATAAGCATGCATGAAAATTTCAACCAAAACATCAAAAATTCATCAAACAATATTGTTAGTTTTTAAATTTGAAATTAAATTACTCATAAAATTTTATAAACTAAAAATTATAGTAATTATAAAATTTCAAAACAAAATAAAATATTTAAATTTATAATATTCATAAAACCATATATAATTGGAAGATCGATTCTTGGTGTTGATAAAGAATTAAGTCAAATTAAATTTATGTAAATTTGGGAAAGGGGAGGAGAGAATAATTATAAAAAAAGAAAAATAAAAATATAAGATAAAATAAAATAGGTCACATCGCCTCATGAGTCAGGAAGAAAGTCTGAAGAAAACAACATATAAAAACCTCAAACACTCCTAGTCCCACCGCTACACGGTCTTCCTTCTTTTTATTAGGAAACAAATCATTATTTTATTTATTTATTTTATACTTAAAAAAAAAATTAGAAAAGAATCTCAACGACAGTCCATCCCTCATATAGACTATGAATGCATAAGAAATAGAAGGAAATCAAAATGTATTCCGTGAACAAAACTCAATAATAATTTCTGAAAAATCGGGAATAATTTGGTATTTGGAAAAACCATGAGGACCAATTTAATTACTTATTTAAATGTCGCAAACTACTGGGAAATAAATATTAATAAATAAATAAAAAACAAACAAACTTTCAAAGTTTGCGGGTTCTTCACAAGACGCACTAAACTCTCCCCATATTGGGCATTGTGACCCTATCTGTGAGCAGTAGATTATACTTTAATTCGAATTATACTAATTTATTTAGTTACCAGTTACCAAAATAATTTATTTATCTTATTATTACTAATCAAGGATGTCGTATATAGCTAGAATGACTCTCATAAATTGTAAATACTAATTTGATAAAAATTAATCGGATTGAAGCTATAGTGTCATCGTTTGCTAGAATCGAAATATCTGTGAGATCAGGGTCACAATTTGTATCCTTGATCTCAATTTGTATCGATTGAACAACACGTTGTGGACAATGAAAACTTTATTTACGTACGTAGTTACTAAACTAAAAGAAAGAAAAGAAGGCATAATTAATTTGATTAAGCTTCAATTGCTAAAGGAAGGTCTTCAAAAATAACTCAAATCCATTGAAGGTGATCGTGGTAGCTTGCTTTTCTTGTTAACAAGGGTCTCAATTGTTTAGATTTTGTTTGTTGTGATGGCCCTCCACTCCTCCAGGATGTTTTAATCAGCAATTCATGAGGAGTTTTGGTTTCAACTTTCATTAATATCCTTGTAATTTTCTATTTTTCTAATTATATATTTTTTTTCCAAAGCCAGTTTGTTTTTATAATTTAGATTTTTCTTCAAGGATCAATTAATTAATGTCATATATAATTCAATGAAAAAACATGAAGAAATTAATTAAAAGAGGGCCAATTAGCTCTTCTTTCACATTTCAAACAACATTTATAATACAATATCCATTTACTCTTTGAATATATGATTGCGTACATTTGACGAAAATAAATAAAAAGATCATATCATCATCCGATCACTGGCGGCAGGGACAAGGTGCTGGGTTCTGTTTTCCTGTGAACGTCAATTTTGCATTCGCACACTCAAGTTTCTCAGGCAGTTTATCAGGGCCTTTGTAGACCAAATCAATGTTAGCCATATCAACACAGCAAGGAAACGTCTTACTGCACACTACATTAACAGCTGCGTCCGAAATCGAAGTACCCGTAATGTTCCTAAAATGAATGTCGCTGAGTAGAACGTTTGATGGCTGTAGCATATATACAACATAAATGAGCATAAATCACCAAGAAAATTAATTGTTATTTTAAAATTATTGAATTAAGTTGCAAAAATTTAAGAACATATATAAATTAATTACCACAGGACTTTTGGAGCCATATTCCTGATCAATTACGATGGGGTTCTTAACCATATCCATGACGAGGTTTTGGAAAGTGATACCGGTTGCTTTCAGATTAGGTGAATTAAGCCAGGTCTTGATCCTAGCTCCGTTGGTGGTTCCAGTGAATTTGCAATCAGTCACCAAAACCTTGTTCACATTTTTCTCATCCTTGTACTTGCCAAGGCTGCCAAGGCTGCTCCATAAAACAAATGCATGAGACCATTTGACGAATATTTATTTTGGATCTTCAATATTGTTAAAAATATGTGACAGTTTAATTAAATACCTGATACCGTGTCCAGGGCCACATTGGATACCGGAGATAGTGATGTCAGTGTTACCTTGTCCAACGGAAACGCAATCGTCACCTGTTCCGATTTTGGAGTTGAGTACTTTGACGTTACAAGAATTGCTTATGTGCATACCATCTGTGTTAGGGCTCTCATCCGGGGCAGTAATGGTGAGGCTGTGTGCTGTGAAGCCGGTGCTGTCAACTACGTGCATGTGAAATGCTGGTGGATTGAGAGAAGTAAACCCAGAAATAACAGTATTTGTCACTTTGCAGAATTTAATTGACTGCATAAAACAAAGAAACAAACACATTCATTATTTCAATACTTTTCAAGGGTAATTTTATTTTTTTTTCTCTAATAATATTAATGCTCACAGATGGGAGTTCGAGATGGCAATTATTTTGGTGGACACATTTACTGGATGACCAAAAACTTGCGCCTTGTCCATCAAAAGTTCCTCTGCCAGTAACTTGCAAACCATCAATTTTTTCAAAAGCAAACCAGGTACGATCTGTATACGCATTCTTGTCTGTGTCTGCTTTTAGGGTACCCTGAATTTCAAAGATTATAGGGTTCTTGCATGGTCCTTCCAAAAGCACTGGTGACATCTCAAATGTTCCTGGGGGAATAAGAACCTTCGCTGGAGCAACAGATTGGCATGCTTGCACCCAAACCTTAGTAAGTGCCTGCACATATACACATGCACACATCATATATTCATCACTACAGGTTAATTCAAGAAAATATTTTTATTTTGTGGGTTACGAAATTCATTTCAGGTTTTTTTTCATGTATAACAAGAAACAAAATAAGCAATTATTTCTAATTAAGAATCTTACCACTGCATTTTGTTTACATTGGCCAACACCTGCCTTAACACCATGCTGTGTGACATCAAAAGTGCACAAATTAGTGAGAAGGCGACGAGGAGCAAGATGGTCAGCACCATTGGCCACACAAGAGATCAAAGCCAAGCTAAGAAGTAAAGAAATCCTGACATCTTTCCCGTGAATGGCCATGGTGGTACTAGATCTTGATCGGATGATGATGAGCTGGCCCTGAAACTAGAGTTTATAGGATTATATAAATCCTATGTTATTGAAAAATGAAGTTGAGGCTATTGAATTTATATGCACGGATATGGTTTTCATTTTGCTATTTTTAGTAATTTACAGCCTAGGAAGAAATCAATTGTATGCATGTATATTGTTGCGGTTAACGTCCCGCTTTTGGGGGCGTGCTTATAGCCATAGCTATCTAACTCAAAACGAATGTATTTGCAAGAGCACAACTAGGAAAATTGAATGGCACTCCCAAATTATAGTAAACATGAATTGTCTAATTTGATCTTTATATATATATATATATATATATACAGATTATTTATTATCATTTCGTCCTGACAATAAATATATTAGGATGAAAAATGTGGACCACTAGATTTATATACTTTGACTTAAAGTGTATACACTTGTTAAAACTTCTCTATAATCTATGGTCCATATTCTTCATCCTGATATATTTATTGTCAGGACGAACCGATAATCGAAAGACTATATATATTTATAACAACTAAAAATTTAATATTAAATTGGGTGTCTATCGACATCAGTATACAAATGACATGAAATTGACATTAGTGCATGTATAAATGAGATGAGGTTGCAACAATGAAACGAAGTAAGGTTGGCTCGATGATAAGATTCTCACACATTATTGGGATTGTGAGTTTGAATATCCCTCTTGTCAAACCCCAAATTGTAATAATTCAAAAAAAAAAAAAAAAAAAGACATTAATATATAATGTAACGACCATACATATTATTTGATTCATTATAAATTGAACATAAATTTGAATGAAAAAAATTATTGATATGTAAAATTTTTAATTAACTTTTAAATCAGAATGAGGCTAAGAACTATTTTATTAGTACAAACATAATCATTTTTCTTCGACATTAACTTCAAATTATTAGAACAAAGCATATCTGAATAACAGTGGAAGATGGTGAAGTAAAAGAAGTAACAGACCCCATTATGACAGCTTGCTTATTTGCACCGGCAGCAGTAGCCCTCTCTCTCGTGACACTTGCGATGCCCCTGAGGCCTGATCAAGGAATGTTTTTTCTGATTTGAAGCAGGCAGGTTTTGGATGGTTTTGCAGTAAATGCTGATGATGCAAGGTTAGGCTTCCAATGTATTCAATAAGGGCTCTGTCTGGCAAACTATTTGGGATCATATCTAGTTTAATGACAACGACTTGGGATCCTGATAAGGGGGATTACATTCTACGGGTTATTCGAAAGCTAACGAAAAATGCACAAATTAACATTTAACGCTACAAGTAATAAGCATCTAAAAAAGCCTTGATCAAGAATACCTGTACAAATTGGTTGCATTTTAACAATTTATTGCCCTGAATCTGATCAATAAATTGTTAAAGTTGAGTTTTTTGCAAGCGGGAGTTCTTGCGGTTGTGCTTCTTATGATGGTTTCGTTCGTTTTGGTGGCCTCAGATATTGGATACAGCTACTGTACCTGTTCCCATCGATGGCAGAGTTGTAACAGGAACAATCGATACAAGTCCTGACGGTAGTGGTAGCATTTGTACCTGCCCTGGTTCGCAACAACAACCACCCGAAACTCCACCATCTCATCACCACAGCGACCACCACCACCATGGCCAGGGGCGGGCTGTAATGGAGGGCTGACCCGGCTACAGCCGGGTCAGCCATTTGTAAAAAAATAAAAAAAATAAATAAAAATAAAATAAAAAATAAAACAAAATAAAATTCTCACCTCTTATCTCAACAGTCAACATCCATCATTTATCTATCTGCTGCCTCACATCACACGCCTAACCAACTCTCCTAACCAACGCTCTCTCTCTCTCAAAGTAACTCTCATGTCCCAAGTCCCAAGTTCCCAACACCCTCTCTCTTTCTCTCTCTTTTTCAAATCTCAATGTATATAAAAATATTTTCTTTTTCTTTTTTAACCAAAAAAAATAATAATCATATTATATTCTTCATTTCATGTTTTTTTTAGTTAAAATTTAATTTTTTCAAATTTACAAATTAAAGTTTTGGATTTGTTATTCATAATTTCAAGTTAGTGTTTTGTTATTTTTTTAATGAATTTATTTTCCGATAACAATTTATCATTTATAGTGTTATATTATAATTTTTAAAGTACCACTTTAACCAAATTTTTTTGATAATTTATGATACAATGTGAAACAATCATACATTCATACTTTGGGAAAAAAATAACAATCAATTATCGGGTTGGGGTGGATCAAGTTCTTCATGTAATGTCGGGGACGGGGGGTTCAACTTTGTCTCCTTCATTTCAATGGAGTTAAAACAATGTTATTTTATTGAAATTATATATATCTATATATAGTTTTGTTTTAGCCCTCCCAAATAAAAAATCTAGGGTACGCCCCTGACCATGGCAGGAATCCACCTTCATCACCTGTTGTCAGGAATCCACCTCAGCCTCAGCATCCAGCAATTCAACTCCCTCCAATTCCGTATATGGATCCTAGAGCACAAAGCTGTCTCCAGGAGTTCTTGGACTCAAACGTCTGAATGTCTCAGGTTGACGAAGCCTGTCGCTATCAGAACCTGGCATTAATTCAACCATATTGCTGCCAACAATTCAAAGCACTTAGTAAGGATTGTGCTTCCACTTTTTTCGCCCTTTTCCAAAATGTGTTTTATGAATACTGTAATAGGAATTAGTTTATCAGTTTCAGGTTTTTAGTATTTTTTTTAATTTTATGTTCAGGTTTAGATTATTTGATAGGTTTGTCAGGTTTTTTTGGATACAGGCTTGTATCTTTTTATGTTTCATATTTAATGTAATCCGATCAAAAATTGCAATAAATTTTCTTGCTTGAGCTACTTTTTCAGGAGTTTATATTAAGGGTGACTCTATTGAACTTGGCATGATGTATGCCTCCAACCTGTGCCCGTAGTTTTCTATCCAAAAAAATAAAATAAAAAATCTGTCCAAAAACAATTTTTACCATTAGATTATTAACCAATTTTTGACACAAGTTTATAACCATTGATTTTATAACCATTAGATTATTAAGATGTGGATAGCTAGGATCCATTGATTTTTTTTTTTTTCCTCTCTCCATATTAATATTTTTTATCTCCTATTTTCTCTCTTCAAAATTCTCTTTCCTAAATTTACCATTTTCTCTTCCTTATATATTTTTTTACCTCTCTTCTAGTATATATATATTTTTAATTCATAATTCATTATATAAAAATCAAACAAAAACAAAATTGATAAATTAGTCGTCTTTCAACACAACACATGAACCAAAAAAATTAAAACCTATAAAAAAAAAACTGCAAGAGTAGGAATTAAACAAAAAAAAAAAATAGCAGTACAATACAAAACAAAAAAAAATACAAAAATTTTAAAAAATACAAAAAAAATAAAATAAATAAAACTATAAGTATGACACTAACAATATTTCATTATATATATGACACTGACAAATCCTTGTATCCGTAAATCATGATTTAGTTGTTTATATATATATATATTGAATTATTAATATTATATTTTCATTTTGTATTTTGTACAACAATTGTTTTGGTTTATTTTTTTTTATATATTGAATTATTAATATTATATTTTCATTTTGTATTTTGTACAACAATTGTTTTGGTTTAATTCCAATTGTTTTGGTTTATTATTTTTATTTATTTATTTTTTTGTATATTTTTTTTACAATATTTAAAAATAAAAAAAAACCAGAAGAGAGAAATACATAAAAGATAGGAAGAAAAAAAAATGTAAGGAAGAGAAAATAATAAATTTAGGAAAGAGAATCTTGAAGAGAGAAAAGAGGAGATAAAAAATATTAATATGGAGAGTGGAAAAATAAATAAATTCAATGAATCCTAGCCATCCACATCTCAATAATCTAATGGTTATAAAATCATGTCAATTCTTATGTCAAAAATTATGTCTCTCGATCCTTCCCCATATATATATATATATATATATATATATATATATATATATATAGGGTACGGATATTAACACCCATAAATATGATAAGCACACCCATATTTATAAGTACACCCATGTCTAAAATTTAAAATTAAAACATTACTATAAACACCCATCTTAATGCCAATAGTGCCCTTATTTAAATTAATATTTTAATTTTAATACAATTTATTTATAAACCCTCTTAAGTTATTAATACACCCAAATATGTTGGTTTATCGGTTATTCTTTTTAAAAAGAGAAATAGAATGAGAAGAATATTACACCTACTCTTTTCGGACTTGCAATTTTGTTACACTGGGAGACCAATGTCCAAACAATGAACATAGAGGAAACCAGCAACTTTAAATAGTAACCTCCCTTTACATGTCTAGTGTTTGCAAAATGGTTGTATACTTTCAGTTTACTTCAGAGACAGGGGTTTGAATCCCACATTTGTCCATTAAATTGGAAAATGGGGATGAAAGTAGCATTCCGGGCTAACAGATTCCTTATCCAATTGATGTCATATTTTAAAAATAAATGTAAATTTTTTGAACCACCGTCTTATATTCTAAAAGCACGATTACAAATTAGAATAGTTTGAGTCACTAACTGATCTTAATGCGGAGGCATTCAAAAACAGTGCTTGCAAGCAAGCAAAACATCATATTCCAGGTCGAGTAGAAAACACACTTTCTTTTTTCTGGTTTGCGAATACTAAACATAGTTACTTGACGACACGTCGTTGCGATGTCGGTCAAAAGATGAACATTTAAGTTCGACCTCGCTAGCGCGCGAGTCACATGGACTAGCACAGCGGCAAGTGAGGGTATCGTTCCGCAGGGAGGTGGGATCCGCCGACCGTCACCGGTTCTAGCTATTATTACAACACTCCGAGAGAACTCGTGTGTTGCGGTTGCGGAAAAGTGTAAATAATACTATAATATATAAACTAACTACCATAATATATACATGGATAGAATAGAATGGAGAGATGCATGAAATGTGGTAACACTAAGGCAATGACTCAACCGTAACAATCCTCCTAATTAAGCTCTAGACTCACTTAGTCCCTCAATATGCAAGTATATCATAGGTTCGTGTCCCCTTAATTGATCTCTAATCTCTCTCGAGTCTTAGAAATCACATCCACACATACAAAGTACACATGAATTCATTAAGTGCCGTGGCACACACACAAGAGCCCTGTATGCCAGCCTAGTGTATCTCTCACTGTCTGGTCATATACAGTGGTTATTTCGTTGGGCATGAAATGCGCAACCGCGTGGGCTATACTACAGCCAATAATTCATTCACAATGGCTAACCAAATACGGGATGGCAACCAAGTGAAAGCATTAAGAATACGAGATACACATACAACACGTATGTTATATGCTCGTGTCCCCTTAATTAATCTCTAATCTCTCTCGATGTCTTAGAGATTACATCAATGCATAAATGCTTGGATTCATTAAGGACTGTGGGACACACACACGAGCTCTACACGCCAGCCTAGTGTATCTCTCACTGTCTGGTCAAATGTAGAGGATATCACGCTGGACATATTAATGTGAACCACGCAATATATAACACATAGCCTAAATATCATCCACAAGGTGGCTAACCGAGTGAAAGCATTAAGCAATGAAATACCCATATAACTACACAAGCACAAGAGGAATTCAGTTTGTCTTTACTCTAGATACGGATTCGGTTTTATCAATCTCCCTAGGATAGCTAGACATGAGAAACATGTTTACCAAACAACAATGTGCAACAAGTTGGTTGTTATTCATTAAGACCATTCAATATAGGTTAAGGGTTCATTCTCTTGATTTGGGAATTTTCCCTAAATCAATTTATTACCCAATCCGGCCAAGGATGAGCAATTGTGTCTTGATAACAAGACCCATTAAGCACAAGAATTGGAACTCAGGCCAATTTAGCAACTAAATGCCTGAACTGAAACCTTTTCCACTCTTTGGAGCTAAATCTCTAACACTCCAATTACTCTAAACATGGCATTTTGGTCATCTATCAATCAATCAACAATCATGGGAAGTTAAATTACACTATTCCTACATTAAATTACTCTACTCCTAATCCCAATCATGGACACATATCAATTTCGGACCTCTACACACATGGATATTGCAATTGGAGCTTAAATCATAAAATTAACAAAGAGTAGAACAAAACCCATATGAAATTAAGCACAAACAACTTATATAACACAAGTGTAGGTTTACAATATTCCCCAAATCGGGGTTACACATCAAAGAAACGAAAATTACAAAGGAAATGAGTAAATAAAAGCAAACCCTTGAAGATAATCCTCCAAAGTTGCTCCATGGCTTCCTAACTCGAATATTGCTCCTAATTCCTTGAAATTTCGTCTAAAATGGGTGGAGGAAGTGAGAAGGGGGGTTTGTGGAGATGTATGGGGAGCTCCCATGGAGGAAGAACCTCCATGGGAGCATGGGTCTCTCCTTATTATGTGAAGAATGTGAAGAAGGTGAAGAAAATGGAAGAGAGAGAGAGTGGGGCGGAGGAGAGAGAGAGGGGGGTTAGGGTTCTGTGTAAAAACTGAAGAGAAGAGGGGATATATATAGTGGGGAGAAGGGTTTAGGTCAGAAATGGGGGAAAGGACGAAAATGCCCTTAAGTGGCTGAAAATTGGGCATTTCGCGGATGGGTTTCCAGCAGCGCGTACCGTTACGGAAACGATCATAACTTTCTCCACAAACGTCAGAATCGCAATCTTGAAGAACCGTTGGAAAGAAGACTTCTGGACCTTTCCAACCATATAAAGAACGAAACCCAGTTCGATTGGAGGAGAGAGATATGAGCCCCGAAAGTTGAGTATTCTGCAGGAAGCTTTCGTTGAAATTCCGCGCCTTGTTTTGCGCCCTATTCTGCGCCCTAGGGCGCCGATTTACAAAAGTGGGTCTTCTGGTCCCTTTCTACGCCCTAAACGGCAGCCCCTAATCGCCGAATTACGGAGCAAAATTGAACTTTTGAAAATTGCACTTTTGCCATTTTTGCACTTTAGCCCCTATGATGAAAAATACCCTGAAACACTTATTTAAATCATTAAATACCCGGTTTTACCCGGAAAACAAGCATAAAAGATAAAAGTAAGGGGCTACACAACGTGTAGAAATAAGAGTTATCATTACTATCTTTAAGACCCAAAAAGATTATGTAGTAGCAATTGTTGTTTCTATAAATAAGATATATTGAAATCTTATACAGATATGAGATCTAACATCTAATAAGATTTACTTGCAATATAGATTAACATAATCATATGTTGATTAAGCAACGGTTTAACATGTATAGATTACCCAACAGATTAACATGTATATTTTACTCTAAATACTCACTTGAATTTCTGCCCCTCGATCAACTTAATAACCAAATATATGATCACAAAGTCGGACACACGGATCCATTTGCGCAATGATGTCCAAATGTGCAGGTTCCGCTGCCCCCATCTCTGTTCTTTTTCTTTCTAATTACTTCTCACTTTTGTTTATCAATACAGTTCATAAAGAAAAAAAATAAAAATAAAAACAAATACATACCTCTGTATGATCATAGTCATCTGAAAATTCTTTTTCCATTACTTTGTTATATGATAATGTGAGATTTTGATACTTGAAATAGAATTAGGGTTTAATTAGGATTTTGTTTAGATTTTTTTTTAATAAAGTGATATAATTGAATATATGGGTGTAAATTAATGGGTGCACATAGTATTTGGTTTATTTTTAATTAAACTAATTTGTCCTTATTGGTAAATTCCTATTAGGATATTTTTGTAATTAAAATTTGTATTAAAATATGGGTGTGCTTATCATATTTATGGGTGTCAATATCGGCACCCATATATATATATGCATACATACAGATTTTCTATTATTAGTTCGAACTGACAATAAATATATATATATATATATAGTTATTTGGAATTCTCTCTCTAATTGTTTCCTGCTTCTACATATATATAGAAACGGTAGTAGGGTTTTTGCAGCATAGTTTTCAGAATCCAGCCGCCATATATATCGTCGACTATTCCACCGAATCTGGTGGTCGACGTACTCTCATACTTACCGGTGAGATCTCTATGTCGATTCAAGTGTGTATCTAAATCCTGGTTAGTTTTAATCACCCATTCTCAATTTGTCAAATTGCACATGGCTCGAACGGGAAGACAAAAATTTCTTCTTAAGAATAGTGCATCTCTTTACCATGTAGATCCTGAAACATCATCTCTTATGCAGAAACCATCATCATCTTATCGTAAAGTTGTTCCAATCAAGCATGATTGTCCATTTAAGGAAGAATATGATCATCAACCTTTTACTACTCCTCGTTTTTTGGTCTCTGACTCTTCTAATTAAGGGGTTGTTATTGTTATGCCTTAAAATGAATAATCCTCCTGATCATGAATATAATCCTCCTGATCATGAATTTTTCGTATACAATCCTTCCACTAGAGAGTTCAAGAAAATACCCAAAATAGAATCCGAGAAAGAATCCTAGGATATGATCTCCACATTACATGGCTTTGGATATGCTGAATCCATAGATGACTACAAGTTTGTTAGAGTTTTTATTAAAAGAAAAATCATACAGATTTTCTCTCTAAGAAACAATTCTTGGAAAACTATTAAATGTGATTTTCCTTTTAGTATTGAAAGACAGATTTTTCATTGGATGCATGGGATCCCACTCAACGGAGCAGTTGATTGGGTGGTTGATGTGTTTGATTACAAGCTTAAGCATTATTCCAGACAGATTGTGGCATTTGATTTTGTCGAAGAGAAGTTGAAAACTTTATCAATACTTAATCAACTACTTCCACTTCATATGTTAACTAAGTTTATAATGTTGGGAGATTATCTTTGCATATTCAATCATAGTCTCAGCGAATTTTGGATTATGAAGGAATATGGTGTCGAACAATCTTGGACTAGAATTTCGATACCAAAGAAGGAGAAGCCAGACATGAGCAGAATTCGGCAGAAAAACCGTGGATTCTTGTTTCTAACTTTAGATGATGATGGATGGTTATTTGGCTATGAAAAAAATGAACGAACATATAGGCTCACTGTTTTTGATGGTATCAGACGTTATAATGCGCATGTGTACGTGGAGAATGTTGTGTCCCCTAACTTTTACACCAACGTCGTCACAAGTGATCAAGGTATCTGATTTCGTTTTATATTGATAGTTAGGCGTCACAAATAACAATTATCAGTAATTTTTCTTGATTCTGGTTTCATGTTTTCTATTGATTTTAATTTAATTTGTATTATGTATGATATATGCATGATTGTACGTGTTGACAAAACTAGAGAGAAAAAATGTCAATCAAAGAAAGGGCAAGTAATTATTATATCAAATCAATGGCTGGATATTTCGGTTTTTATCAAATTTTTTATTTTATTTTAAAGATTTCCAATTTTTGTTACCAGGAGAGCTGTTGTGGGATTTTGGTTTGGTTGAGGCTGGAGATCGAGCACCAAAACGAAAAAGGCATATGAAGACATAATGTGTGCTTGAAGGGGTAGACTGCATTTATATTTATATATATATTAAGTTTATTTAATTTCTTCTTCTTTATTGCAATTTGATTAAGAATTGTATCCGTAGGTTGAATGGTTATAAGATTATTATTATGTAATTCCGTTTTTTTTTTTCTCTTTCAGTTAGACATCCCAACTTATATTTATGACTTGTTGAAATATAATTTCTCATAACATACCTGTTCTTGACAAGTTCTTGAAGTGTGGAGATACCAATAGCCAAGATGCATGACCGCATCGGCGTTATATTTCTCCTTGCCACAAACTATTTCTGATATACAACCTGTTTCTTCACTAAGTACAAAGTCTGTCACTTTTCTACCATAAAGAAATTCATAATCTCTAGTTCTCATGGAATCCATCCACAGCCCAAAAATCTTTTCTTTAAGCGTTCCCTGACACCATACCAAATCGAAGTTTTTCTGTTTCCATCAACAAAAGCAACGAATTAGAGTTGTTCCCCATAATTGAATCGATCAAACCTGGTGAGCAAGGATGTAGTATAGAATTCCCAAAGTTGCAGCAGCACTATATTTCTCTGCAGGAGCAAACAGACCTACTTGAAACAATGGGCCGATAAACATCCCGATAGAGCATACAAACTATTTGAAAAGCTCCCTTGCGGTAACTACAAATCAAACCTCTAGATAAGATGCTTCAGCTTGTCATCGGTGAATGTATTCAAGTAATGATAAATAAATTATCCGGCGATGGAATTCAACAGCAATGAATAGGATTCTTACTTGAATCATATTTTTCCAAACTACATCAGTGTTGTCAAAGTCAATTATTGAGAACAGAAGATGGATTCATGTGAGAAAAGAAGTCACAAAGTAACGAAGAACAACAGTTGTAAAATGAGCACAAGACACTATATTATATATATACCTGCAGCCATTAGCGCAAGTGATGTTAATCTATCGACCAATGGTACTCGATTAAACTGCACACAGTGCAATGAAGATCAATTTACAAGAAAACATTTTGCCATTGCACTAAGAACAGTAATAAGCAAGGGCATACTTGAGTATAAAACAAGGTTCCTAATGGAGTCGGCAGCTGAGGAAGATCTTGGAATATCGGAAATTCAACCTGCAGAATGATCCTTAGCTTGTTAAGACAGTGCTTAGACACTTAAACTTGTACTCAAATCCAATCTTCAACCAAAATATCATCAATATTAGTTACCTCCAATCCCTCCTCAGAGTATAGCAGATTTCATCCGGTTGGTGAAGGGCTCATCGACAAGGCTAAATATGTTCCGGTAGGGATACCAAAAACCTATAACGATACTAAAATCTAAATATTAAGCTACAGAAGATTAACCAATTACTAATGCAAAGCTTTTCAAGCCTTAAAGGTTCATAATAGTATCTAAATTCGTTTTCTTGCTCTTCCAATCCAATTATTTAGCATCATTTTTGATTACTTTTACCAAGCAATCAAATTTATGATATAAAGGGTACATAAAAGTCATTGAAGCTTGTCAAATGACAACAAAGTTGACTTGTTTTTTGATAACATATCAAATGCTATTCTCAGCCACAAAAAGCCAAATCAAGCTCTATATATCATAATATCAGCTAACTTTGCATTAATTTTTCCAAAGATTTTTCTTTCTTCCAATATATTAGTGGTTGTCAAGTGTCAAGAAGACAGATGCAATTACAAGTTACAGTTTATTTTCTAGTTTCTACATTGAAATGGCTTGCGCGATTGGGGATGTGAATTGCGTCACAATAAAGATTACTTGTAGAACTGTAGTTTAGTAACTTGTATATATGTGCAACAAGTGAATATCAAAGAAACAAGAAAAAATTGTTAAGCTTCAACAATGAATCCTCTTACCCTACATTTGCATAATCAGTAATTTGAAGAACAAAATTTTGAAGGCTTGTGAGTTGATTGGGTCTAATCCAGAATTGATGGCAAGGCCTATTATTATTATGAGTGATTCGAAGACAGCAGTTGAATTGGTGAATGCCAGGGCTGCTGAGAGTGGTAGTCAGGAGAAGACTATTAGAGACATCTGCAGTTGGTTGGAAAGCTTTAGTCAAACGGTGGTGGAGTTTTGTCCTAGAAATTCAAACTCCTTTGCGGACTCCTTAGCTAAGAATGGTTCGGTCCCTGGTAATGAGATTCTGTGCTGGAGTGATGTATGAGTTGTTTTGCTCGTTTCTTTCTGCTGGCTGGTTCCCCTGTTGTTGCTGTGCTTCTCTGTTTTTGTCTGGGTTGGTGTTTGGGTGCTGTAGTCTTGGTTGTTTCTTGCCCTTCTTGTTGGGTGGTTCGTTTTTGTTTGTTGTTTTCCTGGCTTGGTGCCTTTCTATATATTGAATTAGTTTATTGCTTTAAAAAAAAAAAAAATTGAAGAACAAAATGAAGAAACTAAAACAGACAAGGAACAAGAAACCAAAGCAAAACATGGAAATCATAAACCGAAATGCAGTAATTTGAAGTAATCTGGAAAAGATTCAATAAAAGGAAAAAAAAAAAAAATTGGTTGCAATGGACTAATTTGAAGCTAAAAAGTCTTGAAAGACATACCTCAAATTACTTGCATGTAAACACATTTTTACTTTGAAAATCGATACCAGATACTTGTGCCCAGGAATCGACGCTAATAACTATCACAAGATTGGTTTGGCAAAGAAGACAACGCCTTGTGAAAGAGAGTCCTTTGCGCTAAGTATGGGCTTCCGGAGAGTGGTTTCAGATGGGATTGGCGTGCTTCTAGTGCTGATTCCTTCTTTGTTAAAGCGGTGGGCAGCCTCTTGGTGGAAGGATCGAAGTCAGCTACAGTGCTTAAGGACAGCTTGAAGGTTATTATTGGTAATGGTCACAAGGCTAGATTTTGGGACGATATTGTGTGGGATTCGGTTCCTCTAAAAAGAGCCTTTCCTAGGATCTTTGCTTTGGCTAGAGATAAAGAAGGGGTCATTAAAAATTTTGGCAGCTGGATAGATTCTTCTTGGGTGTGGAAAGTGGCTCTCTGCAGGCCTTTGTTTGACTGGGAGGTGCACCAGTGGAATAACTTCATGTTTTCTCTCAATAATGTGGTGATTCGAAATTCTATGCAAGACATTTTTGTTTCAACCTTGAATTCCAATGGGTCCTTTTCGGTAGGATCGTTTCGAAGAGCCATAGAAGATCTTGGAGAGGATATTGTTATATCTGCTCCGTTGGAGACTTTCTTAACTTGGAGGGGAATCGGCCCTCCTAAGACCGAAGTGTTCGTTTGGCAACTCTTAAGGGGCAGGATTTTGGTTAAAAGTAGGCTGTCATGTTTTGGGTGCAGGCCGGCTAGTGGGGTGGAGTGCCCGATGTGCAGTTTGGAGGAAGAAAGCGTGGATCATCTTTTCCTGCGCTGCTCCTGGTCAAGGAAACTGTGGAATAAATGTTTGAGCTGGTGGGAGGTGGCTAGGTGTGCGACCTTTTCTCTTCAGGAGTGGTTTGTGGGGTGGGATGAACTCTGTCCTGCACTCTCACAAAGAAGAGCGTGGAGATTGGGGTTTTTGGCCACTGTGTGGACCATCTGGGAACAGAGAAACCAAGTGGTGTTTAAAGGTTCTGTGTGTGATGTTGAAGCGTCTAGTGATTTGATCAAATTCCGTGTGGCTTGGTGGTTTAAACACCACGGAAAAGGCTGCTCGGACTCAATAACTTCTCTTGTTCTCAATATCAGAGACTGTTGTAAAGATGCCAAGCCTCCAAAAGCTGCTAAGAAGAACTCTTGGTTCCCTCCAGATTTTAACTCCCTAAAATTCTATGTGGACGGGTCGGCGAGAGGCTCTCCGGGTTTAGTGGGCATTGGGGGTGTCTTGAGGGACTGTAAAGGGAAGGTGTTATGCACCTTTTCTTCCTTTATGGGTCATCTCCTTCCTATTACTGCAGAAATTTTGGCTGTCCTGAGAGCGTGCCAGCTTTGTGCTTCGTGTTCTTTGGTTAGTTCGAAAAATATTAGTATTGTTTCTGACTCAAAATCTGTGGTTTCCTGGGTCAATGATGAGGGTATGGGCAACCTAGTGCATCTAAATTACATTTTGGAGATTAGAGAGTGGATGAGTTCATTAGGCAATATTTCTGTCATCTACAACTCGAGGAGTTCGAACTCTTTTGCGGATAGCTTGGCAAAGAAAGCTGTCGAATCTTAGGAGGATTTGTTGGAATGGAGCCTGGGGTGATTTTGTTTTGGTAGCTGTGTGTTCCTTGTGGGTGGGTCGGTTTTGTTTGTCTGTTTAGTCCTGTTTTGCGGCCTTTGTTTTGCTGTTGCGTTTTTTGGTTGTTCTGGTTTGTGGTTGTGCTCGCCTTTCTGCTGTGCCTTGGAGGGCGGGGTTTGGCTGGTGTTTTAGGGTCCCTGTGGCCTCTCTTTGGTTCTGTTGTTTTAGTGGTTCCTGTTTGAATAAAATCTTCTTTAAAAAAAAACTATCACAAGATTGGTGCTTTTACACACACAGAGAGAGAGAGAGAGAACCTGGGTTGCAGAGGCAAGTATGACAATCTTCTTCTTCTTCTTCGTTTTTTGATAGTCGATCGTCACTACCGTTGGATCACCGATTTTTTTGCACAGCTACCTAGAGAGACTCCATTTTTTTTTTTTTTTTTTTTTACAAAACGAATGTCCACGTCAGGAAACAATTTTAAAAAAAAAACACACAAATTGATGACGTGTGTGAGCACGTTATCACAAATTGCCGACATGTCATGACATGTCAGTCTAGAGTTCCTAACAATAATAAGCATGCATGAAAATTTCAACCAAAACATCAAAAATTCATCAAACAATATTGTTAGTTTTTAAATTTGAAATTAAATTACTCATAAAATTTTATAAACTAAAAATTATAGTAATTATAAAATTTCAAAACAAAATAAAATATTTAAATTTATAATATTCATAAAACCATATATAATTGGAAGATCGATTCTTGGTGTTGATAAAGAATTAAGTCAAATTAAATTTATGTAAATTTGGGAAAGGGGAGGAGAGAATAATTATAAAAAAAGAAAAATAAAAATATAAGATAAAATAAAATAGGTCACATCGCCTCATGAGTCAGGAAGAAAGTCTGAAGAAAACAACATATAAATACCTCAAACACTCCTAGTCCCACCGCTACACGGTCTTCCTTCTTTTTATTAGGAAATATATCATTATTTTATTTATTTATTTTATACTTAAAAAAAAAAATTAGAAAGTAATCTCAACGTGTTGTAGGACAGTTGGCTTTAGAGTTTGAAGAAGAGATGGACAGGAAATTGTCCAAAAGAGGTGCTCCAAAGAAACGGGCATAACTTATGACTCGGTTGTCAGATTTCCTATTATAATATGTTTTCGGAAAGGGTTTTCAGAGATCTATAGCATGGCAACCCGGGTTCCCCGGTTGACGTCATTTGCATCCTCATCGGGGCAGTTTAAGTTAGGCTGTCGGGCAACCGAAGATTTTGTGTTTTTTCTTATTTTTCCGTTTTTAGTTGTTTTTGTTTAGTTTGAGGATATTTTAGTCTTTTTGCTTATTTTAGGGTTTCAAGAGGCTATTTAAGGCTCTTTGTTTTCAGTTTCAGATTTATTCAATAATATTATCAATTTTTGGTTTACATACATTCGTTCTTTACTGGTGGATTCCAGTTTTGTTACTTTAGGGGTTACGCTGGTAAACCCTAGAACTTCCGTTCTGCGTCAAGTGGTATCAGAGCATAAGGATTTACCTTGTACGATGGTCAACAACGAAGCCGGAAGAGTTAACCCTGGCGACGCTGGTCGTAGGGATGGCGATGTGTGGGCGGCAATTGATGAGCAGCGACAGTCGATGGAGAGGTTGGAGGCAATGGTTCGGCAACTTATGGAGCGGCTGCCTACTCCCAACACCCCTACGGGCCAAGCTCCTGCTCCTATTCCTGCCCCTACCAACAGAGATGGAGTCGAGGGATTAACCCTAGGCCGCCCTGAAGGTAGACGTCCGCCTAGAGCCGCGAGACATGTGCAGCATGAAGATTTCAGTGATGAAGATTCTGAAGAGGATTTCGTTGGTTACCAAGGAGATCGTCATCTGAACCGAAATCAACCTGATTATCGGATCCGCGCAGACATACCCCTGTTCTATGGAAAATTACAGATTGAAGAGTTCCTTGACTGGATTTCTGAGGTTGAGAGATTCTTCGAGTTTACTGAAGTTACGGAAGAACGTCAAGTCAAATTGGTAGCATATAAGTTGAGAAGCGGGGCTGCTGTTTGGTGGGAGAAATTACAGATGGATAGACGACGACAAGGCAAGGTTCCTATACGATCCTGGAGGCGAATGAAACAACTGATGATGAACAGGTTTTTACCTCCAGATTATGAGCAATTTATTTTTCAGAGTTATCAGAATTGTGTGCAGGGTAACAAAACCGTTGCAGATTATACTGAGGAGTGGTCTAGGCTTTCAGTTCGTAACAACCTCAATGAGACTGAGGGACAACAGGTTTCGAGATATTTGGGGGGATTAAAGTCGACCATTCGAGATAAAATTGGGCTGCAAGTTGTGTGGACAGTAGATGAGGCGCATAACATGGCCTTGAAAGCGGAGTTAATGGAGAAATCATCCAATCGTTTTTCTCACTACAAGAAGGACATGGGTGAATCGTCCAATGCAGCTGCAAATAGGGGAAGATTTTCACCAAGTGATGGACAGGGTCAGGCTAAAGCTACTGCAGATCAGGTACAAAGGGGTTCGGTTCCAAATAATTTTAGTGGGTCGCGTCCGACAGCAACAGCAGCTACAAAGGAAACCCCACGAATGGCACCAAACCCGTACAGTAGACCGGGCGTTATGAAGTGTTATAGGTGTGGCCAACCAGGCCACCGTTCGAATGAATGCCCAGCCCGAAAACCAGTGAACTTCGTGGGTGCTGAAGGAGAAGAAGAAGACGAACATATTTATGAAGAAGAGGGAAACATGGACGAATTCTTGGAGGGTGCAGATATTGCTGAAGAACAGGGGGAGCCTGTTAACTGTGTGATTCAGCGAGTCATGTGTGCAACGAAATTGGACGATATATCGCAACGAAACAGTATTTTCAAGACTTGTTGTAGTATACAAGGAAAGGTTTGTGATTTGATCGTCGACAGTGGGAGTTGTGAGAATTTTGTGTCGAGAAAACTTATAGAACATCTGAAACTGCGTGCAGAGAAGCATCCCAAGCCTTATGCGATTGGGTGGATTCAAAAGGGTCCTAAGGCGAACGTGACAGAGGTGTGCAAAGTTCCTATTTCGATCGGGCAATACTATCGGGAAGAGGTGGCATGCGATGTAGTCGACATGGATGCGGGTCACGTATTATTGGGACGTCCATGGCAGTTTGATGTGGATATAACCTACAGAGGGCGTGACAATGTTTGTGTTTTCAGTTGGGGTGGCAAGAGGATTGCAATGGTTCCGAAACGGGGTTCAGTCTGGAGTTCAACTAAGGCCACGGTAAATGAGCAGTCTTTGGTCACTTTAATCACGTCCGTAAGTGATTTAGAAGCTGAAATTAAAGAGGCACAGGAGGTACATGTTGTAGTTGTGCGAGCTTTGGTGATAGAAGGCGAGGAAGAGCAGAGATTTGTGGTACCCGAGAAGGTACAGACCCTGTTGGCCGAATTCAGTGATTTAGTGTCAGAAGACTTACCAGATGACCTTCCACCGTTGAGAGATATTCAGCACCATATTGACTTAGTTCCGGGAGCAAGCT
Source organism: Acer yangbiense (assembly GCA_008009225.1). Taxonomy (NCBI): domain Eukaryota; kingdom Viridiplantae; phylum Streptophyta; class Magnoliopsida; order Sapindales; family Sapindaceae; genus Acer; species Acer yangbiense. The sequence continues at coordinate 52,921,660 of CM017764.1, read as the reverse complement.
TACCGAATTTACCACACTATGGATGAGTCCCAAGGAGAATCAGATTTTACAAGGAAAAGTGGAGGAGTTAATGAAGAAGGGGTTTATTCGAGAGAGTATGAGCCCATGCGCAGTTCCCACATTACTTGTTCCGAAGAAAGATGGCAGTTGGAGGATGTGCGTTGATAGTCGCGCAATTAACAAAATAACTGTCAGGTATAGCTTTCCCATTCCGAGATTGGATGACATGTTAGATATGCTGGAGGGGTCGAAATTGTTCTCCAAAATCGACCTGAGAAGTGGGTACCATCAGATTCGGGTCAAACCTGGTGATGAATGGAAGACAGCTTTCAAAACTAAGGATGGACTCTACGAGTGGTTGGTGATGCCGTTCGGACTGTCTAACGCGCCGAGCACTTTCATGCGGCTTATGAACCAGGTATTGCGGCCTTTCATTGGAAAATATGTAGTCGTTTATTTCGACGATATATTGATTTACAGCCAGAGTGAGGAAGACCACATGGAGCATCTGCGGGCTGTGTTAGAGGTATTGTCAAAAAATGAATTGTTTATCAATTTTAAAAAATGCAGTTGGATGACAGCGAGGTTACTATTCCTTGGGTATGTGGTTAGTTCGGAAGGAATTTTGGTTGATGAAGAAAAGGTTAGAGCCATTCGTGATTGGCCGACACCGAAGACGGTAGGAGAGGTGAGGAGTTTCCATGGGCTGGCGACGTTTTATCGTCGATTTGTGAGGGATTTTAGCAGTATTGTGGCTCCTATTACAGAGTGTTTGAAGAAAGGAAAATTTCAATGGAGTGAAGCGGCCGACACAGCCTTCGCAGTCATCAAAGAAAAACTGTGCACCACTCCTGTTCTTGCTCTACCGAGTTTTGAGAAGTTATTCGAAGTGGAATGTGATGCTAGTGGGGTCGGGATTGGAGCAGTGTTGTCACAAGAGAAGAAACCAGTGGCGTTTTTTAGTGAAAAGCTGAGTGATGCACGCCGAAAGTGGAGTACCTATGATCAAGAATTCTACGCAATTATTCGTGCTCTAAAGAATTGGGAGCATTATCTAATTCAGCGCGAGTTTATCCTTTACACTGATCATCAAGCCTTGAAGTATCTGAACAGCCAGAGGAGCTTAAGTAATATGCATGCTCGGTGGGCAACCTATTTGCAGAAGTTTCCGTTTGTTCTGAAGCACAAGTCTGGGGTTCTGAATAAGGTGGCAGACGCGCTGAGTCGTCGTGCAAGTTTATTGGTTACTATGCAGCAAGAAATTATTGGGTTTGAGTTTCTGAAAGAACTGTATTCTGATGATGAGGATTTCAGAGAGGTATGGGAAAGGTGTGTTCTGAAACAGGCCGACGGGGAGTTTCATATGAACGAAGGCTACCTATTTTGTGGCAATCAGTTGTGCATCCCGCGGAGCTCTCTGAGAGAGAAACTGATTCGAGAGTTACACGGTGGAGGTTTGGGTGGTCACTTAGGGCGTGATAAAACTATCAGTGGGGTGGACGAACGGTATTACTGGCCTCAGTTGAAGCGCGACGTCGGTAACTTTGTTCGCAAGTGTTACGTCTGTCAGACTTCTAAGGGACAGGCTCAAAATACGGGCCTGTACATGCCACTTCCTGTTCCGAATGCCATATGGGAGGATTTAGCAATGGACTTCATTTTGGGTCTTCCGCGAACTCAGCGTGGAGTAGACTCCGTGTTTGTAGTGGTTGACAGGTTCTCAAAGATGGGGCATTTTATACCTTGTCGGAAGACATCTGATGCATCACATGTGGCTCAGCTGTTCTTTCGGGAGGTGGTTCGTTTACATGGTGTACCTCAGTCTATCACATCTGATAGGGATTCGAAGTTTCTTAGCCATTTCTGGGTTACATTGTGGCGGCGGATGGATACTGCTCTGAAGTTCAGTAGCACTGCACACCCACAGACTGACGGACAGACGGAGAACCTAAATCGAACACTAGGGAATTTAATTCGGAGCATCTGTGGAGACAAGCCAAAACAGTGGGACGTGGCTCTGGCACAAGCTGAATTTGCGTATAACAATGCTGTTCATACTGCTACAGGTAAGTCTCCTTTCGCTTTAGTGTATCGGCAACCTCCTAAGCATGCGTTGGATCTGGCAAGGCTTCCCAAGGTCACTGGTATGAGTGTTGCTGCTGAGACCATGGCTGAGCAGGTTCGTGATGTTCAAGCTGAGGTGAAGGCGCAGTTAGAGGAGAAGAATGCGAAGTATAAGGCTGCAGCAGATGTTAAAAGGCGTGAGAAATTGTTTGCTGAGGGTGACCAGGTTATGGTGTTTCTGCGGAAGGAGAGGTTCCCAGTTGGTTCCTACAACAAGTTGAAGCCAAGGAAGTATGGTCCGTACAAGGTGATCAAGAAGATCAACAACAATGCCTACGTGATCGACTTACCTGCTAATATGAACATATCTCGTACTTTCAATGTGGCTGACCTTTATGAGTTTTGTGATGATGTTCCACTTTATCCTGATTATAACTCGAGGTCGAGTTCTTCACAGGTGGGAGAGACTGATGTAGGACAGTTGGCTTTAGAGTTTGAAGAAGAGATGGACAGGAAATTGTCCAAAAGAGGTGCTCCAAAGAAACGGGCATAACTTTTGACTCGGTTGTCAGATTTCCTATTATAATATGTTTTCGGAAAGGGTTTTCAGAGATCTATAGCATGGCAACCCGGGTTCCCCGGTTGACGTCATTTGCATCCTCATCGGGGCAGTTTAAGTTAGGCTGTCGGGCAACCGAAGATTTTGTGTTTTTTCTTATTTTTCCGTTTTTAGTTGTTTTTGTTTAGTTTGAGGATATTTTAGTCTTTTTGCTTATTTTAGGGTTTCAAGAGGCTATTTAAGGCTCTTTGTTTTCAGTTTCAGATTTATTCAATAATATTATCAATTTTTGGTTTACATACATTCGTTCTTTACTGGTGGATTCCAGTTTTGTTACTTTAGGGGTTACGCTGGTAAACCCTAGAACTTCCGTTCTGCGTCACAACGACAGTCCATCCCTCATATAGATTATGAATGCATAAGAAATAGAAGGAAATAAAAATGTATTCCGTGAACAAAACTCAATAATAATTTCTGACAAATCGGGAATAATTTGGTATTTGGAAAAACCATGAGGACCAATTTAATTACTTATTTAAATGTTGCAAACTACTGGGAAATAAATATTAATAAATAAATAAAAAACAAACAAACTTTCAAAGTTTGTGGGTTCTTCGCAAGACGCACTAAACTCTCCCCATATTGGGCATTGTGACCCTATCTGTGAGCAGTAGATTATACTTTAATTCGAATTATACTAATTTATTTAGTTACCAGTTACCAAAATAATTTATTTATCTTATTATTACTAATCAAGGATGTCGTATATAGCTAGAATGACTCATAAATTGTAAATACTAATTTGATAAAAATTAATCGGATTGAAGCTATAGTGTCATCGTTTGCTAGAATCGAAATATCTGTGAGATCGGGGTCACAATTTGTATCCTTGATCTCAATTTGTATCGATTGAACAACACGTTGTGGACAATGAAAACTTTATTTACGTACGTAGTTACTAAACTAAAAGAAAGAAAAGAAGGCATAATTAATTTGATTAAGCTTCAATTGCTAAAGGAAGGTCTTCAAAAATAACTCAAATCCATTGAAGGTGATCGTGGTAGCTTGCTTTTCTTGTTAACGAGGGTCTCAATTGTTTAGATTTTGTTTGTTGTGATGGCCCTCCACTCCTCCAGGATGTTTTAATCAGCAATTCATGAGGAGTTTTGGTTTCAACTTTCATTAATATCCTTGTAATTTTCTATTTTCCTAATTATATATATTTTTTCCAAAGCTAGTTTGTTTTTATAATTTAGATTTTTCTTCAAGGATCAATTAATTAGTGTCATATATAATTCAATGAAAAAACATGAAGAAATTAATCAAAAGAGGGCCAATTAGCTCTTCTTTCACATTTCAAACAGCATTTATAATACAATATCCATTTACTCTTTGAATATATGATTGAGTACATTTGACGAAAATAAATAAAAAGATCATATCATCATCCGATCACTGGCGGCAGGGACAAGGTGCTGGGTTCTGTTTTCCTGTGAACGTCAATTTTGCATTCGCACACTCAAGTTTCTCAGGCAGTTTATCAGGGCCTTTGTAGACCAAATCAATGTTAGCCATATCAACACAGCAAGGAAACGTCTTACTGCACACTACATTAACAGCTGCGTCCGAAATCGAAGTACCCGTAATGTTCCTAAAATGAATGTCGCTGAGTAGAACGTTTGATGGCTGTAGCATATATACAACATAAATGATCATAAATCACCAAGAAAATTAATTGTTATTTTAAAATTATTGAATTAAGTTGCAAAAATTTAAGAACATATATAAATTAATTACCACAGGACTTTTGGAGCCATATTCCTGATCAATTACGATGGGGTTCTTAACCATATCCATGACGAGGTTTTGGAAAGTGATACCGGTTGCTTTCAGATTAGGCGAATTAAGCCAGGTCTTGATCCTAGCTCCGTTGGTGGTTCCAGTGAATTTGCAATCAGTCACCAAAACCTTGTTCACATTTTTCTCATCCTTGTACTTGCCAAGGCTGCCAAGGCTGCTCCATAAAACAAATGCATGAGACCATTTGACGAATATTTATTTTGGATCTTCAATATTGTTAAAAATATGTGACAGTTTAATTAAATACCTGATACCGTGTCCAGGGCCACATTGGATACCGGAGATAGTGATGTCAGTGTTACCTTGTCCAACGGAAACGCAATCGTCACCTGTTCCGATTTTGGAGTTGAGTACTTTGACATTACAAGAATTGCTTATGTGCATACCATCTGTGTTAGGGCTCTCATCCGGGGCAGTAATGGTGAGGCTGTGTGCTGTGAAGCCGGTGCTGTCAACTACGTGCATGTGAAATGCTGGTGGATTGAGAGAAGTAAACCCAGAAATAACAGTATTTGTCACTTTGCAGAATTTAATTGACTGCATAAAACAAAGAAACAAACACATTCATTATTTCAATACTTTTCAAGGGTAATTTTATTTTTTTTCACTAATAATATTAATGCTCACAGATGGGAGTTCGAGATGGCAGTTATTTTGGTGGACACATTTACTGGATGACCAAAAACTTGCGCCTTGTCCATCAAAAGTTCCTCTGCCAGTAACTTGCAAACCATCAATTTTTTCAAAAGCAAACCAGGTACGATCTGTATACGCATTCTTGTCTGTGTCTGCTTTTAGGGTACCCTGAATTTCAAAGATTATAGGGTTCTTGCATGGTCCTTCCAAAAGCACTGGTGACATCTCAAATGTTCCTGGGGGAATAAGAACCTTCGCTGGAGCAACAGATTGGCATGCTTGCACCCAAACCTTAGTAAGTGCCTGCACATATACACATGCACACATCATATATTCATCACTACAGGTTAATTCAAGAAAATATTTTTATTTTGTGGGTTACGAAATTCATTTCAGGTTTTTTTCATGTATAACAAGAAACAAAATAAGCAATTATTTCTAATTAAGAATCTTACCACTGCATTTTGTTTACATTGGCCAACACCTGCCTTAACACCATGTTGTGTGACATCAAAAGTGCACAAATTAGTGAGAAGGCGACGAGGAGCAAGATGGTCAGCACCATTGGCCACACAAGAGATCAAAGCCAAGCTAAGAAGTAAAGAAATCCTGACATCTTTCCCGTGAATGGCCATGGTGGTACTAGATCTTGATCGGATGATGATGAGCTGGCCCTAAAACTAGAGTTTATAGGATTATATAAATCCTATGTTATTGAAAAATGAAGTTGAGGCTATTGAATTTATATGCATGGATATGGTTTTCATTTTGCTATTTTTAGTAATTTACAGCCTAGGAAGAAATCAATTGTATGCATGTATATTGTTGCGGTTAACGTCCCGCTTTTGGGGGCGTGCTTATAGCCATAGCTTTCTAACTGAAAACAAATGTATTTGCAAGAGCACAACTAGGAAAATTGAATGGCACTCCCAAATTATAGTAAACATGAATTGTCTAATTTGATCTTTATATATATATATATATATATATATATATATATATATATATATATACAGATTATTTATTATCATTTCGTCCTGACAATAAATATATTATGACGAAAAATGTGGACCACTAGATTTATATACTTTGACTTAAAGTGTATACACTTGTTAAAACTTCTCCATAATCTATGGTCCATATTCTTCGTCCTGATATATTTATTGTCAGGACGAACCGATAATCAAAAGACTATATATATTTATAACAACTAAAAATTTAATATTAAATTGGGTGTCTATAGACATCAGTATACAAATGACATGAAATTGACATTAGTGCATGTATAAATGAGATGAGGTTGCAACAATGAAACGAAATAAGGTTGGCTCGATGATAAGATTCTCACACATTATTGGGATTGTGAGTTTGAATATCCCTCTTGTCAAACCCCAAATTGTAATAATTCAAAAAAAAATCATTAATATATAATGTAACCATACATATTATTTGATTCATTATAAATTGAACATAAATTTGAAAGAAAAAAATTATTGATATGTAAAATTTTTAATTAACTTTTAAATCACAATGAGGCTAAGAACTATTTTATTAGTACAAACATAATCATTTTTCTTTGACATTAACTTCAAATTATTAGAACAAAGCATATCAGGTGTTCAGTTGGGGAAGTCCAAGACCGTGGCCTCCATCATATTAGGTGGTGGAGCAGGGACACGACTTTTTCCCCTCACCGGAAGAAGAGCTAAGCCAGTTAGCCAGCTGTAAGCTAATTCTTTGTCTTAAATAGAATCAAATCTAAATCTAAATGATTTTTTTTTTTAACACTTTCATGTTGTTTTGGATTGTTGACTTGACTTGATCTTTTAACCACCAATTGGGGGATGTTATAGATTGATTGATGTCCCAATGAGTAATTGCATCAACAGTGGAATAAACAAAATTTACATCCTCACACAGTTTAGTTCTCAAGCTCTCAACAGTCACATTGATAGAACCTATAATTTGGGAATAAGTATAGTTATTGTTAGGCAATGATATACACACACACCATTGATTAGCTGCCTGTGCTTCTATTAATTTTTCTGCTCTTATCATGATAGGTATTAGCAGCCACTCAAACACCTGGTGAGTCGGGGAAGAAGTGGTTTCACGGTACAGCAGATGCCATAAGACAGTTCATCCGGTTGTTTGAGGTATGTGAAATTTCATTTAAATCGGTGTCCTGTGATTTGAATTCTTTGCTGTTAGTAGGACTTGTCTATCTAGCCATCCAAGATATCTGAAAATTCTGATGTTATCGATGTTGATGACACATTTGAGGCTTTTTTTCGTAGGATGCTAAGCATAGACACATTGATATCATCCCCATGTTGTTCACAGTTGTCTTAATTTGTTGATAGAGCAATGCCAAGTTTTCACGTTTGAGAGCTTTGGATCATTACTGTTTGTTTTAAGTAATTTTTTTTAACTTGAGACTTGAGAGTGCAATATGCAAATGTTTTGCATCTTTTTTCATCTTAACCTAAAACATGTCCCTATACTTTGCTGCTGTTATTATTATTATATTCTTATTTTATTTTGTTACTGCTTACTGCTTACTGCTGTTATTCAATTTCAACTTATGTGCAAGACGAAGGACATCTATTTTCCTTATATTCAGAATTGTTTGCATCAAATAATAAGATTCATTTATATTATGTTGCAAGTTTATTTTTCTATGTAAGTCTAACACTCTAACATGCAAATCTTTTAGATATTTAGGAATTATTATGTTTGATGCTTTATCTCGTTGATGTGCAGTGTGATGAAGTTTCCAAAACAGGCGGGAAGACTACTGGACCAAATAAAGGCCAAGGGAGAGGGGAATTGCTTTCTGCCCTTGATGATCGAATAAAGGCCAAGGGAGGTTATTCCGATGAGGAAGTAGAAAGATTTTTAATTTGGGATTGTTGTGTGCATATCCAGATGCAAATGTGAGGCCAACAAATAGTTTGCCTTTCAACCATATATGATCCCAAATAGTTTGCAAGAACACTTGTTGAATACTGGTGAATCTGTTTTCAATACATCTGATGGAAGAGGTCTAATGTAAAAACTTGCAACAGCATTTTCAACAAACACTTTTCATTGTTTGAGAACAGATTGCATCACAACACAATTCTTGGAATTTTGAGCAATCAATGACTTCACACAAGAAGGAATCATCTTGGGAGACATACACAGAAATTCAACCAACTTTCGACAACCTGAAAATGAAGAGCAGGAGCCCATTAGAGCTCTTTAGCTTGAATAAAGATACCACAGACTATGCTTAGTACTCAACAAGGTATTATCTATCTCAACAAGGTCTCAAGCTGTATATATGATTATATCTCAAATCTGTATTGTTGTGCCAGGATCTTGACTGTTTTTTCGTATCATTGTTATGGTTGATTATTGCAGTGGGGAATTGGGTTGGCGCGATTTGTCATTCAAGCAGAACATTAAACCAGTTCTTGTTAATATTAGAATAGTTAATATTAATGTATAATATGTTTTATTTTTTATCAAAATATTAACTATTTATTAATTAAAAACTTGAAAAGTACAATAATGATTAAAAATTAAAAAGATAAAATAACTGTATTAATAATTAAAGCAATCGAAAATCATAACATCTAATTAAAAATCTAAGCTAAAATCAAAATTAAATAAAATTAAAGAAAATTTAACTTAATTACTTTAAAATCAAAATCAGAGTGGCGATTAATTACTTGATCAAAATCAGCTTTTCATTCTCTTCGAAAAATAAAAGTATTTGGACCATTTGATATTGGGCCGAGGCGGTTGCAGATGCAAATGTGATAAAATATTTATTTTATATTTAAATTATAAAAAAAAAAAAATCTGGGTGAACTAATAACCAATTTTAGCGAGAGAGAGAGAGAGATAGAGAATCTAGGTTGCAGATCCAACAAGTCCTGTCTAGTCTTTCACTCTCAATTTTGTGTTCAAGAACATGGGTTGCGTATCTTCCTCTTCTTCTTCTTCTTCTTCTCAAATCGGGCGTGTTAACAATTTTCTTGTTTTTTCAATAATGCTAGACATCCACTTTTTGTATCTCACTTGCATCCTACCTAACATAGATGATGATTTATCTCTCACTTGTTACACGTATCCATTTATCGATTGTAATATTAATTGATGTAATATAACAATTTTCTTGTTTTTTCAATAATGCTATACATCTACTTTTTTTATCTCACTTTGATCAGCTATATATATAGAATTTCCAATATCGCCTGCTGCTGTTCCAGTATCGCCTTCCTCCACTGAACTGTCCTCACTATAATCAGCATTTATTTCCTTTTTAATGCAATGGATACATTTTCTGAATCTTGCTCCCTTGTAATAATGTAATGTAGAAGGCATAGTAATTGCACCATCTGTTGCTGATAATTCCTTTAAATACTCCACATCCTGCTTGTAAACTGGACGAATACCACACCTCTTCACCAAATTATTATTTTCTTTTTCACTTTTATATTCAATTTCAAAACTAGCAGTAACCCCCTTTCCACAATCATATTCTCTATCCTCGTAGAGATATAAAGTATTTTTTGAAAAATAGGCTAGCCAAAGGTGATCATCCCCTTTGAAATCAGAGCAGGAATTAATAGAAGCTGAATCCATGTTTTCCAAAACGACACCTAATATAAACATCATACGAACGATCTGGGATTGACATCACTGCACACACAGAAAATCCTATCAATTCATCATTTAACAAACAATGAGGTGGTGGCCATGTTATTGTAGACCCTTCACTCCAATTACTGAACAATTCTGAAATTTCACTTCCTAGAAGATGAAGATGAAATCGATGTGACATGGTATCAGTATTGCTCATTTCATATATCTGCAATAGAAAACTTTGTATTAAGAAAGAGAAGAAGAAACATAAATAGGGAAATTATATATATCCACACAAAAACATGTAACATGTGACAGCAAAAAAGGCTTAAAAATTGAGATCATGATTATTGAAAATTGAAGGAAAGAGAGACCTGAAGCCAGCGTTTTAGCAACATAATTTCCAAGCTGCGGTTCCTGCCTTGAGTCTCAACCAGTTGGAAGCAATTGAAAAACTGCAGACTAATGTCTTGAGAGGTGAGTTCTAATGCACTTGATATTGTTTTCAAGGAAGTACAATCGTCTGCCTCCACATATGTTATTTTATGGGGAAGCTTTGGCAACGACTGAAGCCTCTGGCATTTCACTAATGAGAGATGGTAAAGTCTAGATAGTTGACTGATGGAATCTGGTAGGCTAACAAAGTTGTTTCCATCGAGATATAATGCTCTTAAAGAGAATAAAGAACCAATATCACTCGGGATTTCCAATAGGCTACAATGGCTGACATCTAATTTTTTCAAAGAGGATAAACCTACAAGAGGAGACAACATCAAACCCATGCAATCAGACTTTCTTGTTGGCAACGTCAACCATGACCTCCATGTTTTGGGAGGTCCTACTTTACATCCACGAAGTGATAATGTTTTAAGGTTCTTCAATTGAACAATGGATGATATGACAATTTGTTCTATAGCAATCCCAGAGATATCTAGCTCCTCCAAAGGCTCGACTTCCTCCAAATTCAGGGGCAGTGTGTCTAGTTTTGAGAAGCCATTCAGATTAAGAATCTTAAGAGATTTCAAGCCATAGACGTCGCTTAGAAATACTACAAGATTTGAGCAGCCATTCAAATTCAATACAATAAGCTTTCCAAGAGATCCAACCAATTTATGAACCTCACGCAATTTTGTACAGCATTGAAGATCAAGCCTCTCAAGATTTGGAATCATTTCAAAGTCCGGAGTTTTGATGAGGTTATAGGAGAAATTGAGGTTAATGATTTTCAAGTACTTCATGGAAGGCTGTAGGTAGAAACAAAAACTAAATTAATCAAAAACTAGCTTTCACCAACTTCATAATATATTTTTGAAGAAATTATGAAATTGTACCTTAATGTCCTTCCATAAATAATCAATGCGGCTATAACACAAACTGAGCTGAACAAGTCTCTGCGGTTGGAAACTTGAAGGCAAAGACTTCAAAGGGTAACCATGTCATTCGAGTAACCGTAACTCATTTGATAAGTATTCAAGATCTTCAAAAAGGTGAACATCAACATTATTGATAATGAGGAGTCTAAGATTGCTCATGCCTGAGAAGGATTTACCATTCAGTTTCAAGTGGGTAATCTCCTCTCTATGTCTGTCATGGTTAAGAATTATACCTTCAACAGATGGAGTTCCCTAATAAAAAGAATAAACAAATTAAATGCATATCTAATAAAAAGAAGTCACTTCATGAACTGTGATATTTAGGCATTTTATGAACACTAATGTTAGACAACCCAAAAATTTAGCCTAAATTTCAACCCAAATGATGTGGCAAGTGGTTTTTTCATTAACCACATCATCCCATGTTGTGTATGATGATGACAACTCACTTGCCACATCATTTGGGTTAAAATTTGGGCTAAATTTTTGGGTTGTCTTACATTACTCTTTTATGAAATAATAATGTACAAGTACCTATATTCAATTCTTTGAAAAATATCTTACCATATTTTTTCCCAACACTTGATTGACATCCTCAAACAGCTGTAATCTACTCAATTTGCAAGGCTCATTTGGGTGTTCTTCATGAACTATTTCCCAACCCATTTCTTGTATCAAATCATGCATCCAAATTTTGTTATTTAAAATAGTTATCAGAGATCTTTCTCTAAGAACTTCAAGTCCAATGTCAGGTTGAAAATTACAACTGTTTAATATATCCATGACTCCAACTTTGTCCTTCTCTTTAAAGAAACATGCTATGTCTAGGAATATTTTCTTGTCTAATTTTCCCAGTGCATCATAACTAATTCGAAGTATTTTCAGAATATTTTCATTAGGAACTTTTCCTAGCCTTTCCAATGCACTCTTTCATTCATTGACACTTCTACCACACAAAAATGATCCTAAAACTTTGAGAGCTAATGGAATCCCATTTGCATAACGTACAACATCTTTTAAGAGCTCAACGTAATCCGTTGTTTGTTGTACGTTTTTAAAGGCTTTTAAACAGAAGAGGCTTCGAGCTTCATAATAATCAAATCCTTGGCCCCTATACAGATTTTTGATTCCATGGCTTACCAACACATGTTCATCTCTTGTTGTAATGACGATTCTACTCCCAGAACCAAACCAATCATTTCTTCCAGCCAACTGTTCTAGCTGTTCTAATTGATCCACATCATCAAGAACAAGAAAGACCTTCTTCTCACATAGCCGCCCTCTAATCAAACTCATCCCTTCGTAGCCATCACATATATTTAAATTTGTTTCATGTAAGATCTTTGAAAGAAGCATTTTCTGTAAATGAACAACACCTCTTTTTTCAGAGAATATTTCTCTAACATTGGCAAGAAAGCAACTACCTTCATACTTGTTTGAAAGTCTTTCATATACAACTCTAGCAATTGTAGTTTTACCTATTCCTCCCATCCCACAAATGCCAACAAAGGTTACTCTGTCATCCAATTCAAGTTCTAAAAGCTTATAAATCTCCTCCACACGAGACTCTATTCCAACAAGCTGCTCCCCAACGACATTCGGAAGAAGATTGATCAATCTTCTTGAAATATTGCCGACAATATCTTCGATCAAATTAGCTTCAGACCTATGAAGAAGAAGAAGAATGGTAACCAAGTAAAACCAAACAGGAAATAATTAATAAATTCTTCTTTGCATTATAAAGGTACTTTGAATTGTTCATTGAAACTCGAAAGCATTAAAGATGTTAAAATTAATTTGTACGTTTGAATTTACGAAAAATCACTTGGGAAAGCTTGTAAATATGTTAAAATTATGTCAAAAATAAAGATGCATTAGTGAAAATTTTCTCTATAACCTAATTAGAGTTTTAATTAAAAGCAACAAAAATGCATATATAGTTTCGGGGCTCTAAATTTCAAAGATATATATATATAGAGTAATGGTACTTTGCCCAAATTTGGTGCCCAAATCTGGTGCCCAAATGACGTGGCAACACTCTCGTCCATTCATTTAAATCAATCAAATCAAATACAATTTAAATGAATAGACAAAAGTGTTGCCACGTCATTTGGGCACCAGATTTGGGCACCAGATTTGGGCACCAAATTTGGGCACCAAATTTGGGCAAAGTAGCATTACTCATATATATATAATGTTTACCCGTCTTTTAAATCCCATCTAGCTGTTTTGCCAACCAGTTTGAGGGCTGATCTCCACCTTTTCACCGTCTCCGGATTATCCTTATAATCTTGTTCATGTTTATCAAAGGCTTTCATGAAATCTTCTGTTTGTTTTCGTACATCCGATGGATCTACCTTATAAAAAACCGGAAAAACAGTATGTTTCTGTGAGTCCATGCACTCAACAATCTTTGAAAGTTCATCCAAACACCATGTAGAAGAAGCATAGTTTTCCGAAAAAATTACAATCGAAAACCTTGATTCTTCAATGGCTTCCAAGAGTTCTGATGAAATCTCCTTCCCTCTCTCAAGCCTTTCATCATCTCTAAATGTGTAAATTCCTCTATGTTTCAAAGCATTGTAGAGATGGCCTGTGAAGTTTTTCCGAGTATCTTCACCTCTAAAACTCAAGAACACATCGTATTTCCACTGAATATTGCTACCAGAAGCAAAAAAGAAGAAGATTTAGAAGATTTAATGGAAGCTGCCATTGAAGGGTTAATAGCTTGTTTGTTCCCAGAAGCAGAGAAGTTAAAAATGGAAGCCTTACATTAGCAAAGACAAAGCTATTAAAAAGGGTTAATATTAGTCTGTTTGTTCCAGGAAGACAACACAAAATTTCCAAGAAATTTTCAAAGGCTGCAATTAGGAAAAACAAATGAGAAAGACAAAAAAGGTTGAAGCGTGTGGATATAATCAATGCAAAATTTGCTTGTCATTGGATTTTGACAGCCGGCCGAGTGTAAATTCAATGGGCAAGATTAAATTTTTTATGTTATATTTTAAATTTTTTGATAAAATAAAATTAAAAAAAAGTTGTTTGCTGGATTTTCTTTTCATTTGCAAAATTAAATCGGTAACTAATTTTCTTTTCATTTGCAAAATTAGTTGTTTTCTGGATTTTCAAAGTATGAACCACATAGAACCTAAGAAGTCCCAAGTAAACATTAATATAGAGTATCTCAATCAATCTTAGCTACTGCATTATATTTAACAGAATCAACAAACAAAATGAAGAAACTATATCAAAATGAAGTAATTTGAAAAAGATTCAAACATACGGACTGGAAGACGGTGGAGCCGCCGCGCTGCAGCAGCTTAGTAGTAGTCTCCAGTCTGTGTCTCTGTTCTAGCTTAGTAGTAGTCTCCAGCTTATTTGCTGTTTGATTTTTACTATTGTAGCTTATTGACTGTTTCCGACTCATTTTAATCACAATTAACTTGTTCCGGCTATGTTTGCTGTTTGGTTTTTGCTTTAGTACTGTCGATCGTAGCTCATTGATCGTTTCTAACTCATTTTAATCATTTCTTTAGTACATCATAAGCCTCTGCATTCAGGATTTCAGGGTTGAATGCCTCTGAATGCAGAGGCTTATTCGGTGAGAAAGTTGACTAATGAAGAACTACGTAGTTTTTTCTCAGACTGGAAAAAAAGGGAAGATACTCAGCTTTTTGATCAAAATCACTGCAGATATTTTTGGAATTAAGGACAGATGGGTATTTGGTTGACAAGGTTTTGGACAAAAATGGTATGAAGGGCAATGGAAAATGGACAGTACAGCAAGCTGCTGATTTATCAGTTGCAGGTCCCAAAATTGCTTCTTCATTGGATGCAAGGTTACTTAGGAGGAAAGAGTTGAAGCTGCCAGAGTCTTCAAATCAGGGGGCTTGGGTGATATTCTGTGACGCAGAACGGAAGTTCTAGGGTTTACAAGCGTAACCCCTAAAGTAACAAAACTGGAATCCACCAGTAAAGAACGAATGTATGTAAACCAAAAATTGATAATATTATTGAATAATTCTGAAACTGAAAACAAAGAGCCTTAAATAGCCTCTTGAAACCCTAAAATAAGCAAAAAGACTAAAATATCCTCAAACTAAACAAAAACAACTAAAAACGGAAAAATAAGAAAAAAACACAAAATCTTCGGTTGCCCGACAGCCTAACTTAAACTGCCCCGATGAGGATGCAAATGACGTCAACCGGGGAACCCGGGTTGCCATGCTATAGATCTCTGAAAACCCTTTCCGAAAACATATTATAATAGGAAATCTGACAACCGAGTCAAAAGTTATGCCCGTTTCTTTGGAGCACCTCTTTTGGACAATTTCCTGTCCATCTCTTCTTCAAACTCTAAAGCCAACTGTCCTACATCAGTCTCTCCCACCTGTGAAGAACTCGACCTCGAGTTATAATCAGGATAAAGTGGAACATCATCACAAAACTCATAAAGGTCAGCCACATTGAAAGTACGAGATATGTTCATATTAGCAGGTAAGTCGATCACGTAGGCATTGTTGTTGATCTTCTTGATCACCTTGTACGGACCATACTTCCTTGGCTTCAACTTGTTGTAGGAACCAACTGGGAACCTCTCCTTCCGCAGAAACACCATAACCTGGTCACCCTCAGCAAACAATTTCTCACGCCTTTTAACATCTGCTGCAGCCTTATACTTCGCATTCTTCTCCTCTAACCGCGCCTTCACCTCAGCTTGAACATCACGAACCTGCTCAGCCATGGTCTCAGCAGCAACACTCATACCAGTGACCTTGGGAAGCCTTGCCAGATCCAACGCATGCTTAGGAGGTTGCCGATACACTAAAGCGAAAGGAGACTTACCTGTAGCAGTATGAACAGCATTGTTATACGCAAATTCAGCTTGTGCCAGAGCCACGTCCCACTGTTTTGGCTTGTCTCCACAGATGCTCCGAATTAAATTCCCTAGTGTTCGATTTAGGTTCTCCGTCTGTCCGTCAGTCTGTGGGTGTGCAGTGCTACTGAACTTCAGAGCAGTATCCATCCGCCGCCACAATGTAACCCAGAAATGGCTAAGAAACTTCGAATCCCTATCAGATGTGATAGACTGAGGTACACCATGTAAACGAACCACCTCCCGAAAGAACAGCTGAGCCACATGTGATGCATCAGATGTCTTCCGACAAGGTATAAAATGCCCCATCTTTGAGAACCTGTCAACCACTACAAACACGGAGTCTACTCCACGCTGAGTTCGCGGAAGACCCAAAACGAAGTCCATTGCTAAATCCTCCCATATGGCATTCGGAACAGGAAGTGGCATGTACAGGCCCGTATTTTGAGCCTGTCCCTTAGAAGTCTGACAGACGTAACACTTGCGAACAAAGTTACCGACGTCGCGCTTCAACTGAGGCCAGTAATACCGTTCGGCCACCCCACTGATAGTTTTATCACGCCCTAAGTGACCACCCAAACCTCCACCGTGTAACTCTCGAATCAGTTTCTCTCTCAGAGAGCTCCGCGGGATGCACAACTGATTGCCACAAAATAGGTAGCCTTCGTTCATATGAAACTCCCCGTCGGCCTGTTTCAGAACACACCTTTCCCATACCTCTCTGAAATCCTCATCATCAGAATACAGTTCTTTCAGAAACTCAAACCCAATAATTTCTTGCTGCATAGTAACCAATAAACTTGCACGACGACTCAGCGCGTCTGCCACCTTATTCAGAACCCCAGACTTGTGCTTCAGAACAAACGGAAACTTCTGCAAATAGGTTGCCCACCGAGCATGCATATTACTTAAGCTCCTCTGGCTGTTCAGATACTTCAAGGCTTGATGATCAGTGTAAAGGATAAACTCGTGCTGAATTAGATAATGCTCCCAATTCTTTAGAGCACGAATAATTGCGTAGAATTCTTGATCATAGGTACTCCACTTTCGGCGTGCATCACTCAGCTTTTCACTAAAAAACGCCACTGGTTTCTTCTCTTGTGACAACACTGCTCCAATCCCGACCCCACTAGCATCACATTCCACTTCGAATAACTTCTCAAAACTCGGTAGAGCAAGAACAGGAGTGGTGCACAGTTTTTCTTTGATGACTGCGAAGGCTGTGTCGGCCGCTTCACTCCATTGAAATTTCCCTTTCTTCAAACACTCTGTAATGGGAGCCACAATACTGCTAAAATCCCTCACAAATCGACGATAAAACGTCGCCAGCCCATGGAAACTCCTCACCTCTCCTACCGTCTTCGGTGTCGGCCAATCACGAATGGCTCTAACCTTTTCTTCATCAACCAAAATTCCTTCCGAACTAACCACATACCCAAGGAATAGTAACCTCGCTGTCATCCAACTGCATTTTTTAAAATTGATAAACAATTCGTTTTTTGACAATACCTCTAACACAGCCCGCAGATGCTCCATGTGGTCTTCCTCACTCTGGCTGTAAATCAATATATCGTCGAAATAAACGACTACATATTTTCCAATGAAAGGCCGCAATACCTGGTTCATAAGCCGCATGAAAGTGCTCGGCGCGTTAGACAGTCCGAACGGCATCACCAACCACTCGTAGAGTCCATCCTTAGTTTTGAAAGCTGTCTTCCATTCATCACCAGGTTTGACCCGAATCTGATGGTACCCACTTCTCAGGTCGATTTTGGAGAACAATTTCGACCCCTCCAGCATATCTAACATGTCATCCAATCTCGGAATGGGAAAGCTATACCTGACAGTTATTTTGTTAATTGCGTGACTATCAACGCACATCCTCCAACTGCCATCTTTCTTCGGAACAAGTAATGTGGGAACTGCGCATGGGCTCATACTCTCTCGAATAAACCCCTTCTTCATTAACTCCTCCACTTTTCCTTGTAAAATCTGATTCTCCTTGGGACTCATCCGATAGTGTGGTAAATTCGGTAAGCTTGCTCCCGGAACTAAGTCAATATGGTGCTGAATATCTCTCAACGGTGGAAGGTCATCTGGTAAGTCTTCTGACACTAAATCACTGAATTCGGCCAACAGGGTCTGTACCTTCTCGGGTACCACAAATCTCTGCTCTTCCTCGCCTTCTATCACCAAAGCTCGCACAACTACAACATGTACCTCCTGTGCCTCTTTAATTTCAGCTTCTAAATCACTTACGGACGTGATTAAAGTGACCAAAGACTGCTCATTTACCGTGGCCTTAGTTGAACTCCCGACTGAACCCCGTTTCGGAACCATTGCAATCCTCTTGCCACCCCAACTGAAAACACAAACATTGTCACGCCCTCTGTAGGTTATATCCACATCAAACTGCCATGGACGTCCCAATAATACGTGACCCGCATCCATGTCGACTACATCGCATGCCACCTCTTCCCGATAGTATTGCCCGATCGAAATAGGAACTTTGCACACCTCTGTCACGTTCGCCTTAGGACCCTTTTGAATCCACCCAATCGCATAAGGCTTGGGATGCTTCTCTGCACGCAGTTTCAGATGTTCTATAAGTTTTCTCGACACAAAATTCTCACAACTCCCACTGTCGACGATCAAATCACAAACCTTTCCTTGTATACTACAACAAGTCTTGAAAATACTGTTTCGTTGCGATATATCGTCCAATTTCGTTGCACACATGACTCGCTGAATCACACAGTTAACAGGCTCCCCCTATTCTTCAGCAATATCTGCACCCTCCAAGAATTCGTCCATGTTTCCCTCTTCTTCATAAATCTGTTCGTGTTCTTCTTCTCCTTCAGCACCCACGAAGTTCACTGGTTTTCGGGCTGGGCATTCATTCGAACGGTGGCCTGGTTGGCCACACCTATAACACTTCATAACGCCCGGTCTACTGTACGGGTTTGGTGCCATTCGTGGGGTTTCCTTTGTAGCTGCTGTTGCTGTCGGACGCGACCCACTAAAATTATTTGGAACCGAACCCCTTTGTACCTGATCTGCAGTAGCTTTAGCCTGACCCTGTCCATCACTTGGTGAAAATCTTCCCCTATTTGCAGCTGCATTGGACGATTCACCCATGTCCTTCTTGTAGTGAGAAAAACGATTGGATGATTTCTCCATTAACTCCGCTTTCAAGGCCATGTTATGCGCCTCATCTACTGTCCACACAACTTGCAGCCCAATTTTATCTCGAATGGTCGACTTTAATCCCCCCAAATATCTCGAAACCTGTTGTCCCTCAGTCTCATTGAGGTTGTTACGAACTGAAAGCCTAGACCACTCCTCAGTATAATCTGCAACGGTTTTGTTACCCTGCACACAATTCTGATAACTCTGAAAAATAAATTGCTCATAATCTGGAGGTAAAAACCTGTTCATCATCAGTTGTTTCATTCGCCTCCAGGATCGTATAGGAACCTTGCCTTGTCGTCGTCTATCCATCTGTAATTTCTCCCACCAAACAGCAGCCCCGCTTCTCAACTTATATGCTACCAATTTGACTTGACGTTCTTCCGTAACTTCAGTAAACTCGAAGAATCTCTCAACCTCAGAAATCCAGTCAAGGAACTCTTCAATCTGTAATTTTCCATAGAACAGGGGTATGTCTGCGCGGATCCGATAATCAGGTTGATTTCGGTTCAGATGACGATCTCCTTGGTAACCAACGAAATCCTCTTCAGAATCTTCATCACTGAAATCTTCATGCTGCACATGTCTCGCGGCTCTAGGCGGACGTCTACCTTCAGGGCGGCCTAGGGTTAATCCCTCGACTCCATCTCTGTTGGTAGGGGCAGGAATAGGAGCAGGAGCTTGGCCCGTAGGGGTGTTGGGAGTAGGCAGCCGCTCCATAAGTTGCCGAACCATTGCCTCCAACCTCTCCATCGACTGTCGCTGCTCATCAATTGCCGCCCACACATCGCCATCCCTACGACCAGCGTCGCCAGGGTTAACTCTTCCGGCTTCGTTGTTGACCATCGTACAAGGTAAATCCTTATGCTCTGATACCACTTGACGCAGAACGGAAGTTCTAGGGTTTACAAGCGTAACCCCTAAAGTAACAAAACTGGAATCCACCAGTAAAGAACGAATGTATGTAAACCAAAAATTGATAATATTATTGAATAATTCTGAAACTGAAAACAAAGAGCCTTAAATAGCCTCTTGAAACCCTAAAATAAGCAAAAAGACTAAAATATCCTCAAACTAAACAAAAACAACTAAAAACGGAAAAATAAGAAAAAAACACAAAATCTTCGGTTGCCCGACAGCCTAACTTAAACTGCCCCGATGAGGATGCAAATGACGTCAACCGGGGAACCCGGGTTGCCATGCTATAGATCTCTGAAAACCCTTTCCGAAAACATATTATAATAGGAAATCTGACAACCGAGTCAAAAGTTATGCCCGTTTCTTTGGAGCACCTCTTTTGGACAATTTCCTGTCCATCTCTTCTTCAAACTCTAAAGCCAACTGTCCTACATCATTCTGTCTGACCAAGCTGTTGACAAGAAGAAATTGATTGATGATACGAAATTGAAATATGTGAATCTGTTTCAAATACATGTGATGGAAGAGGTCTAAAAGCCTAACCTTGCATCAGCATCTGCAGCATTTGCTTCAAATCAGGAAAAATTCCATGATCAGGGGATCATAAGTGTCACGAGCAAGAGGGCTGCTGCTGGTGCAAATAAGCAAAGCTATGATAATGGTCCAAACTCCTCTTCTGACAACATCAGAGTATTTGTCTGAAAATGTTTCTATCCAGATTCCAGATACACCAAGGGAATCAAGAAACGTTTTCGATCGCAAGTGTAGACGGCAAAATGGCCCTTATGACTTGATTGCTTTTTTAATGTTTAATGGAGTTTATCTTTGATAAACTGAGTTAGTTTCTATGACATTTCCATATCGATGATTTCCCGTGGTAATGTAATGATGATTGAAGGTTTAATACATCAATTTAGATTGGATGTGTTGTTTAGATACACTTTAAAATGCAATTACTAGTGATATATTGGAAGTTGAACATACATACATACTGTTGCATTTACTTGGTTTTTGTCTTGTTTTCTACATTATGTGTATGAAGTATTATTACTGCTAACATTCTGGTTGTGTATATGTATTACCCAGCAAGATCTCTAGCTGTATATATGAATATATGATCTTGACAGTTTTTTCGTATCATCATTATTACATTGTTGTTGAGGAAATATGACAACAGCAGATTGTGTGGTATTGAGGGAATTTACAGTGTTGTTAAATGAAAATATTAATGTCAAACATTTATTTTGAAGGAATATTACTGGCTTATGGCAAATAAGAATCAAATTTCTGTTAAAATTAGTATTCAATTAAAAACCAACAGCATATTGTGTTGATTCATAGACCTATACTATTAATCAGGTGTGTAAGCAGCAGATGAAACAGTAGATGAAACAGAAGTTTACAAGAAACCTGGTATACCTCTTGATGCAGTAAAATCTGTGTTCAATTTACTAAGAAAGTTCGTTCACTGGGATCGGCGATTCTATCGGTCGAATGCCAATTAATCTAGTAAGGATACTCTAAATGCGGAAACTAAATTGCATAATGCTTTTCTTTGGAAGATTGTTTAATTCTAAAATTAACCTAAATTATGAGAATCTAAACTAAAAGACTAAAATCAAATTAAATCAAAGATCACACAAGGAATGAATATATGGAGAGAAATACTAGGGAATCGATGCACCTTTCTTAGACACTCAATGCTCTCAATCAGTCTCAATAAACACTTCAATAAAGTTTAGGGCTTGTTTTGATAAACAATTAAGAACGAATCTCTTTCCTACCACTCGCACAAAGGCCATGTGTCAAGTGATAGTAACGAAATCCTTTAGAACAAAACTCTAAGCCAAATCAATGCAACAAGGCCATGCAAACATTAACTTTCAAATCTATTAAGCTTACGATTGTGATTTAAATGGAAAAGGCCATTCACATCTAAACCCTAATCTCATGGGATAAACTAAATCACAAATCCATATCAATTGAGGCCACAAAATAATATGAATAAGTAAAGTAGAACAATTAATTCAATAGACAAGACTAAAACCCAATTGATTAACAAAAGATAGACTAATTGATTACATAGAGTTATCCAAAATTGGTTACATCAATCCCCTAGTTAAAGGTTTAGTTACACATCAATGGAGAGAATAAAAACATAGAAGAGATGAAGATAAAACCCATTATGGCGAGATGCTTCTGTCTTGAAATCCCCGTCGTCTTCCTGTTTCCAGTAATCTTCTAATGATGGAATGAATATGAAAGAATGAAAGGAATCGGTATCTGATGGTCTGATAAGGTCGGCCCTCCCTTTTATTTGCTTTTTCCTTTCTTTCTGTTTATAGGTCTTCAGCAGCTTTGAGGAAACGCGGAGACGGTCCAACGCTTGACGTGCCGCTGGGTGGGCACGTGCATGGACAGCGGAAAATCCAAGACAAACACGCTGGAATGGCTCGCTTGAGGGGTCGCTTGGGAGGCATGTGCCTCTTGAGCGGCATGGGACGCGGTAAATCACCCTTGTCGACCGCCTGGAGTGCCGCCGATGATGCATGTGCCTGTTGAGCGGCATGGGCCGCGGAAATTGAGGATTTTGGCCTTTCCTTCATCGTTTGACTCCACCATTTCCAAAATAAGATTAGATCAACGCCTCTATGGAAAGAGACCTGCAACGACTTAACAAACACATCAACCCACCAAAAAGACCCAAGAAACACGCATAAACATAGGCAAAATGGGCAAAATATAAGCATATAATTAGACTGATCAAATACCCCCAAACCTATCTTTTACTCGTCCTCGAGCAAAACCAAACATTCCTAAACTGAAAAGAAAACTAAATCCTAATAAAGCCACTTTCGCAGGGAACGCGATAGCATTGAGCACATGCTACAAGCCTTTAAACCTCTAGGTGTCCCTAGTAGGAGGAGTGTTGTCTCCTGAGGGTTCTCAGCTATGACACCCACAAACATATCCCACAAAACCAATCATTCGAGATGCAATCGATTAATGCCCAGATTGAAACAATGCATGCAAAAGCCAATAGGTAAAGACTAACATTATGTCACAAATTTGAATGCATTGCTCAATTTAAGATGAAAAGCCCGCACTCAAGATATTCAAGCATCAAAAAAACACTTTCGCCGAATGCCATAGATGTAATTCGCCTCGACTCTAAGCCTCACCAGATATCGCTCATATTTCTCACAGAACCTAGGCAAATTCACTCATCAAGCATATGCGAAAGAAGTTATGCATAAGAAATTCAAATTATAATCGCATATGAATATGTCATTGAAAGAACGCTTGATTTGTATGCAAAGATCTCATGAAAAGAATCAAACATTATGAGCAAGATAACACACGCACACTTCTACTTTCATAGCAAGGATAACCAGCAGATCAATTAGACTTTTCATTAGGTTGTAATGGGGCTATTGGGTAAAGGTTAGAAAGGAACGGGATGTAGGAGTTCAAAAACCTAGGATCATTCAGTGAGAGCCTTCAGTTACCATATGGCTTGGCGCAAGCTCTTAGGTCTTCATTGACTTCCTTTGTTAGTGGAATAATGCCACTTACCATTCATTGATGTCCCCTTAATTCACCATTCTCTTTTGCCCACTCCTTCGAGAATAGATACAACACTGAAATCCTTTGACATGTTGTGTTTCTTAGATTCTTTTCTCTGGCACACGCAACTCACCATTCATTTTGGTGGCAAAACTTTCTCTTTTTTTTTTTTTTTTTATTATTATATTTTTTTATTTATTATTTTTTTTTAAAACAAAAGGCTACAAAATATACAACCTTGCCTCTTTCATTTGGATTGAATGCAGCTCATTCTTCATTTGACTCATATCAAATTCACACAAATTCTTATGCGAACTCTTCAGCTTCCTTCACAATCTCAAAGCATGATCCCAAGTTAACAGGTATGGCTATAATATGGCTTACATGGGTTACAGTAAATGTGGTAAAGAAAGAAAAGGCAATCAGTGTTTGGCTTCAAACAGGGCTATGGAGCACACACAAAAGGGTAGGAAATATTACAGGCCTTTTAAGTAGTTCATGCACACATAGTCTAAAATCACTTCCACTGATTCGACTTACTCAAGATCAAAGATAACATGTGAAATCTTTTTATGATGAATGCTCTATAATGCTCAATGTTCAACCTATAGAGATCAAATCTAATGCTAAGAACCTACTGAGTGTTTAAAGAATAGAAACAAAATAATCCCTTATATATGTCATTTATGTACGCACTTTGGCTTAGTGAACTCACAGGGTAGTCTCCACTATTAATCATGGCAATCCAACTATGCATCCTATCCACTATCACATCAAGAGCATGTCATAAGTTATGAAAAATGCAATGCAATACTCTAAGCGGCAAGATGTTAGTTTAAACCCAGTGATTTAAGCATATCATTTCAAAGTCATATACCAAAACATCTCATCAAAGTTAATGCAGGAACGACAGACTCAAAACAACGACACACCCCCAAACCTAAACTCGACATTGTCCCCAATGTTGACAATCAAGAACAGACAGGAAGTGAAAGTCAAAGAAAAATAAAAGCAAATAAAAGTTCAAAAGAAAATCCATAGCCTGCTAATCTCCTCCATCCTCATCTGAAAGCTGTAAGATCTCGGTCCCCTGATCGGAGTCTATCTGGTCATCCTGCATCTGCTGCTCATCATCAAAGTTCAAGATCGGGGTCCGCTGGTCAAAGTTCTGCGGCTCGAATCCCGATCCGCCAGCTGCAAAAGGATCTTGGTCAGGAATAGGGGTCTGAGACGGTGCTCCACTCCCACTAGCCACAGAAAACCGGCTAGTCATCATCCCGCGCAACTCCTCTATGCTCGTCTCGACAGTGTCAAAACGAGCATCCATCCGTCCCTCTAACTGCCCAAAACGCAAATCCATGTGAGTCTGCATAGCCTGCAAAAGAGTGGTAAATGGATCACCTCCTGGCTGAGCTCCGCCTATCTGAGCGGCATCTGGCGCCCCTTGAGGCTGGTCCTGTAAAAGTGCTGCTGCCTCAGCCTCTCTTGCCTCTCGCTCCTCCCGGCGACGTCTTCTCTCCCCATAATTTCCAATAGGAGGAAGGCCCCTAAGGACTAACTGTTGGCTCCAGTTCGTCGAGTTCATCATACTCGGGTCATGATTCTCTAACCCTGCACTCACATCAATGCCTGCCTGTCTACAGAAAGCAGTGATCAAACACGGAAAAACCATGGACTGGTCATCGTGCGCACTAGCGTCATGAATGGCATTGAAAATCACCCGTCCTATATTGATAGGGCCACCTGTCCTTAGACGGAGCAACACACGGGCCTGGTCATAAAAGATCTCTGTACGGTGCTGGGATGGCATCAGTGAGTATGTCAGGAAAAGGTTCCAAAAGGCAACATCGGCATGCGTGTCGCGCTGGTATAGCTTCACTAATGTACCCCATTCCTCCTGTCCATCCATCCTAAGGCCTGCAGCCACTCTCCCTCTGTAAGGGTCAAGATCTGCAATATATTCTATTCCTCGACCATGACTGATAGCCACTTCCGGAGCGTCAAAGTACTGATTAATTGCCTCCGGGGTTATAAGAACCTCAACACCCTGCACTAAAACTGGGTCTCCAACAAACAGTCTCTCTGGTACAGCACTAGCATAATATTCTGCCACAATCCCCCTGTTCGGCCTTGGTGGGCGTGCAACATATCCACCCCATCTGCGGTCTGCAACCATCTGTGGAACAGGTGTCTGTACCAAACTCCCAACATCAATACCCCTCTCAATAATCCAAGGTCGCCTAAGGAAGTCGCTGAAACGATTCTTAAAGTCCTTGTTCTGCGCTTGCTTTGGCAATGCCTTCTGTTTCCCTTTATCGGACGTACTGACCCGAGGACGCTTCCCATGAGCAGTCCTTGCCATCTGCAGATAACATAAGCCAAAATAACACAACAAGTTTCTACCAAAAATTCGGCAGCATTCCGTTTCAAATTTCGTCTCCAAATATACACAAAAGTGCCAATTAAGTCCAATAATCACAAGCAAATCCATCTAAATACAACCTATCATTCAAATCAATTCAATCATGGCAACATTATTCAAGCAAAAACATTCAAACTCTCCTAAGAACAAAGAATTTCGGAATTCCCTAAATACCAAGTGAAAACACAAACCAATAACTTAATCATGCTAAATATCTCAATTTGAACAAAGCCCATTGGTCATTAAAACTCAGAATCCGAATTTGAGCACTAAAAAAAAAAAAAAAACTCAATCTCTTCATACCACATTGTAGAACCAAACTTCATAAGTTAATGCCATTGAAGCAAAATAGAAGAGAGAGAAGACATACCTTGTAGTCTAATTAGGAGAGGCGGAACCTTGGAGAGCAATTTAGAAGAGAAGAAAAGAAAGTGCAGGGAAAAGAAGAATAGGAGAAAACGCAGCTGTGGGTCAAGTGAGACCCACTAGACTGCTCGTCAATTATAAATAGTAGGGCAAATTTTGCACTTACCGCTGATGAGGCACGCTGCATGTGCAGCGGTCCGTCCAGCGGTAAGGTGTAATGTTGCTTACCTGGAGAGTCCAAACGCACCGTTTATTTAATGGATCGCTGGTCGTACCGCTTGCCAGGTACATGCAACATCAGCGTCACCTTCAGCGAGCCAGACCAGTGTTGTCAACATTCCAGGACCGTGGCTCGTGCATCCGCCTCTTGAGCGGTCTAGGCAGCGTTACATCATGGTGAGAGTCAGGTCTTCATTAACCGCAGCCCATGCACTGCCCTCTTGAGCGGTCTAGGCAGCGAGCCATTCCAGAATGTGGAAGTTGCTCGTACCGCGGCTCGTGCATGTGCATCTTGAGCGGTCTAGGGAGCGAGCCATTCCAGTGTTGCAACGTTGAGTGTACCGCGGCTCAGGTATAGGCACCATGAGCGGCACCTTCAGCGCTAATTCCCAATTTTGTGCAGTTCTAACCTGGTTTGATCAAGGCAACAAATACACACGTGAAACATATCTGCTCACAGCCCAACATAACTAGAAATTCCGACTCACCCTAATTACTGACTCAAATTAATCTAAATATAAAATAAAATAAAATAAAATAAAATAAAATAAAATAAAATAAAAATTACCTAGGTGGGTTGCCTCCCACCAAGCGCTGTATTTAGCGTCTAGGCAAGACGTGTGAGAGCGCTACGGCTCTATAAGCACGGAATCCTCCAATCGAATGACAGTTCCGAAATCCGTAATGTAAGGCTTTACCCTATGCCCATTTACCTTGAACTTGTTGCCATTCGTCTCGTTTTGCACTTCTACAGCTCCGTGGGGAAAAACTTGTGTAACCCTGAATGGTCCAAACCATCTGGACCTCAACTTACCGGGAAACAGCTTCAGCCGGGAGTTGAACACCAGCACCTGCATACCGGGACGAAGGTCTTTATGCACTATCATCTTGTCATGTATCAACTTAGTCTTTTCCTTGTACAGCTTTGCACTCTCATACGCCTCTAAGCGAAATTCGTCGAGTTCACACAGCTGAAGTTTCCTCTCCTCACCGGCCTTGTCATAATCAAAGTTCAACTTTCTGACTGCCCATAAGGCTCTATGCTCTAGTTCTACTGGTAGGTGACACGCTTTCCCAAAGACCAACCTATATGGACTCATCCCAATAGGCGTTTTGAAAGCTGTCCTGTAAGCCCACAATGCATCATCTAACTTCAAAGCCCAATCCTTTCGAGTGGAATTAACAGTCTTCTCTAGGATACACTTTATTTGTCTGTTGCTGACCTCAACCTGTCCTGAAGTCTGTGGGTGGTATGGTGTAGCAACCTTATGCCTTACACCATATTTCTTCAAAAGTGCAGCAAAGGATCTGTTGCAAAAATGCGTACCTCCATCGCTAATGATGGCTCTAGGGGTCCCGAATCTTGCAAATATCGTCTCCCTCACAAATTTCACCACAGTTTGACTGTCATTATTCCTTGTGGCCTTTGCTTCTACCCATTTTGACACATAATCAACCGCTACCAAGATGTAACTATTACCACACGATGGTGGGAATGGTCCCATGAAATCTATGCCCCAGACATCAAAAAGCTCTATTATCAAATCTCCAGATAAGGGCATCTCATTTCGCTTACTTATACTCCCTGTACGTTGACATCTGTCACATGCCAAACAAAACCGGACTGCATCTTTGTGTAACGATTCCCAGAAAAATCCAGATTGCAACACTTTCAACGCTGTCTTTCTTGCACCAAAATGTCCTCCACAGTGTAGATCGTGACAAAATTTCAGAACGTCTTTCTGCTCTGACTCCGGAACACATCTTCTTATCACAGAATCGGGACCATGAGTGTACAAATAAGGATCATCCCAAAAGTATTTTTTCGCTTTTGTAATGAACCTTTTTCTCCCTTGTGAGTTCAATTCCTCTGGTACTACCCCACTTACCAAATAGTTAACCAGATCAGCATACCATGGCTCACTATCGTTTATAGCCAACAGTTGTTCATCCGGAAATTTCTCATGCAATGGCAATTTGTCTACCTCATCCGGATTTGCCTGTACTAACCTGCTTAGATGATCAGCAACCACGTTCTCACTACCTTTCTTGTCTCGTATCTCCAAGTCAAATTCTTGTAGTAGGAGGATCCACCGAATCAATCTAGGTTTGGCATCCTTTTTCTGAAGAAGAAAACGAAGGGCTGCATGGTCTGAATATACAATGACCTTGGCGCCCACCAAGTACGTCCGAAATTTCTCCAATGCAAAAACTACTGCTAGAAGCTCCTTCTCAGTTGTTGAGTAATTTAACTGGGCGTCATTTAAGGTTCGAGAAGCATAGTATATCGCGTGTGGAACCTTATCTACCCGCTGCCCCAAAACTGCTCCGATGGCATAATCTGAAGCGTCACACATTAATTCAAAGGGCAATTCCCAATTGGGGGAAATTATCACTGGCGCGGTGGTTAATGCACTCTTCAAAGTGTTAAAAGCTACCATGCACTCCTCACTGACCTCAAAATCAATTTCTTTCTGTAGGAGCAAACACAAGGGCCTCGTTATCTTCGAAAAGTCCTTTATGAATCGTCTGTAAAAACCTGCGTGCCCAAGAAACGACCTCACATCCTTCACGGATTTTGGAGGCTGTAAACTACTGATCACCTCCACCTTAGCTTTGTCCACTTCAATTCCTCTTCTTGAAATCACATGTCCGAGAACTATCCCTTGTTGTACCATGAAGTGGCACTTTTCCCAGTTCAACACCAAGTTGTTCTCTTCGCATCTCTTAAGGACCAAGGTAAGGTTGTGCAAACACAAATCAAATGAATCCCCAAACACCGAGAAGTCATCCATGAATACCTCAATGATTTCTTCCAACATATCTGAAAATATTGACATCATACACCTCTGAAAAGTACCCGGAGCATTGCAGAGACCAAACGGCATTCTTCTATATGCAAACGTCCCAAATGGACAAGTGAAAGTAGTTTTTTCTTGATCATCCGGTGCGATAGCTATCTGATTGTAACCTGAGTACCCGTCGAGGAAACAATAATGACTATGCCCTGCTAATCGCTCAAGCATCTGATCTATGAAAGGAAGAGGAAAATGGTCTTTTCTGGTAGCAGTGTTCAGCTTCCTGTAGTCGATACACACCCTCCACCCTGTCTGAAGCCTCTGTGGAACCAACTCATTCTGCTCATTGCGAACCACGGTAATACCTGATTTCTTAGGAACCACGTGAATCGGACTGACCCATTTACTGTCTGATATGGGATAAATTATCCCCACTTGTAGAAGTTTCAGGACCTCTTTCTTTACTACCTCTTTCATTATCGGATTTAATCTCCTCTGAGCCTCTCTTGACGGTCTAGACTCTTCTTCGAGAAATATCTTGTGCATGCAAATTGTTGGACTGATTCCCTTGATATCTTCAATTGACCATCCTATAGCTGACTTGTGTTTCTGTAGAACCCCAATGAGCCTTTCTTCCTCATTACTCTGCAATTCTGAAGCAACAATTACCGGGTATGTCTCATTCGCACCTAGATACACATACTTCAGAGTTGTTGGTAACTCCTTGAGTTCCAACTTTGGCGGTGGATCATTGGCAAAACTGACAGTTGAAATTTGGAAGTCTTCAACTTCTTCTTCAGCTAGTTCAGAACTATCTTCAGTCTTGTCGTCTTGATCGTCCCAATCCCAATCCGCCAAATCCTCATCCTTGAATATTCCATCAATCCCAGGGTCTAAAACCTCGATGAATGAACAATCATCAGCTCCGGCAGGGTATGATGATGCTTCAAACAGTTTGAACTCCACTGTTTCATCTAACACTGTCATTGAAAGTTTTCCATTCTGCACATCAATAAATGTCTTTGCTGTGGCCATGAACGGTCTACCCAGAAGAACAGGTCTCATGTTAGTCTCTTTACTTACGTCCTCCATGTCTAATACCACGAAATCCGCTGGAATAATAAGCTTTCCAACTTGGACCAGTACATCTTCAACATTCCCTCTCGGATATCTTACTGAACCATCTGCTAACAGAAGTGACATTGTGGTAGGCTTCAACTCATTCAAACCTAACTGCTTGTAAATAGAATAAGGCATCAAATTAATACTGGCACCTAAATCTAGCATTGCTCTTTCAAGTTGGGTACCTCCTACTGTGATATTGATGCAGAAACTGCCTGGATCTTTCAGTTTGGGAGGAAGTTCCTTTTGCAAAACTGCACTAGCACTGCCTGCTATATATTCCTGATGATTTGGTCCAAACTTCTGCCTGTTGGTGTGAAGGCTCTTGAAAAATTTCGCATATGCAGGCATCTTTTCTATCATCTCAAGAAGAGGTAAGTTCACATGTACCTTGGACAGAACATCAAAAATCTCTTTGAATGCCTTACTTAGCTTGTCCCTTTTAAGTCTCCCAGGAAAAGGAATTGGTGGAACATATGGAGGGGGTGGAATATAAGGGTCTGACGATTTGTGTAAAACCGAGGTCTTCTTTGGTGGTGGATCTACCACTACCTCTTCTTCTTCTCTATCCTCCTTCGCACTCACCTCTTTTGATCCCCTGGTGTCCTCCTTCTTTTGCCTTCTAACAACTTCAGTGTCTAACACTCGCCCACTTCTCAACACAGTCAATGCCTTGGCTTGTTCTGATTGACTAGGGAACCTTCCTGGTTCATTCTTGCGAACTGCGTCGACTATTTGTCCCATCTGTGTTTCTAAATTTTTAATGGATGACTCAACATTGTTAATTCTCTGATTTGTATCACGTGAGAAGCGCTCTGTATTCTCAGCAAGGGATGTCACAATATCTTCCAAGGATCTCTTCTTCGGCTGATAGGTGGTACTGTCTCTATTTGCAGCATTGTTCCATTGTTGAGGTTGACTATTGGACCCTTGCCCTTGGTAATTGCCTCTGTTGTACCCTCCTTGAGTTGTTCCCTGAGTATTCGGTTGAATGAGCTGATGACTATTAAGAGCAGTGTTGGGGTCAGAATAAGATAAATTTGAGTGGTTACGCCATCCAAGATTGTAGGTGTTCGAGTAAGGATCGTTTCTCCCTCTTTGGTAATTGAAAGCTTGAACCTCCTCTGTCTCAAATGGTACCCCGTCTCCATCTTGCACTGAGTTCACCCCTCCTTGCTGTTGATCCCTATTCGAGTTCTGGGCCATCATAGCTTGTATTTGCTTAGCTAGATTTGCCATCTGAATTTCCACCCCAGTTGTCTGGTTGACTTCATACTTTCCTCCCTTTCTGACAGTTGAACTTCTATGCTGGGAGTTTAGAGCCAAAGTTTCATAGATCTCAGCAATCTCTAAAGCAGATTTCCTAGTAATGATACCCCCACAAGCGTTGTCAACAATGTTTTGTGTGAAAGGTGTCAATCCATCATAAAAAGTGCGGACTTTGTACTCCTCTGTCACCATGTGAGGGGGAATTTGATCTAACAGCTCCTTATATCGCAACCATGCTTCATGGAACGACTCACCATCTTCTTCACTGAAACTAGCTATCTTGATCCGGACTTCTTTTGCTTTTGAAGCAGGGAAAAATCTGTTGAAGAATGCAGTGCACACGTCAACCCATGTTCTCAAAGATCCTGCCCTTACTGAATTGTACCACTTGATGCCCTTGTCCTTCAAACAATACCAAAAACACCTCATCCTTAACTGCTCTTCTGTCAATCGGCCCATCGGGAAATTCCCTACGGTAGCTTGATAGTTCTTCATAAACTGGAGGCAGTCTTCTGTTGCCAAGCCGTGAAAAGATGGCAGCATATTTAAATGGCTACTCCTCAACTCATAACTCCTGGCTACGGCATCTAACACAACTGGCTGAGGTTGGTCTCCCAGCATAGGCTGTCCAGACTCTATCATTATTCTGATACCATCTTCTAGTGCACGTCTTGGAGAACCCGGTAGATTGTCTCGAACTTCCTGTCTATTTTGAACACCTTGTTCATCATGAACCTCTCTTTCAGCTCGAATAACCCGGTCACGTTGCTCACTGTGATCACCCATGTCCTCACCAAAAGGATCTAACTCTTCGAACTGTCTAGCAACCCGGCCTACTCGGTCAATCTCGTCGTTAGCAGGGATCAGAATACCTCCAAGCGAACGACGTCCGTTCATACACCTGTAAAACCTGAAACACCAAAAACACAACTACCACGAGATAAAAAGAAACAAAAGAAAAACTAAAACTAAAAATAAAATCTAATGACACACACTACCTAACTTAAACTAACTAGATTCAACTAATAAAATCTATACCAATCCCCGGCAGCGGCGCCAAAATTGATGCAGTAAAATCTGTGTTCAATTTACTAAGAAAGTTCGTTCACTGGGATCGGCGATTCTATCGGTCGAATGCCAATTAATCTAGTAAGGATACTCTAAATGCGGAAACTAAATTGCATAATGCTTTTCTTTGGAAGATTGTTTAATTCTAAAATTAACCTAAATTATGAGAATCTAAACTAAAAGACTAAAATCAAATTAAATCAAAGATCACACAAGGAATGAATATATGGAGAGAAATACTAGGGAATCGATGCACCTTTCTTAGACACTCAATGCTCTCAATCAGTCTCAATAAACACTTCAATAAAGTTTAGGGCTTGTTTTGATAAACAATTAAGAACGAATCTCTTTCCTACCACTCGCACAAAGGCCATGTGTCAAGTGATAGTAACGAAATCCTTTAGAACAAAACTCTAAGCCAAATCAATGCAACAAGGCCATGCAAACATTAACTTTCAAATCTATTAAGCTTACGATTGTGATTTAAATGGAAAAGGCCATTCACATCTAAACCCTAATCTCATGGGATAAACTAAATCACAAATCCATATCAATTGAGGCCACAAAATAATATGAATAAGTAAAGTAGAACAATTAATTCAATAGACAAGACTAAAACCCAATTGATTAACAAAAGATAGACTAATTGATTACATAGAGTTATCCAAAATTGGTTACATCAATCCCCTAGTTAAAGGTTTAGTTACACATCAATGGAGAGAATAAAAACATAGAAGAGATGAAGATAAAACCCATTATGGCGAGATGCTTCTGTCTTGAAATCCCCGTCGTCTTCCTGTTTCCAGTAATCTTCTAATGATGGAATGAATATGAAAGAATGAAAGGAATCGGTATCTGATGGTCTGATAAGGTCGGCCCTCCCTTTTATTTGCTTTTTCCTTTCTTTCTGTTTATAGGTCTTCAGCAGCTTTGAGGAAACGCGGAGACGGTCCAACGCTTGACGTGCCGCTGGGTGGGCACGTGCATGGACAGCGGAAAATCCAAGACAAACACGCTGGAATGGCTCGCTTGAGGGGTCGCTTGGGAGGCATGTGCCTCTTGAGCGGCATGGGACGCGGTAAATCACCCTTGTCGACCGCCTGGAGTGCCGCCGATGATGCATGTGCCTGTTGAGCGGCATGGGCCGCGGAAATTGAGGATTTTGGCCTTTCCTTCATCGTTTGACTCCACCATTTCCAAAATAAGATTAGATCAACGCCTCTATGGAAAGAGACCTGCAACGACTTAACAAACACATCAACCCACCAAAAAGACCCAAGAAACACGCATAAACATAGGCAAAATGGGCAAAATATAAGCATATAATTAGACTGATCACCTCTGTCATGGACATCCTTGTTTCAAAAGAATGGAGAAACCAACTTCTTCATTCAAATACATCAAAACAATTTTTTCATAATTTTAAAATCATTTCTTTTTGAAACTGCTCCTGTCTAGTCTTTCACTCTCTAAAATTCTCTCTTTTTTCCATCTTTCTTTGATTTTTGTTGAGTAATTAATGGAATCGGCACTGGTTGGTCTTCTTGGGCAAATATGGTCTTTGATTGTCAAGAAAATGCAGATGCACTCAACAATTCTTGTCTCCCACTGTTCATTTTCTGAGTTGAAATTACCACTCTTTTTAAGACAATTTTGATTCCTTGATATTATTATTCCACAACTCGATCCGGAGAAGACTACTTTTGAAAGCCTTTACTCTGAATCTGTCTAGTTTTCAGTTTCTTTGTGTTACTTGAAAATCAATCTTTTGTTAGCTAAATTATCGAGTAGAATCAAGAATTTTAATCTGATTCAGTTCTTTTTGTTGTGTAATTATCTATTGAAAGAGGACAAGAGAGAAACTACAAAACAGAAGCTAGGAGGGTCTTTTTCTTGA
Organism: Acer yangbiense; assembly: GCA_008009225.1. NCBI lineage: Eukaryota > Viridiplantae > Streptophyta > Magnoliopsida > Sapindales > Sapindaceae > Acer > Acer yangbiense. The sequence continues at coordinate 52,886,822 of CM017764.1, read as the reverse complement.
ACTCATTTTCATTCTATAGAGGAAGAGAATCATTGAATAAGCATAAATCAAACTTGGTACATAGTCACTTGTAGAAATAGCAGCAATGGAATTGCATGGATTCATCTCATTATCTTCAAAAATGACAATGCCATCATCATCATCATCTCACCATGAGAGGTTCTTGTCATCTTCCTCATTTTTGAATGGCAATAATGAGCCTGGAAATTTCATATGCTGGTTCTCAGAATATGATCAGGTAAGAAATTTTTTTAGACTTTCTCTTGACAGAACCCATTTTTTTTAATAAATTGGGCCTTAAACTTTTTTTTTTTTTTTTTTTTTTTTAAATTGGGCTTTAGACCTAGTTTTTTAAATGGAGGCTAAAACCTTTTTTAAAAATATATTTGGGCTTGAAAACACTTTTGAAAGAATTTTGGACCGACGTATTAGCTTTGAAGCTAACGCATTGTAGGTGGTCGTTTGATTTGGTATGTCAACTGGATCGGGTTGTATCAGGCCCAAAGCAACTAGGCTGGAATTTATATGGTTGACGTCGACTGTTGTTTACAAATGGTCGTCCGAACTTCGATGTACCTGCAAAAGAGCTTTAGATAGAAATATAAATAGGAAATAACAGGATGGTGGTGGCCGGAGATTATAGCCTTATATGCGCTTGGGCTGAGCGATATTGATTTCCGATGACCGAAATATCTTTTTGGAGGCAGAATTTCAGTACGCTTTTATGAGCTCTGGTTGAGAGAAAAAACAGAGAGCTTTCCAGTGAGGGAACTCTCTTATTTATAGTGGAAGGTGTAGCCCCAACGTCCATTGATCACCTTCTGATCGTGGGCGAGATATTTGGGGATTTCATACGTGATTCTTCGAGAGATATTCTCTTCAAGTTCCCCCTAACTAAGGTCTTGACTTGGTCTTTAAATGACCAAGTCAGGCTGTTGCTGATATCTGTGTTGGATCGATCCAACATAATGGGCTTGGATAGGTTCCAGCATTACAAAGTCTGGGTTTTAATACATTGGGCCGATGAACCGTTTTTGGGCTACCACAATTTGTCCCCCACTCTCTAAAGAAGGATTCAATGAGTTAGAGAGTGTTTCTCGTTTGAGTCGACCATTGTATCAGTCGAGCGAATCCTGTAGTATTGGCTATATGCAGTACTACTTTTGTCGTTCAACTGAATAAGTCTATCGTACGGGATTATCCCATTACTTGCTGAGTATCTAGAGTAACGTTTGGAAGTTAAATCGATAGGACTGAAACGTTACAGTTTTCCATGCTGACATCAAGTGACATCACGCAAACTTATATCTTTTTTCGAGGTTGGGTTTTGAATTTGAAACCGGGCGGTTACTTGGGCTTTTACAAACGGTTGGAGGGGGGGTTGCCACGTGGTGACTTTAGGGTTGGTACTTCGGCTTATAAAGGGAAATGAACCGCTCCACTTCCTCACTTTCCAGACCTTCGTGCAAACTCAGTTTTCATCATTGTTTCCTCTTGTTTCTTCAAGGCGTTTTCGAACTCTTCTGCGAGCATCTCGTGGCTTCAAGTCGATTCAAGGTTAGTAAAAGATTGTTCTTATTCGTTTCTCGTTTGTTTTATCTCTTCAAAAAATCTATAGTATGTACCGTAGGGAGATGGTTGGCGTTTCGTTTCCTGCCATTTCTGGGTTTTTAACGTTTCTGGATTACTTTTGATTGTTTGCTCGACGACATATATATATACATATATATATATATATATTTTGATTCAATGCTATGTTGATATTGTTTGTATATGGTGTTCTTGTTTATGATACACCGATGCTAGAATTCGAATGGATCCCTCGACCTAGGTAAAGAACAGTTAGGGCTTAGGCTGACCTCCTGGAGCGACTTTTCGTATGATAAAAATCTTAGATTTTGATCGAAAAAATCCCTAGGTTGTGATTGTAGCGCTTAGTGTGAGTGTGACTTGTGCATTTTTCGCATGTCAGCTCTTGGAGATACAATGTCAAGCGACAAAAATCATTCAGATCCAGAATTTACTTGGACGCCTAGTGACAAAGAGGTCGACGAAAGGGAAGTCGACAGTGGAGCCACAAGTGTTGATCGAAGGGTCTCAGTAGAAGATCCGTCGACACAAGTTGATATAAATGTAAGGGGAATTTTAGAGAGCGGTGGCGTCCGGGCCGTAGCTGGATTAGTTGCTTCCCTAGATAGTGAGGATGTTGCGGGGGCGTCCACGTCCGGTCGTTCGACGGGTGTTTTGGAGGTTAGTCCAGCAAGTTTGATTTCGCAAGACAACCTGCTGTTTTTACAGACGGTGTACGGTATCCCAAAGTCAGTCGAGCTACGTGCTCCATCAGGGCATGAGAGAGCGGATTGGGATATACCTGGTTGGATATGTTACTATGATTATATTATGCGACTGAGTTTTAGATTCCCAGTTCCTGTTTTAGTACGACGGCTGCTGAAATATTTCGACCTCGCTCCTGGCCAATTGATGCCAAACAGTTGGAGAATATTGTTGAGTTTGACAGTTCTTCGTGAGAGGTATAAACTTGAGTTTGGATTGAGGTGTGTTTTGCACAACTATTATTTGAAAGAACACGTAGGCGACCAAGGTCGTTATATACTGACTCCCAGGGATAAGAAGAACAGGCTTATTACTGATACTACTACAAACGACCGTTATTGGAAAGATACCTTATTTTTTGCCAGGGGTCCCCCCGTCGACGGCCCTTGGGGGGAGTCCAAGTACACCTTGCATCGAGTATGGAATCGAAAAGGTTAATGTCGACCGACTCTTTTATTGCCCTGATATGTTTTATACTTGGAACTTATTTGGTATGTATTGTGTAGACATCAAGCCGGCGGATAACGACGTGACGAGCGATAATGCACCCGCTTTTACTGAGCAGATTTTAAGCATTCCCGCTGCAAGGAGAAGTTGTAAAGCATTGCTGGTGGATGGTAAGCTTAGGTCCAGCAGTTTGTGGCGGTGGTCGACCTTGAATTGGACAAGAAGGTCGTATCCGGCTGTGAAAGATTTCGTGTCCTATGTTTGGATTAGGAGGAGTTTTGAAATTATAGGTTTTAATAGGATTTTTCTGTCACCTATTTCTGACGTTGAGCGTCGTTTCGCAGTTACGTCGATGTCGAACGCGAAGATGAATTTGCCGGATCATGCTAGTGCAATAAAGCGTTATAGGGATGCGCTCGTGAAGAAGCGGGCGGCCAAGGGGAAGTCTGAGGTCGACAAGACTATGGAAGGCACCGTTGCGACCGCTGAACCTGTTTATGGCTCATCTCCTGAACGTCCGCTGACGCGGAAGAGGCAAAGAAAGGATTTGACTAAAGATCGGGGGAAAGGCGTCGAATCAGGTTTAAACGTACAGCCTGAAGGCGTCTTCGAACCTGATTCGTCGATGAAACTCCTTGCTTCCAGAATTTTGTCATTCAATGATCCAGCCGGCTTCTTGGAACGGTCGGATGAATTTCTTCTCACTGCTTATGAGCTGCATTTGAAGAAGCAGAAGACGGAGGAGGTTTTCAATATGACTACGCTGTCGATGTTCCAGGTGGATTTGTTTATTTCAACTCTGTAATCTAAATAGTATTGCTATCGTTTCTCTGATCTTCATGTTTCATTTTCTCTTGCAGGGGCACTTGCACATTCATGAGAAATACAAATTGGTCAATGATAAATGTACGATGCTCAGGAAGGCGGGCGACACTCTCAAAGCAGACAAGGCCAAACTTACCACCTCTCTGAAAGAGGTGGAGCAGAGATGTACTGCTCTGGAGCAGGCTTTGAAAGACAAGGAGGCGGAGAGTGACTGTCATTTGGCGGAGTCGACGAAGGCTAAGGCAGATGTGGTCGAGAAGGATTGCCTTATTGCAGAGCTGAGAGACCAATTGGAGTCGATTGCTGCTGCTGCCATGTGCAAGGCAAGGGCGGAGATTTTTAAGGAATATATGTTGGGCGACCATGTAAAATGGGATCGTGCGGAGATGCAAGAGGAGGTCGACCTTTATAAGGAGATGCGTAAGCTTGAGGAATCATCTCCTGGAGAAGCCGCAGGCATTGAAGAAGCTGATGAAGGGAATATCGATAAAAGCCTCGGCGAACGACCCAGAGATCCCGCCGACCCACCTGAAGATGTTGCCGATCCGCCAGTGAACTGATAGCGACATTTCCAGTTTATTTTTGTAATTTGTACTCATGGATAATTTGGTTGAAGCGACCTATTTATAACTATTTTTGTTGCTATTTTGAATCGATGTTTATCCTCTTCGTTGTATTCTTTTAATATCATTGCACAGCATAGCTGGGGTAGTTTCTTCATTTCACCCATAATAGTCAAGGTTCAATTCTCGAGACAAGCAAAACAAATATTCTTTTGGTATTGTGAAAACAAACGACCATTTCATAATGGGGTTTACACAACGATAATTTATAGTTTGAATGAGATAAACCTGTAAACTTATGCTCATTCGATGTTAAGTTTTTTTTTTTTTTTTTTTTTTTTGAATGAAATAAGCCTGTAAACTCACTCATTCGTAAGTCGAACGCTGTCGAATGTCGTATAAAAAATCGATTTATGCGCGTTTATTGAAGGTCATGGACTTCTATTTAATACATTACTTTGATTGTAAGCGGTTGTAATTTTTCACGGAGGGCCGATAAAACCTTTAAAATTTCGTGTACGAGTGTTGCATTTTGGTCAACAAGACCTTTTTTACACTGAATGGCGTACATGCGTTGAATTTTGGTCGACAAGACCTTTTTTACACTAAATCGCATACATGCGTTGAATTTTGGTCGACAAGACCTTTTTTGTATTGAATCGTGTACATGCATTGAATTTTGGTCAACTAGACCTTTTTTATACTGAATCGCGTACATGCGTTGAATTTTTGTCGACAAGACCTTTTTTACATTGAATCGTGTATATGCATCATATTTTGTCGCTTGCTCCCAGTATTATTCCCCCACTCTCAATATGCGATTGGTTAATGAGGAGATTGGGAGTTTGATGTCGATATCGATAAGTCGGAGGTCGTGGACACTTTATATCTGAAATAAGAAGTGTTTTGTCGAAGTCGATAGCGTTGTAAATAATGTTTGTGAGCTCAGTTTTGCACTTAGTTGTACTAAGTTGTCATCATTGCTCTTCCGTGGTTGATTTGTTAGTAACGATAAGTTGACGAAATAAAAATAATAATGAAATCAAGAATTAAAATATAGTAAGGTTTAGAAATGGTACTGTTTTAGATGTAGAGCGTTCCAACTATTATGTATTTCGCGACCATCGAGTCCTCGAAGCTTGTAAGCTCCTCGTCCGACGACTTCCGTTATTTGATATGGTCCTTCCCACGTTGGTCCCAATTTTCCAGCGCCTTCTTCCTTTGTGTTTTGGAAGACTCGTCGCAGTACCCAGTCGTGGAGTTTGAAGACTCTGGCCCTTACTTTTTTATTGTAGTGTTGAGCGACATGTTGTTGGTACGACTGAATTCGTAAAGCTGCACGATCTCGTCGTTCGTCGAGATGATCAAGCTCGAAACTGAGCTCCAAGTTATTCTGTTCTTCATTAGGATTTTCGCTACGGGCGGTCAACAGCCTGGTTTCTATTGGGATGACTGCCTCTGAACCATAGACGAGTGAAAATGGGGTTACTCCAGTCGACCATCGTGGGGTTATCCTATACGACCATAAGATTTCTGAGAGTTTCTCTGCCCACTCGTTTTTTTCAGCTTCAAGTCGTTTCTTCAATGTGTTGATAATGGTTTTGTTGGTCGACTCTGCTTGTCCATTTGCTTGAGGATATCATGGAGTCAAGAAACTTAGCTTGATCTCATATTTGTCGTAGAAATTCTTGAAGTCGTACGAAATGAACTGGGACCCGTTGTCGGTCACTATTTCTCTGGGTACTCCAAACCTGCATATAATATTTTTCCATACGAAATCGCGTACCTCAATGTCGCGTACTTGTTGATATGCCCCGACTTCGACCCATTTGGTGAAGTAGTCTGTCAGGACCAACATGTAGACGACGCTACCAGGTGCAGTCGGAAGCTTACATACAATGTCCATCCCTCATTTCATAAAAGGCCAAGGGGCCAAAATTGAATTTAACATACCTGGGGGGAGATGCGAAACTGGTGCGAAGCGCTTGACGTGATTTTGAGAGTCAGTCCGTATTGTCGGCCAGTAATATCCTACTGTGATGGCTCTGTTTGATAAACTACGGGCGCCAGAGTGGTTTCCGCATTCCTCATAGTGTAGGCTTTTTAGGACGTCGTACGCCTCTCGCTTGGTGACGCACCTCAAGTAGGGTCCGGTGAACGACTTTTTGTAGAGTTTGTCGTATATGATGCAGAATTTAGCTGCTTTTGCCTTGATTCTCCTTGCTTCTGTCTTGTCTTCCGGCAAAATGTCAGCTTGGAGGTAATTGAAGATTGGCTCTATCCAGCTTCTTCCATCGCCGACGGGTGCCAGTATTTCTGTTTCTTGAATTGATGGTGACATAAGATGAACTATAGGAATCGACTTTGGACCATTTGTTGTTGTCGACCCGAGGCTGGCTAATGCGTCTACTCGTACATTTTTGGATCTGGGTATTTGTTCGATCGAAAACTTGTCAAAGGTCGATTGAAGCTCTTTGGCTTTGACTAGGTAGGCCGACATTCTCTGATCCCTTGCCTCATACGTGCCATTCATTTGTCGAACGACGAGTTGGGAATCGCTTAGCACTTTAATGCTTTTCACTTTAATGCTTGTCACACCTAGGCTTTTTACGAGGTCAAGCCCGGCGATCAAGGCTTCGTATTCAGCCTCGTTGTTTGTTGCATGAAAACCACAGTGGATCGAGTGCTCCAGTATGTCCCCCTGTGGGGATTTGAGTACTAATCCTAGCCCGCTCCCTTTGATATTGCTAGACCCGTCGACCGACAAGGTCCATTTCCCGGGTGTGGGTGTTTTCGCGAGTGCAACTAATTCTCGTTCGGCCTGCACATTTTCACCAGGGGTAAAATCCGTAATAAAGTCGGCTAGTACCTGTGATTTCATTGCCGATCGCAGATGGAAGCTGATGTCGTACTCGCTGAGTTCTACTGCCCACTTCGTCAGTCGACTTGAAAGTTCTGGTTTATAAAGAATATTTTTAAGGGGGTAGGTAGTTAGTACCTTAATCGTGTGGCATTGGAAGTAGGGTCTGAGTTTCCGTGCTGCTACTACGAGGGCCAGTGCGAGTTTTTCCAGTCGACTATATCTGGTTTCTGCGTCGAGTAAGGTTTTACTTACGTAGTAGACTGGATATTGGTTGTTTTCTTCTTCTCTGACGAGGACTGCGCTTACAGCAGTGTCGGATACTGATAGATATACGAACAGTGTTTCGTTGTCTTTTGGTTTCGACAATAGTGGTGGCGACTTCAAGTATGTCTTCAAGTCTTGCAGCGCCCTCTCACAGTCGTCGTTCCATTCGAATGCCTTGTTTTTTCTGAGGGTGTTAAAAAATGGTAGACATCTTTCAGACGATTTGGAGATGAAGCGGTTCAGTGCTGCTACACGACCAGTAAGTTTCTGCACGTCTTTGATGCATCTAGGCGATTCGATGTTTTCGATCGACCGTATTTGGTCTGGATTTGCTTCGACCCCTCTATGGGTGACCAGATAGCCTAGAAATTTCCTGAAGAAACACCAAAAGAGCATTTAGTGGGGTTTAGTTTCATACCGTATTCGTCTAGAACGTCGAACGACTGTCTAAGATGGTCGATGTGTTGTTGTGCGACTAAGGATTTGACCAGCATATCGTCGATGTAGACTTCCATGGTCGATCCAAGCATTTTTGCGAACATTTTGTTGACCAGCCTTTGGTTGGTTGCACCTGCATTTTTTAAACCAAAAGGCATTACCTTATAGCAAAATGTACCTCGCTCTGTGACGAAGGCCGTTTTCTCCTGGTCGTCTGGATGCATCAGTATCTGGTTATAGCCGGAGTATATATCCGTGAAGCTTAGTAAGTCGTGTCCCGCAGTCGCATTGACTAACATGTCGATGTGAGGTAGTGGGAAAGAGTCTTTGGGGCAGGCTTTGTTGAGGTCTGTGAAGTCGATATAGACTCTCCACTTCCCATTCTTCTTTTTGACTACTACGACGTTTGCTAGCCAGTCGGGGTATTTTACTTCTCTCACCGATTCGATGTCGATCAGTTTTTGGATTTCGTCGTTGATCACCTTGTTCCTTTCTGGAGCAAACTTTCTTCATTTTTGTTTTACTGGTTGATGATCTGGGTCGACCTGCAATTGGTGTACTATTACTTCAGGGTCGATGCCGACCATGTCTTCGTGTGACCAGGCGAAACTGCTGCGACATTCCTTGAGAAAGGTGATCAACTGCTCTCGGATGTCGTCCGGTAACCTGGACCCGATGTAGACTTTATTATTGGGGTGATCTGGGTCGATCGACACCTCGTCGAGTTCCTCCATTTGTGGCTTGCTTTGAGTCGACCCGACCTTGGTTTCCTATAATTGCTATAAATCTTGTTTCTTCTTTTTCATAGCATTTTGGTAACATTCTCTGGCTGCTTGTTGTTCCCCTTTGATCTCTTTCACCCCCCACTTGGTAGGAAATTTGATCATCTGATGATAAGTCGACGATATTGCTTTTAGCTCGTGTATCCACGGTCTGCCTAGTATGGCGTTGTAAGGAGATTGGCAGTCGAGCACAAGGAAATTGATGTACAAGTTGACCCCTTCAGCGTAGACCGGTAGCACAATCTCGCCAAGTGTGCTTTTTTGCTCTCCACTGAACCCGGTTAACATAGTTGTTCGACGACTAAGCTTCGACTCGTCGACCTGCATTTCTCTCAGAGCAGTATTAAATAAAATATTGCAAGAACTACCATTATCGATTAAGATGCATTTAGTTAAACAATTGGCGATATGTAAGGATATAACTAAATCATCATGGTGAGGAGAAAACAAATATGATTTGTCAGTCGGCTTGAAGATGACAGTTTCGTCAACTTTTGATGGATGTTCCCTCTATGGTTGAATTTCCGCGTTCGACACTCGTCGCGTATGTCTCTTGGTTGCGGAATAACTCACGCCGCTGACTTCGGATCCACCTACGATGTAATTGATCACTCTATCTTGTCTGGGTGGTTCCGAAGGACTGTCGACGACATCAGATTGTCTTTGGTCGTCGCGTCTCGCGTAAGTCTGCTTTCCCTTATCCGTTAGGAATTCTCGAAGATGTCCTCGCTTTAGAAGTTCAGCGACTTCAAATTTCAGGGCAATACAATCTTCTGTGCGATGGCCGTGATCTCCATGGAATTCGCATCAAAGTTTTGGGTCTCTGTGTTCCAGTAGTGCATTCATTTATCGTGGCCATTTGACCGTTTGACCATTTCCTTCATTACTTCTACAAGGTCGACAAGTTCGATGCTGAGGGTATATTCTGGTGCTTCTACCTGTGGTCAATTAGACCTCACATTACCACGATCGTGAGAATGTTTGTCACTTAAGCCCTCGTGTTGAGATTGGGGATTCCTTCGGTTGTTCGTGGGGTAAGGTTGTGATCTCCGATCGTTAGACCTTTTCTCTACTCGATCATTACGTCGATTCCCGTAGTATGTATTGTTGGTTTTGTCGATGTAGTTTGCTTCATCCTCTTCCCACTTGATTTGTGCCCATGCCTTGGCTAGTACATCCTCCATGGTCCTGCATGGATACTTTGTGAGTTCTTTGTATAAATCAGAGTCAAACCTGAGGCCTTTCCTAAAAGCGTAAATGGTAGTCGCCTGATTGCAATACGGGATTTGCACTTTCTCTCGGTTGAAGCGTCCGACATAAGCCCTCAAGTTTTCGCCTGGTCGTTGAATTATTGTATATAGGTCGTCTGACTGCTTTTCCAGCTTGCGATTGCTTGCGAATTGCTCTACGAAAGTGTCCGTCAACTGCACAAAAGAATCAATTGAGTTATTAGGCAAATTGGTATACCATTGTAAAGCGGGACCGCTTAGGCTAGATCCGAAAGCTTTGCACATGCACGCCTCTCTCAGGTCGCACGGGATTGCAGCGGTAAACATCCTCTTCTTGTACTGTGCAATGTGGTCGTCTGGATCTGTCGTTCCCTCATACTGCTTCATGTTTGGGAAGCTGAACTTCCTAGGCATCTTAGTGAGAGCAATTGCATCGACGAACGGCGAGTCGGAGAAGCTGTTGGCATTGCTCTTCTTTATCGGAGCTGGGACTCCTGAAATTCGTTGGATGAGAGCTTCCATTTCTGCAAACCTGCGAGAAAATTCCGAGTTATTATTAAAATTTGTGCCAGGCCCGGGTTTTACCAATCCGGGTGTCGACTGGAGTGACATGGTCGTTTTGTTGACATTGTCTGGTTGTTGGTCCATTGCTGGATCCTGTTCATTCATCACATCGTTCCGGGCAGGCATATCGTTGAGGTCGATATCAACCCTTGTGGCGAAGTGCTGGTCGATTCTAATGGTCGACCGGATTCACCTCGGGTCCGACGGGATTGCCTGGTGCTCTTGGAGTAGGTCGATCGACGAACGGTTCTCCGTTTGGTGTCGATGTTGCTGAATCAGGCACTACTCCGTCGACCAATGCTCTCAACTCTCCATTTGCCACTCGGATTGCTGCAATTTCTACTTCGAGCGCCTGCATTCTTTCGGCGCTTGCGGTCATTTGAGCGGTTAATGCGGTAATTTGCTCTTCGACCGTGGGAACTGATCCGCTTGCAGTCATGTTGAGTTGTAGTTGGAATAGATTGACTGAATTTGAAGGTAGTTGCAATGGGCCCCACGGTGGGCGCCAAACTGTAGGTGGTCATTTGATTTGGTATGTCAACTGGGTCGGGTTGTATCAGGCCCAAAGCAACTAGGCTGGAATTTATATGGTCGACGTCGACTGTTGTTTACAAATGGTCGTCCGAACTTCGATGTACCTGCAAAAGAGCTTTAGATAGAAATATAAATAGGAAATAACAGGATGGTGGTGGCCGGAGATTGTAGCCTTATGTGCGCTTGGGCTGAGCGATATTGATTTCCGATGACCGAAATATCTTTTTAGAGGCAGAATTTCAGTACGCTTTTATGAGCTTTGGTTGAGAGAAAAAACAGAGAGCTTTCCAGTGAGGGAACTCTCTTATTTATAGTGGAAGGTGTAGCCCCAACGTCCATTGATCACCTTCTGATCGTGGGCGAGATATTTGGGGATTTCAGACGTGATTCTTGGAGAGATATTCTCTTCAAGTTCCCCCTAACTGACGTCTTGACTTGGTCTTTAAATGACCAAGTCAGGCTGTTGCTAATATCTGTGTTGGGTCGATCCAACATAATGGGCTTGGATAGGTTCCAGCATTACAAAGTCTGGGCTTTAATACATTGGGCCGATAAACCGTTTTTGGGCTACCACACGCATTAGCGTTTTAAAAAAATTCACACACCACACCATACCGCCAAAAAAAATTCACAATTCAAGAGAACCAAAGAAACCATTAATTTGGTTTTCTTTGTCAAGAAATCGGAAGAAACCACTTTTTTTTTTTTTTTTCAGTTTCGAGAAACCATTATGTGTTTCTTTCTTTGTCAAGAAAACCAAAGAACCGTTCTTTTGATTTAATAATAATGACAAAGAAAACGAAAGAAACAACTTTCTTTTCGAGAATTTCACTTTCTTGATTTTGGGTTGTTGTTTTATCAGTTTTTTTTTTTTTTCGGGTCAAGAAACATGTCTCCAGTGAAAACGAAAGAAACCACTTTTTTTTTTTTTTTTTTTTTTCGGGAATTTCACTTTCTTGATTCTGGGTTGTTGTTGTTTTATCAGTTTTTCTTGATTCTGAGAATTTCACTCGAGAATCCAAATCCATATTCCGTCCCCAAGATTTCAACCACAATCACCAACAACAATAATCTGGTAGTCAGTGAAAGTGGTGGCTCAATTACTGCTGGATATAAATATGATCAGTCTACCATTCAAAGGGAATGGATTTTGCAGTATTGGTCAATTTAGGAAACGTCTCCTAACTCCTTTTGCTTTTCTCGGTCATTTTTGTTTCAGCTGGTGTTGAGTATGATAAAGAGTTTATTGTATGCCCTCTTGAGTCAGTAAATAATCTGGTAGTCAGTGAAAGTGGTGGTTCAATTACTGTTGATGTCTTTGGGGTTTGATGATAGTGGTGATGCTTCTGGAGAGACAATGATAAAAACAAGAAAGAAGATTCTTCTTTAAGCTGCTCAAGATTAGGTGCATGTGCATATGAGTTTTCTTTTTCTCTGTTTCTTTTTTGGTTTACTAGTTGCTATAAAAGTTAAATGTTCGTCTTTTTCTCAAGAAACTTTTGTGTTTTCTTGTTTACTTGGGGAGGATCAAATCTTGTAATCCATGAAATTATCAGCCGACTGATAGAATTATAAGACCGACTTCTCCATCATTTGAGGTAAACTTTTTTTACACTTTCTTCCATTTAATTAGATATGTTTATTAAACAAAACAAATCAAATTGATATTATCTATTGATATAGATAGCTGACATTACCTGTTTCTGTTACTAATTGTGCAGGGTAGTACTGCTGGCTTTCAATTACCACCTGCCTTTGGTTCATCACCTAATCTTGAAGCCTTGGCAATTGAAGCAAACAAATCTCAAGATCTACTTGATGTTGAAAATTCTGTGCATGCCAAGGCACAATTTTCCGGCGTATATACTTTTAGCTGAATACGTCCTGACTTTTTTTTGTCAAAGAAGATTGTGGTTTGCCTATTTCTTCATCTGGTTATTAGGTCATTAATCTGCTATGAAGACACTGTTATTATCCCCTTGATTTCAACTCTCTTTTGCTTTTGCTGTGTTCACTTAGTTTATTTGCTCTTTGTTTAAAATTTGAATGTTCAAAATAGTTGCTAATTTGTTAAATGAATGGCAATAGATCTATTTTAAATTAAATACAAACTTTTAAGGCAGTATAAACTGATTTATTTTGTACATATTGTTTTGTCAGTGATGTACGACTCATTTGAGACTTTTCTGCAATTTCATGGTCAGTGATAAATGATAATTGATATTAGGTTTCGATTGTGTATGAAATGTTATGTATGAAAATGCACGCCTGTTGTTGGTTTACAATTTTTCTGAATGCTTATATCAACAACCGATTGTTTCTTGTATATAAGCAGAGCTGTAAAATTATACTTTCAAAGATTTGGATGCTAAAATTCTCTCTTTTTTATATGATAAGATTTCTTTTAAAAGTAAACCAAGTTAATTGTCCTGTGTTGGCTTCAACTGTTAGTTGCAAAATTGTTTTGGCACATATAAGAATCTGAATGAACTTTGCTGCAAATTGAACTGTGGGCACATGGTGCTTGAGTTTACATTCAGAGTGAGCCAAAATCTCCAAATCTTAATTCTTCTGTTTGTGTACATGCAGGTGCATGAACACATATGGTTGTCCTCATGCAGGTGTTAATCTTTTTCAACTGTATATCCAATAGTCCTGGTGTCAGACATACAAAAATTATAACTCAACATCAAAGCATATTAGCTTGCACAAAAAATATTTTGTATAATGATGATTAGAAAGAACATGTGTTAATGCTTCTCCCTTGGTCATTTTCCTCATATTTCTAATCCTGTTTTGTTCAATAGAGAGTCATATTGGCAATTCCTATAAAGCTTAGGACTTTTCATAAATTGTGCTCATACCTTAATATATTTGCCACAACATCTTTCTTCCTCGGTTTTTGAAGGTAACACAATTGCTTTGTTTTACATTACATAGGTCATTTTCAGTGACTTTTTTGTTGACTTTGCATTTCTTTTTTCTTTTTTCTTTTTTTAATTACCTTTTTTTTTTTTCTATTAACAGTTTTTCCATTCACCACATTCCTCGCTAAGAAAGCTTTCCTTGGGTTCTGTAAATCAATACATTATGCTGATGCCTACTGTGAGTATACTTGAATGTATCGTTTTCTTATTTCCCTCTGGATGTTGTTGTTTTAGTTTGAGTTAATAGCAAATATTATGTGATAATTTATTGCAGTCTTTATATGCATCCATGGATCAATACCTTCAGGGTTTGTTTGTTCTTGCTAATCACCCTGCCACAGAAGTGTAGAAATTGGTAATGCATTCTCTTCGAACAAGAATTTTGTATATTGTGGGCACATAATTGTATCCCCAAAACATGCTAAAAATAGTCTCTTTACCTTTAATAATGTGGGTTTTTTTTGGTTTTAAATTGTTTTTGACGGTAAATCTTGTACATAAATGATGTTGCTTGTCACTCAGGGTTCTTTGCATTAATACATTTGATTATAAGATGTGTAGCTGAAATGAACTGGATATATGCTGAATCATATTCTAACTTCTGGTGCTTAAGGTATCTTTGTAAATGGACAATATTCTCTATAAACAAAGTGGTGCTTTCAGTTATTCCTGTAATTTTTTTTGCTTAATTGCCTGCCACCTTTGATGGTTTATGATTTTATGATCCAGTTATTGCTTGTTTGATGCTAAATTGTTCATAAACTTGGCAGTGGTCTCATCTCGATGTTGTCTACCTCTGTGCTTAACAGGTTTGTGCAGTATTTGTTCAGCTAATCGAAGTACATCAATCTTTCTTGGAGGTTGGTATCTTCCTCATTAGTCAATCACACATATCCTTAATGATTATTTATGTTCTCCTAAGTATTAATTTTGGTTTCATGTTCCATGGCTTTTATTTCGTTTTCATATCTGGTTGAAGGGTTTGAACATTTCATTTATATTAGTTTTGTTATGTTTCTTCAGTCCCATATTTTAATTGTTCTTCATGTGCATTGTATTTCTCTACCACCCTCTCTCCTTTCTGCTGTTGATGATGAGTTTTGCACTATTTCACCCACATTGGAACAATATAATTGAGTACATGTTGGCCGTGGAAGCATGTGGAATGCATGATGATGAGATAGTTAATATATGGAATTTAAGGAAGTTCATCTGTTTATTTTATTAGGAATTTTGTAATTTAAGAAAATGCTCCCATGTTCCCTCTCTTGCATTAGTGTTTTATCTTTTAACTAAAATTTAGAATGCTATGTTTAATTTACAAGAATTTAATATGAATGCTATGTTTGTATCAAGTTATTGTTTTACCTTTTTCTGTTTTCTTCTTTGGGGCTCTGTTTGGTGCGCGGGATTGGATTGAACTATTTCATGGGATTGGATTGGATTGAGATGGGACTGGGATTAAATGGGATTGGACTGGACTAGATTGGACTGGACTAGATTGGACTAAATGAATACTATACTGTGTTTGGGAAAACATGGGACTGGACCGAATTAATACTATGTTTTGTTTGGTGAAACATGAGATTAGACTAATATAATAATATTTTTAATTTGTTAATATTTTAAAATTGAATAATAAACATAAGATTTATTTCATTTTATTTTTCAAGAGAGATCTTCATCTTCTTCCTTCTGAAGAGAAAAAAAAAAATCAAAAATCAAAGAAGAAATTGAAATAATAAAGTTCTTCAATCATTATTAACATCAGTTTTTAAAGGAAAAAATTAAGAAAATCTGAAAACCCATATTCATATATTCTTCATATATTCATATAAATATATATATATGGAAACTCAAGATCCGGAAACTCATATATTCTTCAATCATAAACTCATATATATTCTTCAAATATTCATTTATATGGAAGCTCAAGATCTTGAAACTCATTCATATTCTTCATAAACTCAAGATCTGGAAGCTCATATATTCATATTGTTCTTTCTCAATC
Organism: Acer yangbiense; assembly: GCA_008009225.1. Classification (NCBI taxonomy): domain Eukaryota; kingdom Viridiplantae; phylum Streptophyta; class Magnoliopsida; order Sapindales; family Sapindaceae; genus Acer; species Acer yangbiense. The sequence goes on along the minus strand of CM017764.1, from coordinate 52,871,041 downwards.
ATCATCATCAATTAAGAAAATCAAAGAAAAAATCAATGAAAAATTAAAGAAAAATAAATATATTTTGTCAAGAGATTTGGGAACCCATATTCGTCTTATTCTTTCTTATAGGAGAAAAAATCAAAGAAAAACAATGAAATAATTAGGACCCGTTTGGTAACGTTTTCGTTTTTCGGTTTTTGTTTTCTTGTAATCTGAAGTTTTTGAAAAACTGATTTTTGGATTTTTTGAATTCGAAAACGCGTTTAGTAGCAATGGTTGAAAACGATATTCGGAGAATCAAAACATAAAAAATGTGTTTGGTATAATATTTTTAAAATCATTTTTAAAAGATTAATATTATAAATAATGAAAAAGTGATATTAAAATAATTAAACATTAAAACTAAAAAAATTAAAATTAAATAATAAATAAATTTAATTTTCATCATCAAACCTATCGAAATCATCATCATCTTTTTGGTATAGATCCATGAAGATCCAAAAGATGGATTTGGTTTGAGTAAATTTTTTTGCTAAAAAAAAGTTTTCAAGAATACTGAGAACAACAAATTGTTGTTCTCAGAGTTCTCAGTTTTTTGTTCATAAACAATTTTTTGTTCATTAAAACTGAGAACTGTTCTCAATGTTTTATAAAATAGTTTTTTGAAATCATCCCACCAAACGGGTTTTTCCAGTTTTTGTGACTCAAAAAACAAAAAAATAGTTTTTGAAAATGTTAACAAACGCACTCTTAGTGCGCGTTTGGAACCATTTTTAAAAATGGTTTTCTGTTTTTAAAAATAAAAAACAACTTTAATGTTGTTTGTTTATGCGTTTTACAAAACTATTTTTAAAAATAAAAAACAACTTTTTGAAATGTATAACTAAAAAATTAAAAACAACTTTTTATTGTTTTTCACCATTTTTAAAAACATCATTTCAAAACAAATCAACTTTTCCCTCCAAACAACTACTTTACCTATTTTAAAAACAACAACCAAACACTTTTACATCGTTTTCTGTTTTAAAAAACTACTTTTAAAAAATACTACCAAACACATTACATTTTTTAAAACATTATTTTTAAAACATGATTTCCATTTTTAAAAAAGGTTTTCAAAAACACCATTTTAAAAACAATACCAAACGCACCCTAATTCTCCACCATGCAGATCTAGAAACTAAGAAAAAAAAAAAAGCAAGAAAATCTAGAAACACATAAAGTTATTATTATTTTATTTTATTATAATCATTATTAACATCAATCAAAGAAAAAAAAAAACTTCATTTTTAAAGATTTGGAAACTTAGATCTTCATCTTCTTATGATGGCAAGCTGTGGAAGGCTTGGATCGGACCGAGCAGAAGGAGAAGAAGACGAAGGCCGCAGCAATGGAAGGAGAAGGAAAGGTTGAAGAAAGAGAGAGACGAAAGGTTGAAAGAGAGAGAGGAAAGGTTGAAGTATTGGAAGAAATATGGGTCTGGTTTAAGTTAAAGAAGGGAACGGTGGAAAAAAAATGATGAGAATGAATTTAATGGGTGGGGTCCACATGGTAAATAGTGCTGGGACAAATATAGTTTCTTTTTAGGTGGGTATATATATATATATATATTTGAAGTAAACAAGCAAGCTGGTACTAATGACTAGGAAACAAACAACTAGGACAAAAGCCTTGCCACAAATTGTCTCTCATAGAGGAGACAGCTAGAGAGGCGAGAATATGTGCTAGACCATTTCCACACCTGGAAATAGCCTGACATTTAACAACCCCGACAACCATACAAAGGCTACAAATATCATCGAAAATGAAGCTAGCAACACTATAAGAAGTCCAATGTTTTATCCCATGATCATGGGACTATTTTGATGATGGGATTAATAGTCCAATGTTTCAGACTGTCACCCAAAGCAGGACTGGGACTAAATTAGTCCAATCCCAGTCCAAACTCATGCGCCAAACAGGCCCTGGGTGTTTTCTAGGTGTTTGTCTGATTTTCTTTCTCACACATGCACTCATTTGCAGCTTTTTTTTTCCTTAAAAATAATTGTCAATCTAATTGTTGGGATCTTCAACACGAAAGGCAACAAAGACACATAAAGAAAGAACTGTCAAAGAGAAAGACTTTCAGGTGTTCTCTCATATATATATATATATAGAGAGAGAGAGAGAGAGAGAGTCTCATGTTATCAAAAGTGGGTTCTGGGTTCTCTCTCTTTTTCTCTTTTATCATCTTCTTCTTCTTTTTTCTCTGACAAGGTTCGTTGTTGATATTCTTTAAAACTTTACTCTTGTTTCCATTTCTGTGTTTCAACTAGTCAAAAAGCATCACTTATTAAATAAATTAATTAAACAATATTGATTTCTCTGGATCCTGTTGTTGCTGCTGTTCAAGGTATGTGTCTGTGACTACTATATTGTCAAATTTTTGATCCGATCTGATAAGCTGTTTTAGTTCCTTCTCTTCTCAACCCAGTTTGGTTTTTTTGTGGTTCTTCATGTACATCTGCTCAAAATTCTCACTTTCTCTGAATTTTTGGTCCTCAAAGAAGCTTATGTTTCTCTGTGTGTGTGTGTGTGTGTGTGTATGTATACATGTAAGGTTGACTCATGACTGGTTTTTTTACTTCAACTGTTGAATAATTCTTATGTGTTTGTTAACTAGTTTGTAAATTGGCTAGATAATTGATGAATTAGAGATTTGATATGCTTGATTTGTGATGTTTCTATATCATAAACTTGATCTGATGGATCTGAGATTGGTCCTAGTCTCTACTCTCTAGACATAGTTTCAACATAAACTCCTCTGGTTTCTATTCTTGATTTGACATTGAAATTGTTTTCCTAAAAATGGAAAATATTTTTAATTAATGGGTTGTTGTACATTTTCATCAACTTTGAACATTAATGGAAGACTCTATCGCTTTCAATTTCAAGCAACAACTTCCTCAACTGATAATTTGTTTCTGAAAATAGTATTTCGTTTTCGAAATTCCGGATTCATGCCTAATTGATTGGCTTGCAGGCAGTGTCAAGGCTTGATGGTGAAAGCTCAATCTTAACTTGACTGAATACATCATCAACATATCTGGAAGAAAATGTAGATTGGATCAACTGTCAAGGTTCGGTTAGTTAGGTGTCCTAAATGCCAGCTGCTTCTTCCCGAGCCGGCTGATGTTCCTGTGTACAAATATGGAGGATGTAGCACAGTTCTCTAAGGTAATGATCCTCTAAGAAGCTACTGAGGATACTGGTTTAATCATTTTTGCTCTTATCACATCCAGAGATTTCTAACATTTTAGAACTGTGAATGATTTCGATTCTCCAATTTATCGATTTGTTGCTATATCTTTCCATTATTTCGTATAAATTCAATGGCATTAGTCCTTGCTACTGATGTTATCTTTCATTACGTATATTAGCTGCTTATCTTGTTATATAGGAAGCTTGGTTATTAACTTCTATCAATTCTTTTACTGCCTGTAGTGAAAAATTGAATGAATGATGCGAAAAGTCGCAGTGCTGTCTTACATGGAACTGAAGCTGCTCAGATGGATGAGTCGGATCATGTGGACGTTAGGGACTCTACCAATTCTAATCAGAAAGCATCTCCTCCTTCCTCGAAAGAATGTTCTTTGGACCAAAACATTGGCAGGGGTCAAGATATATCCAGTGATTTTACTAGAGAGAAGTATTGAGGTGTGAACTCGTCAAATGAAGACCAAAAGGATGAGAACAATCACAATGAGTCTCGGGATTGCAATATCGATCAGCCTGGAGTTTCCGATGAGTTTTGTTCATCAACTGGAGCTCCTCATTGTGGGAATGGAGATGCATCACAATTGAATGGAGAAAATTCAGAAGTAGAAGTAAATGATGAGAGCTCACGGTTAGCAGAAGCTAAGTTGGCAGTTGACATTGATGATCAGAGTGACTCGGCTTACTGATGAGACCTCATGGTTAGCAGAAGCTCGAATGCTGAAAATGCTGCATTGGTTACAAGGCCAACAGGAGAACACGTTTCATCAGACGTTCTTAAATATTCTCTTGATGAGCATCTGACACAAATTCTTAACATGGTTATGACTCTGTAAGGTCTAATAATGCATTTGAAGCAAATTCGGTAGTAGAAGTGAACGATAAGAGATCATACTCAGCAGAAGCTAAGCCGGAAGTTGACATTAAGAATGAGAGTGATTCAACTTCCAGAAGCTCAAATGCTGAAAATGCATCATCAGCATCATCGGTTACAAGGAAAAATAATTCGCCAGCAGGAGAAAGCGTTTCATCAGACATTCTTATATCTTCTCCTGATGAACAGCCGAAGCAACTTGGGAGAACTTTCGAAAATGGTTATGACCACGTAAGGTCTAGTGATGCATTTGAAGCAAATTCAGAAGTAGAAGTAAATGATCAGAGCTCACTATTAGTGGAAGCTAAGCCAGAAGTTGATGTTGCTTCTCATAGGCCAGCAAGAGAACAGCCAAAGCAACTTTGAACAAGCTTTAAACATGGTTACGATCGTGTAAGGTCTAACGATACATTTGAAACCACCAGTTATTTCAGTCCAAGCTCTGAGCTTAGCAGTACACTTGATTATATGTCGAAATCACCAACAATCAGAAGCTCTCATGCTTATTATGATGGCAGCGTCTCTTCGTTTGATGGTATCGATGGCCAAGTCCCCGAAAAACATGTAAAATCATACAAGAATCCTAACAAGTTTGTGAGCTATGTTGCCTCTTACTTTGATGTTATCGATGACCAAGTCCCCGAAAAACACGTAAAATCATACAAGAATCCTAACTACCATAGGTATCCCGAAAGATACATTTCGGGAAGGAACTGGTCCCGTCAATATAAATACTTGCACGTACCTTTTCAGGAGAGGTAACAAACAATAGACAGTGTATCGACAATTCCTGTTTGCATTGTTGTCCTCCAGACTGGCAATTCTCTGCACAGTTGCCTCCGCCTATCCATTCTCATAGCCGAGGACTTTGCTCGTTCCACCCCTGTCACAGTTGTTATGGTTCTCACAGGTCTTGTCCCTCGAGTCCTAAGCAGTTTACAGACTCTGAGCTCCCGACATGCTACCGGGAAACGAAGTCTGATGATCAGGGGCATGAAGAGTATCATGTGAAAAGACATGTGAAGGAGCAGACTCACTTGGTTAAGCGACATCTCCTCCCCACAGCTGGTGGTGCTCCTTTCGTAATTTGTTATCGTTGCTTGAAACCACTGCAGCTACCTGCAGATTTTCTACTCTTTAAAAGGAGGTTCCATCAACAAAAATCGAATACCTGGATTGGCACCTCAGAAAGTCGATGTGTGTCTTGTGTGAGCACGTCATTAAAAATCAAGGACATGTCAGCAGAAGTGACAGCATGGCTAGACACATCAGCAAAAAGCAAGGATATGGACTGGCACGTCAGAAGGTAGGTGCTGGCCGGTGAAGTCACCGATGACGTGACCGGTCTGGTCATCATTATAATGATGGCATGGCAGATATAACAATTCCTCCTCTAAAGATGATGAATAGAGCATGGAATGTATCGAGTCTGTTGCAACAAATTGACACAGAAAAAAGAAAAGAAAAAGCTACCTCTGCCATTGGAGTATCTGTATTGGCAGCGCCAAGAATATTATACTGGGAGGTAAGCATTTCTCTCCATACTCCTTGTTTGATTCCTGCTACTCGCTTGTTTATTGGTTTAATTCAAGTTTTCAAGTCTCTTCTTTTTATCTCCCCAATGAAAGGCTTTGTGTGCATTTGACTTAGCATTTTTCTGTGAGCATCATGATCTTTCTCTTGTAGTAATTTTTAGTTTCTCGCGAATTAAACGACCATAGGTTTCCAACTATATGTGTTCCATTTTAAAATATGTCAATAGAAAGTAAATAATAAAGAATATTCATAGAAATGGACCACAATATCAAGCAAATGATGAAACTATAGAGGATGGTGAATTTTTGTAAAAGAAGGCTGAAATGCATAGGCCAAATTTGGTTCCTCATGTTAAAGAATTTTATCACTTGTATTGATCACTTGCTGATTGCTATGATCATTTGACAGGAGAATTACAAAAGGGTATTCCATCTGGCTCTGACCAAGGCTCTCCACTGCTTACTCCTGATCAAAAGCTAGGCATGCAAAAGTCTAGTCGTCAGGCTGCATCTCCCAGCTGTGGCTGTGGTAGCTCTGATTTTTCTATGAAGGAAGGGACTGCACTATCTTCTTCCTCATCATCATCGGACTCTGAATCTGTTTCTTTTAATTCCTCCAACTATTCAGGCATACCAATAACCATTGACGGCGATGGGTTCACCGAGTTTCCAAGCTTGAAGAAAACGAACCAGGAGGCTGAAGATGACAATGCAGATAGTTTGTTAGAGGGAAGAGAAAATGGAAGTTATGAAGAGTTACTTGGAGGAATTATCGAGTATGAGGAAAAGTTAAGGGTTTCAAACCTTAGACTCCAGCTTTCAGAAGAAGAGGCTGCCAGGTTGAAGAGTGAACTTCACACCCAGATTGAATCAGCACAGAGAGATATGAAAATAAGGGAAGCTGATCTTGAATCAGAGAGAAGACAAGTATTTCAATTGCAGAAACTCATTTTTCAGAATCTGACTTTGAGATTGAAAGGTTGTTGAAAGAGCTTGAATTAACTAGAGAAAGGCTTTAGGGATCCGATGAAGAGATTGAGTGATTAAAGAATGAACTTGCGAATGAAATTTCTGTGGGAACTCATCTAGTGCAAGGCCAACTTAAATTGTCACAGGAAGATGTTGCAATGTTGAACGCTGAGTTTGACTCGGCGAGAAGGAAGGTTTTTGAGTCACAAGATAGGATTGCAAAGTATGAAAGAGATCTGTCTGTGCTGTCGAGATCCAGGAATTGAAAGTTGCATTGAGCAATGCACAGGAGAACTTCTCTTAGGACAAAGCACAGCTGCAGAAATCTCTAGCTTGTTAGAGAAACAGGCCCTGGGAGATGAAAGGCTCAAGATGAGATAACTCGATTGATGGAAAGAGTTACTGAAAAGGGTAACCATGTTGAAGCTTTGAACAAAGACCTCAACATGCTTAAATTGAAACATGACATGCATATAGCAGAGAAAGATGTGATTACTGCAAAGGTAAACACACTAATGGCAGAGGCAAGTTCCTGAGATGATCGTATTAGACAAATGGAAGATCAGATGAGAAGGTTACATGTGGAACATACTAAGCTCATTTTTGGTTCTGAAATTGTCTGGAAGCTAGTAGATGAATTAAGAGTGAGAGTAACCATGATTACTGTATGCACACTTGATTCCTTGGGATCAAGTGTGCATACAATCATCATGGCTGCCTAAGCTTTCTTCTCATCTAGTATCCATCTAGTAAGTTTCAAAAGCTCATATCTCTTTCCTTTCAAGCATTGTATGTTGTTAAAACTTCAAATATGTCAATTGTTTTTTTGTGTTTGTTTCATGTTGAGAAGATTCAGTAGTAGTCAGCATTTTCTGATCAAGTTATATGAAATATTTAATAATACTGTCTTAAGAATGAGTTAGATAATATTTGTAGTTTTAGATTTGGACAAATATGGTCTTAATTTTAGTTATTTTAAATTTATGCAAGGTTATATTCAGCTTAAGCTCAAAAATTAGCTGTGCATGTGCATCATTGCTTTACTTTTATAATACTTCTGATTAGACATGTAATACGGACAAATTACGGGTGTCAAATGGATCGGTTGGGTCTGGATTTGATCTGAGAATCTAAATATTTAGGCCTCTTTTATTTTAGGATTCAGACCCTTGGAAAAATTTAGGGGTCCTGTCTAATTACTATTTAAGTCCGAACCAATCTAGAATACGAAAAAATCGATACTTTTTCAGACAGGACCGGTTCGATGGACACCTCTAGACTATATCTAGGCTTTTATAGTGTAGGTCAGGTTTTCAAACAAAAAAAGAGCCTAGACTTAATCTGAGTGATTGCTTTGACTGGACTTGATTTTCCTGTGTTTTTGAAAGTCCATTCAAAGTAGTGGTGACCCCGGTTCGGTTTCGGTTCGGTTTCGGACCGAAACCGGAAAACCGTTTTAGTGACCGGTTTCAAACCGCCGGTTTTCGGTTTCCGGTTTCGATTTCGGTTTTTCCCGGTTTCGGTTTCGGTTTGGCCGGTTTCGGTTTCGGTTTTTTTTTTTTTTTTTTTTTTTTTTTTTTTTTTTTTTAATTGTTTTTTTATTATATATTTTTACCTTTTCAACCTTTGATTATTATATTATAAAGATTGTTTGGGTTTCCGTTTTTTTTAATATTTTTTTTATAAATTATTATTTTTTTAATTTTTTACCTTTTCATTGATTATTATTATAATAATATATCATAAAGATTGTTTGTATGATTAAAATCTTGACAAATAATAATAAAATCTTGTATTTATTAAATATAAAATCATGAAGTTGTAAATAAAAAAATATTTACAAACATTTTCATTGAAGTATTTAAGTATTTCACAATGTTTAGAAGAAAAAAAATTGACATTTATTAATAAATACAATTTTACAATTTCACAAAATAAATAAATAAATTACAAATTGGCCTTGAAGGCTTGAATTCAAATATACAATATTACAATGTAACAAAGTTAAAATTAAAAAAAATAAAAAATAAAAAAATATCGGCCTTGCACTTAATTTTTTACCACAATTAAGCTGCCTACGTATCCTCCACCAATGTAGAGAAATCAAAGGCCACGTAGTTCTTTTACCTTTAATTACTTGCTCGGTGTTGGAGGTTGGAAGTTGGAACAGAATCTATTCGCTGCCTTCCGTTCCCGTGGTTTGGTCACCTTCGAAGAAGTCGTTCACTATCTCCGGCTGGAGTTCTTGTTGTCTATGTTTTGCTTTCGTCCAATCATCAACACACGACTGCATTTCAAGTGATTGTGGACACATAGCCGACCGTCTTGGGTCTAAAATATTTTCACCTGCACTAAATTCTTGTTCCACAGCAACGGTAGAAACCGGCGTTCCAAGAATTTGTTTGGCAATAATAGCCAAAATTGGATATTCCTGTTCATGACTCTTCCACCAGTCCTGAAGACTAAATTTATCATCTGGAAATTTATGATCGTCTTCTAAATACCGGTCAAGCTCAGAGATAGATTTAGATGAAGAAGATGTTTTTAATTTTTTGGATCTTTGGGAAAACAGTAGATCCCCTAAACCCTGTAATTTAAATTTTGAGGAAGAACTACTAGCACCAGATGGTCCAGATGTGGGTTGGGGTTGTGAAACCGGCACGTTCAAAGACTGACCATATATTTGAAGATATTCATCGTATAATTCATAAAGCAAAGTCTTAACGGAATCACAACAATCAAGAACATCAACATCAACTTCTAAATCTAAACATTTGTAATAATTAGATAAATAGACCTGCAAACATTCTAATTTAAAGCGTGGATCAAAACACGATGCAAGCAAGTAAATATTTGGAATCTTCTCATAATACTGACACCATTTTGTTTTCATGGCAGCAACACATGGACTCAATTGAACATCGAATTCACAGGCACTAAATGCACCAACAACATTAACACTTTGAATAAGAAATAAATGAGTAGTGGGATAGTAAATACCAGATAAAGCATTGGTAGCATCATTAAAAACACGTAACAATTCAAGAATTTTTATACATACATCCCAATGGTTCAATTGAAGAGAAATTGAAGGAACATTATAATTAATAAAAGAAACTAATAAATCCTTATATTCAACACTTTCACAAAGTAACTTATAAGTTGAATTCCAACGTGTGGTAATATCTCGAGAAATTTTTTTTGGATGCATACCATTCTGACAGCAATATTTTAACCATTGTTTCTGGATTTTGCTATGCCTCCAGATATAGTTAATACTATCTCTAATTGGTCTAATAAAAGCAGAAAGCTTTGTTAATCCAGCTTGAACACATAAATTTAAAACATGGCATACACAACATTGATGAAATAATTTACCCCCAAAATAGGGATTGCACAAATTTGTTAACATAGGAATAGCTGCGGTATTGCTTGCAGCATTATCAAAGCCAATAGCAAAAATTTTGTTTAGTAAATTATACTCTTCAAAAATGATTTTAAGGAGTCGAAAAATATTTTTAGCCGAATGCGAGTCATCAAAAACACGAAATGCGAGAATTCTTTTTTGCATGTCCCAGTTATTGTCCATATAATGACATGTGACACCCAAATATGAATGACTACCAAAATTGTCGCTCCATATGTCGGCACATACAGAAACGCGACCTTGAAAATTTTCAAAAAATGTTTTCAATAATTTTTTTTCTTTTTTGTAAATGCCATTTAGTGTACGTGTGAGAGTGGTTCTAGGAACACGTTGCATTGCAGGATTTAATGCATTTTGACAGTAATTAACAAAACCCACTTTCTCACCAAAACCAAAAGGTAAGTGTTCAGTTGCAACCATTAATGCTAATTGTTCTCTATTTTTTTCAGACGTGTAATGAAATAATTGATTAGAAGAGGTTGCGTACCTAGCAATTTGGGCTTGGTTATTCGCCATCGCGTATTCAGACGGGTGAGTTTTTCTGACATGAGTCCACATCGTGCCATATCCGAAGTTTCTTGGAACCTTGTATGTTTTGGGGCAGTAATTGCACTGGATGTGCCAATATGTACCATCAAAATTAATTTTCTTCATATGCACTTTGAAGAGATCGGACTTCATCGGCTTTTCTTCTTCAGCATCACCTTCACCTGCAAAAAAATCATCCGAAGGGGGTGGGGGGTTAGATACATTTTCATTAATATTGGGGGTATTGTAAGCGGGGTTGAGTCCGTCGAACTCGGGATTAGGAGTAGAAGGCTGATTGGATCCAAATCGATCTTCAATGAACTGCTGAAAAGTCACATCGTCGGCAATGACAGCATCACCAATGTTTTGCAACAAGTTTTCCACGTGACCCTTTCCTCTATTCACATTTCTTGAACCATCTCCCCCACTTCCACTTCCACTTCCACTTGCCATTGAAAAATTAATAACAATAAAATTTAGATATATGTAAAAAAAATATTGTTGGAATAATGATGGTAACAAAGTAAAAAAAAAATAGATGATTGAAAAAAATATATTGTTGGAATAATGATGGTAACAAAGTAAAAAAAAAATAGATGATTGAAAAAATATATATTGTTGGAATAATGATGGTAACAAAGTAAAAAAAAAATAGATGATTGAAAAAAAAAAAATGTTGGAATAAGACTATAAGAGTGGTGAGGAAGTAAAAAAAAAATATATGATGGTAAAAAATATAAGAAATAAATATTTTATGCTAGAAAAAAATATATAATAAATTATTTATATATGAAATGAGAAATTGAGAATTAAAGAAAATTGTAAATATATAGAGAATTCAGAAATTGAGATTGAGAGAGATTGAGAGAAGTTGAGAGTTGAGATTTGAGATTTGAGAGAGTGAGAGTGGTGTGAAGAAAAATAGAGTGGTGGGGGGTATTTATAGTTTAGAAGAAAGGGGTGGGTTTGCAAATAGAGAAAATAAAAGGTTAAAAAAAAAAATTGATGAAACTGCCGTTGGGACTGGGCTGGCCGCTGGGCGTCAGAACGGTCGTCTGCCTGAGCCGCCCAGTGCCCAACGGCACAATTTGAATTTTTTTTTTCAAAACTCATGCCACGTGTCAGTGGCTAATTGGTTTATATATATAAATATATATTTTTTCCCTTCTAACGGTTATAAAGAAGTATTCGTTCAGACGCTGCCACGTTGCAGCGTCTGATTGGCTTTTTTTTTTTTTTTTTTTAAAACCGGCGGTTTACCGCGGACGAAACCGTCGGTTTTATCCGGTTTCCACTCGGTTTTCGCTCAGACGCTGCCACGTGGCAGCGTCTGATTGGATAATTTTTTTTTTTTTTTCGTTAATTGAAAACCGGCTGTTTAACCGAAACCGGCGGTTTAACCGCCGGTTTTGTCCGGTTTTCTCCCACCCAAAACCGAAACCGAAACCGAAACCGAAACCGGAGGGTTCGGTTTCCTACCGGTTTGAAAACCGCCGGTTTCGGTTTTCGGTTTTCGGTTCGGTTTTGACCGTACGGTTCCGGTTTAACTGCGGACAAAACCGACGGTTAACCGGAACCGGGGTCACCACTAATTCAAAGCCTACCAACTTCTCCGAAAGAACAGGAAGTCAATTTGGAATATATATGAACTGAGTTACTAAATTACCAATTTACTAGATCTATCGATTGAGTATCAATCTACGATGTGATCGAAATAGACATGTAATTTCAAAAAACATATAACATTGTCTGTGATCGTCGGAATAAGTGGCTTTCATTTGCAATGTTGTAGACTTGTAGTGGTCCATGATGATGATGCTATGGCATTATTGTTATGTTCTCTTCACGCTCCACGGTTGCTGGGAAATTCAGTTTCATGAATTATTTGAAACCCCCTTGTTCCATCTTAATAATAAATTTTGAAACTGTTTAAACAATGTTTTTTTTTTTTTAATTATTTATTCTTATAAAATTGTACTTGATAATTAGAGAATTTCATTATATATAAATAAAACCAATTCGTGAAAGAAAAATATTTCATTTGAATTTACATGACATCATATCATATATATATATACACGGTCCAAAACTATTTATATTATAATATTCTGTATATTTATATTATTACAATATATAATATTATCAGTATTTTAACAAACATGTATAATATGTTTTATTTTTTTATAAAAATATTAACTATTTATTAATTAAAAACTTAAAAAAGTACAGTAATGATTAAAAATTAAAAAGTTAAAATAATTGTATTAATAATTAAAGCAATCGAAAATCGTAATATCTAATTAAAAATCTAACGTAAAATAAAAATTAAATTAAATTAAAGAAAATTTAACTTAATTACTTTAATTGGGCCCTCGCTCAAAATTAGCTTTTCATTCTCTTCAAAAAAATAAGAGTGGTGATATTAACACCCCTTAAAAACTGTATGTACACTCCTTTTGTAAGTATACCCAAAAAATATTTTAAAAATCTCTGGTTCGTAAATAAACCCCACTTAATGCCAAAAATACCCTTTCTTTAATTTTATTGTATTATATTTTTGTTAGCACAACCCACTATTTTGTTATCTAATTAGATTTATTTAAAATTTTATTCTTTTATATCTTTTTATTCAAATAAATAATTTCTCTTTAAAAAAATAATTTCTAACTCCTACAAAAACATTTGATATCACTAAAAAATTGTATGAAAAAAATTTCTTTTCATTGCATTAAAACTTTTTTTTTTATTCTTTATGTAAAAAGAGGCGCTCAGCACACAATAATGTATCTTAATTCATTTGTTCTTAAGAAATTTTTTTTTTTTTTTAAATAACAATTGTTCATAAGAAAGTTTATTGTTGGTATTGATTTTTGTTTCACTCAATTATAGCAGTAAATTGTTTGTCAACTCAATCAATTTGTATTCCTTAAAAGAAATTGAAATTAGTATTATTTTTTATTTTTTTAAATTGAAATTAGTATTTAAAATACAAGTTAGGGTTTGATAAAATAGAAAGGTTTTTATTATCATATCAAACAATTAATAGGAAACTTCCTTTTTCCTTTTTTTTACAAAGGATTGATATAAAACCAATTAATAATTATTGGTGTGTACTTACAAACTATTTAGTCCTTTAAGTAATTTTACTCAAGGATAATATTGGGTTTTCAAAAATATACTAAATTGAAATTTACATACAGTTTTTGTGGAGTGTAAATATCGTCAATCAAAAAATAAAAGAATTTGGGTCATTTGATATTGGGCCGGGGCGGTTGCAGATACAAATGTGATAAAATATTTATTTTATGTTTAAATTTAAAAAAAAAAAATCAATTTTAGCGAGAGTGAGAGAGGGAAAGGATCTAGGTTGCGGATCCAACTGGTCCTGTTTGGTCTTTCACTCTCAATTTTGTGTTCAAGAACCTGGGTTGCATATCTTCTTGTTCTTCTTCAAATCAGGTGTGTTAAAAATTTTCTTGTTTTTTCAATAATGCTAGACATCCACTTTTTGTATTTCACTTGCATCCTATCCGACATAAATGATAGATTTATCTCTCACTTGCTACATGCATCCATTTATCAATTGTAATATTAATTGATGTAATGCAAGCTTTAAAATACAAATGTGAAATCTATGACATTACTGCATTGATGTAATATGAAATCTACTTTCAATTTTGACACTTGAGCACTCTTAATTAATTGTACATGAAATTATAGAATGAGATTAATGTACTTTTAAGCCGAAGCTAGGAAAAATAAAATAAATACCTCAAGTGTCATATTAACATCTTCACTTTGATCAGCTATATATATATAGAATTTCCAATATCGCCTGCTGCTGTTCCAATATCGTCTTCCTCCACTGAACTGTCCTCACTATAATCAACATGGTCATTACTTAATTTTAATTCTGCTGTAATGCGGTGGCTGCATTTTCTGAATCTTCTCCCTTGTAATGTAGAAGGCATAGTAATTGCACCATCTGTTGCTGATAATTCCTCTAAAAACTCCACATCCTGCTTGTAAACTGGACGAATCCCACACCTCTTCACCACATTATTATTATATTCTTTTTCACCTTTATTATCAAGGATTTCAAACCTAGCAGTAATCCCCTGTCCACAATTATATTGTCTATCCTTGTGATATAAAGCATTTTTTGAAAAATAGACTAGCCAAAGGTGATCATCACCCTTGCAATTAGAGCAGGGATAGTAAATTCCACTACTTCCAAAACAACAAGAAATACGAGGACCATACAAACGACTTGGGATTGACATCACTGCACAGACAGAAAATCCTATAAATTCATCATTTAACCAACAGTGAGCTTGTGGCCATGTTATTGTAGACCCTTCACTCCAATAACTGAACAATTCTGGAATCTCACTTCCTGGGAGATTAAGATGAAATGCAGAAAGAAATAATATCTTTGACATGAATTCAGCATAGTGTATTTCATTTATCTGCAATAGAAAACTTTGTATTAAGAAAGAGAAGAAGATACATAAATGGGGAAATGGTATATATCCACACAATAACATGTGACATGTGACAGCAAAAATGGCTTAAAAATTGAGATCATGATTATTCAAAATTGAAGGAAAGAGAGACCTGAAGCCAACGTTTTTGCAACATTATTTCTAAACTGTTGTTCCTGCCTTGACTCTCAACCAGTTGGAAGCAATTGGAAAACTGCAGCCAAGTATATCCAGAGTCGAGTTCTAGTGCACTTGATATTGTTTTCAAGGAAGTACAATCGTTTGCCACTACAGCCACTATGTAAGGTGGAAGCTTTGGCAACGACTTAAGCCTCTGGCATTTCTCCAAGTAGAGACCTGTAAGTCTAGATAGTTGACTGATGGAATCTGGTAAGCTAACAAGTTGTTTCCACTGAGCTTTAACTCTTCTAAAGAGAAAAAAGTGCCAATATCACTTGGGATTTCCAACAGGTTATAGTCGCTGACATCTAATTTTCGCAAAAAGGATAAACCTGCAAGGTGAGGCAACATCAAACCCATGCAACCAGACTTTCTTGTTGGCAACGTCAACCATGACCTGATGAAGGAAAAACTCCATGTTTTGGGAGGTCCTACTTTACATCCACGAAGTGATAATGTTTTAAGGTTCTTCAATTGAACAATGGATGATATAACAATTTGTTTTATAGCAGTCCCAGAGATATCTAGCTCCTCCAAAGGCTCGACTTCCTCCAAATTTAGGGGCAATGTGTCTAGATTTGAGCAGCCATTCAAATTAAGAATCTTAAGAGATTTCAAGCCACTGACGTCGCTTAGAAATACTACAAGATTTGAGCAGCCATTAAAATTCAATACAATAAGCTTTCCAAGAGATCCAACCGATTTATGAACCTCACGCAATTTTGTACAGCATTGAAGATCAAGCCTCTCAAGATTTGGAATCATTTCAAAGTCTGGGGTTTTGATGAGGTTATAGGAGAAACTGAGGTTAACGGTTTTCAAGTACTCCATGGAAGGCTGTGGGTAGAAACAAAAACTAAATTAATCAAAAACTAGCTTTCACCAACTTCACAATATATTTTTGAAGAAATTATGGAAATATTGTACCTTAATGTCCTTCCATAAATATTCGATGTGGCTATAACGCAAATTGAGTTGAACAAGTTTCTGCGGCTGGAAACTTGAAGGCAAAGACTTCAAATGGTAGCCATGCCATTGGAGTAACCGTAACTCATTTGATAAGAATTCAAGGTCTTCAGAAAGGTGAAAATCAACATTGATAATGAGGAGTCTAAGATTGCTCATGCCTGAGAAGGATTTACCATTCGGTTTCAAGTGGGTAATCTCCTCTGTATATCCTTTACTGTCAAGAATTATACCTTCAACATATGGAGTTCCCTAATAAAAAGAAAAAACAAATTAAATGAATATCTAATAAAAAGAAGTTACTTCATGAACTGTGATATTTAGACATTTTATGAAATAATAATGTACTAGTACCTATATTCAATTCTTTGAAAAATATCTTACCGTATTTTTTGCCAACACTTGATAGATATCCTCAAACAGCCATAGTCTACTCCATTTGCAAGGCTCATCAGGGTGTTCTTCACGAACTATTTCCCAACCCATTTCTTGTATCAAATCATGCATCCAAATTTTGTTATATTTTCCAATACTTATCAAAGATCTTTCTCTAAGAACTTCAAGTCCAATGTCAGGATGAAAATTACAACTATTCAATATTTCCATGACTTCAACTTTGTCTTTCCCTTTAAAGAAACATGCTATGTCCAGGAATATTTTCTTGTCTATTTTTCCCAGTGCATCATAACTAATTCGAAGTATTTTCATAATCTTTTCATTAGGAACTTCTCGTAGTCTTTTCAATGCACTCTTCCATTCTTTGACACTTCTATCACACAAAAGTGATCCCAAAACTTTGAGAGCTAATGGAAGCCCATTCGCATAACATACAGTATCCTTTAGGAGCTCGACGTAATCCGTTGTTTGTTGTCTGTTTTTAAAGGCTTTTGAAAAGAAGAGGCTTTGAGCTTCATAATAATCAAATCCTTGGACCCTATACAGATTTTCGATTCCATGGCTCACCAGCACATGTTCATCTCTTGTCGTAACAATGATTCTACTCCCAAAACCAAACCAATCATTGATTCCAGCCAACTGTTCTAGCTGTTCTAATTGATCCACATCATCAAGAACAAGAAAGACCTTCTTCTCACATAGCCGCCTTCTAATCAAACTAATCCCATCGTAACCATTACATATATTTAAATTTTTTTCATCTAAGATCTTTTCAAGAAGCATTTGCTGTAAATGATCAACACCTCTTTTTTCAGAGATTTCTCGAACATTGGCAAGAAAGCAACTACCTTCATACTTGTTTGAAAGTCTTTCATATACAACTCTAGCAATTTTAGTTTTACCTATTCCTCCCATCCCACAAATGCCAACAAAGGTTACTCTGTCATCCAATTCAAGTTCTAAAAGTTTATAAATCTCCTCCACACGAGACTTTATTCCAACAAGCTGCTCCTCAATGACACTCGGAAGAAGATTGATCAATCTTCTTGAAATATTGCCGACAATATCTTCGATCAAATTAGCTTCAGACCTATGAAGAAGAAGAAGAAGAAGAAGAATGGTAACCATGTAAAAGCAAACAGGAAATAATTATTAATTTCTTCTTTGCATCATAAAGGTACTTTGAATTGTTCATTGAAACTCGAAAGCATTAAGATATTTGTATGTTTGAATTTATGAAAAATCAAGGTAATTTATCTCAAAGCGTGCTCTCTGTTCAAGCCACCCGACTTGGGAAAGCATGTAAATATGTTAAAATTATGTCAAAATTAAAGATGCATTAGTAAAAATTTTCTCTATAGTCAGAGTTTCAATTAAAAGCAACGAAAAATGCATATATAGTTTCAAAGCTTTAAATTTCAGAGATATGTATAATGTTTACCCGTCTTTTACATGCCATCCAGATTTTTTGCCAACCCGTTCAAGAGCTGATCTCCACCTTTTCACCGTCTCTGGATTATCCTCGAAATCTTGTTCATGTTTATCAAAGGCTGTCTTGAAATCTTTTTTCTGTTTCCGTACATCCGATGGATCTACCTTGTAAAAAATCGGAAAAACAGTATGTTTCTGTGAGTCCATACACTCAACAATCTTTGAAAGTTCATCCAAACACCATGTAGAAGAAGCATAGTTTTTCGATAAAATTACAATCGAAAACCTTGATTCTTCAATGGCTTCCAAGAGTTCCGATGAAATCTCCTTCCCTCTCTCAAGCCCTTCATCATCGCTAAATGTGTAAATTCCTTTCTGTTTCAAAGCATTGTAGAGATGACCTGTGAAGTTGTTCCGAGTATCTTCACCTCTAAAACTCAAGAACACATCGAATTTCCACCGAATATTGCTACCATAAGCAAAAGCTGAAGAGGATTTTTGTCTCTTAGAAGGTGATGATGAAGACTCATCATCAGTGGCTCGTTTGTTGCCACTGAATTTCCTCTGAATATTGCTACTAGAATCAGAAGAAGAAGATTTAATGGAAGCTGCCATTGAAGGGTTAATAGCTTGTCTGTTCCCAGAAGCAGAGAAGTTAAAAAAATGGAAGCCTTACATTAGCAAAGACAAAGCTAGTTTGTTTGTTCCAGATCCAGGAAGACAACACAAAATTTCCAAGAAATTTTCAAAGGCTGCAATTAGGGTTATGAGAGATCATTTCTTGGAGCCTCATAAAAGTAAGGAAAGAAGAAGAAGAAGAAGAAGAAGAAAGATAAAAAGGTTGAAGCTTGTGGAGCCAATATAATCAATGCAATTTTCTTTTAATTTTCAGTGTTTAGGTAGGGGACGACTAGATCACTAGAACCTACCATTTTACTTGTTAATTCTTTTTAATTAAAAAGTTCAAGCAATATAAGTCACTATTATATATTAATGTTCTTCTCAGACGAATTTTTTTTTATTTTTTTTATTTTTATCCATGTTGTTTTTGACTTTTTTCAGTGTTCTTGCTTGAGAAATGGCATATTTCATTGAATTTTTTTTTTCGTTTTTTAATTGATTTTTTTCTTTTCATTTTCTTTTGAGAAGCGTGTGGAGCGGTGGAGCCCATACTTGGAAGTTGAAACAATTAGGGTCATGAGAGATCATTTCTTGGAACCTCTCAACCTCATAAAAGTAGGAAAAAAAAAAAAAAAAAAAAAGGAGAAATATAAAAGGTTATAATCAATGCAATTTTAATTTTCGGTGATTTTTTTTAACAATAATGCTAGAGGACCAAAAAAGTGTCTAAATTTTGGACTCAAACCTATGTGGCAACATCACATGGGATCTTCGGGAAGAGTGACGTTACCACATAAATTTGGGTCCTCTAGCGTTATTGTTTTTTAAATTCTCAGAGTTTATGGAATGGATCAAGAACCCCTATCTATCTCATTTGTACCCATCTTTTAACCATTTATCAACACGTGGCATCCAAACAAATGGATGGGTAGGATTAATTTGTTTTATTTTTTTTCTCACCACCACATAACAAACAACGTCGTTTGATTTTATTTTTAAGAAAACAAAATTATTAAAAATCGGTGTTTGGGCAGTGACCGATGACAATTTAAATAAAGGTTTGAAAAGAGGAGACACGACTCAAACTTACAATCACGCTCACTGGATGGAGCTATCAATATCAAGACTCTAGGGTCAAGGTCAACCACTGTAATAAAATGACCCCAAAAAAATTTCATTTGGATCAACGGTAATAAAATGACTCCATGCACCAATAACTTCATTTCCACTGTTATATATAGATCAACTATTGAACTCCGATTTCCCATATTCGAATGATTTCGGTTGAATTTTGGTCAAAATAACCATATTTCTTCGATTTGATTAAAGGTGCATATTAGATTGTTGTAAGTTCGGAAAAAAAAAAAAAAAAAAAAAAAAAAAAAAAAGTTGTCCGGTAAATTTCTCAAAATTAATCTTGATCATTGAAGTCTATTAGAACACTTCCATTTAAACTTAAATTGCTAAACTGAACATTTATTGATTACCAATCAATTACTAACCAAGAGTGTGGTGCGGGGCAGTTTTGGTTCTTAATTATGTTGATAGTCAACATTGCTTGTCTCTTCTCTTGCTAGAATTTCCACAAATCAATTACTAAGCGATATGTCACCCCTCTATTTTCCCTGTCAATGACTTACTTGTGCCGGAGTCTTCAACGTAGCATATTCTTGAAAATTCAACAAAGACAACAAGGTCTCGTCATGTATAAATCACGTAATCAAAATATCACTAATAAAATCTTCAAGAAGAAAATACAATCACAAACAACCTTGCAGTTTCCATCTGTAGTTTTCATGGGGTCCATATATAACTTTGTCCCTACTCTGGAAAAAATTGCAATCAGCATTCAATTACCCATTGGACACTCCTTTAGTTCTTGGCACTAGTGCAACGTTTGGACAAGTAAATACCAAATGGATTAGGTGTTGCTACTTTTGATGGGTTCTTATCTGGTTACATATGAGTGCAATTTCATTGAAACTTAGGGGATGTTTGTGCAATTAAGCCTATAAATCACTGTTATATATTAATGTTCTATATATATATATTAATACAATCCATTTTCTTTCGGTGTTCTTATATGAGAAATGGTATATTTCATCGTATTTTATTTTATCGGTTAAAAGTCTCATCAAATTAGATTAGGACTTAAATGCAATTTTGAAACAAAGAGGGGCATGAGTTGATAGATCAATTATTGGAGCCTACTCAAATGAGATACTTGTGGTAGACGAATGTAGATTGCGAGAGCATATGTGAGATTGACTAACAATGCAAAACTGACTTTTGATGTTGGCTGAAAGTATAATTAAAAACACTTAAAAGTTGATTCCACCTTCAATACGTTGGTAATTTTGTAACGAGTCTGTAGAAATCGGAGTCTGAAACTGCTTGACAAGTGCAACTTGCAAGCAAACAATCGATAATACACAACCATGTAGACAGGTAGTTTTCAATCTTCCCAAAACACCTTAACATACTCTGCCAACTTATATAAGGTAGAGTAGTTTGCAAAAGGCAGATATCATTGTAGGAATGCACCCACTACTATAATGAAAGGGAATATGAGATATCCAAATAAGGAAAACCAACAAAATTAAAATTAGATGATTGTATGCTTACCCCAAAAAGACATTAGCATGCATAAACTTACACTACTTACATTAACAACTATTATATGTACAAGGGATGGTGGGGAAAGGCAAGAGGCATTGTTTGCTGTGCTCAAAATACGGGGTATACATATTAACGTATCAAATCATTTGAATGACAAATAATAATTGAATTAAGAACAATATGCAGAGAAACTTGATTAGTTGTTCAAACCTATGGGACAGGTATTCCAAAATTTTGACTAGTTGAGATGAGAATACACAGAATTTTACCTAGAACTAATGGAAGCCAAGCCTAACAATTCTCAGCATTTAATTCTGAAGGGAGTGACAGATGTTTCACTTCTTTTGCATCCACTGTCAAAGGATTCTCTGAGCACTTTGAGCTTAAGGACCCTGGGTGGGTTCATCTTCCCTGGTGTAGATGTAAATTCTGCCACAAAATTCCCTGATTTACACATGAAAAGCCACGGATTAATCAAGGCCTTGCAGAAAATTAAGAAGAAAAAGATATTAAAAATGATCAAATGAATGGTAAAAGAATCCGTATCTCCAACAAGCATCATGTCACCCTCATCATCAGTATATACAATCAACCAGTTCTTCTTGGGAGCCATTAATTCACCTCCAAATTCAAACAACTCAGCAATCAATTCATCATAGTTGTTCAACTTAGAAAGGTCCACAGACATACCAAGTACAGATTTGAATGACAAGTCGTTTCATATTCAACAATAGGTTATTAAGAACATGATGTTTATGTGTGCGGGATACAAACGAGAGAGAAAATAACCTTAGTACAACTCCTAGCTGAAACACTTTGACCAGTTTCTATGTGATTGCTCAATTCCATGACCAAGAAGCATGGGATAGTAACCAAACCCACCATATCTAACATTACCTCATACGTGATACGTTACATCACCACTTTGTCCTGGAACCTTAATATTAGACTCTGCCAACTTAAGCGAAAGACTGGAGGGCATCAAGGACCAGGGACGAGCAAGCAAACTAAATTTTCCATCTTGATCCAACAAGCTTTTTCTAGCAGATGGTAGAGATTGATCGACAAAGGACGGGCTATAACCATGAGAGGAATCAGCATTTGCCCCAAAGCTTGAGAGCAAATCTGTGTAAGTTGGTTCATGCCTCCCCGATGGCACCCAGTTCTCTGATCCAGAAACCACATCAATCTTCTCATCCTCATGCTGAGGTGGCCATGCAACAGATTTCTCAGCATTGTCAAACTCGTTAGTCTCTCTCTCTCTCTCTCAGGGCAAAATTTGCCCTCAAGGTGCTGATGAAGGGTCTACATTTACTATAGAAGAACCTGATAAATTTCACAAAAAGTATAGTTCAAGCTTATTTATTCTGAAATATTAAGTGCCTCAAAATGCATATATAAAACTATATATACACCAAATCACATTGCTCATGACTATTACCTTCCCTGGTAAGAACAGAGGAATCAGGGGAAGAGGGCATCATGTTTGTTCTCGACCTTTTGAGCCTAGGAGTCGGAAGAGGATTGAGTGCTGGAGGAGCCAATGCAGGTTCTATCTTCCACAGTGAAACTCTTTCTGGACAAGGTATAGAATAATTGTTCTTGACCGATTCCATGTACTGATCAAATGGAACAATAAACTCTGGAGGGCTGGTCCTGCAACAACAATCACATAACTACTGTGAGGCAAAGAATTCCCAGTATATGAAAAAAAAACACAGAATTTGAATGACAAATAATAATTGAATTAAGAACAATATGCAGAGAAACTTGATTAGTTGTTCAAACCTATGGGACAGGTATTCCAAAATTTTGACTAGTTGAGATGAGAATACACAGAATTTTACCTAGAACTAATGGAAGCCAAGCCTAACAATTCTCAGCATTTAATGCTGAAGGGAGTGACAGATGTTTCACTTCTTTTGCATCCACAGTCAAAGGATTCTCCGCTCACTTTGAGCTTAAGGACCCTGGGTGGGTTCATCTTCCCTGGTGTAGATGTGAATTCTGCCACAGAATTCCCTGATTTACACATGAAAAGCCACGGATTAATCAAGGCCTTGCAGAAAATTAAGAAGAAAAAGATATTAAAAATGATCAAATGAAGGGTAAAAGAATCCTTATCTACAACAAGCATCATGTCACCCTCATCATCAGTGTATACAATCAACCAGATCTTCTTGGGAACCATTAATTCACCTCCAAATTCAAACAACTCAGCAATCAATTCATCATAGTTGTTCAACTTAGAAAGGTCCACAGACATACCAAGTGCAGATTTGAATGACAAGTCCTTTCATATTCAACAATAGGTTATTAATTAAGAACATGATGTTTATGTGTGCAGGATACAAACGAGAGAGTAAATAACCTTAGTACAACTCCTAGCTGAAACACTTTGACCAGTTTCTATGTGATTGCTCAATTCTATGACCAAGAAGCATGGTGTTGTATGTATGAATTCGCCAAATAGACACGTCACCAAAAGAGGTAGCGAATGATGAAGGAAAGGTTGCCACGTCACTCGTTGACCAAGTCAAGGAAGAAACATGTGGCCAGTCAAAATGTCAACACTTTAAATCAATAGTCAAAGGTGTGGTCGCCAGAGCTAGATATATACTCGCCAAAGGTAAAAACGTGGTCGCCAAAGGATAATACCCAGGAGTAAAAGGTACTCGCCGCATCAACACACTGGGCCCAAAACGACTCCGCAGAAACACAGAAATAAAACCCTAAACATCTAGAAGACCCATGGCATCAAGGAATCATAAAAGGGAAGGGATAGAGCATATCCGAATCCGTGACAACATAAGAATCCTAGTACGATTCAAGGAGGAAATCCTACCACCAACACGACTAAAACCAAGGGGAAACCCTAAATTATCATGTATAAATAGAACCATCTATCCCACAAGGAAAGGGTTCGAAAAAACTTAGAAAGAGAGAGGAAAGTAATTGTATGAGAAATCTGAGTGTGTAACGAAGCAAGAAAACTAGTATTATCTTTCTGCCCTCCGGGGGGCCGTGGTTTTTTTCCCATTCAAGGGTTTTTCCACGTAAAATCTGTCTCTTGCATGCATTGATTACTTCCTTGCTTTATTTTGAGTTGATATAATTGTTGAGTGCGTGGCAATCCAAATTTCACCGTCAACACATGGGATAGTAACCAAACCCACCATATCTAACATTACCTCATACGTGATATGTTACATCACCACTTTGTCCTGGAACCTTCATATTAGACTCTGCCAACTTAAGCGAAAGACTGGAGGGCATCAAGGACCAGGGACGAGCAAGCAAGCTAAATTTTCCATCTTGATCCAACAAGCTTTTTCTAGCAGATGGTAGAGATTGATCGACAAAGGACGGGCTATAACCATGGGAGGAATCAGCATTTGCCCCAAAGCTTGAGAGCAAATCTGTGTAAGGTGGTTCATGCCTCCCCGATGGCACCCAGTTCTCTGATCCATATCTTCTTGAACCAGAAACCACATCAATCTTCTCATCCTCATGCTGAGTTGGCCAGGCAACAGATTTATCAGCATTGTCAACTCTCTCTCTCTCTCTCTCTCTCTCTCTCTCTCTCTCTCTCTCTCTCTCTCTCTCTGTGCAAAATTTGCCCTCAAGGTGCTGATGAAGGGTCTACATTTACTATAGAAGAACCTGATAAATTTCACAAAAAGTATATTTCAAGCTTATTTATTCTGAAATATTAAGTGCCTCAAAATGCATATATAAAACTATATATACACCAAATCACAGCTCATGACTATTACCTTCCCCGGTAAGAACAGAGGAAGACTCGAATCTAATAAAACTATGTACAAGGCTTGTCAAACTGTGTTATAGGGCAGGACCAAGTCTCTGGACAAAACTTCTAAAACTGTTACTTGTGTTGTATAATATGTGCTTTCTACTCACAACAAACAATGAGACACCAAATGAACAAACAAAAATCAAACCTTGCTATGTACGTTTCCAGAGGAGACACCTTTTAATCAGATAACGTAAACATTTGCATTATGTTCAAAGTTCAAACTTTGTTAGAGTTCATTACATTGGACATTCCTCAATAACACAAATAAAATCAATGCATGTTTTTTATGCATCGACACTTCAAGTAGGCCACTGTCAATTGTTTGCTATGCATTTCTTTTCTACTGCAAAACCAATGCAATGACACTCTTGGGCCCAGTTAAGATATGCCTAAAAGCTCTTAGGTATAAAAAAGTTTGCAATTCCATCAAAATCATATGGTTTAGCAAACACCTTTCCTGTTTCTTTCATCATCCATAAGATGAGGCATTTAAGATCACTTGTAAACGATTCTTAGTAAACGAAAATTTGAATAAAATCTAATATAACCTATAAATTAGATGAAGAAGATGAAGTAGTTATTACAAGTGATAAACAAACAAGATTATACATATCTTGTACTAAAGAAACTAAGTAAGGACAAGGTGTTGAAATTCTAAAAGCAAACTTGCAAGATATAATATTTACAGGAATTCGAACAACCTATTTGACCACCGTGTCTAGTACTTCAATTGATTAGCTACTCGACCACCACCAGAATCGCTTAAATATTTCAACTTGCTTAATGGAATCTACTTAAGAGTAAATTTCAAGCTTGAAGAATGAATCCTCAATCCTCTAACACTACATTTGCATAATTGTTTATTTGCTGGATTTTCAAAGGATGAACTACACAGAAACTAATAAGTTGTGAGTAAACATTATTAACTAATAAGTTTTGCATTATAACAGAATCAACAAACAAACAAACAAAATGTAGTAATATGAAGTAATCTGAAAAAGATTCAATAAATGTAGTAATGTTGTGAGTAAACTTTGTGGTTGAAATGTTCAAAAAGTAATTTCAAGCTCAAAAAGTCTTGAAAGACAAACACAAATCAATATGCAGTCTCGCACATTGACTTGACTTGAAAACGAAACTCAATGAAATTACATAGCATGGTATATTGTATGCGTGATTGGATACTGAGAAATGATATATGAGAGAGAGAGAACCTGGGTTGCAGAGCAAACAATGACAATCTTCTTCTTCGTCTTCTCATCACCGGTTTTTGATAGTCGATCGTCGCCGCCGTTGGATCGCTCGGTGTTTTCGCACAGCTACCAGAGCCTCCATTTTTGTTTTTGATTTTCTTCACTAACTAAACGAAAGTCCACGTCAGGAAACAAATTATTTTAAAAACAGAAATTTATGACGTGTGTGAGAACGTCATCAAGAATTGCCGACGTGGCATATCATGTCATCCAAGAAATGCTCGGGTGTATAGACAAGTCAGCAAATGGCGAGTACAGTGCTGATGTGTGTGTGCACGTCATCAAGAATGGTTGACGAGATCGGCCACCTCAACGTTGAGTTACTCAGGTGGATTGACATGTCAGCCGATGTGATGATGTGTCTAACCACGTGAGTGATACCGGCTGTAAGCCATTACCAGATAATCGAATAAACCCTAAAATTGTTAAAATGACAGAGAAGAAGAAGAAGACGACGACGACGAACATGAAGGAAAAAGAAAGAAGCCGAAATCGAATCACGAAAATGGGAGGTCATGGTTTTTTTTTATTCTTTAAAATCATGACTTGTTGGTAAATACACAGAAGATCAAAATTTGTATAAGCTCTCTCTCTCTCTATTTCATGTTTATATTGTATGATGCTGTGGATGTCTGTGATTGCGCGGAAAAGTTACGATTTTTGTTGATTGCAGTGTTAGATTCAAGTCGCCGGATCATACCCACATTTCAAAACTCAACTTTAACAATTTATTGATTAGATTCGGGGCTTGTATTATCCATTTACAGGTACTATTCTTGATCAGGGTTTTTTTAGATGCTTATCACTTATTACTTATTCTATGCATAAAATTGAATTCCTGTGAAATGACACTTATCGTTATCCCATATCTTAACCTGATTATGTCTCAGTTGTCATTCAACCAGATATGATCCCGATTAGATTGCCAGACATTGCCCTTATTTGGTTACCATGATTTTGAAGCTTTTGTTCAATCAATCCAAAAACCTAGAGTCATTATCATGCTTTTTAAAGCTGGGGCACCTGTTGACCAAACTATAAAGACCCTCTCAGCTTACATGGACAAAGGCGATTGCATTATTGATGGTGGTAATGTGGCTGAATTGGGTTTGCTCTACCTTGGAATGGGAGTTTCAGGTGGTGAAGAGGGTGCAACTGTGCAAGAAAAGGTCCCTTTATGATGCCTGGAGGGTCCTTTGAGACTTATAATTATATTATTGAAGACATTCTACTTACGGTTGCAGCTCAGGTTCCTGATAGTGGCCCCTGTGTGACTTACATTGGCAAAGGTGGATCTGATAACTTTGTCAAGATGCTTCACAATGGAATTGAATATGGTGATGATATGCCTCTGAATAGGCATGCTGAGGCTTATGATGTACTAGACAGGGTGTATGCAGAGGCTAATGATGTACTAAAGCAATGATTAAAATGAGTTAGAAATGATCAATGAGCTACAATCGACAGCACTAAAGCAAAAATCAAACAGCAAACATAGCCAGAACAAGTTGATTGTGATTAAAATGAGTCAGAAACGGTCGATGAGCTACGATAGTAAAAATCAAACAGCAAACATAGCTAGAACAGAGATACTGACTAGAAGATGGTGGAGCCACCGCGCTGGAGCAGCTTAGTAGTAGTCTCCGGTCAGTATCTCTGATTCTAGCTGTATTTGCTGTTAGGGGATCACAAGTGTCATGAGCAAGAGGGCTGCTGCTGGTGCAAATAAGCAAAGCTGTGATAATGGGACCTGCACCATCTGTTATTCAGGTATGCTTTGTTTTATTTACTTGCTTTTTAATTAAGGAGGATGAGAGTTATTTGCATAATCATTTTTTTTTTCTCTGTTAAACTTATTAGTTGTCACCTAACAACATTAGACACAAAACCATGTGATGGTGTCAAGACCTGACATGATGTTAGGTTCTGGTGTGAAATCATCAAATTGGAATTAGCTGAAAACCATCCATTCATTTTCAAGTCTGTTGATTTGCAAACTTTTGATAAACATTGGAGCATGTGAAAGTAAAATGTAGCCTACACTTGCAACCCACTTTCTATGCATAAAATTGAATTCCTATGAAATGACACCTGTCGATTTGAAACTTTCGGTACTTGTAAGTTGTAATTAGATTAAGAGGCAAGGGAGTGTGGGATGCCTCAGGCCTGCAAGCTTCCTTTAGGAATTCTGTGGATTTTAATCACTTAGGACCCTCTTTAGTCTACATTCTAATTTGTTAGTAGACATTTGGAATGTGAAATCAAGAATGTGCGACTCTCAAAGCATTTTTCTGTAAAACACCATAAAAGCTTGAGTTTGTTTGAGCCACAGAAGTTTGTCCTTGTTTGGTAGTTCACCGGAACATGTTGGGGCCAACATGCTATTTGTGTTAACTCTGCCAAATCTTTTTCCCTACCAAATTGCAGAACCATATATGTTAGTTCATTTGATGTTCATGAATTGGTTATAGATCTATCTATTGATTTGACTTCTTATTTCCTGTGATTCAAAGAGAGTCCCGGAATAAATATTGAACAACTCGGGACCCATTTCACCCTTAACTGACAAGCCTTCAATGCAAAACAACCATAACCACAACTTCAAATTATAGCACATGGTTATGCTCCCATGAACCCTTACACATGGAACCCACATGTAAACCAGAATTCTCTAGCCCTTTGATATAAAGCCAATCCATTTACATATCCATCCACTCAACTCACCTCTTCACCATTTCAAGAGTTTTTCAATCACTAAATCTCTTCTCAATTCTCATAATATTTTTTCTCTAGTTCACAAATTAACCACACACAAAATGATGATCAACCCCAAGAAACTCATCAAGCTTGCAAGGAAGTGGCAGAGAGTAGCTGCCTTGAGAAGGAAAAGAATTTCACTACCAGGACAAAACACATCATCAGCAGCACCAGTGGCAGATAAGGGCCATTTTGTTGTCTACACAGTTGATCAGAGGCGGTTGGTGCTTCCCATATCGTTTCTGAGCAATCAAATCTTTCAGGAACTCTTGAGTATGTCTGAGGAAGAATTTGGCCTGCCAAGCAATGGACCTATCACACTACCTTGTGATGCAGTTTTCATGGAGTATGCAGTGTCTTTGATCCAAGGATGTGTTGATAGACATCTGCAAGAAGCTTTGGTTATGTCTATAGCTAGCAGTAGATGCTCATTGTGGTCTCATTCTCTTCATCGTGGACAAATTAGCCAGCCATTGCTGGTTTCTTGTTGTTGAGTTGATGATCACACAAATTTTTGTAAAATGTACATACATTTTGTAGTTTTATGAATATTATACTGATTTCTCTACTAAGTTTGTTTATTCTTGGTTGTTGTACTGTAATAGATTTTGCTTCTTTTTTGGCTAAAGATGATTGAAACGCAAAGAAACTATTTGAATGATGGATATATTAGTCATGGAACAAGAGCATGATTTGTCTTCAGTTAATGATTTTTGGATGTTGACTCATACCAGAAAGCTCATTCTAACCTGCATGAATGAGGTTCTGATTTTTTGTTTTTAATAAATTCAATTCGATGCACCCAAGAAACTTCAATGCTTCTTACATGAGCATTATACATCACAATCTGAAAAAAATAAAAATAAAAAAATAAAATAAAATAAAAAAAACTCAGAAGAGCAATGAAAGGATGCATCACATGGCAACGTAATAGGCCTGTCGATCTACAATCCAAACTTCTCTTCAGACAACATCAGAGTATTTGTCTGAAAATGTTTTTATCCAGATTCCAGATATACAAAGGGAATCAATAAACGTTTGTGTGAATTGATTGCATTTTTAATGTTTAATGGAGTTTATCTTTGATAACTGAGTTAGTTTCTATGACTTTTCCATATTGATGATTTCCCATGGTAATGTGATGATTGAAGGTTTAATACATCAATTTAGATTCGATGTGTTGTTTAGATACACTTTAAAATGCATACATTGGAGGTTGAACATACATACATACTGTTGCATTTACTTAGTTTTCGTATTATCATCATGATTGATTATTGCAGTGTGAAACTGGGTTGGTGCGATTTGCAGAACATCAAACCAGTTCAAGCAGAGTATCTCAAAATAAGTTTGTGACTTTATTGGTTGCTGCACTTTAATGAGTTTCTTCTTTTTTGGTATAACATAAACAAAACTCTTAATATAATCTTAATAATAAATTTTGAAAATGCTTAAACAATTTTTTTTTTTATTCTTATAAATCATACTTGATAATTAGAGAACTTCATTATATAAAAATAAAAATATTTCATTTGAATTTACACATCATATCACATATATATATACACGGTTTAAAACTATGTATATTATAATATTCTATATATTTATTTTATTACGATATATAATATTGTGAGTATTTTAACAAACATGTATAATATGTTTTATTTTTTATCAAGATATTAACTATTTATTAATTAAAAAATTAAAAGGTACAGTAATTATTAAAAATTAAAAAGATAAAATAACTGTATTAATAATTAAAGCAATTGAAAATCATCACATGTAATTAAAAATCTAAGGTAAAATAAAAAGTAAATAAAATTAAACAAAATTTAACTTAATTACTTTAATTGGGCCTACGAGGGAGAGAGAATATTCTTTTTTATTGGGCCAAACAATGAATTAATTGATTGGGCCACCAATCAGACTCGGACGGTCAGACCCAATTATGTCTATACCCGATTTAATAAGACTCCGACCCGCCTAAACCCATTTACATTCACTCTGATTCCCCAGCAAGCTGCCTGCAGTCTCCGCTCCATCAACAAAAAATTCTGAGAAAAACTCTCTCTCTCTCTCTCTCTCATTTTCATTTGGGTTTTGAAAATGAGAGCTTTCAAAGCTACTCTACTGTCTTCAATCTCTCACTCAAGAGCTTCGATTTCCGGAAATGGAGTCTCATCTCTGTCCAAGCATTTTACCACTTCACACCCAGAAACTAAATCAAAAGACTCAGACCGAGCTCAGCTTCGTGAATTCCTTCATGGGAAATGCAAATCAGGTAAAATGAACATTATCAGAAATTGCTTCTGGAAAATTATCAGAAGTTGAATTCACTTCCATCATTTCTTTATATAATTCTTTTGTCCAGGAATGTCTTTTGATATTAATTTTATTAAAGTAAAACTGTCGTCTGAGGTTCTTTTGAAATATACAGTGTTCTTGTATAGAATTCACAGTATTGTTTAACTTACATTGTTGTTGAGGGAATATGACGACAGTAGATTGTGTGGTATTGAGGGAATTTACAGTGTTGTTAAATGAAAATATTAATGTCAAACATTTATTTTGAAGGAATATTACTGGCTTATAGCAAATAAGAATCAAATTTCTGTTAAAATTAGTATTCAATTAAAAACCAATAGCATATTGTGTTGATTCATAGACCTATACTATAAATCAGGTGTGTAAGCAGCAGATGAAACAGTAGATTTCTGTTGATTCTTACAGAAGTTTACAAGAAACCTGGTATACCTCTGTCATGGACATCCTTGTTTCAAAAGAATGGAGAAACCAACTTCTTCATTCAAATACATCAAAACAATTTTTTCATAATTTTAAAATCATTTCTTTTTGAAACTGGTCCTGTCTAGTCTTTCACTCTCTAAAATTCTCTCCTTTTTCCATCTTTCTTTGATTTTTGTTGAGTAATTAATGGAATCGGCACCGGTTGGTCTTCTTGGGCAAATATGGTCTTTGATTTTCAAGAAAATGCAGATGCACTCAACAATTCTTGTCTCCCACTGTTCGTTTTCTTGTTTTTATGGTAAGGTTTTTTTATTTTTGTTTTTTAATTGATTTTCTTTGTTGTCTTGATTGTTGAATGAACCTTGTTCATTTTCTGAGTTGAAATTACCACTCTTTTTAAGACAATTTTGATTCGTTGATATTATTATTCCACAACTCAATCCGGAGAAGACTACTTTCGAAAGCCTTTACTCTGAATCTTTCTAGTTTTCAGTTTCTTTGTGTTACTTGAAAATCCATCTTTTGTTTGCTAAATTATTGAGTAGAATCAGGAATTTTAATCTGATTCAATTCTTTTTGTTGTGTAATATCTATTGAAAGAAGACAAGAGAAAAACTACAAAACAGAAGCTAGGAGGGTCTTTTTCTTGAACTCATTTCATTCTATAGAGGAAGAGAATCATTGAATAAGCCTTTTTTAAAGAAAACCAAAGAACCATTCTTTTGATTTAATAATAATGACAAAGAAAACGAAAGAAACCACTTTCTTTTCGAGAATTTCACTTTCTTGATCCTGGGTTGTTGTTGTTTTATCAGTTTTTTTTGGGGGGCAAGAAACATGTCTCCAATGAAAACGAAAGAAACCACTTTTTTTTTTTTTTTCAAGAATTACACTTTCTTGATTCTGGGTTGTTGTTGTTTTATCAATTTTTCTTGATTCTGAGAATTTCACTCGAGAATCCAAATCCATATTCCGTCCCCAAGATTTCAACCACAATCACCAACAACAATAATCTGGTAGTCAGTGAAAGTGGTGGGGATATATATGATCAGTCTACCATTCAAAGGCATGTGTTAAACTATGCCTTCAGTGAAAGCTGCTTTGTGAATTTGTTGACTAACACAAAAGGGAATGGATTTTGCAGTATTGGTCAATTTAGGAAACGTCTCCTAACTCCTTTTGCTTTTCTCGGTCATTTTTGCTTCAGCTGGTGTTGAGTATGATAAAGAGTTTATTGTATGCTCTCTTGAGTCAGTAAATAAGTTTAGTTACAACTAAGTTTCCTTGGAATTGATTATCCTAATTTATTGGCACTTTTGGGCGATCATGTCAACAAAGAAGACCCATCTAATTTATCAGAATTGGTACAGTAATGGGCCTGGAAATTTCATATGCTGGTTCTCAGAATATGCTGGACAATATTCTCTATAAACAAAGTGGTGCTTTCAGTTATTCCTGTAATTTCTTTTGCTTAATTGCTTGCCACCTTTGATGGTTTATGATTTTATGATCCAGTTATTGCTTGTTTGATGCTAAATTGTTCATAAACTTGGCAGTGGTCTTATCTCTATGTTGTCTACCTCTGTGCTTAACAGGTTTGTGCAGTATTTGTTCAGCTAATTGAAGTACGTCAATCTTTCTTGGAGGTTGGTATCTTCCTCATTAGTCAATCACACATATCCTTAATGATTATTTATGTTCTCCTAAGTATTAATTTTGGTTTCATGTTCCATGGCTTTTATTTCATTTTCATATCTGGTTGAAGGGTTTGAACATTTCATTTATATTAGTTTTGTTATGTTTCTTCAGTCCCATATTTTAATCGTTCTTCATGTGCATTTTATTTCTCTACCACCCTCTCTCCTTTCTGCTGTTGATGATGAGTTTTGCACCCTTTCACCCACATCGTTCTTCATGTGAATTTTGGTAGTCCTCGCCTTTGTGAACAATAAATATGAATGCCTTGACTCGAATTTTAGCAGTCATTATTTAGGTTTTTGTGAGTTATTAAACATCAATGCACAATAAAATAAAAGTTATCCTTTTACCAATGTGGATGTATGTAGATTTTCTAGGTTATGTATCTTAGAATTGTTGGTGGAAATTTGAAGCATGGTATATCAGTGTTCAATGTCATTTACTAAAAGTCTCTCTAATAATTTGGTGTAAATACATTGGGTGCTTGTTCCAGTACTTCTTGAATTTTTGTGAAAAGTTTGATATTAATTTGTCTTTTGCAGAGTATTGATGACATGTGATTTTATTTTCCGAGCTATACTTTGTCTAGTGAAACTCTTCACTACTCGAAGTGGTTAATGAAGTAGATAATTCAATAGTGAGGCAAGATACCTTTGATAAATTAAGCCGCTTTCAGACTCAGCACTCTTTTTCTTGCTGCTAGATTTCTGCTTTTGCACACTAAGATAAACAACAATAAAGGAATAATTGTTAGCACTTATTTAGATCCTGAATGCTGTGGCTCTCACACTGTTGTCATTCATGAATGTAACAGAGGATTTTCTTATGTGTATTAAGCATTGAATACAAGGTAGAAATTTATAATTTTGGAGTTTATATTGTCTGTTAACTCCTTATTTTTTATTCTTGACCTTTCAACATTTCCTTTTCATTGATAGTTACTTGACAGATTTGCATACTGTATGCTCAGTTACTACCTGGGAACTTAAAAGAATTCTTGCCTCATCTGATTCCGGTATTGACAAGACTTTGTGTTATTGTTTTTTTATTGCTATTTTTTTTTTCAAAAGCCATTTGCAATTTCTATTCACATATCTGAAACAACTTTTGTAGGTTCTTCTGCAAACATGGCTTATGCTGACGATGATGAGTCTCTTAATGATGCGGAAGTTAACTTTTCTGAGTTAATTTGTGTTTTAGGATGACTCTGAATCTTGTTGTACATAATTTACATGGCATCAATCTGTTGTTGCAGGATGATGAGTCTCTTCCAGATAGGGACCAGGTTCATATTTTATTTCCCTTTTCTTTTTGCTGACTCCCTGCTGTTTTAGTAGTTTGTTATTTTGGACTTATACTAGCTTGTTTGTTTTATTTATTGAGTTTGAGCATATGTATCCACGGGATATAAAATCTCATTTTCATTCATCACGGTTTCATGGATCATATAATTTGAAAGAAGACGTAAGTTATTGAATCGTCTCACTTCTGTTTGCATTTTTAAATTGCTTGGTCTGTTGGTCAATCAATCTAATGTGAATGTAACTAATTTTGTAATTGTAATCTTGTCGAACAAAAAAAAAAAGTGATCAATCTTGTAGTGGTTAGTTACTCTTTTGAAGATGAAGACATTTGGTTTTCTAAATGAGAAAACCAATTTGGAATGCAGGATGATGACATAGTTAATATATGGAATTTAAGGAAGTTCATCTGTTTATTTTATTGGGAATTTTTTAATTTTAACTAAAATTCAGAGCTGGCATGGGACTTTTTTGGTTCTGTGAGAAAAGCTGTTAGAACTGGGAAGCTTTTTGGGTACTGTTGTAAACTGTTGATGATTCACGTTGGTTGTCCATACTCTAAAAGTTTATATGTATGATGCATAAATCACATTGAATGTACAGAACTTACATTTATTGGCTAGATAATTTACATAAATCACAGGCAGTGGGATCGAGATAAGTTGCTACGAGAATCCACAAGACATGGCCATGCTGCAGTTAGAAACGGGACAAGATTAGAGAGACGAATTTGAGGATCCAGCTTCTTTCTATCAAAGAGATTATCTAGCTGCAGGTTGCGAAAGTGATAGTGCTGCTTCCAGGCAACTGCAGGTTGAGTTCCATAACCATTCAAGTGAACAAGAAAAGATCAAACTGCTGAAAATGGTCTATGAACTACAGGATCAACTTAATAGGACAGGTTTTCTGGGTTCCTCTGAAGTTACCAGAAAGGAACAGTACACTCCTGCATATATCCGAGGAAGAAATTTCTTGCGAATTAAACTACAAGAGGTATCCTGAAAGATACATTCCGGGAAGGAACTGGTCCCGTCAATATAAATACTCGCACATACCTTTTCAGGAGTGGTAACAAACAATAGACAATGTATCGACAATTCCTGCTTGCATTGTTCTCCTCCATACTGGCAATTCTCTGCACAGTTGTCTCTGCCTATCCATTCTCATAGCCGAGGACTTTGCTTGTTCCACCCCAATCACAGTTGTTATAGTTCTCACAGGTCTTGTCCCTCGAGTCCTAAGCAGTTTACGACTATGAGTTCCCGATATGCTACAAGGAAACGAAGTCTAATGATCAGGGGCATGAAGAGTATCATGTGAAAAGGCATGATGAGAACTATAACAAGAAAAGATCAAACTGATGAAAATGGTCTATGAACTACAGGATCAACTCAACAGGACAGGTTTTTGGGGTTCTTCCTCTGAAGTTACCGGGAAGGAAAAGTACACTCCTGCATACTATAGTCCTGAGATATCCAAGGAAGAAATTTCTTGTAAATTAAACTACCATAGTCCATAGATGTCCTGAAAGATACATTCCGGGAAGGAACTGGTCCTGTCAATATTAGTACTCGCACATACCTTTTCCAAGAGAGGTAACAAACAATAGATAGTGTATCGACAATTGCATTGTTGTCCTCCAGACCGGCAATTCTCTGGACTTTTTTTCTTTCACTGGAAAAACTTTTTTTTTTTTTTTTTTTTTTCCCTTTCTATTTTAAAAATGTAAACCTAATTAAATATACTTTCTTAAGGTTTAGGTAAATATCAAGAATCCGATCGAAATATCTTCACTATTTTTCATATTTGAAGAGAAATGATATAAAAAACATTTCTTATATTTTGAAGATACTGACGATATTTTCATTGAAATTTTTAAAAATTTAGACCTTCGATATTTTCACCTAAACCTATACTTACAATTTCTTACAATTTGTTGTAGGCATTTACAGAATGTTCCAAGCAGGCATGCATCATACATGAATGTGCATTCAGTATTCAGTGAATTAATTGTTTAACCAAAAACTATGTACGATACGTTATATTATGATTAATATCACATCTCTACTTAGCCCAAATAGCAATATTTCATCATGTGTTGTGTACTGTATTTCATCACCAATATTGAGAAATAGTATTAACTTTTTTGGTTTTTTCTTTACTGAGGCCAATATAAAATCGACGGGTGAAACACAAATAAAGATGGGATTAGTCAAAAGTAGAGTAATTCTCTAAGTTGGTAATAGTCAACATGAGCTTGAGAGCCTTACCAGTTACCATATATGCTAAAGAATGATGATAATTTGAACTGTTGGTTATTACATGGCACCGGAAGTGGTTAGAACAGGTTGTGCCTCGACGCAAACTGATGTGTTTGGCTTTCGAGTCTTGGTTCTAGTGGGAGAGGACCTATCGAAGATGGGAAACCAAACTTGCTTGATTGGTCATTGGTTATGTATGCTGATAGAGAGAGGGGAATTGCTTTCTGCCCTTGATGATTGAATAAAGGCCAAGGGAGGTTATTCCGATGAAGAAGTAGAAAGATTTTTAATTTGGTATTGTTGTGTGCATATCCAGATGCAAATGTGAGGCCAACAAATAGTTTGCCTTTCAACCATATATGATCCCAAATAGTTTGCGAGAACACTTGTTGAATACTGGTGAATCTGTTTTCAATACATCTCATGGAAGAGGTCTAATGAATAAACTTGCAACAAACACTGTTCATTGTGTGAGAACAAATTGCATCACAACACAATTCTAGGAATTTTGAGCGATCAATGACTTCACACAAGAAGGAATTATCTTGGGAAGTTCAACCAACTTTCGACAACATGAAAACGAAGAGCAGGAGCCCATTAGAGCTCTTTAGCCTGAATCTCAACAAGGTCTCAAGCTGTATATATGATTATATCTCAAATCTGTATTGTTGTGCTAGGATCTTGACTGTTTTTTTGTATCATCGTTATGATTGATTATTGCAGTGTGGAACTGGGTTGGCGCGATTTGCTATTCAAGCAGAACATAAAAACCAGTTCTTGTTGTCGCCAGTCTTGGCCACGCATCGCCAGTCTTCTGGCATAACATAAACGAAACTTTTAATATAATCTTAATAATAAATTTTGAAACTGTTTAAACAATGTTTTTTTTTTATTCTTATAAAATCATATTTGATAATTAGAAAACTTCATTATATATAAATAAAACCAATTCATGAAAGGAAAATATTTAATTTGAATTTACACAACATCATATCACATATATACATGGTCCAAAACTATTTATATTATAATATTCTGTATATTTATATTATTATGTACAATATATAATATTATAAGTATTTTAACAAACATGTATAATATGTTTTATTTTTTTTATCAAAATATTAACTATTTATTAATTAAAAACTTAAAAAGTACAGTAATGATTAAAAATTAAAAAGATAAATTAACTGTATTAATAATTAAAGCAATCGAAAATCATAACATCTAATTAAAAATCTAAGCTAAAATAAAAATTAAATTAAATTAAAGAAAATTTAACTTAATTACTTTAATTGGGCCCTTGATCAAAATCAGCTTTTCATTCTCTTCTAAAAATAAAACAATTTGGGCCATTTGATATTGGGCCGGGGCGGTTGCAGAAGCAAATGTGATAAAATATATATTTTATATTTAAATTATAAAAAAAAAATCTGGGTGAACTACTAACCATTTTAGCGAGAGAGAGAGAGAGAGAGAGATAATCTGTCTTTCACTCTCAATTTTGTGTTCAAGAACCGGGGTTGCATATCTTCTTCTTCTTCTTCTTCTTCAAATTGGGTGTGTTAACAATTTTCTTGTTTTTTCAATAATGCTATACATCTACTTTTTGTATCTCACTTTGATCAACTATATATATGGAATTTCCAATATCGCCTGCTGCTGTTCCAGCATCACCTTCCTTTGCTGAACTGTCCTCACTATAATCTACATTTATTTCCTTTCTAATGCAATGGGTACATTTTCTGAATCTGCTCCCTTGTAATGTAGAAAGCATAGTAATTGCACCATCTGTTGTTGCTGATAATTCATTTAAATTCTCCACATCCTGCTTGTAAACTGGACGAATCCCACACCTCTTCACCCATTTATCACTATATTCTTTTTTCCTGTTCTTATAATCATGGATTTTAAACCTAGCAGTAACCCCCTTTCCACAATCATATCCTCCATCCTTGTTGCGATCTAAAGTATCTTTTGAAAAATAGCATAGCCAAAGGTGATCACCCCCCTTACAATCAGTTCTGTGATAGCCAAATCCTCTAAGATTTTCTAACGAACACATTATCACAGCATCATAAGAATGATCTGGGATTGACATCACAGCACACACAGAAAATCCTATCAATTCATCATTTGCCAAACAGTAAGGTGGTAGCCATGTTATTGTACACCCTTCACTCCAATAACTGAACAATTCTGGAATTTCACTTCCTGGGAGAAAAATGTCAAATATTGCGAAATGAATGTCTAATTTGTTTATTTCAATTATCTGCAATAGAAAACTTTGTATTAAAAAAGAGAAGAAGATACATAAATGTGGAAAAGATATATATCCACACAAAAACATGTGACATGTGACAGCAAAAAAGGCTTAAAAAATTTGATAATGATTATTGAAAATTGAAAGAAAGGGAAAGAGAGACCTGAAGCACGCGTTTTAGAAACATAATGGCCAAATTGTTGTTCCTGCCTTGAGTCTCAACCAGTTGGAAGCAATTCAAAAACTGCAGACTAATTGGAGAGGTGAGTTCTAGTGCACTCGATATTGTTCTCAAGGAAGCACAACCGTCTGCCAATACATATTGTATATGATGTGGAAGCTTTGGCAACGACTGAAGCCTCTGGCAATCCACCAAGGAGAGAAGGTTAAGTCTAGATAGTTGACTGATAGAATCTGGTAGGCTAACAAAGTTGTTTTCATCGAGGCTTAACTCTTCTAAAGAGAATAAAGAGCCAAAATCACTCGGGATTTCCAACAGGTTACAGTCGCTGACATCTAATTTTTTCAAAGAGGATAAACCTGCAAGAGGAGGCAACATCAAACCCATGCAACCAGACTTTCTTGTTGGCAACATCAACCATGACCTGAGGGAACAACTCCATGTTTTGGGAGGTCCCACTTTACATCCACGAAGTAATAATGTTTTAAGGTTCTTCAATTGAACAATGGATGATATGACAATTTGTTCTATAGCAGTCCCAGAGATATCTAGCTCCTCCAAAGGCTCGACTTCCTCCAAATTCAGGGGCAGTGTGTCTAGTTTCGAGTAGCCATTCAGATTAAGAATCTTAAGAGACTTCAAGCCACGGACGTCGCTTGGAAATACTACAAGATTTCCGCATTCATTCAAATTCAATACGATAAGCTTTCCAAGAGATCCAACCGATTTATGAACCTCAAGCAATTTTGTACAGCATTGAAGATCAAGCCTCTCAAGATTTGGAATCATTTCAAAGTCTGGGGTTTTGATGAGGTTATGGGAGAAACTGAGGTTAATGATTTTCAAGTATTCCATGGAATGCTGTAGGTAGAAACAAAAACGAAATTAATCAAAAACTAGCTTTCACCAACTTCATAATATATTTTTGAAGAAATTATGGAAATATTGTACCTTAATGTCCTTCCATATATACTCAATGTGGCTATAACACAAACTGAACTGAACAAGTCTCTGCGGATGGAAACTTGAAGGCAAAGACTTCAAAGGGTAGCCATGCCATTCAAGTAACCGTAACTCATTTGATAAGTATTCAAGGTCTTCAAAAAGGTGAACATCAACATCATTGATAATGAGGAGTCTAAGATTGCTCATGCCTAAGAAGGATTTACCATTAAGTTTCAAGTGAGTAATCTCCTCTCTATGACTGTCACTGTCAAGAATTATACCTTCAACAGATGGAGTTCCCTAATAAAAGAATAAACAAATTAAATACATACCTAATAAAAAGAAGTTACTTCATGAACCGTGATATTTAGGCATTTTATGAAATAATAATGTACAAATACCTATATTCAATTCTTTGAAAAATATCTTACCATATTTTTTCCCAACACTTGATAGACATCCACAAATAGCCGTAGTCTACTCCATTTGCAAGGCTCATCAGGGTGTTCTTCACGAACTATTTTCCAACCCATTTCTTGTATCAAATCATGCATCCAAATTTCCTTACCAAAAATAGTTATCAAAGATCTTTCTCTAAGAACTTTAAGTCCAATGTCTGGTTGAAAATTACAACTATTTAATATATCCATGACTCCAGCTTTGTCCTTCCTTTTAAAGAAAAATGCTATGTCTAGGAATATTTTCTTGTCTAATTTTTCCAGTGCATCATAACTAATTCGAAGTATTTTCATAATCTTTTCATTAGGAACTTTTCCTAATCTTTCCAATGCACCCTTCCATTCTTTGACACTTCTACCACAAAAAAATGATCCCAAAACTTTGAGAGCTAATGGAAGCCCATTCGCATAACGTACAGCATCCTTATCCGTTGTTTGTTGTATGTTTATAAAGGCTTTTAAACAGAAGAGGCTTTGAGCGTCATCATCATTAAATCCTTGGACCCTATACAGATTTTTTATTCTATGGCTTACCAGCACATGTTCATCTCTTGTCGTAACGACGATTCTACTCCCAGAACCAAACCAATCATTTTTTCCGACCAACTGTTGTAGCTGTTCTAATTGATCCACATCATCAAGAACAAGAAAGACCTTCTTCTTACATAGCCGCCTTCTAATCAAACTGATCCCATCGTAACCATTACATATATTTAAATTTTTTTCATCTAAGATCTGTTCAAGAAGCATTTGTTGTAAATGATCAACACCTCTTTTTTCAATGATTTCTCGAACATTGGCAAGAAAGCAACTACCTTCATACTTGTTTGAAAGTCTTTCATATACAACTCTAGCAATTGTAGTTTTACCTATTCCTCCCATCCCACAAATGCCAACAAAGGTTACTCTGTCATCCAATTCAAGTTCTAAAAGCTTATAAATCTCCCTCACACGAGACTCTATTCCAACATGCTGCTCCTCAAGGACACTCGGAAGAAGATTGATCAATCTTCTTGAAATATTGCCGACAATAACTTCGATCAAATTAGCTTCAGACCTATGAAGAAGAAGAATGGTAACCATGTAAAACCAAACAGGAAATAATTAATAAATTCTTCTTTGCATTATAAAGGTACTTTGAATTGTTCATCGAAACTCGAAAGCATTAACATATTTGTATGTTTGAACTTACGAAAAATCAAGGTAATTTATCTCAAAGCGTGCTCTCTGTTCAAGCCACCCAACATGGGAAAGCTTGTAAATATGTTAAAATTATGTCAAAATTAAAGATGCATTAGTGAAATTTTTCTCTGTAACCTAATCAGAGTTTTAATAAAAAGCAACAAAAATGCATATATAGTTTCAAAGCTTTAAATTTCAGAGATATATATAATGTTTACCCGTCTTTTAAATCCCATCCAGCTGTTTTGCCAACCCGTTCGAGAGTTGATCTCCACCTTTTTACCGTCCCCGGATTATCCTCGAAAACTTGTTCATGTTTGTCAAAGGCTGTCTTGAAATCTCCTGTCTGTTTCCGTACATCCGATGGATCTACCTTGTAAAAAACCGGAAACACAGTATGTTCCTGTGAGCCCATGCACTCAACAATCTTTGAAAGTTCATCCAAACACCATGTAGAAGAAGCATAGTTTTCCGATAAAATTACAATCGAAAACCTTGATTCTTCAATGGCTTCCAAGAGTTCCGATGAAATCTCCTTCCCTCTCTCAAGCCTTTCATCATCTCTAAATGTGTAAATTCCTTTCCGTTTCAAAGCAGTGTAGAGATGGCTTGTGAAGCCGTTCCGAGTATCTTCACCTCTAAAACTCAAGAACACATCGTATTTCCACCGAATATTGCTACTAGAAGCAAAAGCTGAAGAGGATTTTTGTCTCTTAGAAGGCGATGATGAAGACTCATCAT
Organism: Acer yangbiense; assembly: GCA_008009225.1. Taxonomy (NCBI): domain Eukaryota; kingdom Viridiplantae; phylum Streptophyta; class Magnoliopsida; order Sapindales; family Sapindaceae; genus Acer; species Acer yangbiense. The sequence goes on along the minus strand of CM017764.1, from coordinate 52,828,169 downwards.
CAGTGGCTCGTTTGTTGCCACTGAATTTCCTCTGAATATTGCTACCAGAAGCAGAAGAAGAAGAAGATTTAATGGAAGCTGCCATTGAAGGGTTAATAGCTTGTCTGTTCCCAGAAGCAGAGAAGAATGGAAGCCTTAGTAAAGGGGTTGACATTAGTTTGTTTGTTCCCAGAAGCAGAGAAGAAGAAGATCCAGGAAGACAACACATAATTTCCAAGAAATTTTCAAAGGCTGCAATTAGGGTTATGAGAGATCATTTCTTGGAACCTCATAAAAGTAGGGAAAGATAAAAAGGTTGAAGCGTGTGGAGCCCCATATAATCAATGCAATTTTCTTTTAATTTTCAGTGTTTAGGAGACGACCAAGGAAGTACGGATACTCCATTTGGTGGAGGTAACTCGTATCGAACTCGTATCCAGTTCGGATACTCCCCATACTCCAGGATACGTATCCGATATGTCAAATGGCGTATCCGTTGACTTTTTCATAAGTTTGACTGGCGGATACTTGGCGGATAATTGACGGATACTTGGCGGATACTTAGAGGATACTTGGAGGATACGTTTGGGGCAATATTATAATTATTTTAGTATAAAACGGGGTCAAATTATAATTTCAAAATATTAGGGGTCAAAACGATATTGTAAGGAAATTTTGTCTTTGATTCCATTGACATGGAGAATGCCGGGATACTTGAGATTGTAAACCTTTCTCTTGATGAACCAGAGTTAGATGCCTAATTATTTAGATCATCTAACAATGTGAATGATGACAATGAAGTTAATTAGGAATTTAAAATATGTTTTATGAGTTTTTGTTTTTTAATGTATTATTTGGATTTTATAATATATTATGGTTTATGTGACATATGGTTTATTTGGATTTTGTAATATGTTTGACTTATGTAACATTTTTTATTTGGATCCTGTAATATGTTAGATTATTATGACTTATGTAGTTGTATTATCAGTCTTTTTATTGTCAGTTCATCCTGATAATAAATATATCAGGACGAAGAATGTTGACCACGGATTATGAAGAAGTTTTGACAAGTGCATACATTTTGAGTCAAAATATGTAAATCTAGTGGTTCACATTATTCGTTCTGATATATTTATTGTCAGGACAAACTGATAATATAAAATCTAGTTATGTTATGTAGTTATGTGACATGTTTTATTTGGATTATGAATATGTTTTGATTTTGAATGAATTATCAAATATTTTTTTAAATATTTTTTTTAAATATAAATATATATTATTTTAATTGTCGTATCCTGCCGTATCCGTATCCTAGTTTTTAAAGATTTGCCGTATCCCCGTATCGTGCCGTATCCGTATCCCGTATCCGTATCCGTATCCGTATCCATATCCGTATCCGTATCCGTATCCGTGCTACCTAGGAGACGACTAGATCACTAGAACAGTAGAACCTACCATTTTACTTGTTAATTCTTTGCAATTAAAAAGTTCAAGCAATATAAGTCACTATTATATATTAAAAAGTTCTTCTCAGACCAATTTATAATCAATGAAATTTTAATTTTCAGTGATTTTTTTTACTTCTCAGGATATAGGGAATTACTAGAACCTACGATAACATGATTTATGTACGAGGGGATACCATTTTTTTATTGATTTTATTTAAATAAAAAGTTCCAGTAATATAAGTCACTGTTATATATTAATGTTCTTCTCAGAGCATTTTATATATATATTAATACAATCCATTTTCTTTCAGTATTCTTACATAAGAAATGGTATATTTCATTGATTTTTTTTTTTTTTTTCCATCGGTTAAAACTTAAAAGTCTCATCAAATTAGATTAGGACTTGAATGCAATTTTGAAACAAAGAGGGCCTGAGCTGAGAGATCAATTATTGGAGCCTCACGCATGGTCCATTAAAGCCTGAACTCTGAAAGATGTCATTATAGAGTTGCTCGGGTGTATAAACAAGTCAGCCGAGGGAGAGTACAGTGTTGATTTTTTTTTTAATTCTCAGGATTTAGAGGATGACTAAAACCTACAATAACATGATTTATGTACGAGGGGTATACCGTTTTACTTATTGATCCAGTAAAAAGTTCCAGTAATATAAGTCACTGTTTTATATTAATGGTTTTTTTTTTTTTTATTGGAATACAACAACAACAACAAGAATGCAACAAACGGATTACAGAATCAGGACATGATTACAACAATAAATGGGACCCATCGAGAATCAACTTCCAAGCACAGCCCAGACCGGAGCTCCCACGGACGGGACAACCCCCCACACAAAGTGGGACAATACCCATGTTTTTAAATGGGCCAAGGAAAATTTGCATAATTCAATGCACACACTAGGTCTTGAACCTTGGTGGTGGGGGTTCTAAAGGAATGCCCACCACTATGGCAAGAGACCATGTATTATATTATATTATATTAATGTTCTTATCAGACCATTTTTTTAATATATTTTTTTTTAATACAATCCATTTTCTTTCGGTATTCAACACAAATTTCCATGAAATTTTCAAAGGCTGCAATTAGGAAAAAAAAGTAGGAAAAAGAAAGGAGAAAGACAAAAAAAAAAGGTTAAAGCGTGTGGAGCCCATATAATCAATGCAATTTTCTTTTTATTTTCAGTGATTTTTATTTTTAATTCTCAGACCATTTTTTTAATTTTTAATTTTTTATACAATCCATGTTCTTTCAGTATTTTTCATGAGAAATGGTATATTTCATTGAATTTTATTTTATCGGTTAAAACTTAAAAGTCTCGTCAAATTAGATTAGGACTTGAATGCAATTTTGAAACAAAGAGGGGCCTGAGCTGATAGATCAAATTATTGGAGCCTCACGAGTCACGCATGGTCCATTACAGCATGAACTCGGTCCCATAAACAATGCAATTTTCGATGTATGTTTTGTTTTCTCCGTTTCGACAAATTATCTTGGCAATTTTCACATTTTTTCTTTTTTGTCCTCCTAACAGTTGGTGGGTAACTTTAAAACTTGTAGGGAGCGTTTGGATTCATTTTTAAAAACTGTTTTATGTTTTCAAAAACAAAAAACAACTTAAAAATTGTTTAGCTAGGGCTCGTCCTGCAAGCCGTTTTTTGTTTTTGTTTTTCGAAAAGAAAAATAAAAATGAAAACAGTGTTTTTTGTTTCATTTTTGAATTCCGAATACGCGTCTGGTAGCATTTATTGGAATCCATATTTTGAAAATAAAAACGGAAAAAACGCGTCTGGTAGGATAAATCGCAAACTTTCGAAAATTGAAATTAATATAAACAAATTAATTAAAATAATTAACCATTTTTTAAATATAATTAATAAATTAACACAAAACCCTTATCAGTGGAAGAGGAAGAGGAAGAAGAAGAAGAAGAAGAGGAGGAGGAGGAGGAGGAGGAGGAGGAAGACCAGATCGGTGACGGCAAGAGGGATCGGCGGCAATCGGCGATTGGCGAGAGGCGAAGGAGGAGGAGGAAGAGGAAGAGGAAGAAGAAGAGGAGGAGATCGGCGACGGCAAGAGGAAGAAGAAGATCGGCGACGGCAAGACCAGACCAGGTCGATCGGCGACGGCAAGACTAGACCAGACCAGACCAGACCAGACCAGATCGGCGACGGCTAGATCAGACCAGGTCGATCGCGAGCGAAGGAGGAAGAGGAAGAAGAAGAAGAAGAAGACGGCGCGATCGGCGGAGGAGAAGGAGGAAGAGGAGGAAGAAGAACAAGAAGAAGAAGAAGAAGACGGCGGCGAGCGGTGAGCGGCGGAGAAGGGGATGATCGGCCGACGGCGGTGAGGAGATCGGAGATGAAGGAGGAAGAAAGAGATGGAGTTGAGGAAGAAGAAGAAGAAGAAGATGGGATCTGGTGGGATGAGAAAAAAGAAAAAAAAAAATATTATTAATGATGTGGGACCCATTTCAAATGAAAAACAAAAACAAATTCAATAAAAACAAGTTTTTTTTGTTTTTCAAAATTTCCACTATTAACACTTGACTTTGTTTTTGTTTTTGTTTTTGATTTCTGAAAATAAAATGAAAAACGGTTACAGGACGCGAATTCGAAATCATTTTTGGAAAATAAAAACGAAAACAGGCTGAAAACAGTCTGCAGGACGGGGCCTAAACGTTTTATAAAATGTGTTTTTGAAAATAAAAAACTACTTTTTAAAAGTTATAACTAAAAAATTGAAAACAACTTTTTATCGTTTTTCACTGTTTTCAAAACATCTTTTCAAAACAAATCATAATTTTTCCTTCTAAACAATTATTTTATCCATTTTAAAAATAACACTAAACACATTTATATCGTTTTCCGTTTATGAAAACTACTTTTAAAAAATGTTACCAAACACAATTATGTTCTTAAAAACACCATTTTTAAAACTTAATTTTTATTTTTAAAAATAGTTTTTTTTTTAAATCATTTTAAAAATGATACCAAACGCGCTCATTTTTACCGATAACCAAACAAAATTATAGAAGTCACATGGTTGGTTATGGACTTATGGACTTATGGTTGACAATTTAATAATTTTAAATTAACATGAGGACATGACTTTGACTGTTGAATATATTTGTTAACTATAATCGCCTAATCGGTATTGATGGTCTGTGTTGGGTTTGTGTAAATTTGATATATCAATAATTTTATTTTATTTTTTAAACGCCAGATGGGGCTATAGGCTACGGCTTCCACAATCATTTCGCCCCTGAAAGGATTTAAATTAGTTGTCAAATTTTGATGTCCCAATTTGTGTCCAATCAACCAAATTGGGATATGTGTGCACATTTATGGAAGAAATTGAAACAAAATAATTAAATATACACACATGTCCTAATTTGGTTGGTTGATATCCCAATTTGGTTGGTTGGTTGAATACAAATTAGGACACCAAAATTTGACAGCTGATCTGAGTTCCCCCTGGAATTTAGTATGAGGGGTATACCGTTTTACTTATTCATCTATTTAAATAATAAGTCACTATTATATATTAATGTAGCTGTGAGCCTCATCAGACCAATCAGGTTGCCCATTCTTTTGCTAGGAATGCAATTTTCGTTTTATGTTTTGTTTTCTTTGTTTCGTCAAACATTTCTTTGGCCCTGTTTGGGAGAGCTTTTAAGGGGCCTGGAAGCTCTTTTGAGATCCAAAAGCAGCTTTTGTAGCTGTTTGGATAAAACAAGAGAAGAGCTTCTTGACCTTGGAAGCTCTTTTACAAGAAGCACCAGCATAGGTGCAGCACCAGCATAGGTGCAGCACCAGCATAGGTGCTTCTCTTGGAAGGGCTTCTAGGTAGACCTGGCACGGTTCCGGTTGGAACCGTCGGAACCGGCCGGAACCGGAACCGGAACCGGAACCGAAAAAACCGAAACCGGATCGGAACCTGTTTTCCGGTTCCGGTTCTTGAACCGGAACCTGAACCGGCGGAGACCGGTTTCGGTTCCGGTTCAAGAGTTTGGTCGAACCGGCGGTTCGAACCGGATTCGAACCGGCGGTTCCGGTTCCGGTTCGAACCGCCGGTTCGCACAATAATTTTTTTTTTTTTTTTTTTTTCTATAAATACCACCCCCTTTCATTTTTCCTCACACCAATTTCTTCTGAATTCTCTAATTCTAATTTCTCTCCAATGAGAGAATATAAAAAATTTGCCTTAAAAAAAAAAAATTGCGGTAAAATATTTTTATATATGCCTTAAACTTTGAAAGGCCATAACTTTGTGCTCGGATGTCCGAATCAGGTAATTTTTTTTTTGAAATCACATAGAACGATGCAAGGAATGCGATGGGAGCAAGCCAAATGGCTTGTGCCCACTTTTCGAGCCCTAAAAACCCCTTTTTCATCAAAAAAAAAGTATTTTTAAGTGTTGTGTTTATTTCGAACCTCGTTTAAACCTAGTAAGAAACCTTTTCCTCCCGATCCCACACCACATCTGTGCCCGTCTTGGTCCGGAGAATTACTTTAACATCAGGCCTTGTGTAAATGGACACGTTTTTAAAAAATCCTTTATACTACTTATAGTTTTTGTTTGAAATATTATACAAGTATTGAATGTGGCTTTAGTGGCTAGTTTAGTTTATGTTTTTCTTTTGCAACCATGGTTCAAGCATCCATAAGAACCCATAAATTGTCATTTGTAATTTTATTTTATAATTTAATTTAATTTTGTAATTTAATTTAATTTTGTAATTTGTCATTTATATATTTTATTTTATTAGAGAAGTTTTTTTTTTTTTTTTTTTTTTGTAAAAAAAAAAAAAAAAAAAAGGTTCCAATGGAACCGGAACCGGCATATAGCGGTTCCGGTTCCGGTTCCATCAAACCGCGGAACCGGAACCGTGTCACCGTTCTAGGAAGCCAAATGAACAGTTAAATGAAACTTTTATATTGCCAAGTTTACCCTTATTGGTATAAATAACAAACAAATAATTCCATTTGTATCCTGAATCCAATTCCAATTGAAACCTCACCATCTCTCTCATCTCTCTCGTCCAATCTCATCTCTCTCACTCAGTCAACAAAATCAAACCTAAAAACCAAACATCAATCTCTGAAACGCCATCATCCACAGACCCTCGCCGCCACAAAACCCCACAAATCCAGCTTCCCTCGCCAGTGAGATTGATTAGGAGTTGGGTTTGAATCACGGCGGCGGGTTGATTCCGTCGATTCGAAGCTGATGTGAATCGCGGCGACGGCAGATCGATTCCGTCTGAATCGCGACGACGGATCGATTCTGATGGGTTAGATCACGAAGAGAGAGAGAGAGAGAGTGTTTGGGTTTTGTTTGTGGTGGTTCGATTTTGGTGATGAGAGGGTTTTCTGGTTTGGGCGATTTTGGTTGTGGAAGGGGTTTCTGGGTCGAATGGGCAGCGGAGATGGGTTCGACGGCGAACTTGGGTTGGGCGGTGCTGGGTTCTGTGACGGCTGTTTGGTGGATTTGGTGGTGGTGTTGTGCTTTTTGTGGTGGCTCAATTTTAGTTCTAGGTTGTGTGGATTTGGCTGCCAAAGAACAGAAGAAGGTTGAATCACGCAAATGAGACTGATCCTAGAAATTATCTTCATCCCAAACAAGTTGTTCTGTCATTAAGACTAGAAATATTTTTCATTATAGTATCATTAGTTGTCGAATTAAAATCTAGGACTTCTATTGTGCGAACAAATTATTGGTCTTCCTTTTTGCTTACTTTGAATCTTTGATAGTTCTATTGGCTATTTTGAAGCAAATGTTAATACTGTTTTACCAAATCTGTGACTTGTATGGATAAGATTGTTGGCAAAAAAAAAGGTTCTAGATTTCTGGAAATGAATTTGGTTGAATCTGGGTTTGTATGAATATGTTGAATCTAATTTATTATTATTATTTTTATTTTTTTATTAATCTGATGGTTTTTTTTTTACCAATTTAATTGTTTTATTTAAAAATATTATAAAGAAATGAAAACGATATTACCCTAAAAAATATGATAAAAGAACTAAATTCATGGAGATGGTAATATGATTAAAAGAATGTTATATCATCCCAAGTGAAATAAACTTTTATTTTAAAAAATGTATCTATATTATTTATTCCATTTCAGATAAAAATGTTAAATTATAGTTATAAGTGATTTTAATTAATTCAACCAAACATACTCTAAAGCTCTTTTTCAAGGGTAAAAATGTCATATTATAATTAGTAGAGATTTTAAAATTTTACAACCAAACAGTCTTAAAAGCTCTTCCTGATACAAAAGCTCATTTGAATTATACTATCCAAACAGCAATTGAAAAGCTCAGGCTTTTACTTCTCTTCTTCTACTGTAAATAGTCAAAAGTAAAAGTTATCCCAAACGGGCCCTTTATCTCTTATCAATTACCACTTTTTCTTTAACAGTTAATAGTGACTTGAGTAGATAACTTTAAAACTGTTAACTTTTCACCGATAACCAAGCAAAATTATAGAAGTCAAAAGAAAATGTGAAAACACAGAAAGGATTTAGAAAAATAGCAAATTCCAGTATTTGTCCCTTGAATCATCTTTATGAAGTTTAAAACCATATCTTCTTTCGAAATAATAATTTTTTTAACTTCATTTTTTAAAACAGACACTTCATTCTAAAAAATTAAATTAAAAAAAAAAACTCCCCTTGTGAACGGAGTTACAGATATTGGGAGCACTTTACCCTTTAGTGGGCCAACCCGGTACGAGCCCGGATTAGTCGGGGTGTGGTCTAGGCTAATTGCACCATATCGTGGATCCGCCTCACCCGGAAACCGGATGGTGTAAACCAAAAAAAAATTTTAAAAAATTCTAAAGATATATTTTTTAAAACACTCTATTTTATTTTAATATTACCCGTTTAGACTTTAGAATATTTAAAATGGGAAATTGAAAAGAGATATGAAGTAATAAAAAAAAAAAAAAAAAAACTGAACAAAAGTGATGAGATCAAAACAATAAAAAAACTGTTTTAGAGATTAATATGTGAAAATAGAAAAAGAATATTTGTTTTTCTCTTTTGGATTTGGAAATTGCTTGGGTACTGACCAATCAGTACTCAAGGTGCTGACCCCACCAATAGGGTGTTGCCACGTGGTTTTTTTCTTTTAGTTTTTTACATTTATCTCCTTATATTCTTTATAAATCCCAAGGTATTAACCATTGGATTTTAGGGAAGACTTGGAGTACCTTGTGTATTAACAATTGTCCACTAACCAATTTTTCTTTTTTCTTTTTTAAAAAATAAAAATTTTATGTTTGCTTTTTTAATCTCTTTGCACCAAAGTGACCGACACTCGTTTTATTATTTGTTTTGTGGTGACACATCCACAGGTGCACACACCTTTGATTAATTTGTGGTCTTGGACTGTTATGAGAAATGGGTTAGGACTTGAATTGGACTTTTTATTATGGGCCTTCGAATTGAATCTTTGACTCTCTACTTGGATCTTTAAATATTCCACTTCTTGGAAGACCCACGTGAAAAATCAGGCAGTGACTGTTTGATTTTTGGATGTGTACTCATACGAGATGAAAAAAACCAAGCATGGGATAAGTTGTCTTATTTTGTTATATCTCTTAGAAAATGCGTAACATTAGTCAAATGGACCAGCAACAGAATACTATTTCCTGACCAGAAACGGTTAATTAATCGAATTTTCACTGATTTAGTTCCTTCAAATAGTTCTCTAAGTGCAGTATAAAGCAACAAGAAAACATAACATCTCACCTCTAAATCTCTAATTATCGTTTTTGATCAAAAGTGTAGAAGGCAAAACGGCCCTTATGAGCAGCAAGCAATGATGCACCACTGACTTGATTTGCTGTCCGTCCGATGAAAAACGAATCCTTTTTATCTTTTACAACCATTAATTTTATTTTCATTGCTTAAGCAATTTAATCTTTAACTTTAGAGAGACGATATTTGCACCCTTTTGAACACCTCCAAATTAGTATATTTTTAAATTTTCAATATTGACCTTAAGTATCATCATTAAAATAATTATAAATACTCTCTGTATATTTATATTATTACAATTTATATAATATTTGAGTTAATATTAAAAATCTCCCCTCACATTTGAATTATTATTGAATGTATAGTTATAAATACTTTTATTTTAGAAACCTCCCCTGTGAACTAACACCGTTAACATTCCGTTTGTGTTGACTGAGTTTGACTATTAAAAAGTCTAAAATGTCCCTATTTAATCTTCAATACAACTTGAGTTTGAATATTTTTGTTTTCATTTGTAATTTTGTTATTTTTAGGGATAAAATTGTCTACAAAATAACTTCTTCTTTGCAAGTTGACATTCCTGCCTTTTTGATGATAATTTTATTAATTTTTATTTGGTAAACGTATGAGGGTATAATGGTCAATTCATACAATTGAAGCTTAAATAGAGACCTTTTAGACTTTTTAACGGTCAATTTCAGTCAATACAAACGGAATCGTAACGGTGTTAGTCCATAGGAGATGTTTCTTAAATAAAAACATTTGTAACTATACATCCAATAATAGTTCAAATGTGAGGGGAGGTTTTAATATAACCCATAATATTTTGAATATTTTAACAAACATGTATTATATATAGATATATTTTTATCAAGATATTAACTATTTATTAATTAAAAACTTAAAAAGTAATTATAAAAAATTAAAAATATAAAATAACTGTATTAATAATTAAAGTTAGTAATTGAAAATCAATGACATCTAATTAAAAATCTAAGGTAGAATAAAAATTAAATAAAATTAAACAAAATTTAACTTAATTACTTTAATTGGGCCCTTGATTAAAATCAGCTTTTCATTCTCTTTAAAAAAATAAAAATAAAAATAAAAATAAAAATAAAAATTGGGCCCGGGGCGGTTGCAGCTGGGGCACAGGGCCCAATATCAAGCTATTTAAATTATAATTAAAAAAAGCGCTTAAAATTGAAGCAACACAACGGTCATATTATCCTATAAATTGTAATTAGAGAGAGAGAGAGAGAGAGAACATGGATTGCAGATCTTCTTCTTCTTCAAATCGGGTGTTTTTTCAATTTTTGTGTGTGTATGTTTCTTTCTTTTGCATCAAGAAAAAAAATGTAAACCGTTGGATTTAAAAGCCAGTCGGTGTCTTGGTGTTAGAAATCTGAAAAATCAAACTGGTCTTGTCTAGTCTTCTCTCTTTTTCCATCTTTCTTTTTGTTGAGTAATTAATGGAATCGGCATCGGTCTTCTTCTTGGGCAAATATGGTCTTTGATTTTCAAGAAAAACGCAGATGCACTCAACAATTCCTTTTGTTTTATGGTAAGGTTTTTTGTTTTTCTTCTTGAATTGATTTTCTTTTTCTTGATTGTTGAATGAATCTTGTTCATTTTCTGAGTTTAAATATTGAACTTTGAAGTTTCGGGGGTCTTACCTTTTCTTTCTTGATTGTTGAATCTTGTTCATTTTCTAAGTTGAAATTAATTACCACTCAGTTTAAGACAATTTTGATTTCTTGACTTTCTTGATGCCTTTATTTTGAATCTGTCTAGTTTAATTCTTTTTAAGACAATTACCATTCAGTTGTCTTAATTTGTTGGTAGAGCAATGCCAAGTTTTCACATTTATTATCAAGTTGTGTTCTTTACATGTTTTCCTGTAATATTCGTTGTATTTTTATTTTTATTATTTATTTTTTCTTTTGGGTCTTTACTGTTAAGAACACTACGTCTCAATGAAATGTCTGTTCTTTGTTAAGCATATCCTTGTAGTTGAATACTTACAGTAAGCTAGCTGCTTCAGGAATTATTGACTAACAATATGCAAGTGTAGCTATGCGATTATTTTCCTCTGCAGTTGGATATCTGTAAGCTTTGGATGTTTGAATGTTTTAGCTTTAAGCTTTATCTTGTTTAAGTTATAGAATGCTTTGGTTATAATGTTTTGCATCTTTTTTCATCTTAACCTAAAACATGTCCCAGTACTTTGCTGCTGTTATTATATATTATTATATCTTTTTTTTTTTAAAGAATTATTATTACATTCTTATTTTATTTTGTTAGTGCTTACTGCTTAACTAAAAGGGCTGGACCAATTTCAACTTATGTGCAAGACGAAGGACATCTATTTTCCTTATATTCAGGATTGTTTGCATCAAATAATAAGATTCAGTTATATTATGTTGCAAATTTATTTTTCAATGTAAGTCTAACACTCTAGCATGCAAATCATTTAGATATTTAAGAATTATTATGTTTGATGCTTTATCTCGTTGATGTGCAGTGTGATGAAGTTTCCAAAACAGGGAAGACTCTACAGGACCAATTGTGTTCTAGGTTTAATGTTACTTTTATGCAACATGCAAATTTCTTGTTATTAATTTCTATAAATCAGATTTTGGTAGTTTTGATAAGGAGTTTTGTGCGTTGCAGGTAAATGGTGTCGATCTAGATAGGGAGGCTGCTATAACCAATTTAAATAAATAAATAAATAAACTTGACTAAGCTATTGATGCAAACTGCAGTTGGTTTAGCCACATCACTTTTGTAAAAAAAAATTACCTTATAGAAACACTTACATCAACGCCTATTTAAAAGAATTTTGTTAAGTGATGCTTCATGTCCTAGGTTTTGATTCTAAAATTGATAAGAGAGATCTGATCTCTATTGTGTAAGTTTCTGAAGGATATAATTCCCCGGTACATTACAACAGAACTGTAATGCGAGTAGATAAACTTATCAAGCTTTTTTGTTTGCTTTGGTATATGTAGCTAATACTTTGGCTGCGTATTTAAATGCCTCTAGTACTTGTATCTGACAGCACATGGTAACTCCTACCACTAATGCAAATTGATACTGAAGGAGGGGGTATGGCTTCTTAATTTTATTCTCCATTTTTTATTCTTATATGTACAAGGCCATTAAAAGTCCATCCTCTATATATAAAAATAATATCTGCAGGTACTTAAATGTTGTACTGCTGATTCTCTACCGGAAGATGTAGTTTTCGAAATTGTTAGTTCTAGGGGTGACAATATGACATTGATATAACTGTTCTGACTAGAATTTCAGCGATTATAGCATTCTATACCGGAGATGTAGTTTTCGACATTGATTATAGCATTCTATATTGCAATCATTGAACTCTTGTATACACAAGAGAGATATGTGAAATATATATAGAAGAGGAAGAAAATAGGTTTAAAACCTTTATTTGTGATCTTATAAAATCAAATGGTTATTGTGTGGTGGCTGCTTCTGTTTGCTTAGGAGCCTAATTAGTAAATTGTTTGTTCGGGTGTTTATGGAATGCCTAGGTTACTTTCTTTTATGGAACTATAGATTTAATTTCATTTGAGATTTCTTCGAAACATTATGTTACTAATTGATGGTATGACCTTGTGTTTTCTTTTTTGTTTTAATTTTCTTTGATTAGGCACACAGTTTAGGTGTGACCTTTGAATTGTTTATCCTAATTTATTGGCACTTTTGGGCGATTATGTCAACAAAGAAGACCATCTAATTTATCAGAATTGGTGCAATAATCGGCCTGGAAATTTCATACGCTGGTTCTCAGAATATGATCAGGTAAGAAAATTTTTTAGACACGTTTTTTATAAATTGGACCCTAAACTTGTTTTTTTTTTTTTTTTTTAATTTAAAAAAAAAAATTGGGCTTTAGACTTGGGTTTTTTTTAATAAATTGGACCTTAAACTTGTCTTTTTTAAAAAAAAAAAATAATAAATTGGGCCATAATACTACTGTTAGTCCAAGTGAAATACACTGTTCAGCATATCATTTATATCAGATACTAAGTAGTTTGGCCTGAACCGATGGAATTTTGTATCAGTCCATCGGTTATATCACATAAATCCAAATGGATGATTAATTACAAAATTCAAGCATGATCAAAGCTGTTATTTGTTGGCCTGAGAAGTGTTATATGGTTGTGTAAAACCAGTGAAAATCATACTACATTCTCTGTAACTTTTCATAATTATCTAATCGGTGACTCTAGAATCCATAAACTAACAAGCTATAGATGCCTTACTGCTATAACTAACATTCCTAAGATAACCGTTCGATTAAGACCAAAGTGTTGGAATCCTAGGAGTGCCATTTGGATGATTCCTAATTTATCTTGTAGCACTGACAATCCTATTGAAAATCATATTTCGTATAGTGTTGTGTCTAGTTCGTTTCAGGGGTTTCTTGGGCAACTTGATTCTAATTTGGTTCCAATGTCTATTGGAGAGGCATTGTTGAGTTATGAATGGATCATTGCTATGCAAGATGAGATGGGGGCATTACAAACTAATCATACTTGGGATTTGGTTGCTCTCTCTAAGGGGGAGAAAACGGTGGGGTGTCGATGGGTGTTTAATGTCAAACATAATGCTGATGGGACCATCAACCGATATAAAGCCCGCCTTGTCGCTAAGGGTTTTACTCGGGTTCCTAGGAAGGATTTCGCTTCCACTTTTGCTCATGTTGCTAAGCTTACTTCTATTCGACTTCTTATCTCTCTCGCTGCTTCACATTCTTGGCCCTTACATCAGATGGATGTCAAGAATGCCTTTTTGAATGGTGACTTGGATGAAGTTATTTATATGGATCCTCCTCCGGGTTTTCGGGTTGAGGGGGAGTATACAGGAAAGGTTTGTTGTCTGAGGAAGTCGATGTATGGTTTGAAATAGTCTCCTAGAGCTTGGTTTGCTTGGTTTAGTGATGTTGTCCTTGGTTTGGGTTTTCTGAGATGTCATTCTGATCATACTTGCTTTGTTAGGTGTAATTCCGAAGGACAGTGTGTGCTTTTATCTGTCTACGTTGACGATATTATTTTGACTGGTAATGATAATTTAGGGATTTCCCAAGTGAAGAAAGATCTCAGCTATGTTTTCGACATCAAAGATTTGGGAGGTTTGAAGTATTTTTTAGGGATAGAGGTTACCCGTTCTAGATTTGGTATTTCCCTCTCCTAACGGAAATATACTTTGGACCTTCTGAGTGATACTGGGATGACAGGGTGTAGTCCTGCTTCCGCTCCGATAGATCCGAATATGAAGTTGTCAGTTGAGTTTGATGATCTTTTTCCCGATCCATTTGTTTATTAGAGGTTGGTTGAGAGACTTATCTACCTAACCAATACTAGACCTGATTTGGCCTTCGCTATCAGCTTGGTGAGTCAGTTTATGCATGCTCCCTGTACCTCCCATATGGATACAGTCTATCACATTATAAGATACTTGAAGTCTTGTCTGGGTCTTGGTCTCTTTTATGACTTGAACAATACTCTTGATATCTCATGTTTTATTGATGCTGACTATGCTGGATCTAAGACCGATAGGAGATCTACCTTTGGATTCTGCTCCTTTTATGGGAACCACCTCCTTTCTTGGAAAAGTAAGAAACAGTCTGTGGTTTCCTGATCTTCAGCAGAGGCTGAGTACAGAGCTATGGCCCAGGGAACATGTGAGATCATATGGCTCTAATCCATCCTTAGGGAGCTTGGCTTTCCTGCTTGTTTGCCTTTGACTTTGTACTGTGACAACAAGTCGACTATCATGCTAGCTTCTGATTCTGTTTTGCATGAGAGGACCAAGCATATTGAGGTTGATGTTCACTTCATTCGGTAGAAAGTTAGATCCGGAGTTGTTTTTCCCAAGTTTGTGCCATCATCCGAACATACGGCTGATGCACTTACGAAACCTGTGGGGCCATCTCTTCTTAAGTCTACTATTCGCAAGTTGAGCATGATCAATATCTTTGCTTCAGCTTGAGGGGGAGTGTTGGATTGTATATTGTATATTGTACGGTATTAGTTTATTAGTTAGGGTAATTATTGTCTTTTCTTCTTTGTATACAACAAAATATATTTTCCCCAAAACTTCTGTACTGAGCATCAATAATAACGATATGCATACAAGAAATGGTCAGAAATACCAACAACTAAATGACTAATCAATTGAATATATAAAATCAAAAAGGTTTGTCAAACTATGTATGTTATTCAGCAAGACCAAAGCTTCATGGACAAAACTATGTGCACAGAAAACATACAAATCAAAACAAGAATATAATGAATATAATAATATACTGAGTTGTTGTGTAAAAAATTACAACCAACGAAACATGGCCTTAAGCAAGAGAAGATGATGATGCCAATTGAGGACATGGAAAAAGAAGAGCCTTCTCTAACTCTTCAGGCAGCGGTCTTCTAACCAACGAAACGACATACTCGAAACATTATACTATCACATGGCACTGTGATAGCTCCACGGCTTGGGAGACCATATTCTTCCTCTGTAATTCTCAACAGCTCAATGAAGAGATTTCTGCTTAGATATCAGTTGTGTACACAACAAAGTGGCCTTTTTCAACCACTGATCCATCCAGACTCTCATCACTTTCTGGATATGAGATTCTTCTACACTTCACAGCAGCCATTCTCTGTCACTTCCTTGCCAATTCGACGAATCTTTTTAATTTTATCTTGGTAATGAAATTCTTTCAACTCTCCCCATGGTAGCCTGCCTCTGCCGCTTCCTCACATACCGATGAGTTTCTTCGCATTGATCATGCTGCCTATCACAGTACGTTAAGTAACAATTAATGATTTAGATCAAGATGAGTACAAGATAATATTGGGATTCTAAGCCCTGAAATGGTGCTTTCAATGTTGTTTAGAAGTAACAGAAGAGGTATTTATACATGCTAAAAGGGTTAAAAAATAAAATAAAATCGATGAGAGTTATGGATGTAAGTCATAGAAACAAGAAACAATGGCATTGATAGCAACTAAATATGATAATTACATTCTAACTACCCAAACAAGAATATCAGATCAAAGAGATGGCAATGATCATCATAAGAGTAATTTCTCACAATTGTGTAATGTTTCTTACTTCTTATAAAGGGGAAAATTCATATATAACCAAACATGGTTACAAAAAATGTAACCCTTTGATTCGAACATTTATGAGTAAAATGCACTCAGTCAATTCAAGGAGACAACAATTCATGACAGAACAATATTTCATTTGAATTTACAAAACAACATATCACAAAAATTGTGTATAATTTTTCTACAGACACTATTCTAAAGAGTAATTACAAGAGAAGATGATGATGCCAATTGGTGACATACTGACATGTTGCTATGGAAGTGATCAAAGGGTTCTCTAATCCTTCAGAAATCCGTACTCCTGGACCAACAAAACGACATACTCAATCATTGTACTACAGGTAGGCCACTGTCTGATTGGTGGTTGGGATATTGGGCATATGTCTAATTTCTGTTATGCCACAGTCACTGCAAAACCAAAGCAATGACACTCTTGAGCCCAGTGAATGTTTGCCTGAAAAGTCTTATATGGTTTGTGTAAAACCAGTGAAAATCATTATACATTCTCTGTAACTTTCCATACGTATCTGATTAGCTACTCTAGAATCCAGACCAAACTCTTCCTCTACATTCTCAAGAGCTCAATGAAGACATTTATGCTAAGACATTCCAAGGGAACCATGAACCTTTTTTCCATCATTTGTGTACACAAAAAAGTTGCCTTTCTTAGCAACTGATTGATCCTGATTCTCATCACTTCCAGAATATGAGATTCAGCTCCGCTTTGCAACAGCCATTCTCTGCCACTTCCTCGTCAATTCGATGAGTCTTTTTGGATTGATCTTGATCCTTATCATGATTGAAACTTAGAATGATGATTTGATCAAGCTTACAAGTTACAACTATGAGTTATAAGAGATCTTGGTTTTGTGTTATGCAGAAGCCAATGTTGAGTTGTGGTATATATATTCATGAGAATAAGACAGCATCACTAAGTGGTGTCTTCTTTATGTTGTGGTGATTGGAAGTAAGGCCTTGGGATAATCAAATCAGAAAGGTGGTTGGTGGGATATTGGGCATATGTTTCATTATTGTTAACCATCATCAACACCACAGATAGATCACTGTCACATGTTGGTTATGTATTTGTTTCCATCTACCAGAGCAATGCATAACATTTTAAGCGTTTAATTTTTTTGCAAATTCACAATAAAAGCTCACAATCAACGCATAAAGATTTTAACGCCCTAAATGGAATCTACGTGAGCATATTTTAAGCTTCAACAGTGTTCCTCTTACACTACATTTGCATAATAATATACGATGTACAATACTAGAGACCAATGTTGTAGAAAGCGCTAGGCGCTAGTCGGGCGGAGACCCCCCGCCTAGCGCCTAGGCCGCTTAGTCGGGGACTAGGCGGGGACTAGGCGGCCGGCCTGCTGGAGGCTGATCGGCAGTCAGCCGGAAATTTTTTTTATAGTTTTTTTTAATATATTTTTGCAATTGATTGATTTACAAAACAAAAATGTAATATGCAAAGTAATATGCAATGTTATATACTTATATAGATATACTAAATTACTAATATAGTAATAAAGTAATATGAGAAGTTATCCTAAAAAAGTAAAAATTAATATGCAAAGTTACTGCTATCAGTGGCAGTGCTATGTAATATGCAAAGCAGTGAAGCACATTAACTAATTACTTAATTATTAACATCAGTACTACATACTACATACTACATAACAATTGGAAATAAATGATTCACTAATTGGAAATAAGGAATTGTCGGCCAATAAGAAGAGAGGATAACAGTTCGCCATGTGTCCAAATCAAAAGCCCCAAATTATTAAGTCAAAATCCCTAAATTGCAAATACTGAAAGTCTGAAAAACAAAACTCAACAAGTCGACGAGAGGAGTCTCGGCCAAGAAGAGAGAAGAAGAGAGACGACGCGACGATCAACTGAAGGCGACGGCGATGGACGGCGAATGATCGACTGATGGCGACGAATCAACGGTCGGCGTTAGATCAAGCAGGTTCGACTGTTTTTCGTTTCTTTTCTTCAAACTCTTCTAACTTCTTCACTTTCTTCTGCCTCCACTGCTGCCTTTTGAGTTTAGATCGATCATTGATCGATTTTTTTTCTTTTGTCTTTTAAGTTTTAATGAAACCCCAAATTCGACGCCGTTTTGTTTGTTTTTTTTTTTCGAAGTCAAAGTCGCCGTTGACCACCGCCGCGCCTACCTCCGACTTTGACCGACTAGGACCGACTTGCTCCGACTTTGACCGACTTTGACCATGGCCGCCTAATTCAGCCGACTAGCCCTTATTCTCGGCGGAAGGGCACCGCCGAGCGCCTAGTCGCCGCCTAGATCCGCCTAGGCGGCGCCTTCTGCAACACTGCTAGAGACATCATAAGCATCATAAATTATATATGTCAATCAGTCTTAGCTAGTGCCTTATATTTAACAGAATCAACAAATGAATAATATACAAAATCTCCCATTAGAGTTTATAAATCAAAAATCTCCCATTAGAATTTATATATTGAGAAACAAGAAAAACAGAGAACAACTGATCATGCTATGATTAATGATGATAGATGGTCAACGCTAGTAGATTAGCTGTTTAGTGTAGTTAACAGTTAACAGAGTTAGTTAAATACTGTTATTAACAAACCAGCTGATGTAGCTGATTTTTGTCAACAAAAGTAAGTTAACAGTTCCTAATTTTAAGGGAATATGTTTTATATGTTAGAATCTTCTTGTTTATATACAAGACTCTTGTAAACGAATATCAATCAATGGAAGAAATTTCTCTGTAAAATCTCCATTAATGGAGTCTCTCCAAGCTTTACATTTTTAGTTCTTCTTTCAGTCTTTTCTTCAAACACTTTCCAGTGTTATTATTAGGAGTAATTTGAAGCTCAAAAAGTCTTGAAATCACACATTGACTTGAAACATTATAAACTATCTCAAATTCACAATGAATCTTAGTTAGTGCATTATATTTAACGGAATCAACAAACACACAAAAATTAAGAAACTAAATCAAAATTCAGTAATTTGAAAAAAAAAATCAATGAAAGGACCAAACTTTTTTATTGGAATGGAGTAATTTGAAGGTCAAAAGGTCTTGAAAGACAAAACACAAATCAAAATGCAATCTCAAACAGTCTTCGAAAGGATCACGAGAATCACAAGATCCGTGCTTTTCATACAGAGAGAGTGAGAGAGAGGGAGGAGAGAACCTGGGTTGCAGAGCCAACTATGACAATCGTCACCGTTGCCGATGCTTTTTGATATTCGTCGCCGCCGCCGTTACCTGTAGAGTCTCTTTTTTCTTTTTTACGAAAGTCCACGTCAGCAAACATTTTATTTTTAAAAACAAATATTTATGATGTGTGTGGGCACATCATCACGAATGGCTGACGTGTGATGACACGTAAGCATATAGTTGCTTGCATGTTGAAGCAAGTCAGCAAAGATGGGTATAGTGATGATGTGTGTGAGCACGTCAGTAAGTATGGTTGATGAGATCAGCCACCTCAGTGTGGAGAGACATGTCAACCAATTTGATGACGTATTTGATCACATGAGTGAGACTGGCTGATGTGACTTGACACGTGAGCCACTCAACACTTACGTGTTAAACACATCAATCAATTGACGTGACGTGCTCACACAGGTCAACAAAGTGGCTAAAATTGAAAAAAACCCTAAAAATCGTTAAAATGACATAGAAGAAGGAGAAAATGGATACAAAGATGAAAGAAACCGAAATGTAAGTCGTTTCTCTATTCTTTCAAGTCATTGTTTGTTGTTGGTAAATGCACAAAAGATCAAAATTTGTATAAGCTATCTCTATATTTCATGCTTATATTCTCTTTGAAATTGGTGATTGTGTCAGAGTAATGGTTTTTATTTGAATGGCTGTTGCGATTTTTGTTGATTCTAGTGTTAGATTCAAGATACCCACATTTCATAACTCAACTTTAACAATTCATTGATCAGGGCTTTTTTAGATGGTTATTACTTGTAGTGTTAATTTGTGCATTTGTATTAGACTGTTGTTAGCTTTCGAATCACCCGGAGAATGGGAGGACCACCATAGAGTTTTCGACGTGGATGGTCCAGATTTTGTGATTCTCTCTCTCTCTCTCTCTGTAATTCATTGAGACGTTCTCATTTGTATTGTTGAATCAGTAGATGGTCCAAATTTTGTATCGGTCCATCCCCAACCGAATCAAAATTGCATCAGTTCAGGCCTAACTTATGCAAGTTGTGACTCTCTCTCTCTTTGTGTAATTCATTGAGACGTTCTCATTTGTATTGTTAAATCAGTAGATGGTCCAAATTTGGTATCGGTCCATCCCCAACCAAATCAAAATTGCATCAGTTCAGGCCTAACTGATGTAGACTCCACCCATCGATCAATAATGGTTGATGGCTAAGTGGAATTTTTGATAAGTCTACATTAATAAGTCGTTTTTTTTTGGGCCATTAATATAATGATTTAACTTTCAGCTACTTCTTTGTGGGTTGATCAATAATGGTTGATGGTTGATGAACCATCGTTATTCATGTAGTTTTCTATGGAATTATTAAGGGTGGGGCTCTGTGGAATTTTTGGTTCAACTTCAAACCAGTCATCACCGGTTTACATTACAATAGAAATAGAAATATTTTAAATGCAAATATAAATATTAATGTCTTTTCAATCACAACTTTAAATGCAAATATAAACATTATTTCTTTTTAGTAATGCTAGACATCACAACTTTTCAATCACAACCCATATAATAGTTGAGATGTAATTGGTGAATAGATACATATGTAAGTGAGATAAATTATTATTAATGTCTAGCATTACTTTTTTATTACAATTCGTCTAACAAGAGAACTGATCTGCTTCAGCAATTTTTTTTTTTTTTAATTTTATGAATTAAACAATTTGTTTCAGGTTTTATATTGCAAAATTTAGTCAATTAAGAGAAAAATTAAAGCAAAAAATAAATAAATAATAGTATGAGAAACAGAGCAATTAGATTACTCTATGCTGTTACAATTTGTTTCTTTAGACTTTTAGTCCTTTTTACCATCAATATTTACAAAAAGACAAGCATAATAAAGTTTGATGTTTCAGTTCCAATTTAATTTCCAAACAGTATGGGCTCAACCCATTGATCAATAATGGTGGGTGGCCGACTTTGTGGAATTTTTTATCAGAGAGAATCTAGGTTGCAGATCCAACTGATCATGTCTAGTCTTTCACTCTCAATTTTGTGTACATGAACCTGGGTTGCATATCTTCGTCTTCTTCAAATCGGGTGTGTTGACAGTTTTCTTGTTTTTTTCAATAATGCTATACATCCACCTTTTGTATCTCACTTGCATCCTACCCAACATAAATGATAATTTATCTCTCACTTGTTACATGTATCCATTTATCGATTGTAATATTAATTGAGTAATGCAAGCTTTAAAATACAAATGTGAAATCTATAACATTACTGCATTGATGTAATATGCATCACCATTGCCTTTCCAATCATATTCATACTAAACATATAAAACTGCACCACATGGGCAGACAATTTATACCAATGACATGTTTCCTTTCATCTTTTGGTTTAATTAAAATCGAGATATAAATAAATAAATAAAACAACCAAATCACTCTATCTCTAGAGGAATTGAACTTCATCCAACCATCATCAAAGACCGTAGAAAGAATATAGGGATCTAATTCTATCCATCATCAAAGACAAAGCTACTCGATCCGTACAGCTTCAATATCACATGCCAAATCGAACTTCAATATCACTGCAAATATAAATCAGTAACTTTTATATCTCGATGAGAACACATCATGTCCATATGACCGTTTCTTATTTAACAGAAACATTAAATTTGTATTAAAACATCAATTAATCATGATAAAATAGACATATATTAACAAATAGAATCATTAATTAATGAGCTAGAGAGTTTTTAAGTTTTTTGTTTTCAACCACATTTACATATTTGATAGTTTTTAACCATGCAACTTTCAATTTTGAC
Source organism: Acer yangbiense (assembly GCA_008009225.1). Classification (NCBI taxonomy): domain Eukaryota; kingdom Viridiplantae; phylum Streptophyta; class Magnoliopsida; order Sapindales; family Sapindaceae; genus Acer; species Acer yangbiense. The sequence continues at coordinate 52,805,798 of CM017764.1, read as the reverse complement.
ACTTGAGTACTCTTAATTAACTGTACATGAAATTACAGAATGAGATTAATGTAATTTTAAGCAGAAGCAGGACAAAATAAAATAAATAAATACCTCCAGTGTCATATTAACATCTTCCAATATCGCCTGCTACTGTTCCAGTATCGCCTTCCTCCACTGAACTGTCCTCACTATAATCAACATGGTCATTTCTTGCATTTATTTCCTTTTTAATGCAGTGGATACATTTTCTGAATCTGCTCCCTTGCAATGTAGAAGGCATAGTAATTGCACCATCTGTTGATGATAATTCCTTTAAATACTCCACATCCTGCTTGTAAACTGGAAGAATCCCACACCTCTTCACCACATTATAATATTCTTCGTCACTTTCAAAATCATAGATTACAAACCTAGCAGTAAGGGGCCCCTTTCCACCATCATATTCTCCATACTTGTTGCGATATAAAGTATTGTTTGGAAAATAGGCTAGCCAAAGGTGATCATCCCCCTTGAAATCAGAGTAGGGACGGTATAGGAATGCATTATTTTCAACATGACACTGAATACGAACATCATACGAAGGGTCTGGGATTGACATCACTGCACACACACAAAATCCTATCAATTCATCATTTAACAAACAGTGAGGTGGTGGCCATGTTATTGTAGACCCTTCACTCCAATAATTGAACAATTCTGGAATTTCACTTCCTGGGACATGAAGATGAAATTGAGGAAATAATCGATGTGACATGGTATCAAGATTGTTTATCTGCAATAGAAAACTTTGTATTAAGAAAGAGAAGAAGAAACATAATGGGGAAAGATATACATCCACACAAAAACATGTGACATGTGACAGCAAAAAAAAGGCTTAAAAATTGAGATCATGATTATTAAAAATTGAAGAAAAGAGAGACCTGAAGCCAACGTTTTAGCAGCATAATTTCCAAACTGTTTTTCCTGCCTTGAGTCTCAACCATTTTGCAATTGAAAAACCGCAGTCTAACATATTCAGAGGTGAGTTCTAGTGCACTTGATATTGTTTTCAAGGAAGTACAATCGTTTGCCCCTACAAATTCTATTTTAGGTGGAAGCTTTGGCAACGACTGAAGCCTCTGGCATTTCTCCAATGAAAGACCTTTAAGTCTAGATAGTTGACTGATGGAATCTGGTAGGCTAACAAAGTTGTTTCCACGGAGCTTTAACTTTCTTAAGGAGAATAAAGACCCAATATCACTCGGGACTTCCAACAGGTTACAGTCACTAACATCTAATTCTCGCAAAAAGGATAAACCTTCAAGAGGAGGCAACATCAAACCCATGCAACCAGACTTTCTTGTTGACAACGTCAACCATGACCTGAGGGAAAAACTCCATGTTTTGGGAGGTCCTACTTTACATCCACGAAGTGATAATGTTTTAAGGTTCTTCAATTGAACAATGGATGATATGACAATTTGTTCTATAGCAGTCCCAGAGATATCTAGCTCCTCCAAAGGCTCGACTTCCTCCAAATTCAGGGGCATTGTGTCTAGTTTTGAGCAGCCATTCAGATTAAGAATCTTAAGAGATTTCAAGCCACAAACGTCACTTGGAAATACTACAAGATTTCCGCATTCATTCAAATTCAATACAATAAGCTTTCCAAGAGATCCAACAGATTTATGAACCTCACGCAATTTTGTACAGCTTTGAAAATCAAGCCTCTCAAGATTTGGAATCATTTCAAAGTCTGGAGTTTTGATGAGGTTATGTGAGAAACTAAGGTTAATGGTTTTCAAGTACTTCATGGAAGGCTGCAGGTAGAAACAAAAACTAAATTAAGCAAAAACTAGTTTTCATGAACTTCATAATATATTTTTGAAGAAATTATGGAAATATTGTACCTTAATGTCCTTCCATATATACTCAATGCGGCTATAACACAAACTGAGCTTAACAAGTCTTTGCAATTGGAAACTTGAAGGCAAAGACTTCAAAGGGTAGCCATACCATTCAAGAAACCGTAACTCATTTGATAAGTATTCAAGGTCTTCAGAAAGATGAACATCAACATCATTGATAATGAGGAGTCTAAGATTGCTCATGCCTGAGAAGGATTTACCATTCAGTTTCAAGTGGGTAATCTCCTCTCTATGCCTGTCACTGTCAAGAATTATACCTTCAACCGATGGAGTTCCCTAATAAAAAGAATAAACAAATTAAATGCATATCTAATAAAAAAAAAGTTACTTCATGAACTATGGTATTTAGGCATTTTATGAAATAATAATGTACTAGTACCTATATTCAATTGTTTGAAAAATATCTTACCATATTTTTTGCCAACACTTGATAGATATCCTCAAACAGCCATAGTCTACTCCATTTGCAAGGCTCATCAGGATGTTCTTCACGAACTATTTCCCAACCCATTTCTTGTATCAAATCATGCATCCAAATTGTGTTATCTTTCCCAATACTTATCAGGGATCTTTCTCTAAGAATTTCAAGCCCAATGTTGGGATGAAAATTACAACTATTTAATATTTCAATGACTTCAACTCTGTACTTCCCTTTAAAGAAACATGCTATGTCCAGGAATATTTTCTTTTCTAATTTTCCCAGTGAATCATAACTAATTCGGAGAATTTTCATAATCTTTTCTTCAGGAACTTCTCGTAGTCTTTCCAATGCACTCTTCCACTGGTCAACACTTCTATCACACAAAAATGTTCCCAAAACCTCTAGAGCTAATGGAAGCCCATTTGCATAATGTATGGCATCCTTTGAGAGCTCAATGTAATCCGTTGTTTGTTGTATGTTTTTAAAGGCTTTTAAGCAAAAGAGGCTTTGAGCTTCATCGTAATCAAATCCTTGGACCCTATACAGATTATTGATTCCATGGCTTACTAGCACACGTTCATCTCTTGTTGTAATGACGATTCTACTCCCAAAACCAAACCAATCATTTCTTCCAGCCAACTGTTTTAGCTGTTCTATTTGATTCACATCATCAAGAACAAGAAAGACCTTCTTCTTACATAGCCGCCATCTAATCAAACTGATCCCTTCGTAATCATCATATATATTTAAATTTGTTTCCTGTAAGACCTTTGATAGAAGCATTTGCTGTAAATGATGAACACCTCCTTTTTCAGAGATTTTTTCTCTAACGTTGGCAAGAAAGCAACTACCTTCATACTTGTTTGAAAGTCTTTCATATACAACTCTAGCAATTGTAGTTTTACCTATTCCTCCCATCCCACAAATGCCAACAAAGGTTACTCTGTCATCCAATTCAAGTTCTAAAAGCTTATAAATCTCCTCCACATGAGACTCTATTCCAACAAGCTGCTCCCCAACGACACTCGGAAGAAGATTGATCAATCTTCTTGAAATATTGCCGACAATATCTTCGATCAAATTAGCTTCAGACCTATGAAGAAGAAGAAGAATGGTAACTAAGTAAAACCAAACAGGAAATAATTAATCATTTCTTCTTTGCATTATAAAGGTACTTTGAATTGTTCATTGCAACTCGAAAGCATTAAGATATTTGTATGTTTGAATTTACGAAAAATCAAGGTAATTTATCTCAAAGCGTGCTCTCTTTTCAAGCCACCCAACTTAGAAAAGCTTGTAACACTCAAGTATGTTAAAATTATGTCAAAAAGATACATTCATTACTACAAAATTGTTCAAAGATATCGCTAGCAAGATATCGGTTTATTAAAAACCAATTTAAAAAATAAATTAAAGACTTCAATTTATAAGAAACCGATGTCTTACATTTGTTAGATAAAAAAGACATCGGTTCTTTCTAAAAGGTCGTCGATTTGTTTTACCTTAACACATTAGTTTTTCTGAAAACTGACATCTTAAGCTATATGAAAACTAAGAAATCAGTTTAATTAGAATCCGATGTATTTATATTTTCTTTTTGTATATTGGTTGGTAACAACCGATTTCTTTACCTTGATATTAGTTTTCAACTACTCATTTAATAAATGAGTCGATACCAGATTGATACATTAATGTTACATTGACCAAAGTTTTTTTTTTGTTTTTGTTTTTGTTTTTCAAAACTTACCCAAAATGAAGTTTAAGTAATTTGTAATTGAGTAATGTTACTTTGTCCGAATTTGGTGCCCAAATGTTACAGCAATACTCTAATCCATTCATTTAAATGAATGAATTATAATGTTGCCATATCATTTAGATACCAGATTTGGACACCAAATTGGGGCAAAGTGACATTATTGTTTTTAATTATCACCAATATTAAGTGATTTGGGATAAACAATATATTACTTAAATTATACCGGGTATTTTAAAATTTTAAAAAAAATAATAACAAAAAATAGTAATTTTTTTTTTGAAATAGTACAATAATTAGGGATTTGGGGAGGAGGATGGTCTCAAACTCACAATCTTATAGTGTGTGTGAGGGGCAAGCAAACCACTGGACCAACCTCATATTGCCTATAAAAATCATTATTAAAATTAAAAACAAAATATAAATTACAATTAATTCGGCTTATTGTATTTCTTGATAGTTCTTTAGTGGGTGGGTCGTAGCTCTTTTTGTTGGTTGGTGTGGTCTTGTGTTGGCTTATTGTTGGGTTTCTGGTTTTGTGGCTTGTTTTGGATGTTTTGATCTCTAGGCCTGTGTGCTTGTTGTTCTTCTTGGCCTACTTGGCTTTTTTATGAATAAATTTTCGCCGTTCAAAAAATATATATATTGTTTTTTATATGTTTTAATCATCTTATTGAATTGTTTGTGAACTTTGACTTTTTCTTAAAAATTAATTGACGTTTTCAAATTTTAATGTACTGTACTTTTTTATTTTTCAATTTTATTACCTTTTAATTTATGGGTTTAGCTACAATATAGTAATGGTATAGTTGCTCGTATAAAAAACTAGATATTTGATTTTAATCCAAGGTTTTACAAAATTTAAAGGTTTAAAAAATAAAAATAAAAATAAATAAATAAACATAATAAAAATATTTTATTTTGATAACTACCCATTAACAATACAGTTATTGTATTGTATGCTTGTAGCTAAGAGCATCTTCAATGGTCTCCCTTGAAGACTCTGTATGTTATTGCAAGGGACCATTAAGGGAGTATATGCTCAAATGAGAAAAACTTGGATGGGACGGTCTCATTGACATGGCAATGAAACTGTCCAATCAGAATGTGCTACATAATACTTTAAAAAATATATTTTTATACTCTCAATGTAAATAACACATTTTGATTGGACGGTCCCATTGCCACGTCAATGAGACTGTTCCATCCAAGTTTTTCTCATTCTCCAATAGATGTTGTTTGTTAGTTATGAGATGTCAGCTTAATTCAAATTCAAATATATGGAGGTTTTTCAAGAAAATAAAATAATCTTAAATAGGTAGAGCTGCAAAAATACACCTACTCTCTTAATTAAGCTAATGGATATCTTCAAAGGAGGCGGTTCAAGATGCTCTAAACACTTAATTTAAAATTATTGAATTTTATTGATTTTTATCCATGTGTCAACCAATGATAAGTGGTTACACAATTTTACTATAGGATTGCCAACTTATAATCTATTATCTATACTATAAGTAGTTTCCAAACTAAAGCCTAACACTCATTTCACAACATCACCACCTAATTTAACCCAGCCGCAGCCCCTATTTCCCTCTCGGTCAATTGCTCTCTCTCTTCTTGCTCTTTAACCTTTAGCAGTTCATTCTACGTCATCAACCAACAACTCTCCTCTGCTCTCCGTCAACCCTCGCCGTCCATTTATCTTCGTAATTATTGAGTTTTTTCTTTTGCTAATTTTCGTTTTTTAAATTTCATCAAACTCCTTTTGCTAATTATTGAGTTTTGTGTTTTTTTAGTTCTAAATTTCTAGGTCTCTTTAATTGGCTTGAGATGACCTTGTTTTGCCTTGGGTTTTATGGCTCACTGATTATGTGTAAAATCCTTTGGTTTAGTTAAAATTATCAAAAAAAGATGTAAATTGTGAAACTATCTATATGTTTGCATACAAGTTGTTTGACGAAATGCTTGAGTGAAATTTTTGGACTTGAACCTTGATTGTTTCAAATTATATTCCACTTTAGTAGTTGGAGTATTCATTTGAATATTTTTATAATTGTAAATATATAATTTTATAACTAACTAGTTTTTAAGATTTGTCTACGCATAGTATTGATGTTTTAATCTTTTGTGTTTGATGAATTTGGAACATTGTTGATTTGGTGTATATTTAGGTAAGAAAATTGTAATAAATTTTTATAACTAGTTTCTTAGCATGTGGATTCTCCACATTTTATTTACACTTTCTACTTAATAAATATTTTGTTTGAGTTAATTATTATTCTAGTTTATTAACTTTGTTGGTAAAATATGTTTGTATTAGGTTGTATTTATTAAGAATTTAAGAATATATTTTTAGATCTTATTAATTTCATGGTGGGTTTACTCTTTCATTTGATTTTTTATATTTGATCTGAATAAGTTATGTTTTCTTACTGGGTAATTGTTTTCTTACTCTATTTAGTTGTTATTTATTTTTTATTTATTTTTTATGTACAGGTGGGTGAAACAAAAGGTTGTTGGGGGCTTGGGGCAGTGTAGTGATTAGAATGTTTGCTGCAATATATTGATTTCATAGCCAACTATCTTGTTCTAACTTACAAAGCGACTATTCTGGTAATGAATTTTCTTAAACTTGTCATGTAATGTATTCTTGTGTTCATATATATATATATATATATATTAAGTTTAGGTTTTATATGATGATTGTATATTATTAGACATTGTTCCAAAATTTTGATATAATCTTATAAATGTTTTTCGTACAGATGGTGGTGAAGAGGAAATACAATCATGAAAAAGTTGACGTATTTTCGCAAATTAAAAATATTTGTAATTTAGAGCAATAGACTGACTTGTTTTGGAAAATATAATATGTATAATCTAATTTTTGAATTTTGCACAAGTTTTGTTGTTTATATATTATTGTTCTAATGAAAAAAAAAAAATTTGTTGTTAATTTGTTTTGGATATTGGAATTCTTGTGATTAATTGTAAGCCATTAAGTAAATACAAAAACCGAATTAAATTTATAAAAATAAATACAATATGCAAATCGATTTTAGTAGAAAAATGATTTATTTTATTTTTATAATATACATCGGTTTCAATACAAAACTAATGTAAATATCACATATGCGATATCACTTTTAAACGTAACTGATGTCTTTTAAAGTAATACACCGGTTATAAACAGATGTCGTTATCGTGTATTTTTCCACATCACTCAAATCAACAACGGTTATAGAATCTTGAAAAATTGATGTTAAGCATGTAAAATAACCGATATTTCTTCAACAATTCTGAGGCTTTAAATTTCAAAGAGATATATATAGATATATATACCGTATTTCTATTATCAGTTCGAATTGATATAAAATATATTAGTTCTTTACATGTGAACCATTGGATTTAAAAGATGATTTAACAAGTGTATGTAGCCAAGTCAAAGTATTTAAATCTAATGGCTCACAGGTAAGGAACTGATATATCTTTTATCGGTTCGAATTGACAATTTAAAAATTGTATATATATAAAATGTTACCTGTCTTTTAAATCCCATCCAACTATTTTGCCGACCCGTTTGAGAGCTGATCTCCACCTTTTCACCGTCTCCAGATTATCCTTGTAATCTTGTTCATGTTTATCAAAGGCTTTAATAAAATCTCCTGTCTGTTTCCGTACATTCGATGGATCTACCTTGTAAAAAACCGGAAAAACAGTATGTTCATGTGACTCCATGCACTCAACAATCTTTGAGAGTTCATCCAAACACCATGTAGAAAAAGCATAGTTTTCCGATAAAATTACAATCGAAAACCTTGATTCTTCAATGGCTTCCAAGAGTTCCGATGAAATCTCCTTCCCTCTCCCAAGCCTTTTATCATCTCTAAATGTGTAAATTCCTTTGTGTTTCAAAGCATTGTAGAGATGGCTTGTAAAGTTGTTCCGAGTATCTTCACCTCTAAAACTCAAGAACACATCGTATTTCCATTGAATATTGCTACCAGAAGCAGAAGAAGAAGATTTAATGGAAGCTGCCATTGAAGGGTTAATAGCTTTTTTGTTCCCAGAAGCAGAGAAGTTAAAAATAGAAGCCTTACATTAGCAAAGACAAAGCTAATAAAAGGGGTTAATATTAGTTTGTTTGTTTCAATGTTGATATGGCAGTCGCCGGGTGATATTTATTTTTTAAGAGCTTACTTTTCTTTGCAGATGTGTTAGTTTGTCAAGGTCTTGTTTGTAGGGTCAGAGGTGGCCTTGTTGTTTTTGGTGCATGTTGCTTTGATGTTTTCATGGGCTTTGTTTTGTTCTTTGGCTTTGTCGGGTAGGGGTGTGCATTTTCAGTTTGGTTTGGGTTGAAGCTTAATGTCAAACCAAACCAATATGTATCGGTTTGGCTATATTTCAACCCAAACCAAACCAATGTGATTTGTCAAACCGATTCAAACCAAACCAAACCAATTTGGTTTGGGTAGATTTATCGGTTTAGGTTTGAATCTAAAAATCATTTTTTATATTATTATATAAAAAATTATTTAATTATTAAAATTATTAAATATAGGTGTTATTTAATTATTTTAAAAATTAAAAATATTATATAATTAACAAATTAACAATAACAAGTATCATAACATAAAAATAAAAAATAAAACATAAAAAAAATCATATTCTAAAATCTAAAATGCATCGGAGGAGTAATTATATTTTATTTATTAAAAAAATATAATATATAAAAGAGAGAGGAGTGGTATAATACCAAATGGTTGATGGCAATGAATGAGAAGAAAAACAAAACTTATTTATATGAGAAGCAAATAAGTATAAATAAAGGTTACTATACCATGTGAAATATGGATTCGACTTTTATTAAATGTATGGGTTGGTTTGGGTTGTATGAATTTTATTTTTAGCAACCCAAACCGAACTAATCTTTGATCGGTTTGTTAAATGACAAACAGATTAATAATTTTTTTAGATGTGAAACCGAACCAACCATAAAGTTTGGATTGGGTTAGATGGGTTGATTCAGTTTGGTTGTTTTTTGCAGACCCATATTGTTGGGTGTTGTAGCTCTTGGTGACAAATGTGGCCGTGTTCTTTGGCTCCTTGTTTATGTCTTCTTGCTTGTTGGGTGTGCTCTGTTTTGCTCTGTTTCTTGTTGGGTCTTTTGGCCTTTGTCCCCCCAATTTTTTCTATAAAACTTACGTAGTTCAAAAAAAAAAAAAAATAGTTTGTTCGTTTCACTTTCCTTCCAAGAAATTTTGCTGCCTGCAGAAAAAAGTTTCCCTGAAGTTTTGAGTCTGTAATCATTAGCTGTTATTTATATTTGCATTCATCTTATGGCTACATTTTTATTAAATATTCTTTTAGAATGATTGGAACTTGGAAGAACTCTGGAATTCTGGAACTTGTAAAATATTAATTGTTTTTAAATAATCATTCTAATTCAACAATTAATAAAGTCGCACAACATGGTCCAGGTAAAATTGTTTTTTCCAAATTGGTCCTGGATTTTTTTCTTTATTCCAAGTTGTTTGCGACTTTTACAAAAGTGACCAAATTGGTCCCTAACTTTTTAAATTGTATCAATTTCATCCCTCAATTAACTTTCTGTTAATCAAACCTAACAGTCAATGGTATTTTAGTCGGGCAATTACCAAATTGGTCCTGGACGTTTTTCTTTATTCCAAGTAGTTTGCGACTTTTACAAAAGTGACCAAATTGGTCCCTAACGTTTTTATGGAGTACCATTTGAGTCCCTAACTTTTAAGAAACAACCAAAAACATCCCTTATCGTTAACCTTGGTTATTTATACCGTTACTTTGACTATGGTTTACTTTTAAAAGACTAAAGTAGCCCTCTAAACTCTAAAGTTTAAAATGTTTAAATAAAAATAAAATAATTATTTAAACAAGAATGTAATGAAAACAAAATAAAATAAATTATCTGCAACTCTCTCATTGATTCGAAAATCACTACCGAACTTGGAAACACTTACTACCAACAATCTAACCCCTTAATAAAAATCAAAGGTTGGCAAATCCAGAATCGGCCAGTGCCTCAAGAATTAGAAATCTCATATCTCCGATGGAGAACACTAGACAGAGATCGGGGGAGATCTAGGGCAGCTTCGTGGATGACATGTTTTCTAGTTTGGTTCGGAGTCAATGAGGTTATTCTCTCAAAAATGGGTCTCTAATGCTTATATACTGAAGGCATCTCCATGACTCCATCATTGTCTGGTTCAAGTTCTTGAAAATGAGTCATTTTTTGGGTTCAATATTGATAAAAAAAATTATAGAAACCTGTATAATTTTTTGGGTTTTGTATCGATGAAAAATTGAAAAGATATGGATTGTTTTTCGAATCAATGAGAGAGTTGCAGATAATTTATTTTATTTTGTTTTCATTACATTCTTGTTTAAATAATTATTTTATTTTTATTTAAACATTTTTAACTTTAGAGTTTTGAGGGGTACTTTAGTCTTTTAAAAGTAAACCATAATCAAAGTAGCGGTATAAATAACCGAGGTTAATGATAAGGGATGTTTTTGGTTGTTTCTTAAAAGTTAGGGACTCAAATGGTACTCCATAAAAACGTTAGGGACCAATTTGGTCACTTTTGTAAAAGTCGCAAACTACTTGGAATAAAGAAAAAAGTCCATGACCAATTTGGTAATTGCCCGACTAAAATACCATTGACTGTTAGGTTTGACTAGCAGAAAGTTAATTGAGGGATGAAATTGGTACAATTTAAAAAGTTAGGGACCAATTTGGTCACTTTTGTAAAAGTCGCAAACAACTTGGAATAAAGAAAAAAGTCCAGGACCAATTTGGTAATTGCCCTTGTTTTTAAATAATCATTCTAATTCAACAATTAATAAAGTCGCACAACATGGTCCAGGTAAAATTGTTTTTTCCAACAATGGGACCCATACAATAAATAAACAAAACTTTCTTTCCCCACTTTAAGGGACAGAGGCAGTCAAGGGTGAGCAGGGTCAACTGCCCCCCTCATTTCCAGAATTTTTTTTAAAGCTTCTATCTCTTTGTAAAATATTCTTCTACAATGACTGGAACTTGGAAGAACTCTAGAACTTGTAAAATGTTAATTGTTTTTAAATAATTATTCTAATTCAACAATTAATAAAGTCACACACTCACACAACATGGCCCACATATAATTGTTTTTTACAACGACGGGACCCATACAATAAATAAACAAAACTTTATTTCCCCACTTTACCCTTTCTCTCCACTTTACTCTTTCAATTTCAAAATAACCTAAAAAAACAACACTCTTCATTCTTCAAGTATCAACTCTCTCCAAATCGAATTCAAGCAACACTTTTTCTAGATATTTTATATATTCTCTTAAGTCATGACAATTAAATCTGGAAATGTTAATGTTATAATCCTAATTTTTTTTTTTCCTTTTTCAATATTTGTTTCCCTTTTATTTTCTATTGTGTAATTGAACAAAATATAAATTTTAAACTCATGTGTTATGTGTAACATATGTTTAATCTATTGGCATTTGACAGATTATATAATAGGAATGCTTGTTAAATGTTATTAGAAGGTTGTGGGTCATGAAAGCTTGAGAATGTGATATGTAAAAGTTTAAAGTGAAAAGTAGAAAAAGGTATTCACTCTTATTAAGCCATTAATCATGTATTATACATAATTGCTTGAAACCATTATGAGTGTTAATTAATTATTTTTTATTTCTTCTGTATTTTGGGGAAAAAAATGAATGTCTTTTGGAAATGCAAAAATTAGTACACCAACTATTAATTGTTTAAAGTTTCCATTCCTATTATATATTTTGCAGGAAAAATTACTAATACCAGTGGAGATCATTAGATGAATGATAATTTGATTGATTATATAGAAAATGACATATTTGATGGCATTGATAATCAGACTATAACGCAACATTTTCAAAAGATGAAATCACGCCGAGTTGTAATTTGTAAATATGTTTGAAGAATTATATGAATCTATGTTCCAACTTTTTTGTTTAGTCAAGTTTTTTGTTTAACCTGGGGGTATGCTTCTTGTAAACCTGTGATGTTTCATTTTTTATTAATGCACTTTAAATAGTTCAAATATATATATATATATATATATATATATATATTACCATTTTTATTATTATTTAATGATGCCCCCCCTAAAAGAAATTCCTGGCTCCGTCCCTTCTTACGCATGTATCTACTCACCAATTGCATCTCAACTATCACATGGGTTGTAATTGAAAAGTTGTAATGTCTAGCATTACTAAAAAAAAAAAACCCAAATATTTTTCTATTTGCAATTATAATATTTCTATTTCTATTGTAATGTGAACCAGTGATGACTGGTTTGAAGTTGAACCAAAAATTCCACAGAGGCCCACCCTTAATAATTCCATAGAAAACTACAAGAATAATGACGGTTCATTTGGAAAAAGTAGCTGAAATGTTAAGTCATTATATTAATGGTAATAAAAAATAAAAATAAATAAATAAATAAATAAAAAGACTATCAAAAATTCCACATAGCCATCCACCTTTATTGATCAACCCACCATTATTGATCAATGGGTAGAGTCACATGGTTTGGAAATTAAATTGGAGCTGAACCAAAAATTCCACAGAGCCCCACCCTTATACAAGAATAACGATGGTTCATCTGGAAAAAGTAGCTGAAACGTTAAATCATTATATTAATGGTCCAAAACAAAAGACTTATTAATGTAGATTTATCAAAAATTCCACATAGCCATCCACCATTATTGATCAATGGGTAGAGTCCACATGGTTTAGAAATTAAATTGGAGCTGAACAATCAAACTTTATTATGCTCGTCTCTCTTTGTAACTATTGATGGTAAAAAGGACTAAAAGTCTAAGACTTCATAAATTAAGGAATCAAATTTGTAACAACATAATCTTATTGCTCTGCCTATCATAGTCTACATTAATAAGGACCTGTTCTATCATCAGCATCTGGATATGCACGCAACAATCCCAAATTAAGAACTCTTTCAACTTCCTCATCCTTGGCCTTTATTCGATCATCAAGGGCAGAAAGCAATTCCCTTCTCTTTATCAGCATACATAACCAATCAAGCAAGTTTGGTTTCCCATCTTCGATAGGTCTTCTCCTACCCACCACCTCTAGAACCAAGACTCCAAAGCCAAACACATCAGTTTACGTCGAGGCTGACCTTGTTCCAACCACTTCCGGTGACATGTAATAACCAGCAGTTCCAATCACTCGGGTTATGGTATTTAATTGTTCATGGTGGTGCATTCTAGCTGATCCGAAATCACCTAAACCTAGCATTCATATATTTATAAAGTAACACATTGCTTGCCTTGATGTCCCTATGCAAGAATTTGGATTCCTAGCATTCATGCAGATACAATATCTGTAGCTAGGTGTATAATAGGCATAAGGCAAACTTACCCCAAAGAACAAACAAAAGGCATATGAGAACAACAAGATATAACAAATTACTAAAAAAGTAACTGATTCTACGGTAAAAATCTTACGCTAAAGTTGTTGGTATTTCTGACCATTGCTTGTTCTGTAGTTTTCTGCATATCATTATCATTAACAAACCAGCTTAATACATCAAATCGTGAATTTTAAACGACGTACAAGTACAAAATTCTAGTACCATGACCAATTCTTACAAGAAAGCTGCACAAAATCATCCAAAATGCACTCCTAGGATTCCAACACTTTGGTCATAATCGATATTATTGGAAATCTAGACCATTAACCATCCATAAATGCCATCCATAAACATCAATAACATGAAAACATGCTCTTGGTTTAGAGGAGATAAACCAGAGAGTTCACTCAACAATTTTTGCTGTAAAAACTTATATTATCTTTCATAACAATCCATTAACATCTATTACAAAAACCTTACAGACATAAAGTTTATATACAAAATATAGGGCCAAGTGCAACCATCAGATCGCACCACATCATCATCATCCAACGGCCAATGTGCTACATTAAACTGGCACCGCCAGACCTTAACCACTAATACAAGTGAATTAGAACAACTACCAAAAAGATAATTATCATCTAAAGACAAGTTAACATATTTCTAGAAATCTAAAAGAAACTAAATAGTAACAACAAATCCAAATTAAACCAAACTAAACTAACATAACTAAACCGCAAGCTAAAGAGTATTTGGAAAAGTTTCACTTAGCTCAACACTCCTCATTGAAACTTTTCTTAAAGACTCCAAGCTTGCTCCTTAAGACATTGAATTGGCTGCCTGCAAGTGCCTTAGTGAGAATATCTGCCTGCTGTTCTTCTGACTTGTAATGCAACAGTTGAATTTCACCATTTTTCTCAGCTTCTCTATGGCATGGAACTTGACATTGATATGCTTTGTTCTCCCATGCTGGACAGGATTCTTGGCCATAGAAATTACTAACATATTGTCACACCATATTACAGTAGGTTCTTCTTGCACATAATCCAGGTCTGTCAAGACCTTTCTAATCCAAATTGCTTGATTTGTGGCAGCTGCTGCAGCAACATACTCTGCTTCTGCTGAGGATTGAGCCACCACTTCTTGCTTCTTTGAATTCCAAGAGAACACACCACTTCTAGCTTTCTATTTCCACTGTCATACCATATTTCATAATCAATGGTACCTTTTAGATACCTCAAGACTCTTTTACAAATACCAAAATGTGTCAAACTTGGTGAATGCATGAATCTTGAAAGTAGGCTAACTGAGAACATTATATCTGGTCTGGTTGTAGTCAAGTAAAGAAGGCTGCCAACCAAACTTCTGAACTGAGTTACATCAGCTTTTGCATCCCTATCAGCCTTTGAAAGCTTCTCATTTACTGCCTATTGAGTTGCTACTGGATTGCAACTCTCCATCTTGAATTTCTTTAGCAAATCCATACCATATTTCCTTTGTGAAAGGAAAATTCCATCACTGGACTGGTGCACTTCCATTCCAAGAAAATATTTCATCATGCCAAAATCTGTCATCTCAAAAACTTGCAGCATGCTCATCTTGAACTTATCAATTTCTTGAATATCATCACCAGTCACCAGCAAATCATCTACATACAAAGAAACTATAAGCTTCTTTCTATTGCCACAAGCTTTCACATAAAGAGTGGGTTCATTTGGACTCCTCTTGAAGCCATTTTGTAGAAAATGATCATCAATTTTGCTGTACCAAGCTCTTGGAGTCTGCTTCAATCCATACAAGGCTTTATGAAGCTTGTAAACCTTGTCTTCATGGCCAACAACGAAGAAACCAATTGGCTGCTCAACATAAATTTCTTCTTCCAGGATTCCATTCAAGAATGCTGACTTTACATCCAAATGAAAGATCTTCCATCCACAATTAGCTGCTAAAGCAACAAGCAACCGAATTGTTTCATGCCTTGCAACTGGTGCAAATGTATCACCATAGTCAACTCCTGCCATTTGAGAATATCTCTTCACCACAAGTCTAGCCTTGTGTTTATGAATTGAACCATCAGGATTCAACTTTGTCCTGTAAACCCATTTCACACCAATCACTTTCTTGTCTTCAAGTCTTGAAGTGAGTTCCCATGTCCCATTTTTGTTGATTATGGATAGCTCCTCCTTCATTGCATCATTCCATTCGGTCTTCAATGATGCTTCTTCAAAGCTAGAGGGTTCATTCACAGTAAAGTTGCATTTCTCATAAATTTCGGCCAAAGACTTAGTCTTTAGCACTGGAGAGCCAGATTCAACTTCTTCATCTTCAATATCATTTGCAACTTGATCTTGACTATCAGTTGTAGTAGGAATGGTTGTCAACTGTGATGAATTTACACTCCTTTGAATCTGCTCATTCTCCCAATCCCAATATGCATCTTCTTCAACTTGAATATCCATGCCGATGATAAGCTTATTTGTCTGCAAATTGAACACCCTGTAACCTTTTGAGTTTGCTGCATAACCCAAAAAGATTCCCATTTCAGCTTTGTCATCCAATTTGGATCTCTTTACATCTGCAACATGACTATAGCAGATTGATCCAAAGACTTTTAAATGTTTGGCAGAAGGTTTCATTCCTGACCAAGCTTCCACCGGTGTTTAAAGTTTGCTTACGGATGTTCCTGTAGAATCTATGCTTGAGAGATGACCATATAATGGCTGGTTTGGATTGGCAAAATTGACAGGGTTTGATCGACTCAAAATGCACGGGGTATCGAATCCACCAATGAAGAAACGAATTTAATGTCAGTTCTGATGTTAATAACATGAAATTTAATCGAACCACTGCAAATAGTAACCTCACATTTGCCATTGCTGTATTTCTTGCATTCCTTATTCTTGCAACTTACATATTCTGGATCATTGCTCATATACTGAGCCTGCAAATTTGGAAAAATCAAGCTCAAATTTGTATCATTTTAAGCATGATCAAATTTTATGTACCTTAACAGGAATCTGGCAGAAATTTATTGAAGAGTTGATTTAAAGATTAATCATAAGAATTTACTTGTGACTTTCTCTATGCAGTCCTCAGCTCACATCAAAGATCAGTCAAAAAGTTCAAATCTCAGTAATGGTGATTTTAAACAGAAAAGTATGGAGAATACAAATTTCTCTTACAGCTTTGTCAAACGATAATTGTTATCTACATTACATGCTAGAAAAACAGAATTTACAGAGGTAATTTTATTTTTTTATATTATTATTAATAAACTTTATTTTACCACAAAAAAACTGTGGAAGATAAATTGAATTATACCTTATAGAAAGTTTGATTATATTATTACAGTGAGTTGAAAATGATTTTTGAAAATATTCTACCAGACACGTTTTCACTGTTTTACCATTTTCAAGTATTACTACCAAACACGTTTTTTATGATTTCATTCTCCGAATATCGTTTTCAACAATTGTCAAAAAAAAAAAATCAATTTTTTTGAAAACAAATAAAAACGAGAAAACGAAAACGTTACCGAATAGGCCCTTACCTTCTTTGAGCACGTCACTACAAAGTGACGACGTCGTTTACACTTGGGGCAATTACCTTAGTGACCATCAACTTTTGCCACCACTATCAAAATGGCCACCAAATGGGGAAATTGATGGAAAATGATCCTTTTTGGCAAACATTGTTACACTAATGGTCATTCCATCCAATTCCATCCATTTCCATCCAATTCCATCAAATAAGGGGCATTTTGGTAAATAAGGGGATGGCATTAATTTATTTTAGATGTTTTTTGGAAATCAATTTTTTCTTTTGTTTTTTGAAACAAATAATTATATTTAGTGTGTATATATACATATAACATATCTCAAACATATATATATATATATATATATATATATATATATATATATATATATATATATATCTTTTCAACTTATCTCAAATATATTTTTTAGAATTTTTAGATTTTGTAACCTTAATCTTTTCAAAAAAGAATATATATATATATATACAGTCTTTCTATTATCAGTTCGAACTGACAAAAGTTATATCAGTTCCTTGTATGTGGGCCATTGGATTTAAATACTTTGACTGACAAGTGCATACAGCCAAGTCAAAGTATTTAAATCCAATGGTCCACATGCAAGGAACTGATATAACTTTTGTCAGTTCGAACTGATAATAGAATTTCTGTATATATATATATATATATATATATATATATATATATATATCTTTTCAACTTATCTCAAATATGTTTTTTAGAATTTTTTTGATTTTATAGTCTTAATCTTCTCAAAAAAGAAAAAAAAAAAAAAATATATATATATATATATATATATATATATATTTCTTTTCAACTTATCTCAAATATATTTTTTAGAATTTTTAGATTTTGTAGCCTTAATCTTCTCAAAAACGAAATACATACATATATATATATATATATATATATATATATATATATATATATATATATATATATATATATACACTAAATATAATTATTTGTTTCAAAAAACAAAAGAAAAAATTGATTTCCAAAAAAATCAAAAATAAATTAATGTCATCCTCTTATTTACCAAAATGCCACTTATTGGATGGAAATAGATGGAATTGGATGGAATGGCTATTAGTGTAACAATGCTTGCCAAAAATGGCTATTTTCCATCAATTTCCCCATTTGGTGGTCATTTTGATAGTGTTAGCAAAAGTCGATGGCCACCAGGGTAATTACCCCTTTATACTTTTGTTAGGAATACGCCTATTCATTTATCGATGGCCCAAGCCCAAAAGAATCAGAAATTTTAGTTGAGACGTCCTCTTTTACAGCCTACCTGGGATTGGGCTGATTCAATTATCGCGAAGGCCCAATCCAATGATAAACAGAAATTTTGGTTGCGACGTGCCCATATTTTATTGTGCACGTCATGACATAGTGATGATGTCATTTATAATTTTGCATGGAATGGGCTGATTCATTTCGTGAAGGCCCAAGCCTAAAATAAAAAAGAGACGTTGTTGTCTTGTGATGGGCCCATTTTGACCCTGCCTGGGCACGTCACAACATAGTGACGATGTTGTTTTTATTTTTGCGAGGATTGGGCCGATTCATTCGGTAAAGGCCCAAGACTAAAATAATCAGAAATGACAACATAGTGACGACGTCTTGCGAGGATTGGGCCGTTCGATGGTTCAAAGTCTGACCGTTTTGTTTTTCTGTTTTAGTTTAATGTAATATTTTTTTTGACAGAAGTATTTTTTTTCCTATTTATAATTATAAACTTAGACATGTTCGTTTGATTACTGATTAGCACAATAAATGTACTTAATATACTATTATACATCAATAGCTAGACTTTTTTAAAATGAAAAACTTTTAATATTTTAAAATGAAATCATTTATGTATGCATCCAGCTATGAATTTAATGTAATATCATGATAAAATTTTATTGTCATCGAAAATATATTATTATTTGCATGTGATATGCTGGTCCTGTTAAATAGATTATAGAAGAAGCACGTAACGAAAAATCTGGTATCCCTATCAAATTTCAACATATTCATTATATATTAATTATTATGCCATCACATGCCCTATCACCATCAATTCGCTGTGAATTATTCAACAAAAAAAGATGTGATTTCTCAATCAAAATATATGGTCCAATTTCTGTCAATCAAAATCTCCTCCTTAATTAATTTGTAGGCAACCCCAGACTTGAAACAAGCTAAGTCATCAATTCCATGCTCATCTAGCATTATTATTTGAATAATGCTTGGGTACTGACCGGTCAGTACCCAGAAGCACTACTACTAAAGCCTGAAATCAGCCGAAGAATGTGTGATTAAGTAAGGAGAAGCTCAGTTTATCAGGCTGGACTTGCATTATGTACAAGTCACACTGATGAACATCCAAAGTCTAGTAAATGCAAAGTTATGCACAAAGTCAGTTAGGTAGTTAGGAATGCTGATGTGGCTGAATTAGTTATTCCTCTCCTGGTTTTCAGGGATCAGTTAGAATTCTGTTATTTGTAAGAATTCAATTATTAGTCAATCTCTTCTAATATAAATACATTGTCTTAGTTAGAGAATCATTCATTGTAACAAATATTTCAATAACAGAAACTGAGAGCCTCGTGAATGGCCTCTTCAATATTATTCTCTCTGTAGCATTTTGTCAAACACCTTGTGCAAGTGTATCAAATTTCTCTTTCTTCTTTGTTTTCTCACAAGATTGACTAACAATGCAAAACTGACATTTGATGTTGGCTGAAAGTATAATTAAAAGGGCAAATTGCACTAAACCCTTGAGGTTTAGGCAAGTTACACTTATCTAGAAAAGTTTTGTTATTATACACTAACACCCCCAAGATTTAAATTTGACTTTGAAAATACCTAAAATGGCCCCTAGTTTTTTTTTTTTTTTTACTTTTTAACCAAAAACTTTATAAACTTTAATAAAATAAAAAAATTAAATAAAAGATATGATTCATTAAATAAATAAATAGTTTAAAATAAATAAATAAATAGTTAAAAAAATAAAATAAATAAATAATTAAAAAATAAAATAAATAAATAAATTTAAAAAATCAAATGAATAAATATTTTAAATAAATAAATTAATTAAAAACAGTAAAAACATTAATTTTTCTTTTAAGGATACCCATTAATAGGGATAAGAAAAACTCTAAATATCCAAACTTTTACTGCAAGGATAATGGTGAGAGAAGTTTCAAGGTTACTAACACTGAAAGAAGTGGTTGAAGAAGGCAAGAAGACTCCCAGTGTTGGGAATCTTGAAGTTTCTCTCACCATCATCCTTACTGTAAAATTTGGATATTTAGAGTTTTTTTGTCCATATTAATGGATATCCTTAAAAAAATTAAAAATTAATGTTTTTAATTTTTTTTTCATTTATTTATTTTAAACCCTTTATTTATTTGATTTTTTAAAACTATTTATTTATTTGATTTTTAAAAATTATTTATTTATTTATTTATTTATTTTATTTTAAACTATTTTTTTTTTTAAGAAAAATATTTATTTATTTAATTTTTGTAAACTATTAATTTATTTAATGAATCATATCTTCTTCTTCTTTTTTTATTAAAGTTTATAAAGTTTTTGGTTAAAAGATAAAAAAAAAAGTATAAAATAATATAACTAGGGGCACTTTAGGTATTTTCAAAGTCAAATTTAAGTCTTGGGGGTGTTAGTGTATAATAACAAAACTTTTCCAGCTAAGTGTAACTTGCCCAAACCTTAAGGGGTTCAGTGCAATTTGCCCTAACTAAAAACACATAAAAGTTGATACCACCTTCAATACATTGGTAATTTTGTAACGAGTCTGTAGAAATCGGAGTCTGAAACTGCTTGACAAGTACAAACAATCGAAAATACACAACCATGTAGACATGAGTTTTCAATCTTCCCAAAACACCTTGACATACTCTGCCAACTTATATAAGGTAGACTAGTTCAACCAGCACTACTTTGCAAAAGGCAGATATCATTGTAGAACAACTATTACGAATAACAGGTGGTGAAGGCAGTAAAACAACTATTACAAATTGGTATCCGGACATTTGTTCGCTCTCACCTCCCTGTCAAACCGAAGTTTAATAGAGATTACGTCAATGCATGCCAGGTTCGAAACCTTCAGAAACTCCTCCTGCATACACAATGCCTCGAGATATAACATGATAAGATGTCATTTTTTGTAAGGTTATGGTTCTAACATAGCCTCGATCACTAGAGCGTAGTTTAGATATTGGCATTTACACAAAAGTTAACAAAACTACTCACACTTGCACTTTTATCGTGTACATAACAAAGAGGCCTTTGTCAGGAACTGATCCATCCAGACTCTCATCACTTCCTGGATATAAGACTCTCCTACGACTTCGCAGCAGCCATTCTCTGCCACTTCCTTACCAATTCAACAAGTCTTTTTGGGTTGATTTTGATCATGATTGAAACTTAGAATGATGCTTTTAACAAGCTTAAAAAATCGTTCAAAAAAAAAAAAAAAAGCTTCAAAATCAAGCTGGAAGCTTGGAAACTATGTTTTAAACAAATTATGCTAATAATTGTCTTCTGTCAACTTCTGTCTTTGTTAGAGTTCATTATATAACACAAATTGTTCATCAATAACGCAAATAGAAAAGCAAAGCTTGTGTAAATGATAAATATTAGAAAAACTAAATAAATATTCTAAACGTTTACAAACTTCTCGATAAAGGCTTCTTTGAAATGCAAAAGAATGATTTACATAATGCACTATAGGATCAATTGATTCACAAAATGGAGGAGTTGCTCAGTAGCTGCAAACTGATTGTTGTTCCTGAGGGGAGGCAGCAGAAAATGTGCAGCAACAGGTAATAATAGAATTGAGAAATGCCTTGTCCAAACCTTTAGTTGTCCCACGTTTGATTAGAGAAAATAGCAAGTCATGAAGGCTGCATTGCACGGCAATGTAATGGGTTCATCACTTGACAGCCCAAACTCCTCTTCAGACAATTTTAAGAGCTCTCTGAAGATGTCATTGCTAAGATATGCCAACGGAATCACGAATCGCTTCTGATCGAAGGTGTAGATGACAAAATGGCCTTTCTCTGCCAATGATGCTTTGCTACAACTCTCCACATCAACTTCTGCAGTGGCTGTTGGTAATGAAATTCTATCAACTCTCCCCATGGCAGCCTGCCCCTGCTGCTTCCTCACCATCTCGATGAGCTTCTTCGCACTGATCATGTTGCCTGACACAGTATGTTAAATAACAATAAATGATTTAGATCAAGAAGAGTAAAATATTATATATATATATATTAGGATTCTAAGCCCTGAAATGGTGCTTTTAATGGTGATTAGAGGTAACAGAAGAGGTATTTATACATGCTAAAAGAGTAGAGAATCTAAGAAAACCTCTAACTTCGTGATTTTTGATGAAAAAGCAATAGTTAGTTACATAGGAATAGATGTCTATGTATAGGGGAGCATTTGTTTTTGTCTTGTGGGTTAAAGACACCACAGCTCTTGTCAGTTCTGCTAACAGAATTCAAATCTTCTGTGTAAGAATCTCAAGAGTATACGGATACAAACTAAAGGGAAATCACAAGGAGTGGATCTACATTCGATGAGAGTTATGGATGGAAGTCATAGAAAGAAGAAACAATGGCATTGATAGCAACTAAATATGATAATTACATTCTAACTACCCAAACAAGAATATCACATCACAGAGATGGCAATGATCATCATAAGAGTAATTTCTCACAAATGTGTCAAGTTTCATTCAACTCTATATATAAATTGTTAGATATATTCATCATCTCTTTTCATTGAAACATCAATGAATGTAATTCAAGACATTAAAACATGACAGAAAACAAACATTTGACATATGTGGTTGTAATCTCATGGTTAAATGAATTTTCTAAGATACATTTTCTTTTCATCAATAAAATTTCTTAGTTCTTATAATTGGAAAAATTCATCAATAACCAAACATGGTTTACAAAAATTGTAACACTCTGATTCAAACATTCGTGAGTAAAATGCACTCGGTCAATTCAAGTAGACAAACAATATGTGAAAGAAAAATAATTTTCATTTGGATTTAGCAGTAGAGCCATGTGGTCATCAGACAGATTGGCGGTTGGGATATTGGGCAGGTGTTTTGATTTCTGTTAAGCATCAACAGTCAACACTATAGGTAGGCCACTGTCAATTGTTTGATATGCATTTATTTTCTTCTGCAAAACCAAAGCAAAAACTTGATGTACCAACCATTGCAACCAAACTTATAATCAAGATAGACCCTTTAAATCTAATAACATAGATAGTATGTCTATTTATACTAGTTACAGGGAGTTTAAGATAAAAGGAAATCCTACTCCTAGACGTACAAGACTTATTTGTTTCACATAAATACTATTTCTTTTTATGACAAGTCTTCTTGTAAAGAGTATTCATTTTTCCTTCAAGCACAAAGACTTCCTATTCCACATGCAGACAAACTCTTTTTCCTTTTCCATCGAAGACTTCCTGATCCATGCAAATTTCTGTCGAACCGCTTTGAGTCCCGCTGTCTGCAGTACAGCGTTTTCCACAGTGGAAACCTCTAGATGTCGGCCGATGTCATTACCGCTGTGCAATCCACAGCGCAAGGCACATCAGTCCTTCAATCTTCGTGAACCCAGCCTCGACCACTCCCACAACCGCTGTCAAAGCCAAAGTAGTAGGGAGAGCGGTTTTCTTCTTTCTTCCGTTTCGTCTTCAATCATTCCCTTAGACACCTAATCCAACTTCCAAATGTATCCCACATTTCCAGGAAGCTCCATATCAGTTGAGTCTCGTTTGGTTAACATTCAGTTCATTCGAGAATACGAGCCAAAACCTAACACAGGCATGTTGATACGATTATCGATATAAGAAGTAACTTGGATATTTTGGGTAACACGGTTGTCTCCTTTAGCCCGAGAGAAGCCAATGTCTTAGCTAATAATTTAGCCAAATTGGGTTCCAGCAGAGAGGGAGATTTCATAGATCGGAGACTTTAGTGCTGCTCCTCTGTTTTTTGCAATGTTTTTGTTGTGTTGTGTTTTTTTGGCTCTTTGTCTCAGCCTGCTGTTGTAGTGTTTCTTTTCCCTGTTCTAGTTTTTTTTTTTTTTTTTTTGGGTTTTCTTGTATTGGGTTTTCATTCCCAGTTGTGTGTTTTGGTTTGTGTTCTCTTGGCAGTGGGGGTTTTCCCATCTTGCTCTTTTAATACATTTGCTGTTCAACAAAAAATATCACATGCCAAATCGAACTTCAATATCACTACAAAGATAAATCAGTAACTTTTATATTTTGAAGAGAACACATCATGTCCACACGACTGTTTCTTAATTAACAAAAACATTACATTTGTATTAAAACATCAATTAATCATGATAAAATAGACATATATAACAAATGGAATCATTAATTAATGAGGTAGAGAGTTTTTAAGTTTTTTGTTTTCAACCACATATACATATTTGATAGTTTTTAACCATGCAACTTTCAATTTTGACACTCGAGTACTCTTAATTAGTTGTACATGAAATTATAGAATGAGATTAATGTATTTTTAAGAAGAAGGAAAAAATAAAATAAATACCTACAGTGTCATATTAACATCTTCACTTTGATCAACTATATATATAGATTTCCAATATCGCCTGCTGCTGTTCCAGTATCACCTTACTCCACTGAACTGTCCTCACTATAATCAGCTTTTATTTCCTTTTCAATGGCAATGCAGTGGATACATTTTCTGAATCTGCTCCCTTGTATTGTAGAAGGCATAGTAATTGCACCATCCGTTGCTGATAATTCCTTTAAATACTCAACATCCTGCTTGTAAACTGGACGAATCCCACACCTCTTCACCCAATTATTATTATATTCTTTTCCACTTTTATAATCAAACCAAACAGTAACCCCATCTCCACAATCATATTCTTGATCCTCGTTGTGATATAAAATATTTTTTGAAAAATAGGCTAGCCAAAGGTGATCATCCCACTTGGAATCAGAGAGGTGATAGCAGCGGAATATAAGATTTCCAAAACCACACTCAATTTCAACATCATACGAACGATCTGGGATTGACATCACTGCACACACAGAAAATCCTATCAATTCATCATTTAACAAACAGTGAGGTGGTGGCCATGTTATTGTAGACCCTTCACTCCAATAACTGAACAATTCTGGAATTTCACTTCCTGGGAGCTGAAGATGAAATTGATGAAATTGAAATTGAGGATTGCTTATTCCATTTATCTGCAATAGAAAACTTTGTAATAAGAATGAGAATAAGATACATAAATGGGGAAAAGATATATATCCACACAAAAACATGTAAGGCTTAAAAATTGAGATCATGATTATTGAAAATTGATGGAAAGAGAGACCTGAAGCCAGCGTTTTAGCAACATAATTTCCAAACTGCTGTTCCTGCCTTGAGTCTCAACTAGTTGGAAGCAATTGAAAAACAGCAGACTAACATAATCAGAGGTGAGTTCTAGTGCACTTGATATTGTTTTCAAGGAAGTACAATCGTTTGCCCCTACAAATTCTATTTTAGGTGGAAGCTTTGGCAATGACTGAAGCCTCTGGCATTTCACCAATGAGAGATGGTGAAGTCTAGATAGTTGACTAATGGAATCCGGTAGGCTAACAAAGTTGTTTCCACCGAGCTTTAACTTTTTTAAGGAGAATAAAGAGCCAATATCACTTGGGATTTCCAACAGGTTACAGTCGCTGACATCTAATTCTCGCAAAAAGGATAAACTTGCAAGAGGAGGTAACATCAAACCCATGCAACCAGGCTTTCTTGTTGGCAACGTCAACCATGACCTAAGGGAAAAACTCCATGTTTTGGGAGGTCCTACTTTACATCCACGAAGTGATAATGTTTTAAGGTTCTTCAATTGAACAATGGATGATATGACAATTTGTTCTATAGCAGTCCCAGAGATATCTAGCTCCTCCAAAGGCTCGACTTCCTCCAAATTCAGGGGCAGAGTGTCTAGTTTTGAGCAGCCATTCAAATTAAGAATCTTAAGAGATTTCAAGCCATGGATGTCGCTTAGAAATACTACAAGATTTGAGCAGCCATTCAAATTCAATACAATAAGCTTTCCAAGATATCCAACCGATTTATGAACCTCACGCAATTTTGTACAGCATTGAAGATCAAGCCTCTCAAGATTTGGAACCATGTCAAAGTTTGGGGTTTTTATGAGGTTATGGGAGAAACTAAGGTTAATGATTTTCAAGTACTTCATGGAAGGCTGTAGGTAGAAACAAAAACTAAATTAATCAAAAATTAGCTTTCACGAACTTCAAAATATATTTTTGAAGAAATTATGGAATTGTACCTTAATGTCCTTCCATATATACTCAATGCGGCTATAACACAAACTGAGCTGAACAAGTCTTTGCGGTTGGAAACTTGAAGTCAAAGACTTCAAAGGGTAGCCACGCCATTCGAGCAACCGTAACTCATTTGATAAGTATTCAAGGACTTCGGAAAGGTGAACATCAACATCATTGATAATGAGGAGTCTAAGATTGTTCATGCCTGAGAAGGATTTGCCATTCAGTTTCAAGAGGGTAATCTCCTCTCTATGTCTATCCCTGTCAAGACTTATACCTTCAATAGATGGAGTTCCCTAATAAATAAATAAAAACAAATTAAATGCATATCTAACAAAAAGAAGTTACTTCATGAACCGTGATATTTAGGCATTTTATGGAATAATAATGTACAAGTACCTATATTCAATTCTTGAAAAATATCTTACCATATTTTTTCCTAGCACTTGATAGACATCCACAAACAGCCGTAGTCTACTCCATTTGCAAGGCTCATCAGGGTGTTCTTCACGAACTATTTCCCAACTCATTTCTTGTATCAAATCATGCATCCAAATTGTGTTGTCTGTCCAAATACTTATCAGAGATCTTTCTCTAAGAACTTCAAGTCCAATGTCAGGATGAAAATTACAACTATTTAATATATCCATGACTCCAACTTTGTCCTTCCCTTTAAAGAAAAATGCTATGTCCAAGAATATTTTCTTGTCTAATTTTCCTAGTGCATCATAACTTATTCGAAGTATTTTCAGAATCTTTTCATTCGGAACTTTTCCTAGTCTTTCCAATGCACTCTTCCATTCATTGACACTTCTATCACACAAAAATGATCCCAAAACTTTGAGAGCTAATGGAAGCCCGTTCGCATAACGTAAAATATCCTTTAAGAGCTCAATGTAATTTGTTGTTTGTTGTATGTTTTTAAAGGCTTTTAAACGGAACAGGCTTCGAGCTTCATAATAATTAAATCCTTGGACCCTATACAGATTTTTGATTCCATGGCTTACTAGCACATGTTCATCTCTTGTCGTAACGACGATTCTACTCCCAGAACCAAACCAATCATTTCTTCCAGCCAGCTGTTCTAGCTGTTCTAATTGATCCACATCATCAAGAACAAGAAAGACTTTTTTCTTACATAGCCGCCTTCTAATCAAACTGATCCCTTCGTAACCATCACATAGATTTAAATCTGTGTCCTTTAAGATCTTTGAAAGAAGCATTTGCTGTAAATGTACAGCACCTCTTTTTTCAGAGAATATTTCTCTAACATTGGCAAGAAAGCAACTACATTCATACTTGTTTGAAAGTCTTTCATATACAACTCTAGCAATTGTAGTTTTACCTATTCCTCCCATCCCACAAATGCCAACAAAGGTTACTCTGTCATTCAATTCAAGTTCTAAAAGGTTATAAATCTCCTCCGCACGAGACTCTATTCCAACAAGCTGCTCCCCATTGACACTCGGAAGAAGATTGATCAATCTTCTTGAAATATTGCCGACAATATCTTCAATCAAATTAGCTTCAGACCTATGAAGAAGAAGAAGAATGGTAACCATGTAAAAGCAAATAGGAAATAATTAATAAATTCTTCTTTGCCATTATAAAGGTACGTACTTTGAATTGTTCATTGTGTGCTCTTTGTTCAAGCCACCCAACTTGGGAAAGCTTGTAAATATGTTAAAATTATGTCAAAATTAAAGATGCATTAGTGAAATTTTCTCTGTAACCTAATCAGAGTTTTAATTAAAAGCAACAAAAATGCATATTTAGTTTCAAAGCTCTAAATTTCAGAGATATATATATAATGTTTACCCGTCTTTTAAATCCCATCCAGCTAGTGTGCCAACCCGTTTGAGATCTGATCTCCACCTTTTCACCATCTTCGGATTATCCTTGAAAACTTCTTCATGTTTATCAAAGGCTGTTTTGAAATCTCCGGTCTGTTTCCGTACATCTGATGGATCTACCTTGTAAAAAACTGGAAAAACAGTATGTTTCTGTGAGTCCATGCACTCAACAATCTTTGAAAGTTCATCCAAACACCATGTAGAAGAAGCATAGTTTTCTGATAAAATTACAATCGAAAACCTTGATTCTTCAATGGCTTCCAAGAGTTCCGATGAAATCTCCTTCCCTCTCTCAAGCCTTTCATCATCTCTAAATGTGTAAATTCCTCGGTGTTTCAAAGCAGTGTAGAGATGGCCTGTGAAGTTGTTCCGAGTATCTTCACCTCTAAAACTCAAGAACACATCGTATTTCCACTGAATATTGCTACCAGAAGCAGAAGAAGAAGAAGATTTAGAAGATTTAATGGAAGCTGCCATTGAAGGGTTAATAGCTTGTTTGTTCCCAGAAGCAGAGAAGTTAATAATGGAAGCCTTACATTAGCAAAGACAAAGCTATTAAAAAGGGTTAATATTAGTTTGTTTGTTCCAGGAAGACAACACAAAATTTCCAAGAAATTTTCAAAGGCTGCAATTAGGAAAAACAAAAGAGAAAGACAAAAAAGGTTGAAGCGTGTGGATATAATCAATGCAAAATTTGCTTCTAGGAAATTTTGCTGCGTGCGGAACAAAGTTTCCTTGAGAGTCCGTAATCATAAATTATATAAATTCGGTTTTTTAGGAGGTTAAGGACTAGAACCTGCAACCTCGTGGTCCATCATATGGTTACATTTTTATTACAAAAGAAATTATCATTTTAAGAGAAGCAACCGTAAACATCTAATCTTAGTATTTTATCTTTATCAGTTTATCTCATGATATGGTAATTTCTGAATAAATACATGAGTAATGCTAGGCATCCTAAATTTCTTTTTCCAAAAACTTACCCAAATAATATGGCACATAAGTTGTCAACATCACATCACTCACAATATAATCTCATTATTTACAGAATGTTGACATTTCATGTGTCATATATATATATATATATTTTTAATTAAAACAACAAGCTATATAGAGCTTTTTTATTAATAATAAAAAAAAAGGTGGGAAAAAAAAAAAGGCACACATGTCCTAAAACATGCTAATCTAAAAAGGCACGCAGGCCTTAAAAAAAAAACATGAACTTAATTATTCTGCCTCATCATGTGCGGCCCAATTAGCGACAATACGTGAAGCTGCAGAACTTCTCTTACTCACTTGAGACTTGGAGTTAGATAAAATCTTATAAGTTGGCTTCACTTTTCTTTTTGATTTTGTCACCACGGGAATCCAATTATTGTCAAACACGGGATCTATTGGACCATGATTAGAATTTGAAGTATTAATATCTTGGTCTTCTGATATATGCTCCAAATTAATCTTTCCTCTTTTATCTCCTGAAATCTCATCCAAAACTTGCTGATCAAAATTCTGGAAGTTTGAAATCTTTGGATTGTCAAGAATCACTCTGTTATTAATGCAAATATTCTCTAGAGAACATTGATGATTCTCATTATTATCTTCCTGATTTAAATACTTGGTATTCAAATCATTGGAGATATTAACATTAATTCCCACATCTAGATTTGGAAATTGTTCAGCTGCTTGAATTTGAATTGGAGAAAAACTCTCAATTAGATCCTGATCTTTCGTAAGTGCATTAGATGTGCCGATTGTAACTTTAAATTGTCATATCATTTGGGAAAGATTTTGGAAAAAGTATTTGGATGACCTAACGTTAGTCTAAATGGATTGAGATCCCCTACCCATCTTATTTGTGCTCAACTTCCAAGCATTTGCTGACATGTGGCAGACAAGGAAAAGAATGGCTGAGATTAGTTTCCTTTATTTTTATTTTTATTTTTTTTCTCTTTCTCCTGATTTCCTTTCCCTCGTCTAAATTTTTCTTTATTTTTTTTCCTCTCTTTCTCCTAACAAACATGTTTAAGCAGATAACAACAACATATATTTATTTATTTTTACTTAATCTAAAAATCCTCTCTTGACAGTTGTTCTAAGAAAAACAAAAACAACAACCCAAATCCAAATTCAACATCATCTGGAAACCAAGCAAATCGAAGAAGATTTCAATGATAAATAAAAATGCCCAAATACATCAAAAATGTTTTTTATAATAAAAAGTTATTGGAAACCTCCTCCAAAGGAGACCAGACTCATCGGAGATCGAGAGCTCAAATGAAGGAGATCCAAAAACAAAAACCAATAAGACTCTTGCTATTATTATTATCCAGAAACAAAAACCAATAAAACTTTATTTCCGAGAAAATAAGACTCTTGCTGCCTCGTTTGCAAGACGTAAGATCTGGGTTTTTTGTTAATTTAATGCTCTTCTTTTTTTTCTTCCTCTGTTCTCCTCCCCATATTTCCATAGAAATCATCGATGATCTACTACACTTTTTTTAATTATTTAGTTAAATCTTTTTAAAAAAAATTCTTTGATTTCCTAAACTGACAATGATGATTGAAAAGACAAAAGTGTTGATGATGATTGAGAAAAATGAATATGAAAATATGAGTTTCCAGATCTTCAAAAAAGAATTTATTTTTAAAAAAATTTCTTTAATTGATGTTATTAATGATTAAAGAACTTCATTATTTCCATGTTTTTCTGTGATTTTTTCTTTTAAGAAAGAAGAAGATGAAGATTTGGGTTCCCAATCTCTTAAAAAAAAAAAATTCTTTAATTTTTTTTTTCATATAATTTTTCTTTGATTTTCTTAATTGATGTTGAGCTAATGATTAAAAAAGAAGAATGGAAGATTTGAGTATAGTCATAGATGTCCACATCATTTTCTTTGTACTTGTTAACCCCAAATATTCACTTCAACTCTACAAGAAAAATATGGAAAATGGTGAATTTCTGGGTTTGCTCCACCATTTTGCAGATTTGTTTTTTTTAAGATGAAGTGTAATTGTGTTTGGATCTGGATTGATGAAGATATATATGTTTGATGAAGATATAAGAAAAAAAAAATCAGATTAATGATGATTGGATTTTTGGGTTTGCTCCACCTTTGTCTAGATTTTTTTCTAAGATGAAGTAGAAGTGTGTTTGGATTTGATTAGATGAATTTAAGAAAAAAAAAAAAATCAGATTGACTATGAATGGATTTCTATTCTGGGTTCCTAAAGTGTGTAACATATATATTTTACTGAACATGATTTTTTTTTTTTTTATTTCCTAAAGCAAATAATCTAAACGAAGACGTTTGTTATACGGTAGAGAGAAAAAACTAGAGCAAATTAATCCTACCCATCCATTTGTTTGGGTGCCACATGTCGGTAGATACTTAAAAGATGAGTAAAAATGAGATGGGTAGGGGATCTTGATCCCGTCTAAATACATATTGATGACTACTTAATTTACTGTCGCATGTTTTTTTTTTTTTGAACATCAAAATGTTGTATTCATCGGATCAAACAGCCCGGCAGCAGCAGCAACTGGCCACACGCAACCTACCACAACAGGGCAAAAAAGGCCACTAAGAAAGAAAAACAGCAAACCACCCAGACTCACAAACACAAACAGCAAACCCAGACCACCCAAAGGAGACAAAACAAGAGAACTAATCTCCCCACTGAAGAATCGGCGACTGTAAACTGGACCCTTGTTTTGCTAAAGAATCAGCAAAATCGTTGAAAACTCTCAAATCATGAACCACCTCCATCTTAGTCATAGACTTCAGCATCCTTCGAATATCAAAAATAACATCCACATGGTTTAAGCTGCCATAGTCACCTCTGTTCACCCAAGACACCGCCGTCCGCGAATCGCTAACTATGGAAATGTCTCTAAGCATGAAGTCAGGCCTGGTACAACACAACTCAATAGCTCTTTGGATGGCCAGAATCTCCGCTGTATTGGAGTCCAAGAAACCTACATGTTGCGAAAATAAACAGAGCACCTTGCCATAAGCATCGTGCAGAACCCCCCAATACCAGCCTCCCCCGAATTGCCTTTAGACGAACTGTCAACATTAAACTTAAGACTATCCGCAGAAGGAGGGATCCAATCCTTAATTTGAGTCTGCTTGAACTTTGTCTTTTCCACACACAGCTCCGATACATTCAGCAGGAGGGTTGAAAACGGTTCAGAAGAACCCTTTTTGAAGTGTTTGAGATGGGTCTGGAATATCCTTACCAGGAGACCGCCCTTAGAGTGGGAAGTTGATTGGTGGAATCTCTTCAAGGCTTACCTCGACGGAATTCCCATCAGAGAGGACATTTCCGATTCCATAGCCTGGTCCGGGAATCCTAACGACATGTTTTCAGTGGCCTCTTTTCGGAGAGGGTTGGAGAGCCATAATGAAGACATCATGACGGATTCCAAAAGCAGAACTGGCAGGGTATCCACCATCCAAAAATTGAGATTTTTCTTTGGCAATTAATAAGAGGGGTTGCAGAGACGTGGGATGGATCAGGGTGGTGACACGAATTGCCCGTTCTGTGGTATCGAAACAGAGTCTATTGATCATGTGTTCTTGCGTTGCTGTTGCCCTGTTAGTCGACGGTGGTTTGGGAGAAGTGTATCATGTGACTACTTTTTTATGTTTTTTGTTTTAAAAAATTAAATTAATTAGTAAAAATCGATTTAAACATTTACCAAAAAAGTCATTACTGTTATAAAATATGGGATGTGGCTTTCCCACCGAAGGAGTAAATGCAAGTGGGTTTACATCAAATGCAAGTGGGGCGGCTCTCCGATGTCTTCCACCTAAAAGCATGAAGCCAAATTTCATGCAAAGTGTTGATCTTGATTGGTGTATTTATATTATCCAATTTTTTTATTGTCAGTTTGAACTGACAAAAGATATATCAGTTCCTTACCTGTGGGCCATTAGATTTAATTATCTTGACTTGACTGCATACACTTGTCAAAACATCTTTTAAATTCAGTGGTCCACATGTAAGGAATTGATATATTTTATATCAGTTCGAACCGATAATAGAAAGACTGTTATATTATATATATACAGAAATTCTATTATCAGTTCGAACTGATAAAAGTTATATCAGTTCTTTGCATGTGGGCCACTGGATTTAAATACTTTGACTTGGCTGTATGCAATTGTCAGTCAAAGTATTTAAATCCAGTGGCCCACATATAAGGAACTGATATAACTTTTGTCTGTTCGAACTGATAATAGAAAGACTGTATATATGATGATGTAGTAATGCCACGATTGCTGTATGCCTAAAACAAAAAAGTGAAATGGCCATATGGGCAGGGCGATGATAATTGCCATATCGTGATATGGATGAAATAATTAAAAATATATATATTTAAAAGGGTGGATCCAGACCATGACGGCTATATTGATGAGTTATATATATATATTATATTAGATCAACCAAGTTAAAGCATTTAAATCCAATGACCCACATGTAAAGAACTGATATATTTATATCAGTTCGAACTGACAATATAAAAACTATATATATATACCGTTTTTCTATTGTTAGTTTGTTTTGATAATAAATATATCAGGACGGAGAATGTGGACTACAAATTATGGAGAAGTTTTGACAAGTGCATACACTTTAAGTCAAAGCATGTAAATTTAGTTGTCCACATTCTTCGTCCTGATATATTTATTGTCAGAACGAACTAATAATAGAAAATCTGTATACTATATATATATATATATTACATTGTGGAGCTCATGATGGTAATTTTACAACATAAAAAAAGGAGAAATAATTCCGAAGAACAAAGAAAAATTTTCCAATAGCCGATACATAAATGATAAAAGAAAAGGTTTATAGAATAAGAGTGGTGATGTTGGCACCCCCACTACTGAACTATTTATGCCTACTTTTTAAAATTTTGATTTAATTACATAAAATTAAATGGTTTTATTAATTTTATTTATTTATTTTCAGGATTACTCTTTTACATATTTTTCAAACTTAATATACCTCATATCCCAAAAAAGTAAAAATAAAAATACACTTTATCTCTAATCTTTATATATAGTTTTCTCACATCCATTCGCATGACTTGTTTTTTCTTCTTATTTCATAGTGAAACCATCCTTATTAGATGTGATTTTTATTTTTATTTATTTTTTTATTTTTTATTTTTATTTTTTGTAATCGATTGGATTGTTGGTGGTAGATTGTGAGTGTGATATTGATCGTCGATTGGATTGTTGGTGGTAGATTGTGAGTGTGATATTGATCGTCTGATGATTTTTTTGAGCGATTGAGTTAGGGTTTTGGTGTGGTTTCGTTTCATCATAGATTAGGTTTTCTTGGCCGCAATTATTGGTGCGATTTCGTGGTTATATATATATATATATAACATTAAACTAACTTTGGAAGATCCAAAATAAAATCTACAAAAGAATTAATACAAATCATAGAATGCTTGGAAGATTTGAAAGATCTGAAAGAAAACAAACCAGAGAAAAAAAAAATAGTAAACATGGATCTGGAATTTGAAAAGAAAAACAAAACAAATATGTGAAACAATAAAATCTATAAATACTAAACATATGAAACATGAGATCGAGATCTGAAAGAAAATATAAACAAAAATAGTAAACATTTAGTGATTTGAAATAATCTATGTCATTAGGGTTTTGAAATAAGAAAAGTGGGGTTTTATTAGTTTTACTTTGTACATGATTTTTTTAATAAAAATTGTATGTCTCTTTAAGTAATTTGATAAATGAAAAAAAAAAGAATACAAAATAATTTAAAAAGTGGGGTATAAATAGTTTAGCAGTGGGTGTGCCAATAGCACCACTCATAGAATAAACCTATTGAAAATAAAAATGGATTATTATCATTTCAGATGAGATATAAAATGACATTACAAATAATGTCCATAAAATTCCTAGAAGGAAAAATAATTTTAAATGAGATATAAAATGGCATTACAAATAATGTCTAGAAAATTTCTAGAATGAAAAATATATGTCTTGCCAATAGTGCAACGACTCATATAATTCTACGGAGTCAAATATTTTATGTATTTAACTTTGCTCAGAGCAAATGTTAATATTGTTTTGGTCCAGCGGATCTGATAGAAGGCTCTGGAAGAGCCACGTTATTGTTATCAAACAATACTAAATTATGTATCAATGATGCATTATATGCAAACAGATTCAAAAGAAATTTGCTTAGTTTCAAAAATATACAGAGGAATGGATATCATATTAAAACTATAAATAATGACCATGTTAAATATATGTGCATTACTTCTCATGATTCAGGCCAGAAACTCATTATTAAAAAGTTGCATGCTTTATCTCTCAGATCCAAAATACTTATGTTTTGACATGACAATTTTGGTCATCAACGATCTACGATGATACGTATGATCATCGAAAATTCTTATGGACATCAATTAAAGAGCTAGAAGATTCTTTAATATATGCACTGCATGTTCACAAATGGAGATTAATATGTGTGAAATATTCATCCACCAAATGAACAACTTCATTATTTTATGGTTCTAATTGATGCATTTACTAGATTATCACATGTTTGTTTATTATCAAACATCTCCATATTATTAGCACAGATAATCAGTTTTCGTGGCATAATTTTCAAATTATCCACTCAAGTCAATGTGCCCTAATAATATTAGTGAATTGACTTACACAATATTTGATAAATATTGCAAAACAGTTGGGATTGATGTTCAACATCTAGTATTCACATGTACTCATAATCAAAATAAATCAACGGAATCACTTATCAAACGTGTCTAGGTAATTGTAAGAACTTTATTATTACGAACATAATTATCAATTTCTATATGAGGATATGCTATTTTACATGTTGCTACATTCATCTATGACCCACTACTTATCATCATTATTTACCATTACGACTTGTAATTGGTCATTGAGTTGTTCACTTTTTAAGATATTTGATTGTGTTGTATATTTCCTTATCGCATCCCTGGCATGATCTAAGATAAGACTTATATATCAGTCTAAAATTAATGTTGATTTTGATTAATCTCTTATTAGATCATTTAAACTTCTAATAGATTATATTTTATGCACAATCTGCATAATATTATATTGATTAATTTCCAAATGGAAAGTTTCTCCAAAAGAGAAGAGTAAATGAAAAGTTACTCTTATATAAAATAGAGATATCAGTTTAGTTCTCTATATATGTAATAAATGTGTCTCATCTCAATCTTTGTATCGCTCAAATATGAAAGATAATTGATCATCGGATGATTATTAATCAGTTACTTGATACATTAAAGATAACAAAATTTTATAAATTGTCATCTAATAAACCCCGACCGAGTATCAGAGCAAAAAGCAACAAATAAATCATCTGATGCATTTCATAAATTTATAAACATTCCGAAAGGTATTGTTCCCTAAAAAAAGAAAGTAAATTATCAGGATCCTAATATAAACAAAACTCGAGTTATAAATAAATCCACTCTCTCTAAGTCAACTCTATAAGAGTATGATATATCTAAAGAGACATTAGTTTATGAAATGACTAAATCCATTGAAATAGAAGAAATCTCAACAGAGATACAAGAATATAGAAATTGAGCAAATTTCTATAAATCATACAAGTCCATGAAGTGACTAAATCCATTGAAATGGAAGAAATCTCAACAGAGATACAAGAGTATAGAAATTTAGAAAATTTCTATAAATCATACAAATCCATAAAGTGACTAAATCCATTGAAACAGAATAAATTTCAACAGAGATACAAGAATATAGAAATTGAGAAAATTTATATAAATCATATGAGAGAAATGTGGAATTATAAGGAAAGTGTTATTGATAATGTATTTTTATACACCGTAGCTATTGAAATTATAAATGATAATTAGGATATTTATATTATCAATGATCGTAGACAAAAAGGTATGATTGACCTAAAATTAGTCTTTTAAACCACTTTATGTTACATTGATTTTTGTAATAATATTGCACCTAAATCAGGAGTAGTGTACACTGACCATGTCCCTATGTAATCCCTGGAAAATTAAAATTTACAAAATGTAAAAATTAAGCTGTCTTCTCCAAATATCATCAGAATTGGCATGAATTGAATTGAATTGAATTTGGTGGGCTAGCTAGAGAGATATATATGTGTGTACCTCTCATGATTTCCGATCGCAGTCTTGGAAGCAACAGGGGTTATAAGGTGAAGGAAGAAATCCCATTCAACTATGAATCCTGTTGCGTAGCTTCAGGGCCGGCTGAAGCTATAGGCAACTAAGGTAGTTGCCTGAGGCCCCATCTAAAATCAAGGCTCCATAATTTTATTATCAAAAAATATGCATATATATCTTAACAATTAATATCCAATATTTTTCTTTGTATTTGTTATTCAAAAAATATCTTTTTTACTTATAAATTACCGTTTATTCCTATTTTCAAGTAAAATATTCATATTTTCAAGTGAACCACATTTAAGTGGACTTAAATACTCATTAATGTTATTTTTTTCTTTCAAGTTTCAACAATTAATTTTTTTTTTTATATTACATATTATTAATAAAATTTATTGTTTTATATCTTCTATATTCAATCAAATCCTTCCATTGCAATCTGCAAATTGAAATCAAACATGCTGCAATGAAACTCTCTTACTATATCTTCTTTCTGTCAACATTCCGGCCTTCCAGGTTTTATTATTCTAAACTCTGTTACTTTAATTTTTATTTTATTTTTTTGTCATTTTATTTATTTATTTTTCACCTGTAACTTGATTATTTGTTTTTTTTTTTTTAAATATTTATAATTGATAATCTGATATTAGACAATAGACATAAGACATGTCTAGTAGAAAATACGAATCCATATATGAAAAACTCAAAAAAATAATTTTAAATACATTGTTTTTACTGTATATTTAATATAACAATAATGCTAAGGGACCCAAAAAAGTGACCCAAATTTTGGACCCAAACCTATGTGGCAACATCATACACAACATGGGCCCACGTCACTCTTCTCAAAGATCCCATGTGATGTTGCCACATAGGTCTGGGTCCAAAATTTAGGTTATATTTTTGGGTCCTCTAGCATTACTCTTAATATATTTTGACATACACATCCAAGGTCTCGTTTTATAATTTCGCTTAAGGCCCTGTATACCCTTAAACCGCCCCTGCGTAGCTTATATCTCCAATGTGGAAGATGGAATCCACATTGCCGTTGTCTACTTCATCTGCCATCGCTTTGGTCACTGAGAGCGACCCTGGCTGAAAATTTCGGAAAATACAGGATTTATGTTGTCGCAAAAGACTAGTTTTTAAAAAAAAAATAAAGTTATCTTCTTTGAACAACTAAATTGAAATTCAATAGGTAATTAATTGTTCAATAACGTTACTGGACCAGTATGTTAGTATGATCAGTATTAAACAGAAGCGGATCATGGTACCTGAATGAAGTGTTTGGCAAAGGCATCAAGAGGTGCCTTTCCCATATCACCAAATGCAAGAAATTTGAGATCATCAGAACCTCCAGCTGATGGAGTCTTGAACTGGATTTTGTCACTCCAACCAACTGAATCACTGAAATCAAGAACAACAATATTTTTCTGTTTCTTTTTCTTGTACTGTTGAAAATTTGAAAATCCTGTAGAGCATTTAATTAAGAAATGTTGTTGTACCTTCCATATCTGTAGTAGGAGATGCTTGAAGGATCAAGTCCTGTCATCACTGCTGTATGAATGTAACCTGGATCATGTCACCCAAAGTCAAAACAAATTCAACACAGGAAAATGATCAAGAACAGACACCTAATATAAAATTTCCTGATAAATCAACTTCAAGTGAATCCACAGACCCATCCATGACCTAATGTGACCAATTTTTTTTACTAGAGAACTCACTGCACATATCATCTTTTGAAAATGTAGAAACTTGTGATGTCTCTGGTTTTCCATCTCCATATTGAACTTGTTGGGGTTCATTATCCCCAGTAAACCATCTCAACCTCATATGCACCGAATCAAATGTTGAAAATTTCTTCACGTGTTTAAAGATGTCCTGATTTCATGACTAGTAAATACATTCAACGACTGATGTATTGTATTTTTAAATGGAAAGTTTGCTAAAGGATGTTCCCGTAGAATCTATGCTTGAGAGATGACCATATAATGGCTGGTTTGGATTGGCTTGACCGACTCAAAATACAAGGGGTATCTAATCCACCAGCGAAGAACACGAATTTAATGTCAGTTCTGATGTTAATAACATTGAAATTTAATCGAACCACTGCATGAA
Source organism: Acer yangbiense (assembly GCA_008009225.1). Taxonomy (NCBI): domain Eukaryota; kingdom Viridiplantae; phylum Streptophyta; class Magnoliopsida; order Sapindales; family Sapindaceae; genus Acer; species Acer yangbiense. Next base: position 52,766,177 of record CM017764.1, on the reverse strand, counting down.
GAGGAAGAGGAAGGTCTATGATATCACCTGGGCACCACGACGTTTTTGTTTTTCCGAGGATTGGGCCGATTCAATTATCGCGAAGGCCCATTCTCACAGAAATTTGGGTTGCGACGTTTTATTGGGCATGTAATGACATAGTGATGATGTCATTTATAATTTTGCATGGAATGGGCTGATTCATTTCCTGAAGGCCCAATCCTAAAATAAAAAGAAATGATGGTGACGACGTCGTTTTTTTTTTTTGTGAGGATTGGGCCGATTCAATTCGGGTAAAGGCACAAGACCAAAATAAACAGAAATGACAACACAGTGACGACTTCATTTTTTGATGGTTCAAATTCTTAACCCCTTTATTTTTTTTTTGTTGCTGTTTTAGTTTAATGTAATATTTTTTTTGACAGAAGTATTTTTTTTTCTATTTATTATTATATATTTATATATGTACTTAGACATGTACGTGTGATTACTGATTAGCACAATAAATGTACTTAATATACTATTATACATTAATGACTAGACTGTTTTCACAACCATAGGTGGAACATTTGATGTTCCGGTGAAGCCAAAACTTGAAATGGTAGTACTCTAAGTTATTAAACCGCCACAAAAATATATCCAATTTCAGAAACAAAATCTTTCCATCAATTTTTTTTTTTTTTTTTTTCAGAAACAAAATCATATTGCATGAAAAAATTAATAACAATCACTTCCAAGATATAATATTTACAGGAATTAAGTAAGGACAACGTGTTGAAATTCTATAAGCAAACTTGTAAGATATAATATTTACAGGAATTCGAACAACCTGTTTGACCACCATGTCTAGTACTTCAATTGATTGGCTAGGCTGCTCGACCACCACCAGAATCGCTTAAATATTTCAACTTGCTTAATGGAATCTACTGAAGAACAAATTTCAATCTTGAAGAATGAATCCTCAATCCTCTAACACTACATTTGCATAATTATTTATTTTTTGGATTTTCAAAGGATGAACCAATAAGTTGTGAGTAAACATTACAACAGAATCAACAAACAAACAAAAAAACAAAATGAAGAAAGTAAAAACAGACAAGGAACAATAAATAAAAGCAAAACATGGAAATCAATCATAAAGCAAAATGCAGTAATATGAAGTAATCTGAAAAAGATTCAATAAATGGACCAAACTTTGTGGAGTAATTTCAAGCTCAAAAAGTCTTGAAAGACAAACACAAATCAAAATGCAGTCTCGCACATTGACTTGACTTGAAAAAGAAACTCAATGAAATTACATAGCTTGGTATTTTGTATGCGTGATTGGATACTGAGAAATGAGATATGAGAGAGAGAGAGAGAGAGAACCTGGGTTGCAGAGAAAACAATGACAATCTTCTTCTTCGTCTTCTCTTCACCGATTTTTGATAGTCGATCGTCGCCGCCGTTGGATCGCTCGGTGTTTTCGCACACCTACCAGAGCCTCCATTTTTGTTTTTGATTTTCTTTACCAACTAAACGAAAGTCCACGTCAGGAAACAAATTATTTTAAAAACAGAAATTTATGACGTGTGTAAGCACGTCATCACGAGTGGCCGACGTGGCATATCACGTCATCCAAGAGTTGCTCGGGTGTATAGGCAAGTCAGCAAAGGGCGAGTACAGTGCTGATGTGTGTGTGTATGGCTGACGAGATCGGCCACCTCAACGTTGAGTTGTCAGCCGATGTGATGATGTGTCTAACCACGTGAGTAAGCCCTTACCAGATAATCGAATAAACTCTAAAATTGTTAAAATGACAAAGAAGAAGAAGAAGACGACGACGACGAACATGAAGGAGAAAGAAAGAAGCCGAAATCGAATCACGAAAATGGTAGGTCGTGGTTTTTATATTCTTTAAAATCATGACTTGTTGGTAAATACACAAAAGATCAAAATTTGTATAAGCTCTCTCTCTCTATTTCATGTTTATATTGTATGATGCTGTGGATGTCTGTGATTGCACGGAAAAGTTACATTTTTTGTTGATTGCAGTGTTAGATTCAAGTCGCCGGATCATACCCACATTTCAAAACTCAACTTTAACAATTTATTGATTAGAGGCTTGTATTATCCAATTACAGGTACTACTCTTGATCAGGGTTTTTAGATACTTATCACTTATTACTTATTATATGCATAAAATTGAATTCCTGTGAAATGACACTTATCGGTATCTTAACCTGATTATGTCACAGTTGTCATTCAACCAGATATGATCCCGATTAGATTGCCAGACATTGCCCTTATTTGGTTACCATGATCTTGAAGCTTTTGTTCAATCAATCCAAAAACCTAGAGTCATTATCATGCTTGTTAAAGTTGGGGCACCTGTTGACCAAACTATAAAGACCCTCTCAGCTTACATGGAGAAAGGCGATTGCATTATTGATGGTGGTAATGTGGCTGAATTGGGTTTGCTCTACCTTGGAAATCAAACAGCAAACGTAGCTAGAACAGAGATACCGACAGGAAGATGGTGGAGCCGCCGCACTGGAGCAGCTTAGTAGTAGTCTCCGGTCGGTATCTCTGTATTTGCTGTTAGGGGATCACAAGTGTCACGAGCAAGAGGGCTACTGCTGGTGCAAATAAGCAAAGCTATGTATCATGATCTGTTACTTCTTTTACTTCACCTTCTTCCAGTGTTATTCAGGTATGCTTTGTTTTTTATTTACTTGCTTTTTAATTAAGGAGGATGAGAGTTATTTGCATAATCACTTTTTTTTTTCCCTGTTAGACTTATAGTTGTAACCTAACAACATTAGACACAAAACCATGAGATGGTGTTGTAGGAAGGGCTTTCAAGACCTGACATGATGTTAGGTTCTGGTGTGAAATCATCAAATTGGAATTAGCTTAAAACTATCCATTCATTTTCAAGTCTGCTGATATGCAAACTTCTGATTAACATTGGAGCGTGTGAATGTAAAATGTACCCTACACTTAGCAACCCACTTTCTATGCATAAAATTGAATTCCTATGAAATGACACCTATCAATTTGAAACTTTCGGTACTTGTAAGTTGTAATTAGATTTAAGAGGCAAGGGTGTGTGGGATGCCTCACTGCAATCTTCCTCTATGAATTGTGTGGATTTTAATCACTTAGGACCCTCTTGAGTCTGCATTCTATTTTGTTAGGAGACATTAGGAATGTGAAATAGATAATGTGACTCTCAAAGCATTTTTCTGTAAAACTCCATAAAAGCATGAGTTTGTTTGAGCCCCGCAAAAGTTTGTCCTTGTTTGGTAGTTCACCAGAACATGTTGGGGCCAACATGCTATTTGTGTGAACTCTGCCAAATCATTTTCCCTTGCCAAATTGCAGAATCATATATGTTAGTTCATTTGATGTTCATGAATCAGTTATAGATCTATAAGATACAATCTATTGATTTGACTTCTCTTTTTCTATGATTCTAAGAGAGTCCTGGAATAAATATTGAACAACTCGGGACCCATTTCACCCTTAAACTACTGACAAGCCATAATCAATGCAAAACAACCATAACTTAAAACTATAGCACATGATTATGCACCCATGAACCCTTACACATGGAACCCACACGTAAACTAGTATTCTCTAGCCTTCTGATATAAAGCCAATTCATTTGCATATCCATCCACTCAACTCAACTCTTCACCATTTCAAGAGTTTTTCAATAACTAAATCTCTTCTCAATTCTCATAATATTTTTTCTCTAGTTCACAAATTAGCCACACACAAAATGATGATCAACCCCAAGAAACTCATCAAGCTTGCAAGGAAGTGGCAGAGAGTAGCTGCCTTGAGAAGGAAAAGAATTTCACTACCAGGACTCAACACATAATCAGCAGCACCAGTGGCAGATAAGGGCCATTTTGTTGTCTACACAGTTGATCAAAGGTGGTTGGTGCTTCCCATATCGTACTGTAATGGATTTTGCTTCGTTTTTGGCTAAAGATGATTGAAACACAGAAACCATTAGAATGATGGATATATTAGTCATGGTACAAGAGCATGAATTGTCTTCAATTAATGATTTTTGGATGTGGACTCATATGAGACCTAAGATGCTTGAAAACTACCTAACAGAAGATTTGTGTGGCTCATTCTAGCCTTATTGAATGAGGTTATGATTTTTTGTTTTTAAGAAATTCAATTTGATGCACCCAAGAAACTTCGGTGCTTCTTACATGTGTATTATATACATCACAATCTGGAAAACATAAATGAGGGCATTGGATATCCAGCAAGCTGTCATCAGTTGTTTCAATGGTTTTGGCATGGATATTTTCTGAGCTGAGGTATAAACTAAAGCTTGTAGTAGATGAATGTAGATTGCGAGAGCACAGCACACACTTATATAATTGTGACATGAGATGAGAGTATATGTGAGAGTAAAAGTTGACACCACCTTCAATATGTTGGTAATTTTGTAACGAGTCTGTAGAAATCAGAGTCTGAAACTGCTTGACAAGTGCAACTTGCAAGCAAAAAATAGAAAATACACAACCATGTAGACATGTAGTTTTCAATCTTCCCAAAACACCTTAACATGCTCTACCAACTTATATAACGTAGAGTAGTTTGCATTAGTTGTTCAAACCAACACTACTTTGCAAAAGGCAGATATCATTGTAGAACAACTATTACGAATAACAGGTGGTGAAGGCAGTAAAACAACTATTACTAATTCGGACATTTGTTCGCTCTCACCTTCCTGTCAAACCGAAGTTTAATAGAGATTACGTCAATGCAAGCCAGGTTCGAAACCTACAGAAACTCCTCCTGCATACACAATGCCTCAAGATATAACATGTATGGTTCTAACATAGCCTCGATCACTAGAGCATAGTTTAGATACTGGCATTTACAAAAGAGTTAACAAAACTAATAAATTGAATATATAAAATCACAAGGGTTTGTCAAATTGAAATACCAAAGCTTTGTGGACCAAATTATGTGCACAGAAAACATACAAATCAAAACATGACCAACAACTAGAATATGTTAAATATAATAATATACTGAATTGTTGTGAAAAACAAATTATGTTTTAAACAAATTATGCTAATAATTGTCTTCTGTCAACTTCTGTCTTTGTTAGAGTTCATTATATAACACAAATTGTTCATCAATAATGCAAATAGAAAAGCAAAGCTTGTGTAAATGATAAATATTAGAAAAACTAAATAAATATTCTAAACGTTTACAAACTTCTCGATAAAGGCTTCTCTGAAATGCAAAAGATTGATTTACATAATGCACTATAGGATCAATTGATTCACAAAATGGAGGAGTTGCTCAGTAGCTGCAAACTGATTGTTGTTCCTGAGGGGAGGCAGCAGAAAATGTGCAACGACGGGTAATAATAGAATCGAGAAATGCCTTGTCCAAACCTTTAGTTGTCCCACGTTTGATTAGAGAAACTAGCAAGTCATGAAGGCAGCATTGCACGGCAATGTAATGTGTTCATCACTTGACAGTCCAAACTCCTCTTCAGACAATTTTAAGAGCTCTCTGAAGACGTCATTGCTAAGGTATGCCAACGGAATCACGAAACGCTTCTGATCGAAGGTGTAGATGACAAAATGGCCTTTCTTTGCCAATGATGCTTTGCTACAACTCTCCACATCTACTTCTGCAGTGCCTGCTTCCTCACCATCCTGATGGGCTTCTTTGCACTGATCATGTTGCCTGACACAGTATGTTAAATAACAATCAATGATTTAGATCAAGAAGAGTACAAGATTATATATTAGGATTCTAAGCCCTGAAATGGTGCTTTCAATGGTGATTAGAAGTAACAGAAGAGGTATTTATACATGCTAAAAGAGTTGAGAATCTAAGAAAAACCTCTAATGTCGTGATTTTCGATGAAAAAGCAGTAGTTATATAGGAATAGATGTCTATGTGTATATGTGGACATAGGGGAGCATTTGTTTTTGTCTTGTGGGTTAAAGACTCCACAGCTCTTGTCAGTTCTGCTAACAGACTTCAAATCTTCTGTGTAAGAATCTCAATAATATATAGATACAAACTAAAGGGAAATCACAAGAAGTGGATTTACATTCGATGAGAGTTATGGATGGAAGTCATAGAAACAAGAAACTAAATATGATAATTACATGTTTCTGTTAAGCAATATGTAATTATTGCTACAGTTTTGATTTCTGTTAAGCATCAACAGTCAACACTACAGGTAGGCCACTGTCAATTGTTTGCTATGCATTTATTTTCTTCTGCAAAACCAAAGCAATGACACTCTTGAGCCCAGTGAAGGTATGCCTACAAACTCTTTGCAATTCCAACAAAATCATATGGTTTAGCAAACAATCTTCTTATATGGAAAGAAAAGAAGCAGCACAACTACACTACTACAGGAAGTCTGAGGTTTCCTACTCTCAATTCTTGTCATGTTCTAGCACACTTTAAAGTTTAAACAATGCTTCCAGGGCCACCCAATGAAGTCCTAACAACAAGAAGTTGTATAGGGTCTTGAGGGGAATTCAGAGCAATCAAGTAAAAGCTCACAATCAACACATAAAGATTTTAACGCCCTAAATATAATCAACAAGAGCAAATTTTAAGCTTCAAGAGTGTTCCTCTTACACTACCTTTGCATAATAATATACCATGTACAATACTAGAGACATCATAAGCATCATAAACTATGTCAATTAATCTTAGCTATTGCCTTATATTTAACAGAATCAACAAATGAATAATATACATAATCTCCCATTAGAGTTTATAAATCAAATTCTCCCATTAAAATTTGTATATTGAGAAACAAGAAAAACAGAGAACAGAGAAAAGCTGATCATGCTATGATTAATGATGATAGATGGTCAACGTTAGTAGATTAGCTGTTTAGTGTAGTTAACAGTTAACAGAGTTAGTTAAATACTTTTGTCAACAAAAGTTAGTTATCAGTCAATCAATTTATCTGTAAAATCTCCATTAATGGGGTCTCTCCAAGCTTTTCATTTTTAGTTCTTCTTTCAGTCTTTTCTTCAAACACTTTCCAGTGTTATTAGGAGGAGTAATTTGAAGCTCAAAAAGTCTTGAAATCACACATTGACTTGAAACATTATAAACTATCTCAAATTCTCAATCAATCTTAGCTAGTGTATTATATATATTTAACAGAATCAACAGACAAACAAAAAAAACGAAGAAACTAAATCAAAATGCAGAAATTTGAAAAGAAAAAAAATCAATTAAAGGACCAAACTTTTTGATTGGAATGGAGACATTAGAAGGTCAAAAGGTCTGGAAAAAGACAAACACAAATCGAAATGCCATATCATCCTCTACCTTTCTTTTTATAGAGAGAGAGAGAGAGAGAGAGAGAGAGAGAGGGAGGAGAAAAACTGGGTTGCAGAGGCAAGTATGACAATCTTCTTCTTCTTCTTCGTCTTCTCATCCTCTACCATGGAATCACCGAATTTTGATAGTTGATCGTCGCCGCCGTTGGATCACCAATTGCACAGCTACGAGGACTGTTTCATATTCCATCGTCGCCGGAGCTGGATCGCCGACTGTTTATGAAGTGAGCCTCCATTTTTTTTTTCTTTGCCAACCAAAACGAAAGTCCACATCAGCACACAATTTTTTTTAAAAAACAAATATTTATGACGTGTGTGGGCACGTCATCACGAATGGCCGATGTGTCATGACACGTAAGCCTCGCGTGTATAAGTCAGCAGAGATGGGTACAATGCTGACCGTGTGAGCACGTCATCAAGAATGGCTGACGAGCTCGGCCACCTTAGCGTAGAGTTACTCATGTAGATAGACATGTCAGACAATTTGATGACGTGTTCGATCACGTGAGTGGGACCGGTTGACGTGACTTGACACGTGAGCCACTCCACGCTTAAGTGTATAGACACATCAGGCATTCAGCGTGACTTGTAGCAAAGTGGCTAAAATCGAAAAAACAATACCTTAAAAATCGTTAAAATGATAGAGAAGGAGAAAATGGATACGAACAAGAAAGAAGCCGAAATGGAAATACAAATATACAATGGCTGGCAAAAATGGTAGGTCGTTGTTTGTATATTCTTTCAATTCATCGGTTGTTGTTTATATTCATCCATTCATCGGTTGTTTATACACAAAAGATCAAAATTTGTATAATATCTCTCTCTATTTGATGTTTATATTCTATTTGAAATTGGTGATTGTGTCAAAGTAATGGTTTTTATTTGAATGGTTGTTGTGATTTTTGTTGACTCTAGTGTTATATTCAAGATACCCACATTTCACAATTCAACTTTAACAATTCATTGATCAGGGCTTTTTTAGATGTTTATTACTTGTAGTGTTAATTTGTGCATTTTTATTAGACAAATCGAACTTCAATGGGCTCAAATCATCTGTTCAAAATTGGTGTCCCAATTTGTGTCTAACCAACCAAATTATGATATGTGTACACATTTAATTATTTTTTTTCAACTTCTTATATAAATATAGATACATGTCCCAATTTCGTTAGTTAAACGAATATTAGAACACCAATTTTGAACAAACAATTTGAGTCCAACTTCAATATCACTTCAAAGAAAAATCAGCAACTTTTATATCTTGAAAAGAACACATCATGTCCACAAAACTGTTTCTTAATTAACATAAACATTAAATTTGTATTAAAACATCAATTAATCATGATAAAATAGACATATATAACAAATGGAATCATTAATTAATGAGCTAGAGAGTTTTTAAGTTTTTTGTTTTCAACCACATTAACATATTTGATAGTTTTTAACCATGCAACTTTCAATTTTGACACTTGAGTACTCTTAATTAACTGTACATGAAATTATAGAATGAGATTAATGTAATTTTAAGCAGAAGAAGGAAAAAATAAAATAAATACCTCCGGTGTCATATTAACATCTTCACTTTGCTCAGTTATATCTATAGAATTTCCAATATCGCTTGCTGCTGTTCCAGTATCGCCTTCCTCCACTGAATTTTCCTCACTATACTCAGCATGGTCATTACTTACATTTATTTCCTTCTTAATGCAGTGGATACATTTTCTGAATCTGCTCCCTTGTAATGTAAAAGGCATAGTAATTGCACCATCTGTTTCTGATAATTCCTTTAAATTCTCCACATCCTGCTTGTAAACCGGATGAATCCCACACCTCTTCACCACATTATTATTTTCTTTTTCACTTTTATAATCATGGATTGCAAACCTAGCAGTAACCCCCTTTCCACAATCATATTCTCCATCCTTGTTGCGATATATAGTATTTTTTGAATAATAGGCTAGCCAAAGGTGATCACCCCCCTTGAAATCAGAGTAGGAATAGTAGCAGAATTTATGATTTCCAAAATGACACGCAATATGAAAATCATACGAACAATCCGGGATTGACATCACTGCACACACAGAAAATCCTATCAATTCATCATTTAACAAACAATGAGGTGGTGGCCATGTTATTGTAGACCCTTCACTCCAATAACTGAACAATTTTGGAATTTCACTTCCTGGGAGATGAAGATGAAATTGACGACTCCAGAACATGGTATCAAGATTGCTTATCTGCAATAGAAAACTTTGTATTAAGAAAGAGAAGAAGATACATAAATGGGTATCCACACAAAAACATGTGACATGTGATAGCAAAAAAGACTTAAAAATTGAGATCATGATTATTAAAAATTGAAGGAAAGAGAGACCTGAAGCCAGCGTTTTAGCAACATAATTTCCAAACTGTTGTTCCTGCCTTGAGTCTCAACCAATTGGAAGCAATTGAAAAACTGCAGTCTAACATTTTTAGAGGTGAGTTCTAGTGCACTTGATATTGTTTTCAAGGAAGAACAATCGTTTGCCGCTACATATTCTATTTTAGGTGGAAGCTTTGGCAACGACTGAAGCCTCCGACATTTCTCCAAGGAGAGATGGTAAAGTCTAGATAGTTGACTGATAGAATCTGGTAGGCTAACAAAGTTGTTTCCACCGAGCTTTAAATTTCCTAATGAGAATAAAGAGCCAATATCACTCGGGATTTCCAACAAGTTACAGTCGCTGACATCTAATTTTCGCAAAAAGGATAAACCTGCAATGGGAGGCAACATCAAACCCATGTAACCGGACTTTCTTGTTGGCAATGTCAACCATGACCTGAGGGAAAAACTCCATGTTTTGGGAGGTCCTACTTTACATCCACGAAGTGATAATGTTTTAAGGTTCTTCAATTGAACAATGGATGATATGACAATTTGTTCTATAGCAATCCCAGAGATATCTAGCTCCTCCAAAGACTCGACTTCCTCCAAATTCAGGGGCAGTGTGTCTAGTTTTGAGCAGCCATTCAAATTAAAAATCTTAAGAGATTTCAAGCCACGAACGTCGCTTAGAATTACAAGATTTGAGCAGCCATTCAAATTCAATACGATAAGCTTTCCAAGAGATCCAACCGATTTATGAACCTCACGCAATTTTGTACAGCATTGAAGATCAAGCCTCTCAAGATTTGGAATCATTTCAAAGTCTGGGGTTTTGATGAGGTTATGGGAGAAACTGAGGTTAATGGTTTTCAAGTACTTCATGGAAGGCTGCAGGTAGAAACTAAAACTAAATTAATCAAAAACTAGTTTTCACCAACTTCATAATATATTTGTGAAGAAATTATGAAATTGTACCTTAATGTCCTTCCATATATACTCAATGCGACTATAACACAAATTGAGCTGAACAAGTCTCTGCAGTTGGAAACTTGAAGGCAAAGACTTCAAAGGGTAGCCATACCATTCGAGAAACCGTAACTCATTTGATAAGTATTCAAGGTCTTCAAAAAGGTGAACATCAACATCATTGATAATGAGGAGTCTAAGATTGCTCATGCCTAAGAAGGATTTACCATTCAATTTCAAGTGGGTAATCTCCTCTCTATGTCTGTCATTGTCAAGAATTATACCTTCAATTGATGGAGTTCCCTAATAGAAAGAATAAACAAATTAAATGCATATCTAATAAAAAGAAGTTACTTCATGAACTGTGATATTTAGGCATTTTATGAAATAATAATGTACAAGTCTACTCCATTCAATTCTTCGAAAAATATCTTACCATATTTTTTCCTAACACTAGATAGATATCCTCAAACAGCCATAGTCTACTCCATTTGCAAGGCTCATCAGGGTGTTCTTCACGAACTATTTCCCAACCCATTTCTTGTATCAAATCATGCATCCAAATTTCGTTATCTTTCCAAATACTTATCAGAGATCTTTCTCTAAGAACTTCAAGTCCAATGTCAGGATGAAAATTACAACTACTTAATATTTCCATGACTCTTACTTTGTCCTTCCCTTTAAAGAAACATGCTATGTCCAGGAATATTTTCTTGTCTAATTTTCCCAGTGCATCATAACTAATTCGAAGTATTTTCATAATCTTTTCATTAGGAGCTTCTCGTAGTCTTTTCAATGCACTCTTCCATTCATCAACACTTCTATCACACAAAAGTGATCCCAAAACTTTGAGAGCTAATGGAAGCCCATTTGCATAAAGTACAGTATCCTCTAAGAGCTCGACATAATCCGTTGTTTGTTGTATGTTTTTAAAGGCTTTTAAATGAATGAGGCTTCGAGCGTCATCATAATTAAACCCTTGGACCCTATACAGATTATTGATTCCATGGCTTACCAGCACATGTTCATCTCTTGTTGTAATGATGATTCTACTCCCAAAACCAAACCAATCACTTCTTCCAGCCAACTGTTCTAGCTGTTCTAATTGATCCACATCATCAAGAACAAGAAAGACCTTCTTCTTACATAGCCGCCTTCTAATCAAACTGATCCCTTCGTAATCATCACATATATTTAAATTTGTTTCATGTAAGATCTTTGAAAGAAGCATTTGCTGTAAATGATCAACACCTCTTTTTTCAGAGATTTTTTCTCTAACGTTGGCAAGAAAGCAACTACCTTCATACTTGTTTGAAAGTCTTTCATATACAACTCTAGCAATTGTAGTTTTACCTATTCCTCCCATCCCACAAATGCCAACAAAGGTTACTCTGTCATCCAATTCAAGTTCTAAAAGCTTATATATCTCCTCCACACGAGACTCTATTCCAACAAGCTGGTCCCCAACGACACTCGGAAGAAGATTGATCAATCTTCTTGAAATATCACCGACAATATCTTCAATCAAATTAGCTTCAGACCTATGAAGAAGAAGAAGAAGAATGGTAACCATGTAAAACCAAACAGGAAATAATTAATAAATTCTTCTTTGCATTATAAAGGTACTTTGAATTGTTCATTGAAACTCGAAAGCATTAAGATATTTGTATGTTTGAATTTACGAAAAATCAAGGTAATTTATCTCAAAGCGTGCTCTTTGTTCAAGCCACCCAACTTGGGAAAGCTTGTAAATATGTTAAAATTATGTCAAAATTAAAGATGCATTAGTGAAATTTTTCTCTGTAACCTAATCACAGTTTTAATTAAAAGCAACAAAAATGCATATATAGTTTCAAAGCTTTAAATTTCAGAGATACATAAATGTTTACCCGTCTTTTAAATCCCATCCAGCTAGTTTGCCAACCTGTTTGAGAGCTGATCTCCACCTTTTCACCCTCTCCGGATTATCCTTGAAATCTTGTTCATGTTTATCAAAGGCTGTCTTGAAATCTCCTGTCTGTTTCCGTACATCCGATGGATCTACCTTGTAAAATACCGGAAAAACAGTATGTTCCTGTGAGTCTATGCACTCAACAATCTTTGAAAGTTCATCCAAACACCATGTAGAAGAAGCATAGTTTTCCGATAAAATTACAATCGAAAACCTTGATTCTTCAATGGCTTCCAAGAGTTCCGATGAAATCTCCTTTCCTCTCTCAAGCCTTTCATCATCTCTAAATGTGTAAATTCCTTTCTGCTTCAAAGCAGTGTAGAGATGGCCTGTGAAGCTGTTCCGAGTGTCTTCACCTCTAAAACTCAAGAACACATCGTATTTCCACTGAATATTGCTACCAGAAGCAGAAGAAGAAGATTTAGTGAAAGCTGCCATTGAAGGGTTAATAGCTTGTCTGTTCCCAGAAGTAGAGAAGTTAAAAAAATGGAAGCCTTACATTAGCAAAGACAAAGCTATTAAAAAGGCTTAATATTAGTTTGCTTGTTCCAGGAAGTCAACACAAAATTTCCAAGAAATTTTCAAAGGCCCCACTTTCCTTCCAGGAAATTTTGCTGCGTGTAGAAAAATGTTTCCTTGAGAATCCGTAATCATTAGCAATTATTTATTTTTTATTTTTAAAAAATATTATATAAATTCGGTTTTTTTAGGAAAGTGAGGGCTATAACCCGTGGCCTTGTGGTGCATCATATGGTTACATTTTTATTTAAAAAGAAATTATCATTTTAAGAGAAGCAACGGTAAACATCTAATCTTAGTATTTTATCTTTATCTAATGATATGGTTAACATGTGAATAAATAAATGAGTAGTGTAAGGCATTCTAATTTTTTTTTTTTTCCAAAATCTTTCCCAAATAATGTGGCACATAAATTGTCAACATCACATCACTCAACACATAATCTCATGATTTATACGATGTTGATATCTCATGTGCCATATCACGTGGGAAAGATTTTGGAAAAAATATTTGGAATACCTAACGTTACTCTAAATACATATTGATGACTACTTAATTTACTGTCGCATGTTATCATGTGATTACCTTTTTATGTTTTTTGTTTTAAAAAATTAAATTAATTTGTAAAAATCGAGTTAAACATTTGCCAAAAAAGTCATTAATGTTATAAAATAGGGTGAAATTCATTTTCGTCCCTCTAGTTTGACCTAATAGCCAAACTAGTTCTCGGATTTTAGAATTATCTCGTTTGGTCTTTCTGTCACGATTTCCATTGAAAAAGTGAAATCTGATAGGGACAGAGGGTCAAATGACCCTACTGCCCCTGATTTTTGTTTTAAACAGGAGAGATGAATTTCGTCTCTATTTTTTAATTTAAATAAATAAATTAGTTAATTAAATAAATAATAATTAAAACAAACAAAAAAAAAATCTCCAAATTAAAAATAAATAAAAAAATTCGAACTAGACCCGATCTGGAATTGAACCACCACCACCAAACCCTAGATTTTTTTTCTTCCATCATCATCTCTAAAACATCATTCAACAAACAAACCCAGATCCAGAATCAAAGCTTGTTTCATTAACTAGGAAAATTATCACACAACAACAAATTTGGTAGACCACATTAATTAACCGGCAAATGTGATGATCCAGTCAACTGAGAAGCCCATCTTTCTTCACTTTCTTATTCTTCCATAGTAGTTCCATGGAACCACTTGCTTCAACCCTCCATATATAGTCGCATGCATTGTCAAAACAATAGTGGATTATAAATTTTCTTCAATGCTTTTATCATCATCATAAGTCGGTACATGAGACAAATTAGTTGAAATTACAATTATTCAATGAATTCACCATTTACAAACCAGAATCAGTTAGTTCTAGCATTTAAAACCACACTCACTCATTTAATCCGAAAATCCCACATTAAATCTCCACATACTGATCAGAAACCGTACGAATCCACATTCAACTCACCACAAAAACAATAAAAAGGAGTTTTTTTTTATAAAATTTTTTTTCAATTTCAACAAAATAAACTGGTATCATCATTATCATTCATCCACACATCACCTTCAACTATAATCACCAAAATCCTAGCCACCCACAAACACCAAAACCCCAAACCAACCCAAACGACTGGAGATCGAGAAAGAAGATAGAGATCGATTTGCATCACTGCGGCGGGATTGATTCAGAGCTGGTGTGAATCGCGATGGCGGTGAGATTGATTCAGGGTTGGGTGCGAATCCCGATGACGAAGAGAGAGAGAGTTTGGATTTTTTTCATAGTGGTTTGATTTTGGTGGTGGGAGGTGTTTATGGGTTTGATTTTGGTGGTGGGAAGGGTTTCCCGGTTCAATTTTGGACTGATGATTTGGGTGGTGGTGTCGAGGGCAGTGGCGGCGGCTATGATTTGAGAAGTGGTGGATTAGGTTAAGGTTTGGGTGTTGAAGAAGACGAAGAAGATGATGAGAGGTGGCTAGGATTTGGGTGTGGGAGATATGATGGTGGAGGATGGGAAATACGATTTGGGTGTTTAATTTAGGTTAGTGTTTTATTATTATCATTATTTAGTTTTAAATCACTTTTTTAATTGTTTTTTTATTTTTTAATTATTAATATACCATTAATTATGTAAGTTACCATTTTGCCCTCGCAACACTGACGGAATCTTTGAAAACCCTATAAACGGAATTGGACGGCAGGGACCAAAATACATATTTTTGGAAACTAGAGGGACATGTCAATATAATACCGAAAACTAGGGGACCAATTTAGCTATTAGGTCAAACCAGAGGGATAAAAATGAATTTCACCCTATAAAATATGGGATGTGGCTTTCCCACTGAAGGAGTAAATGCAAGTGGGTTTATATCAAATGCAAGTGGGACGGCTCTCCGATGTCTTCCACCTAAAAGCATGAAGCCAAATTTCATGCAAGTGTTGATCCATGATTAGTGTTTTTTTATACTATATATATACATATTTTCTATTATCAGTTCGAACTGACAATAAATATATTAGGACGAAGAATGTGGACCGCTAGTTATACATACTTTGACTCAAAGTGTATGCATTTATCAAAACTTCTCCATAATCTGTGGTCCACATTTTTCGTCATGATATATTTATTGTCAGTTCGAACTGATAATAGAAAGACTGTATATATATATTAAATAGTGGGTGATGAACGATGATGATGTGCTAGAACAATGTTGAAAAATTGAAAGCATGAGTAATGCCATGATTGCCATATGGTGATATGGAGTGATAGAGCCATATGGGCAGGGCGATGATGACTGCCATACGGTGATATGGATGAAATAATTAAAAATATATATATTTAAAATGGTGGATCCAGTCCATGATGGCTATATTGATGAGTTAGTTATATATAAAGATTACATTGTGGAGTCCTTGATGGTAATGTTTACAATAAAAAAAAAAAAAAAAAAAGGAGAAATAATTCCAAAGAATGAAGAAAAGTTTTCCAATAGCCCATACATAAATGATAAAAGAAAAGGTTTATAGAATAAATCTATTTAAAATAAAAATGGATTATTATCATTTCAGATGGGATATAAAATAGCATTACAAATAATGTGTATAAAACTTCCAAAAGGAAAAATCATTTTAGATGAGATATAAAATGGCGTTACAAATAATGTCCATGAAATTCCTTGAATGAAAAATATGTCTTGCCGATAGTGTAACGACTCGTACAATTCTGTAGAGTCAAATATTTTATGTATTTGAATTTGTTCAGAGCAAATGTTAATACCGTTCCAGGTCCAACAAATCTGATAGAAGGCTCTGGAAGAGCCACGTTATTGTTATCAAACAATACTAAATTATGTATCAATGATGCATTATATTCAAGCAGATTCAAAAGAAATCTGCTCAATTTAAAAAAGATACGAAGGAATGGATATCATATTGTAACTATAAATAATGACAATGTTGAATATATATGCATTACTTCTCATGATTTAGGCCAGAAACTCATTATAAAAAATATGCATGCTTTATCTCTCAAATCCAAAAATACTTATGTTTTGACATGACAGTTTTGGTCATCAAGGATCTACAATGATACGTATGATCATCGAAAATTCCAATGTGGAAGATGGAATCTACATTGCCATTGTCTACTTCATCTGCCATTGCTTTGGTCACTGAGAGCGATCCAGGCTGAAAATTTCAGAAAATACAGGATTTATATTGTTGCAAAAGACTAGATTTTTTTAAAAAAGTTGTCTTCTTTGAACAACTAAATTGAAATTCAATAGGTAATTAACTGTTCAATAACGTTACTGGACCAGTATGTTAGTATGATCAGTATTAAACAGAAGCGGATCATGGAACCTGAATGAAGTGTTCAGCAGAGGCATCAAGAGGTGCCTTTCCCATATCACCAAATGCAAGAAATTTGAGTTCATCAGAACCTCCAGCTGGTGGAGTCTTGAACTGGATTTTGTCACTTCAACCAACTGAATCACTGAAATCAAGAACAACAATATTTTTCTGTTACTTTTTCTTGTACTGTTGAAAATTTGAAAATCCTGTAGAGCATTTAATCAAGATATGTTGCTGTGCCTTCCATATCTGTAGTAGGAGATGCTTGAAGGATCAAGTCCTGCCATCGCTGCTATATGAATGTAACCTGGATCATGCCACCCAAAGTCCACTGCTGGGCTCACTAGAGTAGAATCTATAATCAAAACAAATTCAACACAGGAAAATGATCAAGAACAGACAACTAATATATAATTTCCCGATAAATCAACTTCAAGTGAACCCACAGAGCCATCCATGGCCTAATGTGACCAAATATTTTTACTATGGAACTCACTGCATACATCATCTTTTGAAAATGTAGAAACTTGTGATGTCTCTGATTTTCCATCTCCATATTGAACTTGTTGGGGTTCATTATCCCCACTAACCCATCTCAATCTCATTTGCACCGAATCAAATGTTGAAAATTTCTTCACGTGTTTAAAGATGTTCTGATTTCTAGACTAGTTAATACATTCACCGAATCTATGCTTCAGAGATGACCATATAATGGCTGGTTTAAATTGACAGGGTTTGACCGACTCAAAATACACGGGGTATCCAATCCACCAGCGAAGAACACGAATTTTATGTCAGTTCTGATGTTAATAACATGAAATTTAATCAAACCACTGCAAGTAGTAACATTTGCCATTGCTGTATTTCTTGCATTCCTTATTCTTGCAACATCAGCTCATATACTGAGCCTGCAAATTTGGAAAAATCAAGCTCAAATTTATATAATTTTAAGCATGATCAAATTTTATGTACCTTAACAGGAATCTGGCAGAAATATATTGAAGAGTTGATTTAAAGATTAATCATAAGAATTTACTTGTGACTTTCTCTATGCAGTCCTCAGCTCACATCTAAGATAAGTCAAAAAGTTCAAATCTCAGTAATGGTGATTTTAACAGAAAAGTATGGAGAATGCAAATTTCTCTTACAGCTTTGTCAAACGACAATTTTTGTCTACATTACAAACTAGAAAAACAGAATTTATAGGGGTAATTTTTTATTTTATTTTTATATTATTAATATTAATAAACTTTATTTTGCCACAAAAAAAATGTGGAAGATAAATTGAATTAAACCTTATAGAAAGTTTGATTATATTATTACAGTTAATTGAAAATGATTTTGAAAATATTCTACCAGACACGTTTTCACTGTTTTACCATTTTCAAGTATTACTACCAGACACGTTTTTTATGTTTTCATTCTCCGAATATCGTTTCAACAATTGCTACTAGGGGTGGGCACCCAAACCGCTAAACCGATCAACCCGCCCAAACCAAACCAATTTAAGCGGGTTGGTTTGGTTTCGTTAAATAAAATAAACCGATTTGGTTGTTTTTGAGCAACCCAATTGGTTTGGGTTGCTTTGTGGGTTGTATTTTATCAAACCGTATAACCCAACCCAAACCATTACATACTTAAATATATATATATATATATATATATATATATATATATATATATATATATATATATATATATATATATATATATATATATATATATATATATATATTATTAATTAAATTATAGGAGAAAACAAATAAAAACTAAAGTTAACCCAATACAACAAAAAGTGAACTTCGAAACTTCAAAGTGGTTGCTTCGACGGTGGTAGATATTATTAATTTAAAAGCTTAAACGATTTATTTTTATTTTATAAGTTTTAGGCGTTCTACACTTGAGTTTTTTTTTTTTTTTTAACGATTATCATTCTGCACTTTAGTTAAATTTAGTATTATAAATTAGTATTATTGTTTATCTTATTGATAATTGGTTTAAATACTTATATTGATAATTTGATATTATTAAATTTATTCAAATAATAAATAATGCAATTATTTTCTTAAACCATTAAATCAAACCGAACCAAACCGATTTTTATCGGTTTGGTTTGGTTCGGTTTGGTTTTATCTTATAAATGGTTTGGTTTGGGTTGTAAAAAATTAAACCGATTTTATAATTGTTTGGTTGTGGAATTGGTGAGAAATGTCACCTTTTTAAAGTGAGTTGGTGACTTTGTCAGTACTTTAATAAGTTAAGTTTAAAAGGCACCTATTATGGTGAACTACCGAAATTGCCCTCACTTAAATGATTTATGTTATTCCCTTTCTTTGTACTTTTGTCTGTCCTCCACACTTTGCAAAAAAAACTGACAGTAGCTCTCTCTCTCTCTCTGGAATTTCTTCCTCAAGTTATAAAGAACTAACGTGACGTGGTTCAGTAAAATAAGGTAAAATTTCTTGAACTTTCTTGTTTTAATTTGTTAACATTTTCATTTGTTCCTTTTCATATGTTTTCCGAGTATTTTTTGAGTATTTTTTAAGCCGTAAGCCATTTTTGGATCTCTGAAAGTTTTCCATAGATCTGTTCCCGAGCTTTTTCATGTTTGTTTTGTTGCCTTACCCGTGACTTTTGATTCCTTACCCGTGACTTTTCATGCCTTACCCGTGACATTTCATGCCTTACCCGTCACTTTTGTTGCCTTACCCGTGACTTTTCATGCCTTACCCGTGACTTTTGTTGCCTTACCCCGTGACTTTTCATGCCTTACCCATGACTTTTGTTGCCTTACCCGTGACTTTTCATGCCTTACCCGTGACTTTTGTTGCCTTACCCGTGACTTTTCATGCCTTACCCGTGACTTTTCGTGCCTTACCCGTGACTTTTGTTGCCTTACCCGTGACTTTTGATGTGTTTTCTTTTATTAATGGTTTCTGATTATTAATTTGACAGCGTCATGAATCGGGTTAGAATAGTAATATCTTACAACGGTCGATGGGAGCAGTTACCTGACGAAAGTCAGAGGTTTGTTGGATCCGATAACCGGGGAATGTATGTGTCAAAGAATATGACTTACGAAGAATTGGTGGCGATTGTACATACTATTGTGAACTATGATGTAAACAAATACAATATTGATTTGTCATCAATATCAATCGTTCCTGGCAATATGTGTCGCACATTTATAAGGAATGACGACGATGTTCAGTTTATGCTAGGGGAAGATCGAGTGATCCATCAAGTATGTGTCAGTCTAACTGAGCGGACAGCTGGCGATATGGTAGGGAATGATATTCCTCCTCCTGAAAATGCCCAACAATTAGGATCCTTTAGCGGTAGCAACCAAGTGTTCACCCAAAGGAGTGGCAGGGAAGGTGGGGGAAACGTGTGTGGTGTCCCACAGGTTACAGTCAACCATGCAAATGCAGTTGAACCTCAATTTGGTGATGTGTTTGGTTGTCGAATTAAGCAGTACGATGCGCTGAACAATGAGGTGGATAATGAGGAAAATAATGAACGGGTTGATGATCTGCAAAATGTGGATGAAGAGCCTGCACAAATGCAAACACGTGGTAGACGTGTACAAGGAGTTAGTGGCACTGCACCAGATATGCCAGGGACGTCCGAGGTCCGTTATAATGTGACAACATTTGATTCAGTTGATGCTACAACTTGGGTTATTCCGGGAGCAGATTCATACTCATTTGGTACTAGTAGAAGCAACACCTTGGCAGCGCCAGAACCGACAACCATGATTTATAAAGGTCAATTTTTTCCTAGTAAAAAGGATTTGAAGAGGTTAGTTGGCGATTTTGCGATGCGGCAAAACTTTGAATGAAAGGTGAAAAGGTCCAATAAGACAACTTTACATCTGGTTTGCATCGTTGATGCCTGTTCGTGGAAATTAAGAGCGGTGAGGAGAGATGAAGGGACTTACTTTCAAGTCAGAAGTTTTGTCAATGAACACAGTTGTCCCTTGGAGGAGGTTCACCGTCGCCACAGACAAGCCAGTGCATTCACAATCGGAGAACTCATTGCACCTAGACTTCAACAACATGATGGTCGTCTCATGCGTCCGAAGGACGTAATCGCCAATATGAAAACAACGTATGGCATCCAAATCATGTACAGTAAGGCACATGATGCCCTGCAATACGCATTGTCATTGACCTATGGAACGCATGAAGAAAGTTTCCAAATGCTGCCATCTTTTGCATACGTTTTGGAACAGCAAAATCCTGGCACAAGCACAGACTTACAGTGTGCAGACGATGGTAAATTCCTCTACTTTTTCATGTCGTTAGGGTCCTCAATTAGAGGTTTTCAGAGGTATATGCGTCCTGTGATTGCAGTTGATGGTACCCATTTGAAGGGAAGATTCGGTGGTACAATGTTTGTGGCAACTGCACAAGATGGAAACGAACAGGTGTATCCAATTGCTTTTGGGTACGGTGACTCAGAAAATAACCTTTCATGGGAGTGGTTTTTGGAATGCTTGAAAGGTGCCCTTGGTCATATAGATGATTTGGTTTTCATTTCCGATCGTCATGCAAGCATTGAAGCAGGGATTTCTAAAGTGTTCCCTTATGCAACCCATACCATATGTTGCTGGCATTTTGGTGAAAATATGAAAAAATGATTCCACAGAAAGGATGTTGCCGATATAATGGATAACGCTGCTAGGTCGTACAGGCAAATCCAGTATGATCGCCACATGAAGGAGTTACGTAAGCTGCACAAGGGTGCATACGATTATGCCATTGATGCCGGTCCACACAAGTGGTCCCGCGTTCACTGTCCCCAAAGAAGGTACAGGTTGATGACCACAAATGTTGCAGAGTGCATAAACTCATGCCTAAGATTCGCACGCCAACTGCCACTGATGACACTGGCAAAGTTCATTCGGAATATGCTATAAAAGTGGTTCCACGATCGACATGCAAATGCACGGTCCATGCGGCATCGATTGACTGACGCAACACATATTGTGATACTGAAACGTGTCGACAAGTGCGGTTATATGACCGTAAATCCAGTTGACTGGAACATATTCTCCGTCAGACACAAGGGAAAACAGTGGACGGTTGACTTAGCCCGGAAGACATGCACATGCAACAAATTCCAAATGGACTTGTTACCATGTTCACACGCACTCGCAGCGGCAAGGTACATGAGGACTCTGTCCAGTTAACGCTTTATATTACCCATATGTGAATCTAACTGTTTTCATTGTTGTAGGGAGCGGAACGTGGATTTCACATCTCTATGTGCGGACTACTATAAGAGGGAGACACTTATTGATGCATACTCGGTTCCTATTATGCCTGTTGGTCATCCTTCTTCATGGGTAGTGCCATCCGACATCGCAGCACGGGTGGTTTTAAATCCAAAGATGAAAAGACAATCCGGTCCCCCGATGGAGGGTTGACATGTCTCGTCTTCGGAGAGGACAATCACACAATCGTGTAGAAGATGTGGACAAGCAGGACATAACAGCAGGAGGTGTTCCAACCCGCCTATGGTTAATGAAGGTCCCAGTAGAATTGTTCCCGAAGAATACCGTCGCAAGTGCAGCATCTGTCATTCAACTGGACACAACAAACAAACGTGCCCTCAGAAGGACTCTACCGTGGAATGAATGTTGTCATGGAAGCGATTGAAGGGATGAGAGTTGCATTGGGTGCTGCTGTTGTGATTTGCAGTCTTACCTACACTGTAATGCTTTTATGTAGAACTATTCTGATTAATTTTGTGTTCCGAAATTGATTTGTATTTAGTTCTTCAAATTAATCGTGTTGTTTAAATCGTGTTGGAGTGAAATGACTTATTCACTTAAATAGGCAAAATCGTGGGTGCTGGAATTGAATAAATTTAATCGAATAATTTAAACAAAAAAAACATATGTTATGTACATCAACTGTATAACAGAGAACAACCCATATATACATCAGCTACACAACACTGTTGTGTAACGAGTTGCAAAAAACCTCCACAGCCATCTTCTCCCTGATGGTGCACATATCATCTTCCGTCCAGTCGAACACGTTCCTGTTTGCTAGCAAGTACTCTGCCAATCTCAAAGTATGGGGACCACAGTTACCGCTGCAAAATCACCAATTAAATAAGCATTAGACTGTAATTTTATTAAAACCTAATGGGATAGAATAAACTCTTAAAAATAACATACCCCTCCTGTTGTTGGGGCACCCCATGTCTTCCGTCCAGGATGCTCATCCTAAAGGCACTCTTCGACAATTTGTACGTCTCATCATCCGCCGTTCTGCTGTCGTGAAACCCGATCTGATGCAACATCGACGGAATAAACCAACGTAGGCATGCGACCTGCTTAAGCCTGTGCTCCCATGGAACCTGCTGTCTGAACGGGTCTAACAGGTAGATCTTCCCCAGCCTGAGATCTACGCTCGCCAGTACCCAATGCACCCGTCCAATGTTGCAAGGAATCAGAACCTGTACATGTTTTAACATAGTCTTATTTGTCGGAATTTAAAACATAATATATTACATTATGGAAACAAAAATAATTGGAACCCTTACATAATCAACCTCGTGCCATGGCCGGGTTCCGTATGGGATAATTCCTCAGACCATCTTCAGGTCGTCATTGGGCCACCTGTGTTCCAGCATCTTCCATCCAGGTGGGGGTTTGCCCACAACCCCAGCACCGAAAATTTGCTGCCACTGAATCTCTAAGTATGACTGTACATAGAAAAATAATCGCAGCATTAACTAACACATCAATGCACAAATGAAAACCTATCAGTACAGACACTTACATAGAACTGTGTATGGAGTAAGTTGACCCTCTGAGTGTACACGTCGGGGTATGCTCGCTGACGCTTCCGTAGAATATTCATGTACGCGTCCATGTGCTGAAAAGGTAAACATTTTATATTATTACGAATCAACTATTACTCATTCAAACTTATACACATTATGTTAACTAATTAACATACCGATTCCTCCAACTCCATGAAGTTGGTCTGCAACCGTTGGAACCAAGTTACGCCAACTGGTAAAGGTAGATCCACATCACGTCTGCATAATTGTTGAACAAGTTAGAGAACAAAGTAATAATAATAAAATATTGCAAAATGAACACGTATACTTACGTTTCCCCCGTCGTGTTCCTCTTGTAGGCTTTGTACACTGTAATGTAGTAGGGATCAACCAAGTCATGGGGATTGAATACATGCGCCAATGCCGCTGATGTCGGTGGCCTGGTCCTCAGCTTCTTCGGCAAACAGGGGTTTGTGTATGGGGACAGCAACATCCAACCTGGCCTGCGAACACGCTGCACCATAGGTGGAGTACAGTACTGACCACTGGGATCCGTATGAGGAGGGGTGTGCTGAGGAGGGGTGTGCTGTCTGGATGAACTCACCTTCCGTGTATCACTCTGAGAATGGCTGCGGTGTGAGGATACACTCTCCCTCCGTGTATCGCTATGAGGAGGGGTGCGCTGTCTGGATACACTCTCCCTCCGTGTATCGCTATGAGGAGGGGTGTGCTGTCTGGAGGAACTCTCCCTCCGTGTATCGCTCTGAGGAATGGGAGGGCTACGTCGGGTTTGCTTCAGGGGTCGCACTGCACTGGGGTCAACGACCGGAGGTGCCACCCATGCAACCAGTGCTGTCTATGTACCGGTAGTGCTGTCAGGTAAAACTGGAGGTGGTACCTGCGCTGCCTCTGCTATCTTTGTATCACCGGGTACCTCCTCTCGTTCTGTCGCACCTTGACCCCGCTGATCGGATACTGTGTCCATAGACTGACCCTCTGTAGTTGGGGGCTGCCCATGTCTGCTCCCTGGCTCTGTCCTATCCTGACCAGTACCTGTCCTGCCTTCGGGACTAAAGTATCCGTGATGGTCATCGAATGGTGGGTCATCGAATGGTGGACCATCCATACGGGACTGCGACATCGTACCCTGTAACGCCCGGATCATATCCAGCAACTGTCTATGCTGCCTATCTCGCGTCTCATCACTGTTTTTGATAGCAGCCATGACATCATTCCGTACAGATCGAACTTCAGCCATCACTTCATCGATTTTACGGTCCCAACCCTGAAAGGATTTCGAACTCTGTTAGAACTTAAACTGTTCAGTCGAGTGAAATTAAATAATTGGGTTTTAATTTTTTTACGTACCTCTAGATCACCTCCAGGTCGAGGCTGTCGAGGCAATGTGGATGGTACCGGGCTACGCGACCGGAGACTCTCAGTGCGAGCCTCTAGGTCTACATCATCTCCAGGTGTAGGCTGTCTGGGAAACGTGAATCGTACCCGCCTACACCTATTGCCACCCTCAAGTTCTGAACCCTCCATATCAGTACGTTCAGAATACGAAGCATCCATACCATCGCGTCTGGAAAACATAGCCTCAGTATCACTGGGTCCGGAAAACAGACCCTCCATATCATTGGGTCCTGCAGTCCTATGTCGTTTCGAATCCAAGAGGTGACCAGGTATATCAAGGGTATCGAAATCATACAGATTGGCTCCTAGGTCTATGCCTTCGAAGTACCGTTGAGCCCTCTCCGCAGCCGTCAGCACCAATTCAGGCCATGCGCACATCTGAAATCGAAGTTAAATAGTTGTCATTGTATATATACTAATAACTATCAACATTAACAACATCAGCACTTACCCTTTTTGTAAAAACAGCATCCAGCTTTTTCGCCCTAGGTCGCTGACTCAATTCCCATTTCAGAATACGGGGGGGGGGGGGGGGGGGGTAGCTCGATTACTCGGCGAATCCCACATTTAGTATTGCCAAGCTTCGGGATAACCTCAAAGGCAAATACCTGCGTAATAGAAAAGTACGATACAACGTAAATACAACAGTCATATAAAATAAACTACAATTAAAGTATGGATTCAAATTCGAAATTCTCACCAATATTGCATGCGGTAGACCGTATATGTTGTACGTCAACTCGAGGTTGGGTACGTCAAGGTCCTCGCCCTCTTCGCGCCGTTTTTCTGCCAACCGCTTTCGTGGACCATCAAACGCCCGCTTGAAACCATAAATAGACCGCCTATACACGTGTGTGCCCCACGGGAATGCATCAAAAGCGTCCAGGTCCTCAACTAGGCGAAACTGCCATATTGGAACTTTATCTCTCCCGTCGGACCCCATTAGTATCCGGTTCAGCATAAACAATAAGGCAAGCTTCACCGTATCGTACTGCTGTTCAAAACTACCAATCCGCAGCACCGCTCTCAACTTTTCAATATCGACTTCTTGTTGACCCCGAAAGTACCGCTCGTGTATGCCATTCTCTACCACTTCATACCTCGTCGTGTCGGGATCGACTCCAAACTTCAAACCGGTGATTAGACAGAACTCAACCTTCGAGAACCGAACAATATGCTTACCTAACAAAAATCTCATCTCATCTCATCAGCCGGTCCATCATGATGCAACTCGCGCAAAAGTAAGTAATGGACAATCCCACCCGAAAAATTAATCTCACGATGCATCTGAAGGAAATGTCCAAAACACGACTCAGTATACCGACGTAGGTCTTCGATCTTCAGATGTTCAGGTACACTGTTAAGTGCGGTGTCAACATATTCTAGGTCATTGAAATGGTCATGGCGATTAATTTTTCCCTTGAACCAATCTGCCTCTGGAGTTTTCAAAAAATCCATTGGGTCATTCCTCATCTGCATATTCACAGAAAAAAAGCATATAAGTTCATGAAAAGGCTCCAACAACAAGATTGGACCACTGAATTAAAAGTCATGGGAAGTGTATTAAAAGTCACGGGACACTATACAAAAGTCACGGGAAATGCATTAAAAGTCACGGGACACTTATGAAAAGTCACGAGACACTATATAAAAGTCACGACACAGTATACAAAAGTCACGGGAAATGCATTAAAAGTCACGGGACGCTTATGAAAAGTCACGGGACACTATATCAAAGTCACGGGACACTATACAAAAGTCACGGGACACTATACAAAAGTCACGGGACACTATACTGAAGTCACGGGACACTATACTGCTATCACGTGACACTTATCAAAAGCCAAAAGTCAC
This sequence comes from Acer yangbiense, assembly GCA_008009225.1. NCBI lineage: Eukaryota > Viridiplantae > Streptophyta > Magnoliopsida > Sapindales > Sapindaceae > Acer > Acer yangbiense. The sequence continues at coordinate 52,739,114 of CM017764.1, read as the reverse complement.
GGGACACAATACAAAAGTCACGGGACACTATACAAAAGTCACGGAACACTATACAAAAGTCACGAAACACTATACAAAAGTCACGGAAACCCAGAAATTCATCGTCCTCAAAACAACTCTTTTCTGAAAGTAAAACCCTAACCTAACCTCATCGTACAAACATAATCAACCACAATCACAAATCCAACATAATCTACATCATGAGTATGGCATCAAACATCAAAACACATGAAATTATCAACATGAAAAACGCGTCAGAAAGAAGAACTTACCCGTGTCTTTTTAGATCGCCGGTGACTTCTCGTCGATGCCATTTCTGTTGTGTTTACTGTAGCGCCGTCGCCGGTAGTTCACCATCCACTTTCCGTCAACTTTAGGGCTGTTGGACCATCGGTTCTGCTCACCCGTTACTTTTTCTCTCACCGTCACTTTTTCTCTCACCGTTTCAAAATTGCACAAACAGACAAATGAGGGTATTTTTGTCTGGTCACTCAAATAGGTGCCTTTTAAACTTAGATTAGTAAAGTGGTGACAGTTACCAAAAAACCGCCCCAAATAGTGACATTTAATTTTTTAACCCTTGTTTGGTTTGGGTATAGTCAAACCCAACCCAAACCAACCTATGCCCACCCCTAATTGCTACTCGACGCGTTTTTTAATCCAAAAAATACAAAAATTAATTTTTTGAAAACAAATAAAAACGAGAAAACGAAAACATTACCGAACGGCCCCTTACCTTCTTTGAGCACGTCACCACAAAGTGCCGACGTTGTTTATACTTTTGTTAGGAATACGCCTATTCATTTCTCGATGGCCCAAGCCCAAAAGAATCAGAAATTTTAGTTGAGACATCCTCTTTTACAGCCTACCTGGGCATGTCACAAAATAGTGACAATGTTTTTGTTTTTCCGAGGATTGGGCCGATTTATTTGTCCACAGATACTAGTCTAAAGAGTAATTGTTATCAAAATTCTTTCAATATCCAAAAATGCACTGTTTTTGGTGGGTTTGTCCCTGAGCAAGAGAAGACGATGATGCCAATCAGTGACATGCTGCCTATGGAAGTGAGCAAAGCCTTCTCTAACTCTTCTGGCATCCATACTCCTCAGACCAACGAAACAACATACTCGAACATTGCGCTACAGGTAGGCCACTTTCAATTATTTGCTAGATGCCACCTATGGGTCCCCGATGACGATACGACCTGGATTGTTGTCGATGCAGCAGAGTCAGAAATGATTGAATTGAGAGGAAAAAGTGTCTTTCGATTCCTCCTCTGTCCCCAAGACAAAATGCTCCATTCTGAGAGGTCTCTTCGTAATGAAGCGCTTGCAAAACGGGCACGTAGAAAAATCCTATGACTGACCTAGCTTAAAAGCTTTTGTTGTTGATTCGGAAAGAGCTAAAGGATATTAGGGTGAAAGCCCTTTGAGAGTGATGAAAGCTGTTTCATGTTAATCTTTTCATTGGCAGTTCCGATATGCATTTCTTTTCTTCTGCAAAACCAATGCAATGACACTCTTGAGCTCAGTTCAGGTATGTTCTAATAGGAAGTCTGAGGTTTCCTACTCTCAGTTCTTGTCATGTTCCAGCACCCTCTAAACAATTCTTCCAGGACCATCCAATGAAGTCCTAAAATCCAGAAGTTGTATAGGGTCTTGAGGACCTCATAGCAATCAAGTAGAAGTTCACAATCAACGCATAAAGATTTTAACGTGCACAGTGTTCCTCTTACACTACATTTGCATAAGTAGTTGTTTGCTGCTATAATAATATACCATGTACAATACTAGAGACATCATAAACATCATAAACTATCTCAATCAATCTTAGCTAGTGCCTTATATTAAATAGAATCAACAGATGAAGAAAGTAAAACGGACAAGGAACAACAAATAAAAGCAAAACAAGGAAATCATAAACCAAAATGCAGTAATTTGAAGTGATCCAAAAAAGATTCAATAAAAGGACAAAACTTTGTGGTTGGAGTAATTTGAAGCACAAAAAGACCTAAACAAATCAAATGGAAAAAGCCAGTCAATGAAAGTGTTGCGGAAATGCCCAGAAAATTCTATAGAAAATGCACACAACACACAAACACAGATATTTATGTGGTTCGGCAATTGCCTACGTCCACGGGAGGCAGCAAACTGATATTATTGAGAAATTATATAAATTACAGAAAAACAGAATTTCTCTCAGATTCTCTCAGGAACTCTCTCAGAAATCAGGAAGCTTTGCTTCTTTGCTGTGTCGCCCTCCTTGCTTGTTAAGGGTCTTATTTATAGGGGAAAGGTAGAGACAAACCTCCCCCATTTTCAACATGGTGGTTATGCTCATGAATGTGGCCGGTGGTAGGTGGTAGGTGGTAGGTGGAAGTTGAGAAGGTGGAAGTTGAGCCAATTTGTCAACAATCTCCACCTTGGCGAGAATCCACCGATCAATGCTGCCTCCATTACGCCCTTAGGCGCTACGGGCTCGAGAGATATTGATCAAGTTCAAACAATGTTGAAACTTGATCCTTGTTACTACCTTTGTTAACATATCTGCAGGATTGTCTGCAGTTCCGATCTTCTGGAGTAGAATGTTCCCTTCATCTATTATTTCCTGAACAAAGTGGTAACGGACGTCTATATGCTTGGTGCGACTGTGATGGACTTGGTTCTTTGCCAAACAAATGGCACTCTGGCTGTCGCAGAAAATTTCCACGTTTTCCTGAACAATGCCCAAGTCCCTGATGAAACCACGAAACCAAATAGCTTCTTTGAAAGCTTCTGTTACAGCCATATACTCTGCCTCAGTAGTAGACAAAGCCACTGTTGATTGTAAAGTTGATCTCCAACTTACTGGTCCTCCTGCCATAGTGAACACATAACCAGTAGTAGATCGACGCTTATCAAGATCACCAGCATAATCAGAATCAACATATCCTACGATATGTTTGTCAACCGTCTGATCTCTCTCGAACTTTAAACCAACATCTACAGTACCCTGAATGTACCGTAGAATCCATTTCACTGCTTGCCAGTGGCCTTTACCAGGATTATGCATGTAACGGCTTACCATACTTACGGCGTGTGAAATGTCAGGTCTAGTACACACCATCGCATACATCAAGGCACCAACGGCATTTGCATATGGAACATGATCCATTTGCCTCTTTGCATCATCAGTAGTCGGTGACATCAGTGCACTCATTTTGAAATGTGGAGCCAACGGTGTACTTACAGGTTTAGATTTGCTATCAATGCCAAACCTCTGAAGTACAGTTTTCAAATACTGAGTCTATGTCAAACAGATGGTACCTTTCGCTCTGTCCCTTTTGATCTCCATACCAAGAATCTTCTTGGCCTCTCCAAGATCCTTCATGTCGAACTCTGAGCTCAATTGAGCCTTCAGCCTGTCTATCTCCACCTTGCTCTTAGATGCTATCAGCATATCATCCACATATAAGAGCAAATAGACAAATGTACCATCTTGGAGTTTGCGAAAATATACACAGTGATCAAAATGACTGCGTGTGTACTTCTGAGTCATCATGAAGCTGTCAAACCGTTTGTACCACTGTCTCGGTGACTGCTTCAAACCATATAGGGACCTGTTCAGCTTGCAAGCCCAATTCTCACGTCCTGGAACTTTAAACCCTTCTGGCTGAGACATATAAATTTCTTCGTTCAAAGTACCATGGAGGAATGCGGTCTTCACATCGAGTTGAGCTAATTCGAGATCAAATTGTGCAACCAAAGCCAATAGGATCCGAATAGACAAATGCTTAACAACAGGTGAGAATACCTCATTGTAGTCTACTCCTTCCTTCTGTGCGTATCCTTTCGCTACCAATCTGGCTTTGTATCTGATGTTGTCTTTGCCCAGAGCACCTTCTTTCTTGGCATAGACCCATTTACACCCTATAGCTCTTTTTCCCTTTGGAAGTTGTGTCAGCTTCCAAGTTTTATTCTGGTGAAGTGATTGCATCTCCTCATCCATCGCCATCTTCCATTTGACATTATCTGTACTGTCTATAGCTTCTTTGTAAGTGTACGGGACATCATCATCAGTCACTGGAAGAGCGTATGCCACCATGTCTGTGTAACGGGCAGGCATCCGAATGTCTCTTTTCTGTCTACTGGTGGCAATGGACTCTGGCTGTTGTCTGATTTTAGGTACTGGTGCTGAATCCTCCACCTCAACTGATATCTCATCTTGGTCATCAAATTCATCATCAGGATGATCGACTGTCGGAGAAGCCTTTTCTGACTTCTTGGGAGTTTCAAACTCCACCTGTTGCAGAGAGTTTGGATTCTCATTCTCTGTGCCTCGAGGTATTTGTTTCAGCATTGCAGATTCGTCAAAAGTAACATCTCGGCTTAAGATGATCTTCTTTGACTCAGAATTCCATAGTCTGAATCCCTCGACTCCTTCACTAAAGCCCACGAAAATAGCTTTCTTGGCTCTAGGATCTAGTTTGGATTCAGTAACATGAAAGTATGCTGGACATCCGAATATATGCAATCGGTCATAATCAGAAATAGGTTATCCAGACCATACCTCTTTGGCAGTTTTCCCATCAAGTGCAGAAGCGGGTAGTCTGTTGACTATATGAGAGGTATACATCAAAGCCTCTGCCCAGAATGCCTTACTTAGGCCAGATTGAGAAAGCATACACCGAACTTTCTCCACCAAAGTACGGTTCATCCGTTCTGCTACACCGTTCTGCTGTGGCGTGCCAGGAATTGTAAAATGTCTGATTATCCCTTCATCCTGACAGTACTTCATGAAAGGATCTGATTTGTATTCCCCACCATTATCTGATCTGAGCCTTTTAATCTTTCTGCCTGTCTGAGTTTCAATCATTTTCTTCCATTAAAGAAAGATATCCAGAACTTCATCCTTATGCTTCATGATATATACCCAGACATACCTGGAGAAATCATCAATAAATGTCACAAAATAATGTTTACCTCCCAATGAAGCATTTTTGGAAGGCCCTCAAACATCAGTGTGAACATAATCCAGTGTTGCTTTTGTACGATGAATGGCGGTGCCGAACTTGACTCTCGTCTGCTTGCTCATGACACAATGCTCGCAGAAATCAAGTTTACCAGTCTTTGCACCTTTCAGATGACCTTGCTTCACCAAACCTTGCAACGTTTTCTCCCCCACATGCCATAAGCGCATGTGCCAGAGTCGGGAAGTGTCAGATGCCTCATCGTCAGAACTGCTGGAGACGGCTGCTCTCCCTGTGACTGTGTACCCGTCCAGGAAATATAAATTTCTCTGTCGAGTACCTTTCATTGCCAAGAATGCACCTCGTACAACCTTCAGGACTCCACCTTCCATGGTCACCTTGTAACCGCTAGAGTCTAAGACCCCTAGTGAAATGAGGTTCTTCTTCAGATCAGGGACATACCTGACGTCTGTCAGTCGTCTGATTGTACCATTGTGCATCTTCAGGCGAACAGTTCCTATCCCTTTCGTCTGGCAGGTGTTGTCGTTGCCCATAAGCACAACTCCTCCGTCAAGCTCCTGAAAGCTTGAGAACCACTGCCTGTTGGGACACATATGATAGGAACAACCGGAATCTAGAATCCATCTATCAGAATGGCTTTCTGATGATGAAACTGTAAAAGCTGAATCCTCTTCATTATCAGCTTTACTTGCAACATTCACATTAGATTTGTCCTTGTTTGGACAATCTTTCTTCCAGTGCCCTTTCTGGTGACAATAGGCACACTCGTCCTTCGTGAGACGTCTGAACGATGATTCTCCTTTTGGCTTTGAATGAGATGGTCCTCTTGATTTTGAGCGAGATCTACCACGCTCACTGGGCACTCCAGATCTTTTGTTGTTTGTCCTTCCTCGGGCAACAGTCAGGGCTTCTGATGTTGAGTCTCTGTGATCAAGTTGATCCTTTTTCCGATACTCATTATTCACCAGAGCATTAGAAACGTCTATCAATTTAACCTCATCCTTTCCATATAACAAAGTTGTGGTTAAATGTTCATATGTATCAGGTAAGGAATTTAACAACAGCAGTGCCTTATCTTCATCGCTAATTTCAACATCTAAATTTTGTAAATCAGCGAGAATTTTATTGTAATTATCCAAATGCTCAATCATAGAAATACCTTTCTTGTACTAGAAACGAAAGAGCTTCTTCTTCAGGTAGAGACGGTTCTCTATGCTTTTCGTCATTTACTTGTTCTCCAGCTTTTTCCAGAGACTTGATGCCATAGTCTCTTTCATGACAAAGTACTTCTGATCCTTGGCTAAACACAACCGAATTGTGCCGCAGGCTTGACGATTTACATAATTCCAATCTTCATCGGAAATATCCTTGGGTTTGGAACTCAAGGCAACATCGGATCCTTCCCGGAATAACAGATCTAAAACTTCACATTGCCACATGCCGAAATTGTTGGTACCGTCAAACTTCTCAATATCAAACTTTGCATTTGACATCGAGCTCCTTTGCCAAGAACTGCTGGTTGATGCTGATGTACTGCTGGTTGATGCTGATGCTTGAGCTTCAGTTGATCTTTCCAAAATTTCTCCAGTTTTCGGATCTTCCATTGTGCCCATTAAAGGTTGTTTAAGTAAAAACAGTACTTACAAGTGGAATTAGTTGAAACTGATGGCACGGTTGCGTCCGAAACGGTCAAAATAGCTGGAAACAGGTCTGACTCGATCGAAAACAGGTGAAAATTGCACCGATTTTGGCTACTTCTGGACCGAGTTGACTCGGGAATATTCCGTTAGGATAACGGAATATTCTTTGACGGAATATTCTCTACGGACGGAATATTCTCTGGCTGTAGAACAGTGATGATGCTGACTGTATGCTGATGTGGCGCTGATTGTATGCTGACGTGGCGATGACTGGGCGCTGACGTGTGGCTGACTGGACGATGACGTGGCGATGATGTGTACTGACTGGACGATGATGTGGCGCTGACGTGGTCGTCTTCTTCCTTGAGAAATTTGCAGAAATTTGCAGAAATTTTCTGGAAAATTTTCCAGGTTTGACCAAACTTTGACCGGAGCTAGAGAGTTCGTTAGAGCTCCGATTGAGACGCGGTCAGGTGCGTTGGAATCGTATTTCCGAAGGAACACAACGGTGTCCTCCAAACAGCGATTCGAGCACTTTGAATTTTCTGGACCGGGAGCAAAACCAAAGCTCTGATACCAATTTGTTGCGGAAATGCCTAGAAAATTCTATAGAAAATGCACACAACACACAAACACAGATATTTACGTGGTTCGGCAATTGCCTACGTCCACGGGAGGCAGCAAACTGATATTATTGAGAAATTATACAAATTACAGAAAAACAGAATTTCTCTCAGATTCTCTCAGGAACTCTCTCAGAAATCAGGAAGCTTTGCTTCTTTGCTGTGTTGCCCTCCTTGCTTGTTGAGGGTCTTATTTATAGGGGAAAGGCAGAGACAAACCTCCCCCATTTTCAACATGGTGGTTATGCTCATGAATGTGGCCGGTGGTAGGTGGTAGGTGGTAGGTGGAAGTTGAGAAGGTGGAAGTTGAGCCAATTTGTCAACAGAAAGTACATTTATTTCGAAACCCGTCGCCTGTTGTCCGACATGCATCAAATTACTTCCATGTAAGCACACTATTGCTTTGAAAATTGATACCGATGCTAATAACTATCACAAGATTGGTGCTTTTATAGAAAGGGGAGGAGAGAACCTGAGTTGCTGAGACAAGTATGACAATATTCTTCTTCATCTTCTCATCCTCTCCCTTTGAATCCCCTTTCATGCATCACCCATTTTTGATAGTCGATCATTGATCTTCACCGCCGTCATTTTTCCAATTTCTTTCCTTCAAAAACGAAATTTTTAAAAAACAAAGACTATATGTCCTATTGGGAGATCAATTCTCTTGAAATGAAACCGTGTAAATTACAAGGATACAAATGAGAGCACTAGCACAGCAAAATCTATGATATATATATAGAATCTTGACTGCATGTGTCCACAAATATGACAAAAACAATTCATCAACTTTGTAATCAATGTCAAAAATATTAACTCACCTTAACTTTGTATTACATAAAATCTGACACTAAAAGCAAGCCTATACACACTGTTCAGCATCTCAATTTATATCAGATACTAAGAAGTAATTGGGTTACCATTGTACACTTCAGTTTGGCTTGAACCAATGAAATTTTGTATCGGTCCAGGTGTCCAGCTTCAAATGAAGCAAAATTGCATCGGTTCAGGCCTAACCGATGCAAGTTGTGCCTCAGTTCTATCACAACATCAAAATTGATGATTAATTACAAAATCCAAGCATAATCAACACAGTTATTTTCTGTTGCCAGAAAAGTCTTATATGGGTTGTGTAAAACCAGTGAAAATCATTCTACATTCTATGTAACTTTCCATAAGTATCTGATTAGCTACACTAGAATGCAGACCAAACTCTTCCTCTGACAATTCTCAAGAGCTCAATGAAGACATTTCTGCTAAGATATTCCAAGGGAACCATGAACCTTTTTTCCATCATTTGTGTACACAACAAAGTTGCCTTTCTTTGCAACTGATTGATCCTGATTCTCATCACTTCCAGAATATGAGATTCAGCTCTGCTTTGCAACAGCCATTCTCTGCCACTTCCTCGCCAATTCAATGAGTCTTTTTGGATTGATCTTGATCTTGATCATGATTGAAACTTAGAATGATGATTTGATCATGCTTACAACTATGAGTTATAAGAGATCTCGGTTTTGTGTTATGCAGAAGCCAATGGTGAGTTGTGGTATATATATTCATAAGAATAAGACGGCATCACTAAGTGGTGTCTTCTTTATGTTGTGGTGATAATAAAATCAGAAAGGCGGTTGGTGGGATATTGGGCATATGTTTTATTATTGTTAACCATCATCAACACCACAGGTAGGCCACTGTCACATGTTGGTTATGTATTTGTTTCCATCTACCAGAGCAATGCATAACATTTTAAGCGTTTAATTTTTTTGCAAATTCACAATAAAAGATTCTCTGAAATGTAGATTATGGATTCACATATACAGTAAAGTAGTTTCAAGCATTTAAAAAATTCAAGAGTGGTGATATTTATTCACAAAGATAGACAAAACTACCAAGCAGTGTCTTCTTTGTGTTGTGCTGATTGGCAGTAGTGTCATGTGGTCATCAGATCAGATTGGCGGTTGGGATATTGGGCAGATGTGTTTGACTTTTGTTACGCAATGACACTCTTGAGGCCAGTGAAGGTATACCTACAAACTCTTTGCAATTCCAACAAAATCATATGGTTTAGCAAACAATCTTCTTATGTGGAAAGAAAAGAAGTAGCGCAACTACAGGAAGTCCGAGGTTTCCTACTCTCAATTATTGTCATGTTCTTGCACCCTTTAAACAATGCTTCCAGGCCACCCAATGAAGTCCTAACAACAAGAAGTTGTATAGGGTCTTGAGGGGAATTCAGAGCAATCAAGTAAAAGATCACAATCAACGTGTAAAGATTTTAACGCCCTGAATGGAATCTACGAGAGCAAATTTTAAGCTTCAAAAGAGTTCCTCTTACACTACATTTGCATAATAATATACCATGTACAATACTGAGACATCATAAGAATCATAAACTATATATGTCAATCAATCTTAGCTAGTGCCTTATATTTAACAGAATCAGCAAATGAATAATATACAGAATCTCCCATTAGAGTTTATAAATCAAAATCTCCCATTAGAATTAGTATATTGAGAAACAAGAAAAACAGAGAACAGAGAACAGTTGATCATGAATAATGATGATAGATGGTCAACGTTAGTAGATTAGCTGTTTAGTGTAGTCAACAGTCAACAAAAGTTAGTTAACAGTTCCTAATTTTAAGGGAATACGTTTTACATGTAAGAATCTTCTTGTATAATACAAGACTCTTGTAAGCGAAGATCAATGAATCAATCAATGGAAGAAATTTCTCTGTAAAATCTCCATTAATGGAGTCTCTCCAAGCTTTTCATTTTTAGTTCTTCTTTCAGTCTTTTCTTCAAACACTTTCCAGTGTTAATAGGAGGAGTAAATTGAAGCTCAAAAAGTCTTGAAATCACACATTGACTTGAAACATTATAAACTATCTCAAATTATCAAACATTCTTAGCTAGTGCATTATATTTACCAGAATCAACAAACACACAAACACACAAAAATGAAGAAACTAAATCGAAATGCAGTAAAAAGATCCAGTGAGCGCGTGAGTCTTTCTTTTTTCTCTATTTTGAACACGCTTAGCGCATAAGATCTGGTCCGCGTTTACTGCTCACGCTCCTCTCTTTCTGCTCTATTTCTCTTTCCATGGATGAAATTTTCAAGTTCTCAGCTCAACCGGAGCTGGGACGAGACGAGTCTTTGAAGGCGAAGCCGCCGGATAATAGCACAAGCGTCAAGCGACCTCGTACCCAGGAGGATGTCGACGTCGGAAATATGAGGAAGCGGTAAGTGAAAGTTTCAAATCGAAACTTCTTAGTAATTCTAGCCCAGGTACTTGGTCAGGGTTTGGAGCTGGTAAGGATAAATTGAAGATTGGAGATGGAGACATATCAATTGTTGAGGGTCAAAATGGTCCGTCCATGAAGCTCTCTACTGACTTAAAACTTCAATTCTGTAAACCGTGGGCTAATGCCCTAATTCTAAAAATTATGGGGAGGCCTCACACTCTCAACTCCATGATTTCGAAACTTAGCCAGAAATGGCCACTCATTGGTCAATGGCAACTCACTGACTTGGAGGATGGTTACTTTGTCGCCAGATTTCAGATGCTCGAGGACCTGGATTTCGTGCTCACCGGAGGTCCATGGGTTATTACGAATCAGTACCTTGTTGTTCAGAAATGGAGGCCCAATTTCGTGCCTGGTGAGGAAGATATTCAGAAGACGCCGGTCTGGGTAAGGTTGACTAAACTACCTATGGAGTGGATTGATGTTGAATTGTTGAGAAATATAGGTGGTATGTTGGGGAATAAATACAAAGTCGATCCCATAATAGAATCCCAAGCTAGAGGACGGTTTGCTAGATTATGTGTTGAGATTGACATCACTAAGCCTCTCAAGTGCTCTCTAGAGGTTGATGATAGGACTATTAGAGTGGAGTATGAAAATTTGGGTTTAATTTGTTTCCAATGTGGTTGAGTGGGTCATAGCAAAGACAACTGTAAAGAGGATGGGGTGCAGCAAAAGGATAGTGAGAAGCCTTCTGAGGTAGTTGCTGATGCAAAGGGTGGTATGGCGGACTCTTATGGTCCTTGGATGCAAGTGTCCTATGGGAGATTTAGAAAGAATAATGATGGGTAGTATTTTGGTAACAAGAAACCTGGTAACTTGGGAAACAATGGAAAGGCAGGGAATAATAGTCGGAATTTTGGGGGACTTCCTATTTATGGAGCTGGAAAAACTGGAAAAGTTGGAGAGGTTGGGAAGGAGTTTGGTAAAAGTCTAGTTAATAAAGAACTTAGGAAACAAGTGGCTTCGAAGAAGGATGGAGCCAAGAACTTAGGGGGTTCTAGATTCACGATACTTTCTGAAGATATAGAGGGTGAGTCTGGCGGTCAAGCAAAGGCTACACCTAGTGTAGTTCTAGCTGAAATATCCAACAGAGGGGCCTTCCGAAAGTCTCATTCAAGCTGTCCCTCTTCTAGCAAGTTCTTGCCTGGTAATGCACCGGATAAGATGTACTTCAACAAACCGTTCAAGGAAAATGTGGAGCAAAAATGGGTAAAAGGAAGTAACAAGTCTAAAACCAAGGGTAAGCAGCAGAATTTGGGTACTTTGCCTAATGATATGGAAGAGGATATTGAGGATTCAGAAGTTCTATAGTCGCTTCATAAGGAGGTTATGGAAGCAGTTGTTTCTGAAAGCATTTCTCTTCAAGCTAAGGCTGACAGCAGTTCTAATGTGAATGGGGAGGCCGAAAATACTTTAACCACGGTGGATGTGGCTGATAACAGTAATTTCGATGTGGTTGCCTCAAAGCTTTGTGAGGCTATGGAGGTTGTTATGGAATAGGTGCTTTCCGGGTAACTTCTCTTCTCATTTCTTTTCTTTTATGATTTGTACATGGAATGTAAGGGGTGCGGGTAAGAAAGGCTTTGATATTGTTATCTCTGACTTGAGGAAAATGTTTCATTTTGATGTTATTGTCATTTTGGAGCCTAGAGTTAGTGGCTCTAGAGCTTGCAAAATTGTGGGTAAATTAAGGTTTACTGATAAATTTATTGTTGATGCTTCTGGTTTTTCTGGGGGCATTTGGTTGTTATGGAATAGTAGGAATGTGAAGCTTCAGGTGGTTGCTAGCTCTAAGCACACCATCACTACGGTGGTGGCTGAGGGCTCTAAGTTTTGGGTTATTACTTTTGTGTATGCTAACCCTAGTGTGACTATTAGAAGAAGTTTGTGGAGTTATTTGAGTGCCATTAGGAGATGCTTTAAAGGCCCGTGGGTTGTTATGGGGGACTTTAATGAGATTTTTGATGGTTTGGAGAAAAGAGGTGGTAGGAATTTGTTCTCTAAATCAGGGTTTGTGGAGTGGATTTGTGAGAATAAGCTTATTGATTTAGGGTTTATTGGGCAAAAATATACTTGGATGACTAGGAGAGGTATTAGTGAGGATATATGGGAAAGATTAGATAGAGCGGTTTGTTCGATGGATTGGAGGGTCATGTTTGCGGAAGGTTATGTTAAACATTTGCCTAGAGTTGCCTCTGATCATTGCCCTATTCTCTTATGTCCTCATAGCTTTCAGATCCCCCTCAGTAATCTTAAACCTTTTAGCTTTGAGGCGATATGGCTTAAGCATGATTCTTTTGGTGATGTGGTGAAGCGTGTGTGGGAGCCTAATGGGGACAGCCTTACGCACAAAATTCATAACATGTCCAATAATCTCAAGGAGTGGAACCAGTCCACTTTTGGGTGTATTTTCCGCAAGAAGAGGAGAATTCTTGCTAGGCTTCAGGGGATCCAAAAGAGCCTTGGCGAGAGATTTAATCTTGGGTTAGTTAACCTTGAAGCTACTCTTGGAGAAGAGTATAATAACATCATAGACCAAGAGGAGGTTTTTTGGCTCCAAAAATCTAGAAATACTTGGCTCAAGGAGGGGGATAGAAATACTAAGTTTTTTCATCTATCTACTATGATTAGAAGGAGATAAAACAAGCTTGAGGGCCTTAAAGGTGAGGATGGTATTTGGAAGTGTGATAAAGTTAGTATGAAGGAAATTGCCATCTCTTATTTCCAAAAACTCTTCTCTACTCAAACCAATTTGGAAAACTATGACTTTCTACCTCATCTCTTTCCTGCCTTAGAAGAAAATGTGTTGAGTAATTTATCCAGAAAAGTGAGTGAGGGTGAGGTCAAATTTAGTCTTTTTGGGATTGGTGGCTTAAAGGCCCCGGGCCCTGATGGGTTCCCGGCTGTCTTTTTTTAAAATCAGTGGGAAGTGTGTAAGAAGGAGCTGATTAGCTTGGCTGTGGATAGCTTCAATTCTGGTACTTTCCCCATTAGTGTTAATTATACTCTTATCTCTCTTGTCCCTAAAGTTCTCAGTCCTCTTGATATGACCCAAATTAGACCCATTAGCCTCTGTAACACTACTTACAAAGTGATTAGCAAGATTATTGTTCAAAGGCTTAGGGAAATTATGCCTTCGCTTGTTAGTCCTAATCAAGTGGCTTTTGTGCCTGGTAGGCAAATTCAAGACAATATTGTAGTTGCTCAAGAGGTTCTCCATAAGTTTAGAACTGTTAAAGGGAAGAAATGGTATATGGCGTGGAAAATAGACCTTGCTAAAGCCTTTGACAAGCTTCAATGGAGTTTCATCAGAAGTGTCCTTGTTGAGATTGGCTTTGATGAGAAGCTTGTGAAGTTGATTATGTGGTGTATTACTAGTGTTCAGTATCAGGTTATCTTGAATGGGGAACTAACAGAGGCTTTTACTCCTAGGTGTGGCATTAGGCAAGAAGACCCTCTCTCCCCCTATATATTTGTGTTGTGTATGGAAAAGCTTTCGCATATCATTTCTCACAGTTTGTTACAGGGTACTTGGAAGAGTGTGAGGATTTCTAGGGGTGGGCCTGAGGTTTCCCACCTTTTTTTCGATGATGATCTCATCCTTTTTGGGCAAGCTACTATTTCTCAAGCGGAAATCATGGGAAAATGTCTAGATACTTTCTGTATGACGTCTGGTCAGCATATCAGTTTTGCTAAATCTAGAGTTTTATATTCTCCTAACATTAAAGAGGGTGATGCTAGAAGAATTGCTCATGTTTGTGGCTCCCCTCTTACAGATAATTTAGGTAATTACTTGGGTGTCCCTCTTATCCATGAGAGGGTTAGTAACCAAACCTATAATGACTTAGTTGAGAAAACTCAGAAGAGAATGACGGCTTGGAAATGTGATTCTCTTTCCTTGGCAGGTAGAGTTACTCTCATCAAAGCTGTAACCTCAGCCTTACCTATTTACTCTATGCAGTTGGTCAAGCTTCCTAGTGAGATCTGTCATAAATTGGATAAGCTTAATAGAAATTTCCTTTGGAGCCATACTCCTGATAAAAAGACTGTCCATCTAGTTAGTTGGGATACCGTTTGTAAGCCTAAAAGCTATGGTGGTTTGGGTATCAAGAAAATTAAGGTTATGAATCAAGCCTTGCTTGCCAAGATGGGGTGGCGGCTGCTGCAGAATCAGGATGCTTTTTGGTGTAATCTCTTTAAGCATAAGTATTGATAAGTCTATTTTTATTCTATGCATATCCCCTAATTTCCTATGTTTTGATCTCGTTTTCCTTAAGGTTTACCTTGTTTTAATGTTTAAATAATGTGTTTGCAGGTCATTTTGTTCTAGGAGGAGTCTACATGTGATAACGTAGATTTTCCGGGCAAGTACGAGACTTTCGGGTTTTAAAGAGCATAATTTCCAGTTTTCGTTAGAGTGTATCACGTTAGACAAAATTCTGTACCGCGTTCGTACTGCATTTTTGCTGAAGTGAAGGGCTGCTAACTTTTGTGATTGGGACGTCAGAGTGTACTACGTTAGACCAAATCGCGAACCGCGAGTTTCGGCAGTTTGTCCAGATTGGTTTCGTCAGACAACCACGTTAAAGCGTACTACGAGATGACAGCCACCGCTTGCTTTTCACCACTTTTGGGACCCACTCTTTGACCTACCTATATATATAACTTTACCAATTTTTCTAAGTGGTGCTTCATAATTTCTAGATCCAAAAATCACTCATTTCACGCCAATATCATTTTCTTCCGTAATTTCAACACAAATTGAGATTATCCATAATTTCTTCACCACAATCCACCATAAATCCATCACCTCCACTACACAACATTCTCTTACACTCCATACCCATCATCAATCGACATCTTGGAGTAGAAATTGAAGCTTGGAAAGCCAAAGTCATTGGAGCCTAGCTTGCAAAGAAGAAGTTCTTCATTCTAGTTTATTTCTTGCAACTTCTTCTCTTAATCTTGTGTATTTGCTATGGTTTGCTTCAATTTATTATCTCAAATGACTTTGATGTGTAATATGAGCTAAACACATATATGCTAGAGTTATGATGATACCAAACCCTTAATCTTTTTTTATGACTTGCTTAATTTCTCTTAGAGTGCTTGTATTGTTATATGGGTAATTTGAGTTCTTAATGCTTTTGCTTGATTGATCATCTTGTAATTGTTGTATTGGTTGTGTGAATGAACTTGTGAGGTGACACACTAAACGTACCAGTCAATAATATCCACTGTATTTGACCGGAAAGTTGAGAGATCACTAGGCCGGCGTATAGGGATCGTGTGTGTGTCCCACTGTGCTAAATTAGCCTAAATATATTATGTATGTTTGGGTGTGATTTCTATTGCTCGAAAGAGATTAGGAGTTAGTTAAAGGGGGCACGAACCTATAACATATACTTGCATAATTTGGGAGATTAGGCGGATCGAATTCGTAATTAGAAGGGTGCGGTAGATTCTAAATTCTAGCATTATTTCATCGAATTACAAATATCGTTTTCTTGTGTGATTTACTTAATTTGCTTAATACATGCTTAGAATTAGCTTTAGATTAATTTAGTGAAAAGATTGGAAATCATTCAAATGTTTTGTTCAAATAGTACGCGTGCCTTCGAAAGCCAGTAATCGTATAATCCCTTAATCTATGTGGGACGTTTCCCTACTCTATCATTGCACTACATATCGACCTCGTACTATTGCGAGCGTGACGGTTTGTAGCGATCAATTTTTGGCGCAAGTCTATTTTTATGCTATGCATATCCCCTAATTTCCTATGTTTTGATCTCGTTTTCCTTAAGGTTTACCTTGTTTTAATGTTTAAATAATGTGTTTGCATGTCATTTTGTTCTAGGAGGAGTCTACACGTGATAACGGAGATTTTCCGGGCAAGTACGAGACTTTCGGGTTTTAAAGAGCATAATTTCCAGTTTTCGTTAGAGTGTATCACGTTAGACAAAATTTTGTACCGCGTTCGTACTGCATTTTTGCTGAAGTGAAGGGCTGCCAACTTTCGTGATTGGGACGTCAGAGTGTACTACGTTAGACCAAATCGCGAACCGCGAGTTTCGGTAGTTTTTCCAGATTGGTTTCGTCAGACAACCACGTTAAAGCGTACTACGAGATGACAGCCACTGCTTGCTTTTCACCACTTTTGGGACCCACTCTTTGACCTACCTATATATATAACTTTACCAATTTTTCTAAGTGGTGCTTCATAATTTCTAGATCCAAAAATTACTCCATTCACGCCATCATCAATTCCTCCACAAATTACTCCACAAATTCACCATAATCATCATCTCTTCACCATAAATCATCACAAATCCATAACCTCCATTACATAAGCTTCTCTTACACACCATACCCATCATAAATCAACACCTTGGAGCATCAAAGGAAGCTTGGAAGGCTCAAGTCATTGGAGCCTAGCTTGCAAAGAAGAAGTTCTTCATTCTAGTTTATTTCTTGCAACTTCTTCTCTTAATCTTGTGTATTTGCTATGGTTTATTTCAATTTACTATCTCAAATGACTTGGATGTGTAATATGAGCTAAACACATATATGCTAGAGTTATGAATACACCAAACCCTTAATCTTTTGTAATGATTTGCCTAATTTCTCTTAAAATGTTTGTGTTGTGATATGGATATTTGGTGTGCTTAATGCTTTTACTTGATTGATCATCTTGTAATTGATTCATTGGTTGTGTGAATGAACCGAAAGGTGACGCGCTAAACGTGCTCGTCACAATATCCACTGTATTTGACCGGAAAGTCGAGAGATCGCTAGGCCGGCATATAGGGATCGTGTGTGTGTCCCACTGTGCTAGATTAGCCTGAGTATATTATGTATGTTTGGGTGCAATTTCTATTGCTCGAAAGAGATTAGGAGTTAATTAGAGGGGGCACGAACCTATAACGATTACTTGCGTAATAGGGGAGATTGGGCGGATCGAAATTCATAATTAGAAAGGGGAGGTGGATTCTAAATTCTAGCATAATTTCATCATATTACAAATATCATTTTCTTGTGTGATTTACTTAATTTGCTTAATACATGCTTATAATTAGCTTTAAATTAATTTAGTGATAAGTTTCGAAATCATTCATATGTTTTGTTCAAATAGTACGCGTGCCTTCGAAAGCCAGTAATCATACAATCCCTTAGTCTCTGTGGGACGATACCCTACTCTATCATTGCACTACAATTCGACCTCGTACTATTGCGAGCGTGACGGTTTGTAGCGATCAAGTATTTCCATAATAAATCTCTTCTTGATATTGATTATACTAGGGATGTTCCTTGTTCTAGCACTTGGAAAGGTATCATGCATGGCATCAAGCTTCTTTCTAAATGGTTGAAGTGGAGAATTGGTAAAGGGGGTCAAATTCTTTTTTGGACTCATGATTGGGTTCCAGGTGTGGGAATCCTTAAGGATCACGCCACTATCAGGCTTGAGGGAGATGTTTTGTCTCAAACAGTGGACTGCTATATGACTAATGGTGTATGGCAGCTCTCACTTCTTGCTGCTGTCATTCCTTGGCATATAGTTCATAGGGTGGTTAGTCTTCATGCTGGTAGGACGCATAGTGGCCATGACAGACCTGTTTGGGGTTGGAATCAAGATGGCAATTTTACTGTGAACTCAGCCTATATAGGGGTTTTAGAGGAGGATGGGCTGCCTCTATGGTCTTGGAAGTTTATTTGGACCCTTAAAATTCCCCCTAGAGTTCAACATTTCCTCTGGATTGTTCTTCATGGCAAGATCCTTACCAACTTTCATAGAGCAGCTCGTGGTCTGACTGATGATACTTCGTGTCCTAGGTGCAACGCTGGTATTGAGGATATTGATCATTTGTTTCGTAATTGCAGCTTTTCTATTAATGTCTGGGAGAGCGTTTGTACAGGTATCACTTCCTCTATTGCTTTTAATGATGAGATTTATGTTTGGTTTGATAAGATGCTTAGAAGTGAGAGTTTGGGTCCTAGCAACATCCCTAACTACCTGCTGTTTTCTAGTGTGATTTGGTTCCTTTGGAAGTGGAGATGTAAGAAGGTTTTTGTGCATGATTTTTCCATTCCCCATTTCCCTAATTTGATCATATCTAGTTTCTGTAAAGATTGGCTGAATACAAATGTGAATGGCCCTTCTAGAAATGTCATTCTTACTCCGGTGGCATGGGTGCCTTCTCTTGAAGGTTGGGTGAAGCTCAATATGGATGGTAGTTGTAATGGGGAGTCTATTATTACAGCTGGTGGTGTCTTGCGAAATCATAAGAAAGAGTGGATTAATGGGTTTGTTATGAATATTGGTGTTGGCAATGTGCTTGAGGCTGAAGCTTGGGGTTTATTCGAAGGTCTCTCCATGGCTTAGAAGTTAGGTTTCAGGAGAGTGGTTGTTAAGTCAGATTCTTTGTTGATTGTGCAGCTGGTTGCCCAGAATTCCAGCCCCAATCATCCTCTGTTTAGCCTTATTCAAAGCTGCAAATTGTTGATTGCCGGAGAGTGGGACTGCACTGTGAACCACATTTTTAGAGAAGGCAATTTTGTGGCTAATGCTTTGGCTCGATTGGGCTATGACAAGGAGCTTGGTATCATGTTTTTTTATGCTCCCCCTTTAGCTATTAAGGATACTTTAGCTGCTGATTGCAGAGGGTTTATGAGCACTAGGCTTTGCCCACCACTGTACCCAAAAAAAATCGAAATGCAGTAATTTGAAAAAAAAAAATCAATGAAAGGACCAAACTTTTTGATTGGAATGGAGTAATTTGGAGGTCAAAAGGTCTTGAAAGACAAACACAAATCAAAATGCAATCTCAAACAGTCTTCGAAATGATCACAAGATCGGTGCTTTTACAAAGAGAAAGAGAGAGAACTTGGGTTGCAGAGGCAACTACGAGAATCTTCTTCTTCGTCTTCGTCTTCTCATTCTCATGCATCTCCGATTTTTGATAGTTCATTGTCGCCGCAGTTGGATCACCAAGTGTTTTTGCACAGCTACGGAGCTACCAGATTCTCCATTTTTTTTCCTTTGCCAACCAAAACGAAAATCCACGTCAGCAAACAATTTTTTAAAAAACAAATATTTATGACATGTGTGGACACATCATCACGAATGGCCAACGTGTCAAGACACGTAAACCTATACTTGCTCGGGTGTATAGCCAAAGCAGCAGAGGGAAAGTACAATGATGACGTGTGGGGGCACATCATTAAATATGGTTGATGAAGTCGACTACCTCAGCAAAGGATTACTTGCATGGAAAGATATATCAGTCAATTTGATGACGTGTTCAATCGCGTGAGTGAGACTAGCTGGTGTGACTTAACACATGAGCCACTCCGTGCTTACATGTCTAGACACATCAGCCATTCGTGCATGACGTACCCACACATGTCAACAAAGTGGCTAAAATCAAAAAAAAAAAAAAAAAAAAAAAAAAAAAAACCCTAAAAATCGTTAAAATGACAGAGAAGAAGAAGAAAATGGATACGAAGAAGAAAGAAGCCAAAATGGAAATACAAATATACGATGGCCGGCAAAAATGGTAGGTCGTTGTTTGTATATTCTTTCAATTCATCGGTTGTTGTTTGTAAATACACAAAAGATCAAAATTGGTATAATCTCTCTCACTTTCATGTTTACATTCTCTTTGAAATCGATGATTGTGTCGAAGTAATGGTTTTTATTTGAATGATTGCTGCGATTTTTGTTGATTCTAGTGTTACATTCAAGACACCCACATTTCACAACTCAACTTTAACAATTCATTGAATCATTGATCAGGGCTTTTTTAGATGGTTATTCATTGTAGTGTTAATTTGTGCATTTTTAGTAGACTCTTGTTAGCTTTCGAATCACCAGGAGAATGGGAAGACCACCATAGAGTTTGCGACGTAGATGGTATTTTGTGACTATCTCTCTCAATAGATGGTCCAAATTTTGTATCGGTCCATCCCTAACCGAAGCAAAATGGCATCAGTTCAGGCCTAACTGATGCAAGTTGTGCCTCTGTTATGGGAATATTGAAGCCTTTTCCTTGATCAAACAGATAAACATACAAGATGTAGATATCTTTTACACTAGAACAAACATTTCGATTAAGACCAAAGTGTTGGAATCCTAGGAGTGCATTTTGGATTATTTTGTGCAGCTTTCTTCTTAGAATTGGTCATGGAATACATCAATAATAATGATATGCAGAAAACTACAGAACAAGAAATGGTCAGAAATACCAACAACTTTAGGGTAAGCTTTATATTGTAGAATCAGTTGCTTTTTTAGTAACTTGTTATATCTTCTTGTTCTCATATGCCTTTTGTTTGTTCTTTAGGGTAAGTTGGACTTATACATATTATACACCTAGCTACGGATCATGTATATGCATGAATGATGGGAATCCAAATTCTTGCATAGGGACATCAAGGCAAGCAACTTGTTATTTTATAAAGATATGAATGCTTGGTTGGGTGATTTCGGATTAGCTAGAATGCACCACCATGGACAATTAGCTACCACAACCCAAGTGATTGGAATTGATGGTTATTACATGGCACCGGATGTGGTTAGAACAAGGTGAGCCTCGACATAAACTGATGTGTTTGGCTTCGGAGTCTTGGTTCTAGAGGTGGTGTGTGGGCGAATATCTATCGAAGATGGGAAACCAAACTTGCTTGATTGGTTATGTGTGCCAATAGAGAGAGGGGAATTGCATTCTGCCCTTGATGATTGAATAAAGGCCAAGGATGGTTATTCCGATGAGGAAGTAGAAAGACTCCTTAATTTGGGATTGTTGTGTGCATATCCATATGCAAATTTGATGCCAACAAATAGTTTGCCAGAACACATGTTGATTACTGATGAATCTGTTTCCAATACATCTAATGGAAGAGGTCTAATTATTACAAAAGAGAGAGAAGAGAAAATTATCTCTGATATTTTGATTGATACGAATGGGCAAAGAATACACAACTAGGCTTATATATGATGAGGTTTACAATCCCTAACCACACCTCAGCATAACAGATCAATAGAAAAAAAAAATAGAAAATAGAAAATAGAAAATACAGCTGTCACTCTAACTCTGTTATAACTATGTTTTGAAGTCCCATCTTGCCAAGAAGGAAAAGAAACTGAGTAGGATTGAGAGCCTTAGTAAAAATGTCTGCCAATTGATGCTGAGTTGAGACAAACAAGGTTTTTAAACTGCCATTTTGGATCTTCTCTCTAACAACGTGACAATCTATCTCAATATGCTTTGTTCTCTCATGAAACACCAGATTAGCTGCTATGTGAAGTGCCGCTTGATTATCACAGGACAACAGAGCTGGTGTTAAGTGAGGAATACTCAGGTCTTGAAGTAGAGATAACAGCCATGTGAGCTCACATGCTGCATTTGCCATAGCTCGATACTCTGCCTCAGCAGATGATCGAGACACCGTATGTTGCTTCTTGGATTTCCAAGAGATCAAAGAATCTCCCAAGAATATGCAAAAACCAGTAACAGACCTCCTAGTATCAGGACATGTAGCCCAATCTGAATCAGTGAAACCCTTAAGCTGAATTTCAGAGTTGGCAGAGAAGAATATGCCTTGTCCTGGTGTTCCTTTCAAATACTGTATGATTCTCTGAGCAGCCTTCAAATGTGGCAATCTGGGATTAGCAAGAAACTGACTCAGACGATTCACAGAGAAAGACAAGTCTGGTCTTGTGATAGTCAAATACAATAACTATCACAGGAAAAGTCATGCTGATCAAGATCTACATCTTTTCTATTAATATGATCACATGCTAACAATCAAAACCAAACTTAGAAATGTGTATTCAATAATATATATATATATATATATATATATATATATATATATATATATATAGCAGCAGAGGAGCATATAATCTATATATACATATTTGATTAATGGATTATTGGAGGAAGTAATTCGATAATGGAACTTGCTCTCTAATCTCATTAAATCTTCTGTTCAGGTTTCGAAATGTATTGATGTGAGCTTCATCTTCCTCTACCGGAATAATTTTAGCAAAGCTTCCATCTTCCAGGTAGTCAACCACCCGGTTGGCAGCTTCAAGTCCCGTCACATAAGATTTTTCCTGTCAATAAAATACATAGAGAGAACAATTAACACCCTTGTTCAAGCTCTCATGATTTTCAAAAGATCTTATGATACCT
Organism: Acer yangbiense; assembly: GCA_008009225.1. Classification (NCBI taxonomy): domain Eukaryota; kingdom Viridiplantae; phylum Streptophyta; class Magnoliopsida; order Sapindales; family Sapindaceae; genus Acer; species Acer yangbiense. Next base: position 52,716,373 of record CM017764.1, on the reverse strand, counting down.
GTGACCAAGATCCATGTCGGGTTGTAATCCAGTCTCCGGCCATGAACAAGTTCAGGAAAGATGTAGAACCGCGCATCATGTACTTGTGTGAACCTTTGAGAAAACAAAAACAAAGCAAAATTATGAAATCAAACAGCATATGAAACTATCTTTTGATCAAATGTGAATCCTATACCTGGATAATAATGAGTCAAGGATTTTGGAAATCTTCGGATTTGCTTATCTGTAACGGTAGCAATGTCGAATTCTTCGATGCATTTTGAGAGACAAGACATGACTTTTGCAAGTACTTGTTCATCTTTCGGTGGCAACAACTCATTAGCATGATACTGTATATGAAATGGAGGTTATATAACAGAAAAAAATATATCAGTTTTTATATTCGAAAAGGGGAAGAAATTTATAGGTTTTATTACTCACAAAATTGGCTTGTAAGACCTGTTGAATTATATGAAACTTTTCTAAATACTCTTTATGGATGATATGGTTATACTCTTTATGTGCAACATTTAAACAGCATGTGACCACTTCGACCAACAACCCATAAGTCCCAAAAGTTTTTTAAATGGAGCCAAAAACCTTTTTTTTTTTTAATTTATTTGGGTATTAGCTTTGAAGCTAACGGGCATTAGCGTTTTAAATATCTAATCATCTACACACATCGCCAAAAAATTCACAATTCAAGCGCTTTGCGACACCAACACCAACAACTTCTCCTCCAACTCCAAGCTTAATTCGTCGTTCATGGAATCTCTAACGCTATCTATAGGTATAATTCAACTTCTCTCTCTCTTTTTTTTTTCTTTTTCTTTTTTACGTTCGAGATTGGTCCTACTGTGTTTCTTTCTTTGTCAGGAGAACCAAATAAACCATTCTTTTGATTTAATAATAATTTGGTTTTCTTTGTCAAGAAATCGGAAGAAACCATTTTATATTATTTTTTTTCGAGAATTTCAATTTCCTGATTCTGGGTTTTATCAGTTTCGAGAAACCATTCTGTGTTTCTTTCTTTGTCAAGAAAACCAAACAACCATTCTTTTGATTTAATAATAATAATGATAAAGAAAACGAAAGAAACCACTTTCTTTTCGAGAATTTCACTTTCTTGATTCTGGGTTGTTGTTTTATCAGCTTTTTTTTGGGGTCAAGAAACATGTCTCCTGTGAAACGAAAGAAACCACTTTTTCTTTTTTCTTTTTTCGGGAATTTCACTTTCTTGATTCTTGCCCTTGTAAGTTGTTGTTGTTGTTTTATCAGTTTTTCTTGATTCTGAGAATTTCACTCGAGTTCCGCCCCCAAGATTTCAACCACAATCACCAACAACAATAATCTGGTAGTCAGTGACAGTGGTGATTCAATTACTGGTGGATATATATGATCAGTCTACCATTCAAAGGGAATGGATTTTGCAGTATTGGTCAATTTAGGAAACGTCTCCTAACTCCTTTTGCTTTTCTCTGTCATTTTTGCTTCAGCTGGTGTTGAGTATGATAAAGAGTTTATTGTATGCTCTCTTGAGTCAGTAAATAATCTGGTAGTCAGTGAAAGTGGTGGTTCAATTACTGTTGATGTCTTTGGGGTTTGATGATAGTGGTGATGCTTCTGGAGAGACAATGATAAAAACAAGAAAGAAGATTCTTCTTCAAGCTGCTCAAGATTAGGTGCATATGAGTTTTCTTTTTCTCTGTTTCTTTTTTGTTTACTAATTGCTATAAAAGTTAAATGTTGGTCTCTTTCTCAAGAAACTTTTGTGTTTTCTTGTTTACTTGGGGGAGAATTAGAAGACCGACTTCTCCATCATTTGAGGTAAACTTTTTTGACACTTTCTTCCATTTAGATATGTTTATTAAACAAAACAAACCAAATTGATATTATCTGTTGATATAGATAGCTGACATTACCTGTTTCTGTTACTAATTGTGCAGGGTAGTACTGCTGGCTTCAATTACCAACATACATCCACCACCTGCCTTTGATTCATCACCTAATCTTGAAGCTTTGGCAATTGAAGCAAACAAATCTCAAGATCTACTTGATGGTGAAAATTCTGTACATGCCAAGGCACAATTTTCCGGGTATATACTTTTAGCTGAATACGTCCTGAATTTTTTTTGTCAAAGAAGATTGTGGTTTGCCTATTTCTTCATCTAGTTATTAGGTCATTAATCTGCTATGAAGACACTGTTATCCCCTTGATCTCAACTATCTTTAGCTTTTGCTGTGTTCACTAAGGGTCATGGTTTAGTTTATCTGCTCTTTGTTTAAAATTTGAATGTTCAAAATAGTTGATAATTTGTTAAATGAATGGCAATCAATCTATTTTCTTATTAGATAATAAAATTAAATACAAACTTTTAAGGCAGTAAAAACTGATTTATTTTGTCCATATTGTTTTGTCAGTGATGTACAACTCATTTGAGACTTTTCTGAAATTTCATTGTCAGTGATAAATGGTAATTGATATTAGGTTTCGATTGTGTATGAAATGTTATGTATGAAAATGCATGCCTATTGTTGGTTTACAATTTTTGTGAATACTTATATCTCCATTAATCAACAACCGATTGTTTCTTGTATATAAGCAGAGCTGTAAAATTATACTTTCAAAGATTTTGATGCTAAAATTCTCTCTTTTTTATATGATAGGATTTCTTTTAAAAGTAAACCAAGTTAATTGTCCTGTGTTGGCTTCAACTGTTAGTTGCAATATTGTTTTGGCACATAAAATGATAATTGCAAATCCATATAAGAATCTGAATGAACTTTGCTGCAAATTGAACTGTGGGCACATGGTGCTTAAGTTTACATTCAGAGTGGGCCAAAATCTCCAAATCTTAATTCTTCTGTTTGTGTACATGCAGGTGCATGAAGACATATGGTGTCCTCATTTGTGAGACTGGGGAGTTAATCTTTTTCAATTGTATATTTGATAGTCCTGTTGTCTGACATTCAAAAATTATAACTCAACATCAAAGCATATGGGTTTGCACATGAATTGCACAAAAAAAAATTTGTATAATGATGATTAGAAAGAACATGTGTTAATGCTTCTCCCTTGGTCATTTTCCTCATATTTCTAATCCTGTTTTGTTCAATAGAGAGTCATATTGGCAGTTCCGACTTCCGATAAAGCATAGGTCTTTTCATAAATTGTGCTCATACCTTAATATATTTGCCACAACATCTTTCTTCCTCGGTTTTTGAAGGTAACACAATTGCTTTGTTTTACATTACATAGGTCATAGTCAGTGACTTTTTTGTTGACTTTGCATTTCTTTTTTCTTTTTTCTTTTTTTAATTACCTTTTTTTTTTTTTTTCTATTAACAGTTTTTCCCTTCACCACATTCCTTGCTGAGAAAGCTTTCCTTGGGTTCTGTAAATCAATACATTATGCTGATGCCTACTGTGATTATACTTGAATGTATCGTTTTCTTATTTCCCTCTGGATGTTGTTGTTTTAGTTTGAGTTAATAGCAAATATTATGTCATAATTTATTGCAGTCTTTATATGCATCCATGGATCAATACCTTCAAGGTTTGTTTGTTCTTGCTAATCACCCTGCCACAGAAGTGCGGAAATTGGTAATGCAATCTCTTCGAACAAGAATTTTGTATATTGTAGGCACATAATTGTATCCCCAAAACATGCTAAAAATAGTCTCTTTACCTTTAATAATGTGGGTTTTTTGGTTTTAAATTGTTTTTGATGGTAAATCTTTTACATAAATGATGTTGCTTGTCACTTGGGGTTCTTTGCATTAATACATTTGATTATAAGATGTGTAGCTGAAATGAACTGGATATATGCTGAATCATATTCTAACATCATGGTGCTTAAGGTATCTTTGTAAATGGACAAAATTCTCTATAAACAAAGTGGTGCTTTCAGTTATACCTGTAATTTCTTCTGCTTAATTGCTTGCCACCTTTGATGGTTTATGATTTTATGATCCATTTATTGCTTGTTTGATGCTAAATTGTTCATAAACTTGGCAGTGGTCTCATCTCGATGTTGTTCTACCTCTGTGCTTAACAGGTTTGTGCAGTATTTGTTCAGCTAATTGAAGTATGTCAATCTTTCTTGAAGGTTGGTATCTTCCTCATTAGTCAATCACACATATCCTTAATGATTATTTATGTTCTCCTAATTATTAATTTTGGTTTCATGTTCCATGGCTTTTATTTCATTTTCATATCTAGTTGAAGGGTTTGAACATTTCATTTATATTAGTTTTGTTATGTTTATTCAGTCACATATTTTAATCGTTCTTCATGTGCATTGTATTTCTCTACCACCCTCTCTCCTTTCTGCTGTTGATGATGAGTTTTGCACTCTTTCACCCACATCTGAACAATATATTTGAGTACATGTTGCTAGTCAACGAGGACACTGATGATGAAGTGGCTCTGGAAGCATGTGAATTTTGGTAGTCCTTGCCTTTGTGAACAATAAATCTGAATGCCTTGACTTGAATTTTAGCGGTCATTATTTATGTTTTTGTGAGTTTTAAACATCAATGCACAATAAAATAAAATTTATCCTTTTACCAATGTGGATGTATGTAGATTTTCTAGGTTATGTATCTTAGAATTTCTGGTGGAAATTTGAAGCATGGTATATGACAAACTTCGTTTTGCATGTCAAAACATTTATATTTAAAGTTCACCTTGTTAGTGCAAGTGACTAGAGACTAGTATAGCAACAAGCAAGGGTATCGTCCACAAGGAGGTGTCATCCGTCAACCGTTTCAAGGTTTCCATTCCGTTTTAGGTTTCTTTTAGGTTTTTATTTTCCTATTTAAAGACGATGTACCCTAACATGGATTTTGGGTTTTTGAAGATTAATAAAAATTTGAGAGAGAGCATCTCTTTTTATCCATTTTCGGTACCTTTGCGAGGGTCAACGAATTTAAAGCCTATTATTCTGGTATCTATGTGCGGATCAACAGATTAATAGTAGGGTTCGCTTCCGGTATTCGTGTACGAATCAACGGATTCGAATCGGTTACCCTTTCTTTTATTGATTGTTGTTTTGCATTGAATTTTCCGATGCATCATTTTGTGAATGGAAAATCTGTAGGTAAGTACTAACTAGTACAAAGTGACCTCTTTTCGATCTACATTTTTTAGCGAACTGTGGTCTAAAAATCTAGGAACTGCATATGGTAAACATGTTGCGAAGCGCTTTGTCTTCGAAAAGACAATCGAATTGCACACTGGAGTTAACAATCGATTCCCAGTGTCCAGTGAGTAGTAGTAGTAGTAATACCTTACAGCACTTGATCACTACAATTTTTTGTAAAATGACCCACTTTCATTTTGTTGTGTTGTTTAATCCTTTAATGAATATTTCTAATAAGTTAGTGACTTTATTTGTTCATTCTTGGTTGCTGTACTTTAATGAGTTTCTTCTTTTTTGGCATAACATAAACGAATATTAATCTTAATAATAAATTTTGAAACGGTTTAAACAATGTTTTTTTTTTATTCTTATAAAATCGTACTTGATAATTAAAGAACTTCATTATATATAAATAAAACCAATTCGAGAAAGAAAAATATTCCATTTGAATTTACAAGACATCACATCACATATATACACAGTCCAAAACTATTTATATTATAATATTCTGTATATTTATATTATTACGTACAATATAAAATATTATTAGTATTTTAACAAACATGTATAATATGTTTTATTTTTTATCAAAATATTAACTATTTATTACTATTTATTAATTAAAAACTTAAAAAGTGCAGTAATTAAAAAGAAAAAATAATTAAAGCAATCGAAAATCATAATATCTAATTAAAAATCTATGCTAAAATAAAAATTAAAGAAAATTTAACTTAATTACTTTAAGGGATAATTACCCCGGTGGCCATCGAATTGATGACACACTATCAAAATGGCCACTGGATTGGAAAGTTGTTCCAAAATGGCCATTTTTGGCGAACTTTGTGACACCAATTGCCATTCCATCTAATTCCATCCAATGAGTGGCATTTTGGTAAATAAGGGGATACCATTAATTTAGAGATTTTCTCCTTACAATCCAAGTTTTTTCTTTTCACAGTTTTTTTCTAAATAAACTTCATTATAAAAACTTAAATTTAAAAAAATAAATCTAAATACACTTCATTTTTTTTCCAAAATTATCCTTTTTATCTTTTGACACTCTTTAAAAAAAAAAAAAAATCATCATAAAAACCTAAATTTTTATTAAAATCAATTTGTTTCAAAATTATTATTATTATTGTTTAATTGAATATTTCAATGATCATGATTTGAGGGAGAAAGTCATTCATTCATTGTCTTGTAAAAAAAAAAAAAAAAAAGGCAAATAAAAGGTTGTTAAGTTTTTGAATTTTTTTTTCTTCATTTTACTTTTTTTTTTCAAAATTTTTAAGAGTCAACAACACTTGAAAAAAAAAATCTGCAAAAAAAAAATCTGCAATTTTTTTTGTTCTTGTTGTCTGTGTATGTAAACAAAAAATCAACAAAAGTCACACTTTAAAAAAGATTTGTTTGTTTCTTGTTTTAAATCATTCTCATCACTTCAAAATCAAATAAAACTTTAATGGTATTGAAAAAAAAAATGTTTTAGGGTTTGAGAAACACAATAAGATTAAAAAAAAAAAAAAAATCGAACTCTAGCAAAATTGTTCCGTAGTGTATTTAGAATTTCTTTGTAGTTGTTAGTAATTTTAATTAGGATAAATTTGTCATATAATAAAAATAATTTAAAATGGAGTGTAATAAGAAATTTAATGGATTGTCAATATCATCACTCTTAATTTATTTTAGATGTTTTTTGGAAATTAATTTTTTCAATGGGTGACATTTTGGTAAATAAGTGGATGACATTAATTTATTTTAGATGTCCTTTGAAAATCAATTTTTTCTTTTTTGAAAAGAATAATTATATTTATTCCCTAAATATAATTATTCTTTTCAAAAAACAAAAGAAATGGTTTAGATCAATACATGTGTCTTTTCTTTGTTTTTTTTAGATTTTTTAGATTAAATATATATATATATATATATATATACATATATATATATTTACACACACTAAATATAATTATTCTTTTCAAAAAAAAAGAAAAAATTGATTTCCCAAAAACATCTAAAATAAATTAATGTCACTCATTGAAAAAATTGATTTCCAAAAAACATCTAAAATAAATTAATGACATCCCCTTATTTACCAAAACGCCACTCATTGGATGGAATTGGATGGAGTTGGATGGAATGGCCATTAGTGTCACAAAGTTCGCCAAAAATGGCCATTTTGGAACAACTTTTCAATCCAGTGGCCATTTTGATAGTGTGTCATTAATTCGATGGCCACCGGGGTAATTATCCCTTACTTTAAATGGGCCTTGATCAAAATCAGCTTTTCATTCTCTTAAAAAAAAAAAAAAAGGAATTTGGGCCGGGGCGGTTGCAGCTGGTGCACCAAGCCCAGTATCAAACTATTTAAACGGTCCGCAGACGCAAATGTGATAAAATATTTATTTTATATTTACATTAAAAAAAAAAATCTGGGTGAACTACTAACCAATTTGAGAGAGAGAGAGAGAGAATCTGGGTTGCAGATCCAAGTATCCAACTGGACCAATTTTGTGTTCAAAAACCTGTGTTGCATATCTTCTTCTTCTTCTTCAAATCGGGTGTGTTGACAATTTTCTTGTTTTTTCAATAATGCTAGACATCCACTTTTTGTATCTCACTTTGATCAGCTATATATATTCAATTTCCAATATCGCCTACTGCTGTTTCCTCCATTGAACTGTCCTCACTATGATCAGCATTTATTTCCTTTTTAATGCAGTGGATACATTTTCTGAATCTGCTCCCTTGTAATGTAGAAGGCATAGTAATTGCACCATCTGTTGTTGCTGATAATTCATTTAAATACTCCACATCCTGCTTGTAAACTGGACGAATCCCACACCTCTTCACCCAATTATCACTATATTCTTTGTTACTTTTAATATCACATATTTCAAACCTAGCAGTAAAGCAGGGATATAAAGTAGTCTTTGAAAAATAGGCTAGCCAAAGGTGATCATTCCCCTTGAAATCAGAGCAGGGATAGCTGAGGGAGTCATTAGTTTTAACATGAACAATGAGGTAGGGATCATAAGAACGATCTGGGATTGACATCATTGCACACAGAGAAAATCCTATCAATTCATCATTTAACAAACAGTGAGATGGTGGCCATGCTATTGTAGACCCTTCACTCCAATAACTGAACAATTCTGGAATTTGACTTCCTGGGAGACAAAGAAGAAATAGAGGAGGAGCAAATGGATGTGACAAGGTATCAGGATTGCTTATCTGCAATAGAAAACTTTGTATTAAGAAAGAGAAGAAGATACATAAATGGGGAAATGATATATATCCACACAATAACATGTGACATGTGACATCAAAAATGGCTTAAAAATTGAGATCATGATTATTGAAATTTGAAGGAAAGAGAGACCTGAAGCCAGTGTTTTAGCAACATAATTTCCAAACTGTTGTTCCTGCCTTGACTCTCAACTAGTTGGAAGCAATTGAATAACTGCAGCAAAGTAATTCCAGAGGTGGGTTCTAGTGCAGTTGATATTGTTTTCAAGGAAGTACAATCATTTGCGTGTACAGACACTATTTTAGGTGGAAGCTTTGGCAACGACTGAAGCCTCCGGCAATTCTTCAAGCAGAGATGGACAAGTCTAGATAGTTGACTGATGGAATCTGGTAGGCTAACAAAGTTGTTTCCATCAAGATATAACATTCTTAAGGAGAATAAAGAGCCAATATCACTCGGGATTTCCAACAGGTTACAGTCTCTAACATCTAATTCTCGCAAAAAGGATAAACCTGCAAGAGGAGGCAACATCAAACCAATGCAACCAGAGTTTCTTGTTAGCAATGTCAACCATGACCTAATGAGGGAAAAACTCCATGTTTTGGGAGGTCCCACTTTACATCCACGAAGTGATAATGTTTTAAGGTTCTTCAATTGAACAATGGATGATATGACAATTTGTTCTATAGCAGTCCCAGAGATATCTAGCTCCTCCAAAGGCTCAACTTCCTCCAAATTGAAGGGCAATGTGTCTAGTTTTGAGCAGCCATTCAAATTAAGAATCTTAAGAGATTTCAAGCCACGGATGTTGCTTAGAAATACTACAAGATTTGAGCAGCCATTCAAATTCAATACAATAAGCTTTCCAAGAGATCCAACCGATTTATGAACCTCACGCAATTTTGTACAACATTGAAGATCAAGCCTCTCAAGATTTGGAATCATTTCAAAGTCTGGAGTTTTGATGAGGTTATGGGAGAAACTGAGGTTAATGGTTTTCAAGTACTTCATGGAAGGCTGCAGGTAGAAACAAAAACTAAATTAATCAAAAACTAACTTTCACGAACTTCATAATATATTTTTGAAGAAATTATGGAAATATTGTACCTTAATGTCCTTCCATATATACTCGAGGTAGCTATAACACAAATTGAGTTGAACAATTTTCTGCGTCTGGAAACTTGAAGGCAAAGACTTCAAAGGGTAACCATGCCATTTGAGAAACCGTAACTCATTTGATAGGTATTCAAGGTCTTCAAACATGTGAACAACAACATCATTGATAATGAGGAGTCTAAGATTGCTCATGCCTGAGAAGGATTTACCATTCAGTTTCAAGTGGGTAATCTCCTCTCTATGTCTGTCACTGTCAAGAATTATAGCTTCAACGGATGGAGTTCCCTAATAAAAAGGATAAACAAATTAAATGCATATCTAATAAAAAGAAGTTACTTCATGAACTATGATATTTAGGCTTTTTATGAAATAATAATATAAAAGTACATATATTCAATTCTTTGAAAAATATCTTACCATATTTTTTCCCAACACTTGATAGATATCCTTAAGCAGCCATAGTCTACTCCATTTGCAAGGCTCATCAGGGTGTTCTTCACCAACTATTTCCCAACCCATTTGTTGTATCAAATCATGCATCCAAATTTTGTCATCAATCCCAATACTTATTAGATATCTTTCTCTAAGAACTTCAAGTCCAATGTCAGGATTAAAATTACAACTATTTAATATTTTCATGACTCCATCTTTGCCCTTCCCTTTAAAGAAACATGCTATGTCCAGGAATATTTTCTTGTCTAATTTTCCCAGTGCATCATAACTAATTCTGAGAATTTTCATAATCTTTTCTTCAGGAACTTCTCGTAGTCTTTCCAATGCACTCTTCCATTCATTAACACTTCTATCACACAAAAATGATCCCAAAACTTCTAGACCTAATGGAAGCCCATTCGCATAACGTATGGCAACCTTTGAGAGCTCGTCGTAATCCACTGTTTGTTGTATGTTTTTAAAGGTTTTTGAACAGAAGAGGCTTTGAGCTTCATCATAATTAAATCCTTGGACCCTAAACAGATTTTTGATTCCATGGCTTACCAGCACATGTTCATCTCTTGTCGTAATGACGATTCTACTCCCAGAACCAAACCAATCATTTCTTCCAGCCAACTGTTCTAGCTGTTCTAATTGATCCACATCATCAAGAACAAGAAAGACCTTTTTCTTACATAGCCGCCTTCTAATCAAACTGATCCCTTCGTAACCATCACATATATTTAAATTTGTTTCATGTAAGATCTTTGAAAGAAGCATTTGCTGTAAATGATCAACACCTCTTTTTTCAGAGATTTTTTCTCTAACGTTGGCAAGAAAGCAACTACCTTCATACTTGTTTGAAAGTCTTTCATATACAACTCTAGCAATTGTAGTTTTACCAATTCCTCCCATCCCACAAATGCCAACAAAGGTTACTCTGTCATCCAATTCAAGTTCTAAAAGCTTATAAATCTCCTCCACACGAGACTCTATTCCAACAAGCTGGTCCCCAACAACACTCGGACGAAGATTGATCAATCTTCTTGAAATATTGCCGACAATATCATCGATCAAATTAGCTTCAGACCTATGAAGAAGAAGAAGAACGGTAACCATGTAAAACCAAACAGGAAATAATTAATAATTTCTTCTTTGCATTATAAAAGGTACTTTGAATTGTTCATTGAAACTCGAAAGCATTAAGATATTTGTATGTTTGAATTTACGAAAAATCAAGGTAATTTATCTCAAAGCGTGCTCTCTGTTCAAGCCACCCAACTTGGGTAAGCTTGTAAATATGTTAAAATTATGTCAAAATTAAAGATGCATTAGTGAAATTTTTCTCTGCAACCTAATCAGAGTTTTAATTAAAAGCAACAAAAATGCATATTTAGTTTCAAAGCTCTAAATTTTAGAGATCTATATAATGTTTACCCGTCTTTTAAATCCCATCCAGCTAGTTTGCCAACCCGTTTGAGATCTGATCTCCACCTTTTCACCATCTCCGGATTATCCTTGAAAACTTGCTTATGTTTATCAAAGGCTGTCTTGAAATCTCCTGTCTGTTTTCGTACATCTGATGGATCTACCTTGTAAAAAATCGGAAAAACAGTATGTTTCTGTGAGTCCATGCACTCAACAATCTTTGAAAGTTCATCCAAACACCATGTAGAAGAAGCATAGTTTTCCGATAAAATTACAATCGAAAACCTTGATTCTTCAATGGTGTCCAAGAGTTCCGTTGAAATCTCCTTCCCTCTATCAAGCCTTTCATCATCTCTAAATGTGTAAATTCCTTTGTGTTTCAAAGCAGTGTAGAGATGGCCTGTGAAGCTGTTCCGAGTATCTTCACCTCTAAAACTCAAGAATACGTCGTATTTCCATTGACTATTACTACCAGAAGCAGAAGCTGAAGAGGATTTTTGTCTCTTAGTAGGCGATGATGAAGACTCATCATCAGTGGCTCGTTTGTTGCCATTGAATTTCCACTGAATATTGCTACCAGAAGCAGAAGAAGAAGATTTAGAAGATTTAATGGAAGCTGCCATTGAAGGGTTAATAGCTTGTTTGTTCCCAGAAGCAGAGAAGTTAAAAATGGAAACCTTACATTAGCAAAGACAGCTATTAAAATGGGTTAATATTAGTTTGTTTGTTCCAGGAAGACAACACAAAATTTCCACCTAAAAGCATGAAGCCAAATTTCATGCAAGTGTTGATCCATGATTGGTGTTTTTTATACTAATATATATCATTACTAACATATATATATATATATATATATATATATATATATATATTAAATAGTGGGTGATGATGATGTGCTAGGCCACTGTTGAAAAATTGCAAGTGGGGCGGCTCTCCGATGTCTGGGTGGACTTTCAAGTTTCAACCTCCTTTTCTCTATGATCCATGATTAGTGTTTATATATATATATATATTAAATAGTAGGTGATGATGATGTGCTAGGCCACTGTTGAAAAATTGAAAGCATGAGTAATGCCATGATTGCTATATGCCTATATTAATAAAAAAAAAGGATGATGATTGATATGGTCATATGGGCAGGGCGATGATGATTGCCATATGGTGATATGGATGAAATAATTAAAAAATATATATTTAAAATGGTGGATCCAGACCATGATGGCTATATTGATGAGTTATATATATATATATACACCAATGTTTGTTCGAGAAATCGGTAGCCTAGACCGATTAATCAGCTCAATGCAGCTAGTCGGCAGTAAACTAAAGTGAAATGGCCAAAATCGGCCTTATTAGTCAATGACCGATTAATTGGCTGAGGCGGTAGCCAATTAGTCGGTTATTTTTAATCGTTGATTAATCAGTCAAATCGTCGATTAATCGGCCAAAAATGAAAAAAAAAAAAAGATGATTGGATTTTTATTGCAAGAAAATAAAAAATAATATGTCTAAATTCTCCGACCGATTAATCACCGACTAATTGATCTATGCGCTAAGTACTGGGTCTCCGCCTGACTAGCACCTAGCGCTTACTAGAACACTAATATATATATATATATATAAAGAAAAATTTTCCAATAGCCGATACATAAATGATAAAATAAAAGGATTATAGAATAAACCTATTGAAAATAAAAATGGATTATTATCATTTCAGATGAGATATAGAATGACATTACAAATAGTGTCTATAAAATTCTTAGAAAGAAAAATCATTTTAGATGAGATATAAAATGGTGTTATAAATAATGTCTAGAAAATTCCTAGAAGGAAAAATATATGTCTTGTCGATAGTGCAACGACTCATACAATTCTGCGGAGTCAAATATTTTATGTATTTGACTTTGCTCAGAGCAAATGTTAATACTATTTCAGGTCCATCGGATCTGATAGAAGGCTCTGGAAGAGCCACATTATTGTTATCAAACAATATTAAATTATGTATCAATATTAAATTATGTATCAATAATGCATTATATTCAAACAAATTCAGAAGAAATCTACTTAGTTTCGAAAATATACGGAGGAATGAATATCATATTAAAACTATAAACAATGACAATGTTGAATATATGTGCATTACGTCTCATGATTCAGGGCCAGAAACTCATTATATAAAAGCCACATGCTTTATCTCTCAAATACAAAAATACTTATGTTTTAACATGACAGTTTTGGTCATCAAAGATATACAATGATACGTATGATCATCGAAAATTCTTATGGACATCAATTGAAAAACTAGAAGATTCTTTAATATATGCACGACATGTTCACAAATGGAGATTAATATGCGTGAAATATTCATCCACCAAATGAACAATTCCATTATTTTATGGTTCTAATTAATGCATCTATAATATGATCAGATGTTTATTTATTATCAAACATCTCCATATTATTAGCACAGATTATCAGTTTTCGGGGCATAATTTTCAAATTATCCACTCAATTCAATGTGCCCTAATAATATTAATGAATTGACTTACAAGATATTTGATGAATATCAGTTTTCGGGGCATAATTTTCAAATTATCCACTTAATTCAATGTGCCCTAATAATATTAATGAATTGACTTACAATATATTTGATGAATATTACAAAGCAGTTGAGATTGATGTAAGGGTGGCAAAACAAGTTGGCGGGTCGTGTTATGCCCAACACGAACACGACCCATTTATTTTTGACACTAATAAATGTAGTGAATGTACATGACTTGATCACACAAAATTTTGTAAAATTGATGATTAATTACAAAATTCAAGCATGATCAAAACTGTTATTTGCTGGCCTGAGAAGTGTTATATGGGTTGTGTAAAACCAGTGAAAATCATTCTACATTCTCTGAAACTTTTCATAAGTATCTGATTAGCGACTCTAGAATCCATAAACAAACAAGTTGTGTATTCCTTTTACTGCTAGAACTAGCATTCCTAAGATAACCGTTCGAATAAGACCAAAGTGTTAGAATACTAGATTACTAGGAGGGGTTCGAAATTTAAATAGCACTTTATGGGGTGCCTTTTGGGGAAAAGTCACCAACTTATTAACTTAAGTTTAAAAGGCACCATTTATGGTGACCAGACAAAAATACCCCTTCATTTGTCGGTTTGTGAGTTTTTTCAAACGTTGAAAGAAAAACCTTTGACAGAGGAACGGACGGACAACAGAACCAAAATCCGACGGTGAGCCACCGGAACAGTAGCGATGTCGACGAGAGTTGAACGGCGAAGCAGAAGGAGTGAGGTAAGCATTTTGATTCTCGTTTTCGAATAAGATTGTGTGTTTGTTGATCAGGTTAGGTTAGGGTTTTATTTTAGGAAAAAAAATTCTTTGAAAACGATGAAGATCTGGGTTTGATTAGTTGAATCGAGCCTTTTTGTAGTTGAATCGTGCCTTTTTGTAGTTAAATCGTGCCTTTTTGTAGTTAAATCGTGCCTTTTTGTAGTTAAATCGTGCCTTTTTGTGAATCGAGCCTTTTTGTAGTTGAATCGAGCCTTTTTGAACTTCAGTCGAGCTTTTTTGTAGTTGAATCGAGCCTTTTTGAACTTCAATCGAGCATTTTTGAACTGTGTATTGTAATCGAGCATTTTGGTGTTGTAATCGAGCCTTTTTGTGATGTAATCGTGCCTTTTTGAACTGTGTTTTGTAATCGAGCCTTTTGATATAGTAATCGAGCCTTTTTGTGTTGTAATCGTGCCTTTATAAACTGTGTATTGTAATCGAGCGTTTGTGTATTGAGATCGTGCCTTTTTGTGTTGTAATCGAGCCTTTGTGTTTTGAGATCGTGCCTTTTTGTGTTGTAATCGAGCCTTTTTGTATTGTAATCGTGTCTTTTTGTGCTGTGATCGAGTCTTTTTGTATTGTAATCGTGCCTTTTTGAACTGATCGAGCCTTTTTGTACATTTATGTCTAGCGTTTTTTTTAGTGTATTCGAGCCTTTTTGAACTGTTTTCGAGCCTTTTTGTACTGTATTCGAGCCTTTTTGAACTTTGTATTGTGATCGAGCCTTTTTGTATAGTAATCGAGCCTTTTTGTACTGTGATCGTGCCTTTTTTCACTGTGATCGTGCCTTTTGACACTGTGATCGTGCCTTTTTGTACTGTATTCGAGCCTTTTTGAACTTTGTATTGTGATCGAGCCTTTTTGTATAGTAATCGAGCCTTTTTGTACTGTGATCGTGCCTTTTTTCACTGTGATCGTGCCTTTTGACACTGTGATCGTGCCTTTTTGTATAGTGATCGTGCCTTTTTGTACTGTGATCGTGCCTTTTTGCACTGTGATCGTGCCTTTTGACACTGTGATCGTGCCTTTTTGTATAGTGATCGTGCCTTTTTGTACTGTGATCGTGCCTTTTTGTACTATATTCAAGCCTTTCTGAACTGCATTCGAGCCTTTTTTGAACCTTGATTTTTTAGGAGTTTTCATGAACTGATATGGTTTTTTTTTTTATGTGAATATGCAGAGGGTGAATCTGAAGGATTTCCTGAAAATCCCTGTGGGAGAATGGTTCCACGGAAAAATTATTCGGCATGACCATGTGAATGACATTACAGATGTCCACAACGCACTTGAAAGTGTACATGAACTTCTTCGGATGGAAGACCATCGTCGGTTTACTGAGTCCTGCTTCGGTCATTTACTTCACATGCATCAGGAGATGAATTTTTCGGCTGGAATTGTCCATCGGATGCTTTTGCGCGAGTTGCATCACGACGGGCCAGAAGATGAGATGAGATTTTTGTTGGGTAAGCATACGGTCCGGTTCTCCAGGGTTGAGTTCTGTGTAATCACCGGATTGAAGTTCGGAATCATTCCCGACCCAGCAAGTTATGAGATGGTACAAAATGGCATACACGACCGATACTTTCGGGGTCGAGTCGTAGAGAATGAAGACCTGAAAGCGGTGCTGCGGAGTGGTCTTTTTGAGCAGCAGTACGATGCGGTGAAGCTGTCATTATTGTTTTTGCTGAACTGGATACTGATGGGGGTGGACGAGAGATATAAAATTTCATTATGGCAGTTTCAGCTAGTTGAGGACTTGGACGCTTTTGATGCATTCCCGTGGGGTGCATACGTGTATAGGCGGACTATATCTGGTTTGAAGCATGCTTTGGATGGTCAACAGCAGCGGTCCGAACAACGAAAGCAACAACAGGCCACGGCTAACACCACTGAGACGTATAACATATACCGTCTAGTGCACGCATTATTGGTGAGAATTTATAATTTACAGCCGTACTTTAATAGAAAATATTTTATATCACTAATGTGTTATCTATTATGCAGATATTTGCTTTTGAGGTTATCCCGGACCTTAGCAGCAATAAGCACAAATGTGGGGAACGCAGGGTAATCGAGCTACCCCCTCCACGTATTCTGAAATGGGAGTTGACTGCGCGACCACGGGGGAAAACGCTGGATAAGATTTTCACTGAAAGGGTAAGTATTGATGTTGTTAATGTTTATTATTTTCAGTATGTTTGCAATTACAATGATGTCACTCCGATTGCAGATGTTTGCGCGAGCTGAATTGGTGCCTACGGAGGCTGAGAGGCATCAACAGTACTATGAAGGCATAAACCTGGGAGGCAGTTTATATGATGACGATGCCGCAGATTTACCTCGTGACCGCCCGGATCCCGATCGACATAGGACTGTCGGACCCAGTGATACAGAGGAATCATATTACGGACCTAGTGATATGGATCCTCAGTATTCTGCACCTTATGATCTTGAGGGCTCAGAGCCGGAGGTTGACATTGGTACTGAGAGTCCCACGAGGTCTAGGCGGATACCTTTCAGTCAAGCCAGACAACCACGACCTAGACCTAGTGATTCAGACCCGGAGGGTCGCAGTCCTATTCCCGTGAGGCGTAGGCGGGTACGATTCACGTTGCCCAGACGGCCTGCACCTGAAGGTCAGCAACCTGAAGGCGTTGAAGACCATCCGGAGGTACATCAGCATTTTTTTAACCGCATGCTTTACTTTCCATTGACTTAATAGTTTTAGTACTGACAGAGTCTGCAATCCTTTCAGGGCTGGGAGCAGAAATTAGCCGAAGTGATGGATGCTGTTCGAACATTACGGACGGATGTCATGGATGCTATCCAAAAGAATGAAGAGAAAAGAAATTCACAGCATCTGGAGTTGGTGGCTATGATTCGGACGCTACAGGGTCCGACGTCGCAGGGTCCGCCGTCGCAGGGTCCGCCGTCGCAGGGGCGTATGGAGGAGGATCCACCGTTCGATGACCAACCATTTCATGACCATGATGGTGCATTCAGTACAGGCAGGACAGGTACTGATCATGATGAGACAGGCTCAGGGGCCAGACATGGGGAGGCATATACTACAGACACAGTACCCGAGCAGCAGGCTCCTGATGCGTTAGGACAACCGGCGGTCCCCGCTGATACAGAGACAGCATTATTGGAACGTATACCATCGCAGGCAGTCACCGCAGACCGCTCATCACAGCTGCTGCATGATCCTGTTGAAATCCATGAGCTGTCCACTGACCGCACGTCGCAGCCTCCGATCGACCAAAGCATAGCCGACCCCTCCAGGCGATCCTCGAGGAGAGATTTGGTTCTTCGGATTCCACGGTCACAGGTCGATCAACAGGGACCGAGTTCCTCCTCAGACCGCACCGATCGCCATGGTCCGGAACAGACTCCCCCACCCCTAAGGCGTGGAGACCGGATTCGACGTCGAGGTTGGATGGAACAGAGCCCATACACAGACCCCTGTCTACCAAAGAGGGCACGGGTGATGCCGCCGCCGACACATGAATGGAATCCACATGGACTGTTAGATCCTGAACAGCTTGCGGCGTACGCAAACTACAAGAGGAGCATGTCGGGGGAATTGTAAGTATTACATTCTGTTTATAGTTTTTTTTGACAAATATGTAAGTCAGTATTATGTAACTTTTTCCCTACTTATGCAGACATGATGTGGATCTGCACGACCCAGTTGGTGTTCCTGTCACTTGGTTCCACCGGTTGCAAACCAACTTCATGGAGTTGGAGGATACTGTATGTTCCTTCCTTGAACTGTCTTTATAAAACTCAGTCATAAATGGTTGCATCCTAACAATACAAACTGTTCAAATTTTTAGCACATTGACGCATACTTGAAGATTGTCCGGAGGCGTCAGCGATTGCACCCCACTGTCTACGGTTCGAGGATCAACATACTGGATTCACAATTCTTTGTAAGTGTTAATATTATACGGTTTTCGCTTCGACATTGATGTGTTCATACATCTTCTGCCTAACGTTTCAGTTAATTTTCTTTCAGACATTGTTAGATCACCAATGGGACAGAATCGGCACTGGTGGGGAGAGGAAACCCCCATCAGGTTGGTCTGTGTTTAAGCAGCAGTGGTCCCGTGATGAGCTTATGGTGGTCCGTGGGGAGCTCCCGTTAGGGAATCGGCCTTGGCACGATGTTGACATTGTAAGTGTTTATTCGAGTTTTGCATCTATGTTTATTCGAGTTTTGCGTCTATGTTTATTCGAGTTTTGATAACACCTTGGAGAAACACCTGCAGGTTCTGATTCCTTGCAACGTTGGAGGTATGCATTGGGTCATGGCCAGCATCGATCTGCAGTATGGGCACATTCTTGTGTTTGACCCGTTCAGACGGGATGTCCCATTTAGGCACAGGAATGCCCAGTTTGCATGTCTGCGCTATTTGCTACCCTCTCAGCTCTATACGGTGCACTTTCACAGGAATAGACAACCGGGTGACAAGACTTACAAAAAGAGGGATGGGCCGTTTCGGATGTTATTTGTGTCAGCCGACCGGGTGCCCCAACAGGAATCGGGGTATGACTATTTCAAGTTGTTATTCTATCCCAATCGGTGAAGAAATGTATCAATGCTAATGGTTGTTCATGTGGTTAATTGTAGGGGAAACTGTGGTGCCCATACGTTGAGAATGATTGAGTACCTGACGGCGAACAGGGATACATTCGATTGGACGGAAGCCGATATGGCCATCATCCGGCAAAAGATGGCCGTGGAGGTTTATTGTAACTCCAGGACGTTGTAGTTGTTGTACATAACAGAGCTGTTGTTAATGAAATTATTAATTTTTTATTTCAAGTTGTTTGCAGTTCAAAGTTCAACTAAATTCAAAAATATTTTCGAACATAAAATATTTCTAAAATATTAACATATATCAAAGCATACACAAAGTTAAAAAGTACCATATATTGACATTTATCAAAGCATACAAAAAGTTAAAAAAATACCATATATGAGTATATCAACTGGTATGGTGACTTGTGGAAATAAACAAACTACAGCAGTTAAAATCCAAAACACATGTCTAAAACATAAGCCCTAAGATGATTGCATCGTTCATCTTTTCGTCCTCTCTAGCTGAAACTCGTTGCACTCAAATAAACATCACTAACTCTGGCCTACTGTATATGTTATTATGCTCGTCGTCTAGTGTTGGATAAGCAGCCACAAGAGCATCTTCAGTGCCAATATATAGGGAGTTGTAAATCTTCCAGTACACTTCTCTAACCTTCCGAGCAGGATGGAAAAGCCCCTATAGCAGCACCCAATGCAACTCTCATCCCTTCAATCGCTTCCATGACAGCATTTATGATGTGGGGTCAAGTCTCCTCTTGTAAGACTCCATTCATTCCACGATAGAGTCCTTCTGAGGGCACGTTTGTTTGTTGTGTCCAGTTGAATGACAGATGCTGCACTTGCGACGGTATTGTTCGGGTACAATAGTACTAGGACCTTCATTAACCATAGGCGGGTTGGAACACTTCCTGCTGTTATGTCCTGGTTGTCCACATCTTCTACACGACTGTGTGGCTGTCCTTTCTGAAGACGAGACATGTCGACCCTCCATCGGGCGACCGGATTGTCTCTTTGTCCTTGGATTTAAAACCACCCGCGCTGCGATGTCGGATGGCACTACCCATGAAGAAGGATGACCAATAGGCATTATAGGAACCGAGTATGCATCAATAAGTGTCTCCCTCTTGTAGTAGTCCGCACAAAGAGATGTGAAATCCAAGTTCCGCTCCCTGCAACAATGAAAACAGTGAGATTCACGTTTAGGTACTATAAAGCAATAAATGGACAGAGTCATGTACCTTGCCGCTGCGAGTGCGTGTGAACATGGTAAAAAGTCCATTTGGAATTTGTTACATGTGCATGTCTTCCGGGCTAAGTCAACCGTCCACTGTTTTGCCTTGTGTCTAACGGAAAATATGTTCCAGTCAACTGCATTTACGGTCATATAACCGCATTTCTCGACACGTTTGAGGATCACAAGATGTGCTGCGTCGGTCAATCGATGACGCATTGACCGTGCATTTGTATGACGATCGTGGAACCACTTTTGTAGCATATTCCGAATGAACTCTGCCAGTGTCATCAATGGCAGTTGCCGTGCAAATTTTAGGCATGAGTTTATGCACTCTGCAACATTTGTTGTCATCAACCTGTACCTTCTTTGGGGGCAATGAACACGGGACCACTTGTGTGGACCGGCATCAATGGCATAATCGTATGCACCCTTGTGCAGCCTACGTAACTCCTCCATGTGGCGATCGTAGTGGATTTGGCTGTACGACCTAGCAGCGTTATCCATTATGTCGGCAACATCTTTTCTGTGGAATCGCTTCTTCATATTTTCACCAAAATGCCAGCAACATATGGTATGGGTTGCATAAAGGAACACTTTAGAAATCCCTGCTTCAATGCTTGCATGACGATCGGAAATGAAAACCAGATCATCTATATGACCAAGGGCACCTCTCAAGCACTCCAAAAACCACTCCCATGAAAGGTTGTTTTCTGAGTCACCGTACCCAAAAGCAATTGGATACACCTGTTCGTTTCCATCTTGTGCAGTTGCCACAAACATTGTACCCCCGAATCTTCCCTTCAAATGGGTACCATCAACTGCAATCACAGGACGCATACACCTCCGAAAACCTCTAATTGAGGACCCTAACGACATAAAAAAGTAAAGGAATTTACCATCATCTGCGCACTGTAAGTCTGTGATTGTGCCTGGATTTTGCTGTTCCAGAACGTATGCAAAAGATGGCAGCAGTTGGAAACTTTCTTCATGCGTTCCATAGGTCAATGACAATGCATATTGCAGGGCATCATGTGCCTTACTGTACATGATTTGGATGCCATACATTGTTTTCATATCGGCGATTATGTCCTTCGGACGCATGAGACGACCATCGGCTTGTTGAAGTCTAGGTGCAACGACTTCTGCGATTGTGGTTGCACTAGCTTGTCGATGGCGACGGTGAATCTCCTCCAAGGGACAGGTGTGTTCGTTGACAAAACTTCTGACTTGAAAGTAAGTCCCTTCTTCTCTCCTCACCGCTCTTAATTTCCACGTACAGTCGTCAATGATGCAAATCAGATGTAAAGTTGTCTTATTGGACCTTTTCACCTTCCATTCAAAGTTCTGACGCATCGCAAAATCGCCAACTAGCCTCTTCAAATCCTTTTTACTCGGGAAAAATTGACCCTTATAAATCATGGTTCTCGGTTCTTGCGCTTCCAAGGTGCTGCTTCTACCAGTACCAAACGAGTATGAATTTGCTCCCGGAATAACCCAAGTTGTCCCATTAACAGAATCAGATGTTGTCACATTATAACGGACCTCGGAAGTCCCAGGCATATCTAGTGTAGTGCCACTAATTCCTTCTACACGTCTACCATGTGTTTGCATATATGCATGCTCTTCATCCGCATTTTGCAAATCATCAACATGTTCATTATTTGCCTCATTATCCACCTCATGGTTCGGGTAATTGTCATTGTTCTGCTCATTGTACTGCTCATCAAACTGCTCAATTCGACAACCAAACACATCACCAAATTGAGTCTCAGCGGCATCTGCATGGTCAACCACAACTTGTGGGACACCAAACATGTTTCTCCCACCTTCGCTGCCACTCCTTTGGGTGAACACTTGGTTGCTACCACTAAAGGATCCAAATTGTAGGGTATTTTCAGGGGGAGGAATATCATTCCCTAACACATCTCCAGCTGTCCGCTCAATAAGACTGACACATACTTGAGGGATCACTCGATCTTCCCCTAGCATAAACTGGACATCGTCGTCATTGCTTATAAATGTGCGACACGTACTGCCAGGAACTATTGATATTGATGACAAATCAACGTTGTATTTGTTTACATCATAGTTCACAATAGTATGCACGATCGCCACCAATTCATCGTAAGTCAAATTCTTTGACACATACATTCCTCGGTTATCAGATCCAACGAACCTCTGACTTCCGTCGAGTAACTGCTCCCATCGACCGTTGTAAGATATTACTATTCTAATCCGATTCATGAGGCTGTCAAATTAATAATCACAAACCATTAAAAATGACACGATTTCAGTTCAAAAAGGCACGATTTGAAAAGGCCACAATTTCAGTTCAAAAAGTTACGATTTCAATTCTAAAAGGCACGATTTCAGTTCTAAAAGGCATGAATTTGTAGCAAAAAGGCTCGATTCATGACCAAAAATGCACGACATTTTTTTTTTTAAAAGGCACGAATGAGGACCAAAAAGGCACGATTTTGTAGCAAAAAGGAACGATTTTGTAGCAAAAAGGCTCGATTCATGACCAAAAAGGCAAGAAATGTTTTTTTCAAAAAGGCACGATTCATGAGCAAAAATGCACGATTTTGTTTCAAAAAGGCTCGATTCATGAGCAAAAAGGCACGATTTTGTAGCAAAAAGACAGGAAATGTTTTTCACAAAAGCACGATTCATGACCAAAAAGGCACGATTTTGTTTCAAAAAGGCTCGATCCATGACCAAAAAGGCACGAATTTGTAGCAAAAAGGCTCGATTTTGTTTCAAAAAGGCACGAAAGGTTTTTCAAAAAGGCACGATTCATGACCAAAAAGGCACGATTTTGTAGCAAAAAGGCTCGATTTTGTTTCAAAAAGGCACGAAAAGTTTTTTAAAAAGGCACGATTCATGATCAAAAAGGCACGATTCATGACCAAAAAGGCACGAAAAGTTTTTTAAAAAGGCACGATTCATGACCAAAAAGGCACGATTTTGTAAGCAAAAGGCTCGATTTTGTAGCAAAAATGCTCGATTTTGTTTCAAACAGGCACGAAAGGTTTTTCAAAAAGGCACGATTCATGACCAAAAATGCACGATTGTGTTTCAAAAAGGCTCGATTCATGAGCAAAAAGGCACGAATTGTTTCAAAAAGGCTCGAAAATAAAAAGAAAAATTCTTAAATTATAACAATGGCTTCAGTTTAACAAAATACTAAAATGCTCGAACTATTCAAACAAGCAGGATGAAGAAATATTACCTTATTTTACTGAAGAAGAAAGTCGGGGCAACACCTTGAACTTTTATTTGTAGAGAGACAGAGTAACTGAGTTAAATCCTACTGACGTTTTTGTTGCAAGTGTGGACAGAGAAAAGACCAAACTGAATAACATAAATCATTAACTAAGGGCAATTTTGGTAGTTCACCATAATAGGTGCCTTTTAAACTTAACTTATTAACCCACTGACATTCTCACCAACTCAGTTTAAAATGGTGACAGTTTCCACCATTTCCACTTACTAGGAGTGCCATTTGGATGATTTTGTGCAGCTTTCTTGTTAGAATTGGTCAAGGTGGTACTAGAATTCAGTACTTTTATGTTGTTTAAAATTCGCGATTAGAAGTACATATTGAGCATCCATAATAACGATATGTAGATATGCAGCCAACTACAGAACAATAAATGGTTAGAAATACCATCAACTAATAAATTGAATATATAAAATTAGAAGGGTTTGTCAAACCATGTATTTTATTCAGCAATACCAAAGCTTTGTGGACCAAATTATGTGCACAGAAAACATACAAATCAAAACATGACCAAGAGAAGATGATGATTCCAATTGGTGACAAGTTGTGACCACTCCTAAATGAGCACCCGCAATAGTACGGGGCCGTGGGAATAGCACAATGATAAATAAGATTCGTTCCTTAAGGATTGATGTATTGATTACCACAATTGATTGATTAACTACTATTTAGACAAACAAAGATATGGTGATGGAATTATACTACTCAACTTCAACTAGATTAAACATATACTAAAATGCAATAATTTAAACTAGGCAAGCAAACAAACTAAAGCAAGTCAAACACAAGCAAGTGGTTGTATCTCTTATGAGAAATTAGACTAAGATCTTGAATCCACCTATCCAATTCTCATTAATTTTAGGCTCATCATTGAAGTAAGGTATGCAAGTGTATGTGTAGATTCGTGATACCCTCAATTAGTCTCTAACCTCTCTCAAGTGATAAAGACAATATTTATATGCACCAACAACCTATTTCTCAATGGTTATCCGAACTACAAATAAATTCATTAAGTTTCATGGCACACAAATGAATCCTAGAGGCTAGCATCGCATATCTCTATCTTACCAACCTCTATCGCTCATTTCATCGAGCACGTTGTGTGCTTCTCCTCTCGGTACTTCACACAACAACCAAACAATTACTAAATGCTAGCTAGACATTCAATAATGATTAAGAACATGAAATAAGCATACACAACACAAGCAATGATGATAAAGTGATGGCCTTGATTAATAATTCATGGAAAAATGCTTCATCTTGGCCTTAGCCAAGGAAGTTTAGTTCATAGTACAATAAATGGCTACAAAATATGAGTAATAAGTACAAGCCATAATCAAAGGTAATTAAATGTAAAGAGAGAAAGGTTTAGAATAAACTAATGTGAAGAACTCCTCCTCTCTTGCTTGGTTGTGCTAGACTTCTTCTCTCCTTGACTTCTCTTGCTCCAAGGTGTGGTTTTTATGGTGGGTTTTGGTGAGAAAATGAAGTGGTGAGGTGAGAAATGAGTTTGGATGATGATTTGATGAAGGATGTGAGTGATTTAGTGAAGGAATTTGGTGAAAGAAGTGTTCTTGGAGGTTTGGGAGTGAAGTGGAGGTGTTTTGGAGCTCAATGGTCGTGCTAGAGGTGAGGCAATGGAAGCTGAAAGGAGGTATTTATAGTGTATAAAATTAGGGCACGAAAACCTAGACCAATTTCTGATGTGGCAGTGTGGGTGCTGTACGTAGAGCGCTTTTGTACAGCGTCTGTATAGCGCCACTGTTCTGATCTCGCAAATCATGTTTTGGGCGTTGTACGTAGAGCGCTTCGTACAACGCTTTATACAGCGCCCCTTCTCAATTTTGGCTTCTCCAGGCTTGGGCGCTATACGTAGAGCGCTTCTGTACAGCGCCGATTCTCTGTCTTCACTTCTTCAGGCCTGGAATTTTCCTCAGATGTTTTTTTTGCCTCTCATTCTTCTTTTATCTACAATAAAGCCCTTAGAAGACCCGAAACCTGCACAAGCTTATTTAAACATTAAAAATACCGGTTTTACCTGGAAAACGAAGGCAAATGATAGGTAAAACGGGGCTACATCAAGTGTAGAAATAGGCATTATCAAGTTGCTATAGAAGTGAGCAAAGCCTTGTCTAACCCTTCAGGCATCCGTCTTCCAACCAACGAAACATTGTACTATCACTAGGTAATGTGATAGCTCCACATTCTCACACTCTTCCTGTGAAAATCTCAACAGTTCAATGAAGAGATTTCTGCTGAGATATTCCAAGGCCATGAACCTTTTTCTTATCGATCATGTACATAACCAAGTGGCCGTTGTCAGGAACTGATCCATCCAGACTCTCATCACTTCCCGGATATAAGACTCTCCTATGACTTTGCAGCAGCCATTCTCTGCCACTTCCTTACCAATTCAACAAGTCTTTTTGGGTTGATTTTGATCATGATTGAAACTTAGAATGATGCTTTTAACAAGCTTAAAAATCATGCTGGAAGCCTAAAAACTATGTTTTAAACAAATTATGCTAATAATTGTCTTCTGTCAACTTCTGTCTTTGTTAGAATTCATTATATAACAAAAATTGTTCATTAATAACACAAATAGAAGAGCAAAGCTTGTGTAAATGATAAGTATTAGAAAAACTAAATAAATATTCTAAATGTTTACAAACTTCTTGATAAAGGCTTCTCTGAAATGTAAAAGATTGATTTACATAATGCACTATAAGATCAATTGATTCACAAAATTGAGGAGTTGCTCAGTAGCTGCAAACTGATTGTTGTTCCTGAGGGGAGGCAGCAGAAAATGTGCAGCGACGGGTAATAATAGAATCGAGAAATGTGTTGTCCAAACCTTTAGTTGTCCCATGTTTGATTAGAGAAACTATGCAAGTCATGAAGGCTGCATTGCATGGCAATGTAATGGGTTCATCACTCAACAGTCCAAACTCCTCTTCAGACAATTTTATGCTCTCTGAAGATGTCATTGATAAGATATGCCAACGGAATCACGAAACGCTTCCAATTGAGGGTGTAGTTGACAAAATGGCCTTTCTCTGCCAATGATGCTTTGCTACAACTCTCCACATCAACTTCTGCAGTGGCTGTTGGTAATGAAATTCTATGAACTCTCCCCATGGCAGCCTGCCTCTGCTGCTTCCTCACTATCCAGATGAGCCTCTTCGCACTGGTCATGCTGCCTGACACAGTTCATTTAATAACAATTAATGATTTAGATCAAGAAGAGTAAAAGATTATATATATTAGGATTCTAAGCCCTGAAATGGTGCTTTCAATGGTGATTAGAAGTAACAGAAGAGGTATTTATACATGCTAAAAGAGTTGAGAATCTAAGAAAAACCTCTAACATTGTGATTTCCGATGAAAAAGCAATAGTTAGTTATATAAGAATAGATGTCTATGTGTAAATGTGGACATAGGGGAGCATTTTTTTTCTGTCTTGTGGGTTAAAGACACCACAGCTCTTGTCAGTTCTGTTAACAGAATTCAAATCTTCTATTTAAGAATCTCAAGAATATATAGATACAAACTAAAGGGAAATCACGAGTGGATCTACATTCGATGAGAGTTATGGATGGAAGTCTAGAAACAAGAAACAATGGCAATGATAGCAACTAAATATGATAATTACATTCTAACTACCCAAACAAGAATATCACATCATAGAGATGGCAATGATCATCATAAGAGTAATTTCTCACAAATGTGTCAAGTTTCATTCTTCAACTATGTATATAAGTTGTTAGATATATTCATCATCTCTTTTCATTGAAACATCAATGAATGTAATTCATGACATCAAAACATGACAGAAAACAAACATTTGACATATATGGTTGTAATCTCTTGGTTAAATGAATTTTATAAGATGTCATTTTCTTTTCATCAACAATATTTCTTAGTTCTTATAATGGGAAAAATTCATCAATAACCAAACACAGTTTACAAAAAATTTAAACCTCTGATTCGAACATTTGTGAGTAAAATGCACTGGTCAATTCAAGGAGACAAACAATTCATGAAAGAAAAATAATTTTCATTTGGATTTAGCAGTAGTGCCATGTGGTCATCAGACAGATTGGCCACTGTCAATTGTTTGCTACGCATTTATTTTCTTCTGCAAAACCAGAGCAATAACACTCCTGAGCCCAGTGAAGGTATGCCAACAAACTCTTTGCAATTCCAACAAAATCATATGGTTTAGCAAACAATCTTCTTATGTGGAAAGAAAAGAAGCAGCACAACTACCTCAATTCTTGTCATGTTCTAGCATGCTTTAAACAACGCTTCCAGGGCCATCCAATGAAGTTCTAAAAACAAGAAGTTGTATAGGGTCTTGAGGGGAATTCAGAGCAATCAAGTAAAAGCTCACAATCAACGCGTAAAGATTTTAACGCCCTAAATGGAATTTACAAGTGCAAATTTTAAGCTTCAACAGTGTTCCTCTTACACTAAATTTGCATAATAATATATACCAGGTACAAATGTACAATACTAGAGAAGCATCATAAACTATATATGTCAATCAATCTTAGCTAGTGCCTTATATTTAACAGAATCAACAAATGAATAATATACAGAATCTCCCATTAGAGTTTATAAATCAAAATCTCCCATTAGAATTTGTATATTGAGAAACAAGAAAAACAAAGAACAGCTGATCATGCTATGATTAATGATGATAGATGGTCAACGTTAGTAGATTAGCTGTTTAGCGTAGTTAACAGTTAACAGAGTTAGTTAAATACTGTTATTAACAAACCCGCAGATGTGGCTGATTTTTGTCAACAATTTTAAGGGGATAAGTTTTACATGTTAGAATCTTCTTCTATATATATACAAGACTCTTGTAAACGAATATAAGTCAATCAATTTATCTGTAAAATCTCCATTAATGGGGTCTCTCCAAGCTTTTCAATTTTAGTTCTTCTTTCAGTCTTTTCTTCAAACACTTTCCAGTCGTATTAGGAGGAGTAATTTGAAGCTGAAAAAGTCTTGAAATCACACATTGACTTGAAACATTATAAACTATCTCAAATTCTCAATCAATCTTAGCTAGTGCATTATATTTAACAGAATCAACAAACGAACAAACACACAAAAATGCAGAAACTAAATCAAAATGCAGTAATTTGAAAAAGAAAAATCAACGAAAGGACCAAATTTTTTGATTGGAATGGAGTAATTTGAAGGTCAAAAGGTCTTGAAAGACAAACACAAATCAAAATGCAATCTCAAACAGTCTTCGAAATGATCACGAGTGTCACAATAATTGGTGCTTATATATATATATATCGAGAGAGAGAGAGAGAACCTGAGTTGCAGAGGCAAGTATGAAAATCTTCTTCTTCTTCGTCTTCTCATCCTCTACCATCGTCGCCAGAGCTGGATCGCCGACTGTTTACGAGAGAACCTCCATTTCTTTTTTCTCTTCACCAACCAAAAACGAAAGTCCACGTCAGCAAACAATTTTTTTAGAAAACAAATATTTATGACTTGTGTGGGCACGTCATTACTAATGGCCGACATGTCATGACACCTAAGCAAAGAGTTGCTCACGTGGATAAACAAGTCAGCCAATTTGATGACGTGTTCGATCACGTGAGTGAGACTGGCTGACGTGACTTGACATGTGAGCCACTCCACGCTTAAGTGTCTAGATACATCATCCATTCGTTGTGACGTGTACACTCATGTCAGCAAAGTGGCTAAAATAAAATTAAAAAAACCCCTACAAATTGTTAAAATGACAGAAGCTGAGGAGAAAATGGATACGAAGAAGAAAGAAGCCAAAATGGAAATACGAACATACAATGGCTGGCAAAAATGGTAGGTCGTTGTTTCTCTATTCTTTCTAGTCATCGTTTGGTGTTTGTAAATACATAAAATATCAAAATTTGTATAATCTCTTTCTCTCTATTTCATGTCAAAGTAATGGTTTTTATTTGAATGATTGTTGCCATTTTTGTTGATTCTAGTGTTAGATTCAAGATACCCACATTTCGCAACTCAACTTTAACAATTCATTGATCAGAGCTTTTTTAGATGGTTATTTCTTATAGTGTTAATTTGTGCATTTTTTTTAGACTCTATTTAGCTTTCGAATCACCAAGAGAATGGGAAGACCACCATAGAATTTTCAAAGTAGATGGTCCAGATTTTGTGACTATCTCTCTCAATAGATGATCCAAATTTCGTATCGGTCCATCCCTAACCGAAACAAAATTGCATCAGTTCAAGCCTAACTGATGCAAGTTGTGCCTCGGTTATGGGAATATTGAAGCATTTTCCTTGATCAAACAGATAAATAGACAAGATGTAGATACCTTTTACACTATAACTAACATTTCGATTAAGACCAAAGTGTTGGAATCCTAGGAGTGCATTTTGGATTATTTTGTGCAGCTTTCTTCTTAGAATTGGTCATGGTACTAGAATTTAGCACAATTAGATGTATTAAGCATCAATAATAATGATATGCAGAAAACTACAGAACAAGAAATAGTCAGAAATACCAACAACTTTAGGGTAAGTTTTATATTGTAGAATCAGTCGCTTTTTTAGTAATTTGTTATATCTTGTTGTTCTCATATGCCTTTTGTTTGTTCTTTAGGGTAAGTTTGCCTTATGTATATTATACACCTAGCTACGGATCTTGAACCTGCATGAAGGATGGGAATCCAAAGTCTTGCATAGGGACATCAAGGCAAGCAATTTTCAATGTGTTACGTGTTAAAGATATGAATGCTAGGTTGGGCAATTTCGGATTAGCTAAAATGCACCACCATGAACAATTAGCTACCGCAACCCAAGTGATTTGAACTGCTGGTTATTACATTTACATGGCACTGGGAGTGGTTAGAACAGGATGTGCCTCGACGCAAACTGATCATGTGTTTGGCCTTGGAGTCTTGGTTCTAGAGGTGGTTTGTGGGCGAAGACCTATCGAAGATGGGAAACCAAACTTGCTTGATTGGTTATGTATGCCAATAGAGAGGGGAATTGCTTTCTGACAAGGATGGTTATTCCGATGAGGAAGTAGAAAGACTTCGTAATTTGGGATTGTTGTGCATATCCATATGCAAATGTGATGCCAACAAATAGTTTGCTAGAACACTATTTGGAACTGCACATAGAAAACGTGTTGAGAAAAGCTTTGTCTTCGAAAAGACAATTGGATTGCACGCTGGAGTTAACCATATTGTGAGAGGCCATGACAGTTGGATTCCCAGTGTCCACGGAGTAGTAGTAGTAGTAGTAGCAGTAGTACCATACAGCTCTATATATTCCTAAATTGATGTTGCATATCTGATCGAGGAGTCACAGCAAGCTTGTGATGCAGTTTTCATTTTGTATGTAGTGTCTTTGATCCAAGACTGTGTTCATAGACATATGCAGGAAGCTTTGGTCGTATGTATCGATAGCAGCAGTAGATGCTCATTTTTATTATTTTCTGATTCACTTCATCGTTGACAAATTAGCCAGACATTGCTAGTTTGTAGTTGTTGAGTTGACAATGATCACTTGATCACAACAAATTTTTGTAAAATGACCCACGTACATTTTGTTGTGTTGTTTAATCCTTTAATGAATATTTCTAATAAGTTTGTGACTTTATTTGTTCATTCTTGGTTGCTGTACTTTAATGAGTTTCTTCTTTTTTCTTTTTCTTTTTTTGAACAGCAAGATTTTATTAAGAGCCAAAGAACAGCAAGAAAACTGACCACCAGTCCACAGGAAGCCCACAGGCGGGCAACGACAGCCCCAAAAACAGAAAAAAAAACAGACAACAACCAAAGGCCAGCACCAGCAACAACACAGCCCTAACAGCTGCCAACGACAAGCCAAACTACAGCTGAGAGACACCAAAAACCATCGCCCATACCAGCAGACAGCCAACACCGACAGAAAATTAAATGTCACCCCACTCGATATTGTCTCCACACAAATTCGACCCCGATTTAGCTAAAATGTCAGCGAAAGAATTGGTGGACCTTGGGTTGTAAACCACCGTCGACCTGCTCAAATGATGCAAAAAGCTCCTGATATCATAGATTACTTTCACGTGCTTAAGGCTGCCTATAGTATCCGAGTTGTTCACCCACGAAACCGCTGTCTTCTGGCATAACATAAACGAAACTCTTAATATAATCTTAATAATAAATTTTTAAACTGTTTAAACAATGTTTTTTTTATTCTTATAAAATCATACTTGATAATTAGACTTCATTATATAGAAATAAAACCAATTCATGAAAGAAAAATATTTCATTTGAATTTACATGACATCATATCACATATATATACACAGTCCAAAACTGTTTATATTATAATTACAATATATAATATTATGAGTATTTTAACAAACTTGTATAATATATTTCATTTTTTATCAAAATATTAACTATTTATTAATTAAGAACTTAAAAAGTATAGTAATGATTAAAAATTAAAAAGATAAAATAACTGTATTAATAATTAAAGCAATCTAAAATCATAACATCTAATTAAAAATCTAAGCTAAAATCAAAATTAAATAAATTAAAGAAAATTTAACTTAATTACTTTAGTTGGGCCCTCGATCAAAATCAGCTTTTCATTCTCCTGCTGCTGTTTCCAATATCACCTGCTGTTGTTTCCTCCACTGAACTATAATCAGCATTTATTTCCTTTTTAATGCAGTAGGTACATTTTCTGAATCTGCTCCCTTGTAATGTAGAAGGCATAGTAATTACACCATCTGTTGCCGATAATTCCTTTAAATACTCCACATCCTGCTTGTAAACTGGACAAATCCCACACCTCTTCACCCAATTATCACTGTTATTTTTTTTCATGTTCTCATAATCACGGATTTTAAACCTAGCAGTAACCCCCTTTCCACAATCATATTCTCCATCCTTGTTGCGATCTAAAATATTTTTTGAAAAATATGCTAGCCAAAGGTGATCATCCCCCTTGCAATTAGGGCGGAGATAGGCAAATCCAATATTTCCAAAAAGACAATAAAAATGAGCATCATACGAACGATCTGGGATTGACATCACTGCACACACAGAAAATCCTATCAATTCATCATTTGACAAACAATGAGGTGGTGGCCATGTTATTGTAGACCCTTCACTCCAACAACGGAACAATTCCGGAATTTCACTTCCTGGGACATGAAGATGAAATATAGGAAGACATATTGGACTTGACATGGTATCAACTGGATTGCTTATTTCATGTATCTGCAATAGAAAACTTTGTATTAAGAAAGAGAAGAAGATACATAAATGGGGAATAGATATATATCCACACAAAAACATGTGACATGTGACAGCAAAAAAGGTTTAAAAATTTATATCATGATTATTGAAAATTGAAGGAAAGAGAGACCTGAAGCCAGCATTTTAGCAACATAATTTCCCAATTGCTGTTCCTGCCTTGAGTCTCAACTAGTTCGAAGCAATTCAAAAATTGGAGTTCAATGCCTTGAGAGGTGAGTTCGTGTGCACTTGATATTGTTTTCAAGGAAAAACAATCCTCTGCCGCTACAAATTTTATTTTAGGTGGAAGCTTTGGCAACGACTGAAGCATCTGGCATTTCTCCATGTACAGATAATCGAGTCTAGATAGTTGACTGATGGAATCTGGTAGGCTAACAAAGTTGTTTCCAATGAGATTTAACTCTTGTAAGGAGAATAAAGAGCTAATATCACTCGGGATTTCCAACAGGGTACAGTGGCTGAGATTTAATCTTATCAAAGAGGATAAACATGCAAGAGGAGGCAACATCAAACCCATGCAACTAGACTTTCTTGTTGGCAACGTCAACCATGACTTGATGAGGGAAAACCTCCATGTTTTGGGAGCTCCCACTTTACATCCACAAAGTGATAATGTTTTAAGGTTCTTCAATTGAACAACAGATGATATGACATTTTGTTCTATAGCAATCCCAGAGATATCTAGCTCCTCCAAAGGCTCGACTTCCTCTAAATTCAAGGGTAGTGTGTCTAGTTTTGAGCAGCCATTCAGATCGAGAATCTTAAGAGATTTCAAGCCACGGACGTCGCTTAGAAATACTACAAGATTTGAGCAGCCATTCAAATTCAATACAATAAGCTTTCCAAGAGATCCAACCGATCTATGAACCTCACGCAATTTTGTACAGCATTGAAGATCAAGCCTCTCAAGATTTGGAATTATTTCAAAGTCTGGGGTTTTGATGAGGTTATGAGAGAAACTGAGGTTAATGGTTTTCAAGTACTTCATGGAAGGCTGCGGGTAGAAACAAAAACTAAATTAAGCAAAAACTAGCTCTCACCAACTTCATAATATATTTTTGAAAAAATTATGGATTTGTACCTTAATGTCCTTCCATATATACTTGATGCGGCTATAACACAAACTGAGCTGAACAAGTCTCTGTGGTTGGAAACTTGAAGGCAAAGATTTCAAAGGGTAGCCATGCCATTCGAGTAACCGTAACTCATTTGATAAGTATTCAAGGTCTTCAAAAAGGTGAACATCAACATTATTGATAATGAGGAGTCTAAGATTGCTCATGCCTGAGAAGGATTTACCGTTCAGTTTCAAGTGGGCAATCTCCTTTCTATGTCTGTCAGTGTCAAGAATTATACCTTCAACAAATGGAGTTCCCTAATAAAAAGAATAAACAAATTAAACACATATCTAATAAAAAGAAGTTACTTCATGAATTATGATATTTAGGCATTTTATGAAATAATAATGTACAGGTACCTATATTCAATTCTTTGAAAAATATCTTACCATATTTTTTCCCAACACTTGATAGACATCCTCAAACAGCCATAGTCTACTTAATTTGCAAGGCTCATCTGGGTGTTTTTCACGAACTATTTCCCAACCCATTTCTTGTATCAAATCATGCATCCAAATTTCGTTATTTAAAATACTTATCAGAGATCTTTCTCTAAGAACTTCAAGTCCAATGTCAGGATGAAAATTACAACTATTTAATATTTCCATGACTCCAACTTTGCCCTTCCCTTTAAAGAAACATGCTATGTCCAAGAATATTTTCTTTTCTAATTTTCCCAGAGCATCATAACTAATTCGAAGTATTTTCATAATCTTTTCATTAGGAACTTCTCGTAGTCTTTTCAATGCACTCTTCCACTGGTCAACACTTCTATCACACAAAAATGATCCCAAAACTTCTAAAGCTAATGGAAGCCCATTCGCATAATGTATGGCATCCTTTGAGAGCTCGATGTAATCCGTTGTTTGTTGTATGTTTTTAAAGGCTTTTAAGCAAAAGAGGCTTTGAGCGTCATCATAATTAAATCCTTGGACCCTATATAGATTTTTGATTCCATGGCTTACCAGCACATGTTCATCTCTTGTTGTAACGATGATTCTACTCCCTGAACCAAACCAATAATTTCTTCCAGCCAACTGTTCTAGTTGTTCTAGTTGATCCACATCATCAAGAACAAGAAAGACATTCTTCTTACATAGCCGGCTTCTAATCAAATTGATCCCTTTGTAACCATGACTTAAGTTTAAATTTGTTTCCTGTAAGATCTCTGAAAGAAGCATTTGCTGTAAATGATGAACACCTCCTTTTTCAGAGATTTTTTCTCTAACGTTGGCAAGAAAGCAACTACCTTCATACTTGTTTGAAAGTCTTTCATATACAACTCTAGCAATTGTAGTTTTACCTATTCCTCCCATCCCACAAATGCCAACAAAGGTCACTTTGTCATCCAATTCTAGTTCTAAAAGCTTAGAAATCTCCTCCACACGAGACTCTATTCCAACAAGCTGCTCCCCAACGACACTCGGAAGAAGATTGATCAATCTTCTTGAAATATTGCCGACAATATCTTCGATCAAAGTAGCTTCAGACCTATGAAGGAGAAGAAGAATGGTAACCATGTAAAAGCAAACAGGAAATAATTAATAATTTGTTCTTTGCATTATAAAGGTACTTTGAATTGATCATTGAAACTCGAAAGCATTAAGGGTGCGTTTGGTATGCGAGACTGGATGGGATGGGACAACGTGGCACAACTTTCTCTTGTTTCACATTTGACACGTTTTAAGCA
This sequence comes from Acer yangbiense, assembly GCA_008009225.1. Lineage (NCBI taxonomy): Eukaryota > Viridiplantae > Streptophyta > Magnoliopsida > Sapindales > Sapindaceae > Acer > Acer yangbiense. The sequence goes on along the minus strand of CM017764.1, from coordinate 52,680,454 downwards.
TGAGACGGAACGGGACAAAGTGGAATAAAAAACACAAAAAATTGTCCCACCCCTGACCCTCGGCCAGACTTGTCCCGTGCATGGGACAAGTCTCAAAAAGACTCTTTTACCCTTAATATTTCCAAAAATTACAAAAATATCAATATAAAATAAAACCCAAAGCCAGCTCCCTCTCTCAGTTTCTCATGCTTGTCTCTCTCTCTTCTTTCTCTCAACCAATACTCAGTCTCTCTCTCTCTCAACCATTGCTTGGCCGCTGGCGAGGAGCAAAGATTTAAGTTTTTGTTTGTGATTTTTCTGTTGATTTTATGTTGGTTTGTTAAGAAGAAGCTGTTGATGTTGATGATGATGATGATTGAGAAGAAAAATATGATACTGACTATGGTTGAAGGAGAATAAAATGGAGATTTGGATTTCAAAAAAAAACAAAAAAAAACTCTTTTTCCTTTCTTTAACTGATGATGATGATTTGAGAGAAAAAAAAAATGATGTTCAATATCGAAGAAGAAGATCATCGATATCTGGGATCAAATCTAAAAAAATAAATAAATAAATAAAAACTTTATTGAGGTTGTTGATGATTCTTGAGGAGAAGAAGATCGAGAATTGGAGATCTCCTCCAAAATAATTTGCTTTTTTTTTTCAAAAAATTAATCTCCCTATGTTTTCTTTAAAATATTGTGAATGGAGATTCCCAGATCTCCTAAACAAATCTTGTATTTTTATTTATAACAATTATTTATAAAATAATTATTTTTATTTATTCCTAGATCTCCTAAACAAAAAGAAATCCCCAGATCTCATAAACAAATCTTCATGAGATTCCCATATCGTTAATGGTTGAAATTTTATTTTTATTTTTATTTTTTTAACAAATGAATATAAATATAAATAATAAATAAATATAAATCAAATAAATACTGACTTATCCTGTCTCATATGTCAGTATTATGTGGTAACAAACATTAGACAGGATAAGAAAGACACTCTGATCATTTGAACCTCTTATCCCAACCATACCAAATGCATAACAGTATAGTTCACAATTCACATTTCTGTCCTAAACATCCAAACACAATACGGAACAACTATCCCATCCCCGTACCAAACGCACCCTAAGATATTGTACGTTTGAATTTAAGAAAAATCAAGGTAATTTATCTCAAAGTGTGCTCTTTGTTCAAGCCACCCAACTTGGGAAAGCTTGTAAATATGTTAAAATTATGTCAAAATTTAAGATGCATTACTGAAATTTTTCTCTGTAACCTCGGGCCAGTTTGGTATTGCTTTTGAAAAGTTAAAATCAGATTATTTATAATTTTGACATAAAATGATGTTTAGTAAAACTTCCAAAAGTGATTAATTGATAATCTGTCAAGTTTTGATAGTGATTTTGAGAAGTATGTGTGGGGTTACTTTTTGAAAGTGATTATGCAATAATCTATTTCAGCATTTAATGCATCTTTTAAAATATCATTATTATCCTTATGAAATTAAGTTAAAATCATTTATATACCTTAATTCATCTCAAATTAAATATTCTATTTAAATATTGATTTGATTTATAAAATCTTTTTAAAATATTTTTATTGTTCTTATGGAATTTATTTTTCCAATTTTAATATTCTACTTAAATATTGATTTAATATATATAATTAATGAAAAAATAAAATGAAATAGGGTCATAAACTCATGTATATTTTAGTTATTGTAACTAATCTCAGCACTTTTGCAATAAAATTACCAAACATATGTATACTACTTTTGAGCTATACAGTAGTTTTAAAAATACAATTAACCAAACATCTGCTGATTAACTTCACAGCTGATTATTCCTTCAGCACAGCTAACAGTGATTATTATAAAAGTTACAGCAATACCAAACTGGGCCCTGATAAGAGTTTTAATTAAAAGCAACAAAAATGCATATATAGTTTCGAGGCTCTAAATTTCAAAGATATATATAATGTTACCTGTCTTTTAAATCCCATCCAACTATTTTGCCAACCCGTTTGAGAGCTGATCTCCACCTTTTCACCGTCTCCGGATTATCCTTGTAATCTTGTTCATGTTTATCAAAGGCTTTCATGAAATCTCCTGTCTGTTTTCGTACATCCGATGGATCTACCTTGTAAAAAACCGGAAAAACAGTATGTTTCTGTGAGTCCATGCACTCAACAATCTTTGAAAGTTCATCCAAACACCATGTAGAAGAAGCATAGTTTTCCGATAAAATTACAATCGAAAACCTTGATTCTTCAATGGCTTCCAAGAGTTCTGATGAAATCTCCTTCCCTCTCTCAAGCCTTTCATCATCTTTAAATGTGTAAATTCCTTTGTGTTTCAAAGCAGTGTAGAGATGACCTATGAAGTTGTTCCGAGTATCTTCACCTCTAAAACTCAAAAACACATCGTATTTACACTGAATATTGCTACCAAAAGCAGAAGAAGAAGATTTAATGGCAGCTGCCATTGAGGGGTTAATAGCTTGTTTGTTCCCAGAAGCAGAGAAGTTAAAAATGGAGGCCTTACATTAGCAAAGACAAAGCTATTAAAAAGGGTTAATATTAGTTTTTAGTGTTATTTCGATTTTAGTCCCTGTAGTTTGCATTAATCTGGGTTTGGTCCACTGATTTTTGGAATTACTAAATTCAGTACACTGGTTCTCTGACAATACATAATCTAGTCCCTACCGTCCAATTCCATTAGAATTTCATTGATTTCCGTTAGGTCAACAAGGGCAATATAGGAAATTCGACAAAACCTTCTAGAAACTTGTTTGGAACAAGTGTAAAGACCCTTATGCCCTCCTATTAAATAAAAAATGAAAAAATAAATTAAATTTAAAATTAAAATATATAAAAAAAAACTAATTAAAATAATAATTATTATTATTATTATTATTAAATTATTTAAATTTAAAAATTAATATATATATAATAATTTAAAAAATATATAATAATTCCATTTAAATTAATAAATTAAATTAAATTAAATAATAAAAAATTAATAAATTATAAAAAACTAATTAAAAAAATAATAATAGAACTTAAAAATTTGAAATAAACTGAAGTAATAAAAAAAATAACAAAATTTTAATTTTTTTTTTAAAACATCAAAGAAAAATTAAATAATAAACTTTTCTTTTTAAATATTAAAGAAAAGGAAATTAAATGGAATTAAAAAAAATGTCAGAATCTTTTTTAAAAAAAAACTGAATAAACTAATTAAATTTATAATAAATTAAATTTAAAAATAAGACTAATTAAATTTATAATTAAAAACAAACCAAGATCTTTCATCTTCACTCTATCAAAACCCCAACCCACATTCAATTAAACACCACACCAGATTCAACAAAACCATATTCAATAAAAATAAATAAATAAATAAATAAAACTCATTATACCAGTTATAACTCAACCTAGATTTCACCACCATTACACCAGTTACACCAAATTCACAAACTACCCATTACACTCACCACCACCGATCTAACCACCCTTTCTCTTCTCTCTCAAACAAACAGCAAGCAACCTCTCAAACACCACCACCATTCAAGCACAACCAGAAATCGAAGCAAACAAAATCCAACTAGATCTCGCAACGATTCAAATCAGCTTCCTTTGAAATTTGAAAATTCAATCTCAACCTTTAGATCTTTAAATTCTCCATCGACCGATCTAATCTGCCATGGCGGCCTCCAACGCACCGGTCTCGGCTTCGGTTCCATTTTGAATCAGATGGTGGATGTTCGGTGTTGGGGTCTTGAATTGGTACCCGAACCGAAACCCATCTGAGGAAATCAAGAGAACAACCGGTTTGTTCAGCTTTTTGAGAGGACGAGCTGTGGATTTGAGAGAAGAAGAGAACGATGAAGAGGAATTGGAAGATGAAGAAAAGAAGAAAAAAGCGAAAGCCGCAGCTGCAGAGAGAGCAATACAAGTGACGAGTACAACTGTACGAGAGCAATGAAGATGGTTGTTGAGGTTTGGTGGGTTTGGTGACTGTACGAGAGCAATGAAGATCGGTTTTTGATTTTTTTTAATGGGTTTGGTGAATCGGTGGTGGTCAGGGTTTGAAGGGTTGATGATGGTGGTTTGGTGGCTAGAGATTTAGGGTTTGGGGTGGTGTGGATGGTGGGGAAGAAGATGATAAGTTTTTTTTTATAATTTTTTGTTTATATTTCTTTTTTATAATAATAATTATTATTATTTTAATTAGTTTTTTTATATATTTTAATTAATTTTAAATTTAATTTTTTTTTGTTTTTTTTGTTTTTTTAATTAAATACAAAATTACCATATTACCCTTCATCAGAAACCTTCATTAAGGGTATTTCGATCATTATACCCTCTGTGCCAATCCGTTTGTTTTAACAGAAACCCTAACAGAAGGACCAAAGTTAGTAATTTCAAAAATCAGTGGACCAAACCTAGATTAACACAAACTACAGGGACTAAAATCGAAATAACCCGATGACAACACAAAATTTCCAATAAATTTTCAAAGTCTGCAATTATGAAAAAAAAAAAAAGGAGAAATAAAAAAAAGTTGAAGCGTGTGGACTGTGGAGCCCATATAATCAATGTAACTTTCTTTTAATTTTTAGTGGAAATTTTCAAAGTCTGCAATTAGGAAAAAAAAAAAAAAAAAGAGAAAGAAAAACAAAGGTTGACGTGTGTGGACTGTGGAGCCCATATAATCAATGTAATTTTCTTTTAATTTTTAGTGGAAATTTTCAAAGTCTGCAATTAGGAAAAAAAAAGGTTGAAGTGTGTGGACTGTGGAGCCATATAATCAATGCAATTTTCTTCTAATTTTCAGTGGAAATTTTCAAAGTCTGCAATTAGGAAAAACAAAGGTTGAAGCGTGTGGACTGTGGAGCCCATATAATCAATGCAATTTTCTTTTAATTTTCAGTGATTTTTTTTTTTAATTGTCAAACCTTTTTTTAATTTTATTTTTTTAAATACAATCCAGGTTTTTTCAGTGAAATATACAATCCATTTTTTAAATTCAATGAAACATACAATTCATTTTGTTTTTGATTTTCTTCATCAACCAGTAAAACGAAAGTCCACATCAGGAAACAAATTATTTTTAAAAACATAAATTTATGATGTGTGTGGGTACGTCATCATCAATGGACGACATGGCATGACATATCATCATAGAGTTGCTCCGGTGTATAAGCAAGTCAGCAGAGGTAGAGTACAACGCTGACGTGTGTATACACGTCATCAGGTATGGCTGCCGAGATTTGCTATCTCAACATTGAGTTGCTTGCATGGATAGACATGTTAGCAAATTAGATGACATGTTCAACCATGTCAGTTAAGCTGATGCTTGTGACTAGTCACGTGAGCCACTCCTCACTTATGGGGGAAGCCCATCCTCGCTTATGTGTCTAGACAAATCAGCCATTTGGTGTGACGTGCCCACACATGTCAACAAAGTGGCTAAAAATGAAAAAAAAAAAAAATACCCTAAAAATCGTTAAAACAACAGAGATTCAGAGAAGAAGAAGGAGAAAATGGAAAACAAGAAGAAAGAAGCCGAAATCGTTAAAACGACAGAGATTAATTTGTGCCTTTGACAAAGTTATCATTCAACCAGATATGATCCCAATTAGTTTGCCAGACAGAGCCCTTATTTGGTTACCATGATCTTGAAGCTTTTGTTCAATCAATCCAAAAACCTAGAGTCATTGATTATCATCCTTGTTAAAGCTGGGGCATGTAGATTTAAACCAAAGCTTGTAGTAGATGGATGTAGATTGCGAGAGCATAGCACCACCCGGTTGGCAGCTTCAAGTCCCGTCACATAAGATTTTTCCTGTTGATAAAATACATAGAGAGAACAATTAACACCCTTGTTCAAGCTCTCATGATTTTCAAAAGATCTTATGATACCTGTGACCAAGATCTATGTCGGGTTGTAATCCAGTCTCCGGCCATGAACAAGTTCGGGAAAGAGGTAGAACCGCGCATCATGTACTTGTATGAACCTTTGAGAAAAAAAAATCAAAGCTAAATTATGAAATCAAACAGCATATGAAACTATCTTTTGATCAAATGTGAATCCTATACCTGGAAAATAATGAGTCAAAGATTTCGGAAATCTTCGGATTTGCTTATCTGTAACAGTAGCAGTGTCGAATTCTTTGATGCATTTTGAGAGACAAGACATAACCTTTGCAAGTACTTGTTCATCTTTCAGTGGTAACAACTCATTAGCATGATACTGGACATGAAATGCAGGTTATAGAACAGAAAAAAAATATATCAGTTTTCATATTCGAAAAGGGCAAGAAATTTAAAGGTTGTATTACTCACAAAATCGGCTTGTAAGACCGTTACTGGGTCATCTTTATTCTCATCGTAGATTTGGTTCAAGTCGAGGATGGTCCAAGCGAATGAATCACCGAATCCAGAGCAAGCATTGCTTGCATTTGGAATGTTAACCTGCTCATTTGTGAAGTTTATCTGTTTATGACATTAAAAGTTGAAAATATATTACGAATTGTAATCTGGACATTCGTTCGCTCTCACCTTCTTGTCAAGCCGAAGTTTAACAGAGATTAAGTCAAAGCAAGACAGGTTCGAAACCTTCAGAAACTCCTCCCGCGTACACAATGCTGCACTACATAGAACAACTGCCTTGTCAAAAGCAGGATAGCATCATGAACCAGGTAAATTAAGCAACAACGCAGCTCACCTGTAGGAAGGAATAGAAAATTCGGAGAGATGGAACATGAGACGACATCATATACCTGTTCTTGACAAGTTCTTGAAGTGTGGAGATACCGACAGCAAAGATGACCGCGTCAACGTTATATTTCTTCTTGCCACAAACTACTTCTGATAGACAACCTGTTTCTTCATTAAGTACAAAGTCTGTCACTTTTCTACCATCAAGAAATTCACAATCTCTAGTTCTCATGAAGTCCATCCACGGCTCAAAAATCTTTTCTTTAAGCGTTCCCGACACCATACCAAATCAAAGTTTTTCTGTTTCCATCAACAAAAGCAACCACAATCAAATGAGAGAAAAGTTAGTGACACTAATATGCAGAAGAGCTGGACTACGAACAAAACGATAGATTAGAATCGATCAAACCTGGTGAGCAAGGATGAAGTAATATAGAATTCCCAAAGTTGCAGCAGCACTACATTGCTCTGCAGGAGCAAACAGACCCACTTGAAGCAATGGACCGATAACATCCCGATAAAGCCTCTCTGAGCATCCAAACTGTTTGAAAAGCTCCCTTGCAGTAACTACAAATCAAACCTCTAGATAAGACTCTTCACTTAGTCTTCAGTATCCGGTGATGGAATTCAACAGCGATGAATAAAATTCTTACTTTCGTATTTTTTCCAAGCTACATCAGTGTTGTCAAAATCAATTACTGAAAACAGAAGATGGATTCATGTGAGACAAGAAGTCACAAAGTAATGAAGAACGAACAAACACCGTAAAATGAGCACAAGATTGTAAATCAATGTCCCATTTAAAGTGTCAAATCCACAATCAACAAGAGAGACTATACTCTATACATATAGAGATACCTGCAGCCATTAGCACAAGTGATGTTAATCTATCGATCAATGGTACTCGATTAAACAGCACACAGTGCAATGAAGATCATCAATTTACAAGCTTTAACAAGAAAACCCTTTTTCCATTTCACTAAGAACATACTTTAGTGTAAAACAAGGTCCCTAATGGAGTCGGCAGCTGAGGAAGATCTTGGAATATCGGAAATTCAACCTGCATAATGATCCACAGCCTGTTAAGACAGTGCTTGTACACAATCCAATTTTCAACCAAAATGTCATCAATATTAGTTACCTCCAAACCCTCCTTCGAGTACAGCGCAGATTTCATCCAGTTGGTGAAGGGCTCGATGCCCAGCTCGTCAACAAGGCTAAATATGTTCTGGTAGGGATACCAAAAACCTATAACAATAATCAAAACCGGGTATTAGGCTTCAAAAGATTAACCAATTACTGATGCAAAGTTTTTCAATGTTCATAATAGTATCTAAATTCGCTTTCTAGCTCCTCCTATCCAATTAGCATCATATTTGATTTCTTTTACCAAGCAATCAAACTTATGATATAATGTGTACATAAAAATTCATTGAAGCTTATCAAATGACAACAAAGTTGATCTTTTTACTAGTAAGATTAAAAAAAATTGATGCAAATGAGAAAACATGTTTAATTAATTACCTTGGATGCAGACATCATCAGGACTACCAAAACCATTTCCATCATCAACAACTTTGACATCAAATTCCTGAAACAAAAAAACCCATTTCACAACTATCACAAGATTGGTGTTTTTTTTTTTTTTTTTTTCTAGAGAGAGAGAGAACCTGCTTGCAGAGGTGGTGAGCAGCACCAAGCCCAGCCCAACCAGACCCAACTATGACAATCTTCTTCTTCTTCTTCTCTTCTCCATTGTTGTTCTGGTCTCCATTTACAGGGCTCTGAACAGAAGCTGTTCTGCAATAGAACCCACTTCTATGACTGTTACAACTCTCAATAGCTATTCATCTCCAAAGTCCAAACACACCCCACCAGATTTTTTTCGTTCTTTTCACTTTTCCTGACCACAAATATAATATATAAATAAATAAAACTTGTTTTTGCTATCATCAAATGCTATTCTCAGCCACAAAAAGCCAATCAAACTCTATATATTATCAGCTAACTTTGCATTAATTTTTCCGAAGATTTTTCTTTCTTCCAATATATTAGTGGTTGTCGAGTGTCAAGAACACAGATGCAATCACAAGTAACAGTTTATTTTCTAGTTTCTACTCTGAAATTATTGGCTTGCACGAATGGTGATGTGAATTGTTGGGTCAAGAAAGATTGGTGCTTTTTTGTCTTAGAATGACCAAACAAGTGTAAAAAAATTGACACATATTGGGAAGTAGTTACTTGTAGAACTGTGCAACAAGTGAATATCAATGAAACAATGATTGATGATCATGACCGTTCATTGAGAGGATTGGATGGATAACAAAATAAAGTTTTGCAATTGTTTAGCACCCATACATCTTTGAAAAGAGATTCATTATTTTTGGTATGCACTTATTTATGTCAAAATAATTTTAATATCAAGAATTTAAATAAAAATTTAATTTTGTAAATACCCCTTCTGATATATATAGATGAAGTTTTAGGCCGGATTCCCGCTTGTTTTTTCATACATGATCGACTCTATAACTACTTTATAACGTTACAGAAGGACAGAGTCAATTTTCGACAACCTGAAAATGAAGAGCAGGAGCCTATTAGAGCTCTTTAGCCTGAATCTCAACAAGGTCTCAAGCTGTATATATGATTATATCTCAAATATGTATTGTTGTGCCAGGATCTTTACTGTTTTTTCGTATCATCGTTATGATTGATCATTGCAGTGTGGAACTGGGTTGGCGCGATTTGCCATTCAAGCAAAACATTAAACCAGTTCTTGTTGTCGCCGGTCTTGGCCACGCATTGACTGGTTTTGTGAATGGAAAATATGTTGGTAAATACTAACTAGTACTCACAAAATATCTGATCAAGGAGTCGCAGCAAGCTTGTGATGCAGTTTTCATTTTGTATGCAGTGTCTTTGATCCAAGACCGTTGATAGACATATGCAGGAAGCTTTGGTTGTATGTATATCTAGCAGCAGTAGACAAACTAGCCAGACATTGCTAGTTTGTAGTTGTTGAGTTGACAATGATCATTGATCTATTGATCAAAACAAATTTTTGTAAAATGACCCACGTACATTTTGTTGTGTTGTTTAATCCTTTAATGAATATTTCTAATAAGTTTGTGACTTTATTTGTTCATTCTTGGTTGCTGTACTTTAATGAGTTTCTTCTGTTGAGCTATGTGAAACTTTTCCAAAATACTCCCTAGCTTATGGTTATGTTTTTATAGTTTAGTTATGGTTTAGTTATGATAGTTTAGTTTAATTTGAATAAGTTTACTTTTTAGATTGCTTTGAAATGTGTTAGATTTACTTTTAGATTTCTCAGATGTTGGCAGCTGTGCCAGTTCTTTTGTCTGTAGATTAGGTCTGGCAGTGCCAGTTTATTGTTGCACACTGACCATTGGATGGCAATGATGTGGTACGATCTAATGGTTGTGCATTGTCCTGTATTTTGTATATAAACCCTTTGTCAGTGTTATCAGATAAGGAGATTAAATGGATATGTAATCTGAATGAAAACCTTAGAAGATATTGAGTGATCTCTCTGGTTTATCTCCTTAAAACCAAGAGTATGGTTTTTATGTTATTGATGGTTATTTATGTTTATAGTATGTGTAATGTTTATGGTATGGTATGTTGAGTGATTTTCTTCCACTGGTTTGACGTGTATGAAACTAGTAGAGTGAATCTCCTCCACTGGTTTCATGTGTATGAAACTAGGCAAGTTAACTTCCTTTTCTAGTTTCATGTGTATGAAACTAGTTAAGCAAGAGTGAAATTTTAACAGTGGTATCAGATCATTGTTCTTGAGGGACTGTGAGATTTCGTTTTTAGTTTATTGAGTGCTTGTGAGGTTCAAACACTAGAGAGTGAGTGTTAAACACCCATAAGTGCTGACATGGCTACTGGAAGCAATGCAAGCCTTCATATTCCTCAATTTTCTGGGGAAAATTACAATATTTGGGTAGTAAAGATGAGGTCATACTTGAAGTCGTTTGGCCTTTGGGAATTTGTAGATCAAGACAAGCAAATTCCACCATTGAGAGCTAATCCAACCATAGCTCAAATTAAACAACATGAGGAGGAGAAGATGAAGAAAGACAAGACTGTCACCTGTCTACACTCAGCATTGACAGACTCAGTCTTCACTAGCATCATGCACCTGGAAACAGCAAAAGAAATATGGGATGAGCTGAAGGAAAGGTATGAAGGCAGTGAAAGAGTCAAAAATGTCAAAATGCTAACTCTCAAAAGAGAGTTTGAAATATTGAAGATGAAGGAGAGTAAATCTGTCAAAGATTACTCTTTTAAGTTGTCAGAGTTGGTGAATCAGATGAGACTATATGGTGAGACAGTGGAGGACCACAAGGTTGTGGAAAAGATGTTGATAAGCTTGCCAGAAAAATTTGAAGCTAAAGTTCCAGCAATTGAGGAGTCTTGCGATTTAAAGAAGCTAACCAGCTCAGAAATGATCAGTAAACTTCAAGCTCATGAGCAAAGAATGTCCATGAGAAAAGATGATGTAACTGAAGGTGCTTTTCAAGCAAGACTTCAAGAGAAGCAGAACCTTGACAAAGGAAAAGGCAAGATGGATGGAGGCTCATCAGAATCTGCAGGAAAGAGCAAGTTTCCGCCTTGTTCAACCTGCAAAAGAACAAACCACTTGTCAAAAGATTGCTGGCACAAAGGCAAGCCACAATTTCAGTGCAATTATTGCAAGAGATGGGGTCACAAAGAAAATGTCTGCAGATTAAAGCCAAACCAGATGCAACCACAACCTGCACAGCAAGCAAACTTCACTGATGAACAACCCGAAGCTGAAGATCACTTGTTTACAATGTCTCAAGCATGTTGCTCAGTTTCAAAAGATGTATGGTATGTCGATAGTGGTTGCACAAGCCACATGGTATGGGATTCAAGTCTCTTCACTTCTCTGGACAGAAATGATAGAACCAAAATAAAGCTTGGAAATGGAGAAATGGTCCAAGCTACAGGAAAAGGTACTATCTTTGTACACACTAGCAAAGGTCCAAAATTAATTTCTGATGTGTTGTTAATTCCTGAATTGGATCAAAATTTGCTAAGTGTTGCACAATTATTGAAGAAAGGATATGCATGCTTATTTAAAGATAATTGCTGCATTATATCCAATTCATGTGGTGTAGAAATTGTTAAGGTTGAAATGGTTGATAAGAGTTTTCCATTCAACATGGATCAAGTGAATTTCTCAACACTTGTTTCCAAAAATAATGATACTGCACAATGGAACAAAAATTATGGTCATTGTAATATGGATGCATTGAAGAAATTGAAGAAGAATGTTATGGTTAAGGACGTGCAAGCAACATATAGCACATATGGCTTACGTGATACATGTCAGAATGGAAAGTCACTTATGGAGCCTCATATTGATGAAGTTTTTGATGTAGTTTCAAGCAATAAATTTGCTTTCAATTATGGTGCAGTGGCTGATGGAAAAACAAAGTCACTTGCTGATAATTATGAAAAATGCAACTTGATGATGAATGAGCCTGCTTGCTATAAAAAAGCTGCTCAAATTGATGAAAAGAAGCTTGCTATGGAGGAGGAGCTGATGATGAAAAAGAACCAAGCTCGATCCTCAGCAAAAGCTGAGTACATTATTGCAGCTGCTCCAAATCAAGCTAAATGGATGGGAAAGGTTGTAACAGACCTGAATTATGTGCAAAAGAAACCTACAAGATTATAGTGCAACAATCCAGCATTCTCTAGCTATTGCTAAAAATCATGTCCAGCATGGGAGAACAAAGCATAACAATGTCAAGTTTCATGCAATTAGAGAAGCTGAGAAATATGGCGATGTTCAGTTGATGCATTACAGGTCTGAAGAACAAATGGCAGACATTCTCACAAAGGCATCAGCTGGTAACAATTTTAATGTTCTATGAAGCAAGTTTAGAGTCTTTAAGAAAAGTTTCAAGGAGGAGTGTTGAGCTATGTGAAACTTTTCCAAATACTCCATAACTTATGGTTATGTTTTTATAGTTTAGTTATGATAGTTTAGTTTAATTTGAATAAGTTTACTTTTTAGATTGCTTTGAAATGTGTTAGATTTACTTTTAGATTTCTCAGATGTTGTTGGCAGCTGTGCCAGTTCTTTTGTCTGTAGATTAGGTCTGGCAGTGCCAGTTTATTGTTGCACATTGACCATTGTATGGCAATGATGTGGTACGATCTAATGGTTGTGCATTGTCCTGTATTTTGTATATAAACCCTTTGTCAGTGTTATCTGATAAGGAGATTAAATGGATATGTAATCTGAATGAAAACCTTAGAAGATATTGAGTGATCTCTCTGGTTTATCTCCTCAAAACCAAGAGTATGGTTTTTATGTTATCGATGGTTATTTATGTTTATAATATGTGTAATGTTTATGGTATGGTATGTTGAGTGATTCTCTTCCACTGGTTTCACTAAATCTCCTCCACTGGTTTCATGTGTATGAAACTAGGCAAGTTAACTTCCTCTTCTAGTTTCATGTGTATGAACTAGTTAAGCAAGAGTGAAATTTTAACATCTTCTTTTATGGCATATCATAAACGAAACTCTTAATATAATCTTAATAATAAATTTTGAAACAGTTTAAACGATGTTTTTTTTATTCTTATAAAATCATACTTGATAATTAGAGAACTTCATTACATATAAATAAAACCAATTCGTGAAAGAAAAATATTTCATTTGAATTTATAATATCACATATATACACGGTCCAAAACTATTTAGATTATAATATTCTGTATATTTATATTATTACGTATAATATATAATATTATAAGTATTTTAACAAGCATGTATAATATGTTTTATTTTATTTTTATCAAAATAATAACTATTTATTAATTAAAAACTTAAAAAGTACAGTAATCATTAAAAATTAAAAAGATAAAATAACTGTATTAATAATTAAAGCAATCGAAAATCATAACATCTAATTAAAAATCTAAGCTAAAATCAAAATTAAAGAAAATTTAACTTAATTACTTTAATTGGGCTCTTGATCAAAATAAGCTCTTCATTCTCTTCAAAAAAACAAGAGTGACGATATCTGCACCCCTAAAAAATTGTATCTACACCCCTTTCACAAGTAAACTCCATTAAAATTTTTTAAAAAATCTATAGTCCATAAATAATCCCCATTTAATACCAAAAAATACCCTTATTTAATTTTATTCTATTGTATTTTTGTGAGTACACCCATCTACCTTTATTATGTTATCTAATCAATCTTATTATTATTCAAAAAAAAATTATTTCTTTTTGTTCAAATAAATAATTTCTAACACACACACACACACACACACACACACACATATATATATATATATATATATATATATATATATATTAATACCTGTAGAAAATATTGTTGTACAAGAATAAAATTAAATAGAGCAGAAAACTGAAATTATTTTTCCGAAAACAATTTAACTATGTGAATGTTGAGTATGAAACTTAATAAAATATTATAGATAAATAAAATTAAATATTCATAAATAAATAAAAAATCCAAACAATTTTACCTTGTTTTGGAGGACTCATTCTCTATCAAAGGTAGCTATTTAGGAATCAGATCACTTGTTTTTTTTTTTAAAGGCAGATGACCTATTCTGGATTGAAGACTTCCCTTCATACGTTGAGTGTTTAATTCATAAGGAGGTTAGTAGTCTGATGTAATTGTATTTTGGTTTTGGAATGATAATCTTACCTTTTAAAAAAATTAGGAAACTAATTAATAATTTATGGGTGTATTTACAAATTATTTAGTTTTTTAGTATTTTACTAAAGGGTAATTTTGGATTTTCTAAAATATACTAATTTAGGGTGTAAATACAGTTTTTGAGGGGTGCAATATCGCCACTCATAAACAAAATAATTTGGGCCATTTGATATTAGGCTGGAGCTGTTGCATATGCAAATGTGATAAAATATTTATTTTATATTTAAATTAAAAAAAAAATCTAGGTGAACTACTAACCAACTTTAACGAGAGAGAGAGAGAGAGAGAGGGAGAGAACCTGGGTTGCATATCTTCTTCTTCTTCAAATCGGGTGTGTTAACAATTTTCTTGTTTTTTGAATAATGCTATACATCTACTTTTTGTATCTCACTTTGATCAGCTATATATATATATAGAATTTCCAATATCGCCAGCTGTTGTTCCATTATCACCTTCCTTTGCTGAACTGTCCTCACTATAATCAACATTTATTTCCTTTTTAATACAGTGGATACATTTTTTGAATATGCTCTCTTGTAATGCAGAAGGCATAGTAATTGCACCATCTGTTGTTGCTGATAATTCATTTAAATACTCCACATCCTGCTTGTAAACTGGATGAATCCCACACTTCTTCACCCAATTATCACTATATTCTTTTTTCCTGTACTCATAATCACGGATTTCAAACCTAGCAGTAACCCCCTTTCCACAATCATATTCTCCATCCTTGTTGTGATCTAAAGTATTTTTTGGAAAATAGGCAAGCCAGAGGTGATCATCCCCCATGCAATTAGGGCGGAGATAGGAAAGTCCATGATTTCCTAACCAACAAACAATCTCAGCATCATAAGAACGATCTGGGATTGAAATCACTGCACACACAGAAAATCCTATCAATTCATCATTTGACAAACAATGAGGTGGTGGCCATGTTATTGTACACCCTTCACTCCAGTAACTGAACAATTCTGGAATTTCACTTCCTGGGAGAAGAATGTCAAAGAGTGGGAAAAAAATGTGAAATTGAGGAGCAAATTCCTGATTGCTTATTTCATTTATCTGCAATAGAAAACTTTGTGTTAAGAAAGAGAAGAAGAAACATAAATGGGGAAAAGATATATATCCACACAAAAACATGTGACATATGACAGCAAAAAAGGCTTAAAAATTGAGATCATGATTATTGAAAATTGAAGGAAAGAGAGACCTGAAGCCAGCGTTTTAGCAACTTAATTTC
Source organism: Acer yangbiense (assembly GCA_008009225.1). NCBI lineage: Eukaryota > Viridiplantae > Streptophyta > Magnoliopsida > Sapindales > Sapindaceae > Acer > Acer yangbiense. Next base: position 52,664,733 of record CM017764.1, on the reverse strand, counting down.
CAAACTGCTGTTCCTGCCTTGAGTCTCAACCAATTGGAAGCAATTGAAAAGTTGCAGTCGAATGTCTTGAGAGGTGAGTTCTAGTGCACTTGATATTGTTTTCAAGGAAGTACAATCATCTGCAATTATAGATTCTATTTTAGGTGGAAGTTTTGGCAACGACCGAAGCCTCTGGCATTTCTCCAAGGTGAGATATTCAAGTCTAGATAGTTGACTGATGGAATCTGGTAGGCTAACAAAGTTGTTTCCACCGAGATATAACGTTCTTAAGGAGAATAAAGAGCCAATATCACTCGGGATTTCCAACAAGTTACAGTCGCTGACATCTAATTTTCGCAAAAAGGATAAACCTGCAAGGTGAGGCAACATCAAACTCATGCAACCAGACTTTCTTGTTGGCAACGTCAACCATGACCTGATGAGGGAAAAACTCCATGTTTTGGGAGGTCCTACTTTACATCCACGAAGTGATAACATTTTAAGGTTCTTCAATTGAACAATGGATGATGTGACAATTTGTTCTATAGCAGTCCCAGGGATATCTAGCTCCTCCAAAGGCTCGACTTCCTCCAAATTTAGGGGCAATGTGTCTAGATTTGAGCAGCCATTCAAATTAAGAATCTTAAGAGATTTCAAGCCACGGACGTCGCTTAGAAATACTACAAGATTTGAGCGGCCATTCAAATTCAATACGATAAGCTTTCCAAGAGATCCAACCGATTTATGAACCTCACGCAATTTTGTATAGCGTTGAAGATCAAGTCTCTCAAGATTTGGAATCATTTCAAAGTCTGGGGTTTTGATGAGGTTATAGGAGAAACTGAGATTAACGGTTTTCAAGTACTCCATGGAAGGCTGTGGGTAGAAACAAAAACTAAATTAATCAAAAACTAGCTTTCACCAACTTCACAATATATTTTTGAAGAAATTATGGAAATATTGTACCTTAATGTCCTTCCATAAATACTCGATGTGGCTATAATGCAAATTGAGTTGGACAAGTTTCTGCGGCTGGAAACTTGAAGGCAAAGACTTCAAAGGGTAGCCATGCCATTGGAGTAACCGTAACTCATTTGATAAGAATTCAAGGTCTTCAGAAAGGTGAAAATCAACATTGATAATGAGGAGTCTAAGATTGCTCATGCCTGGGAAGGATTTACCATTCAGTTTCAAGTGGGTAATCTCCTCTCTATATCCTTTACTGTCAAGAATTATACCTTCAACATATGGAGTTCCCTAATAAAAAGAATAAACAAATTAAATGAATATCTAATAAAAAAAAGTTACTTCATGAACTGTGATATTTAGACATTTTATGAAATAATAATGTACTAGTACCTATATTCAATTCTTTGAAAAATATCATACCGTATTTTTTGCCAACACTTGATAGATATCCTCAAACAGCCATAGTCTACTCCATTTGCAAGGCTCATCAGGGTGTTCTTCACGAACTATTTCCCAACCCATTTCTTGTATCAAATCATGCATCCAAATTTTGTTATTTAGAATAGTTATCAAAGATCTTTCTCTAAGAACTTCAAGTCCAATGCCAGGATGAAAATTACAACTATTTAATATTTCCATGACTTCAACTATGTCCTTCCCTTTAAAGAAACATGCTATGTCCAGGAATATTTTCTTTTCTAACTTTCTCAGTGAATCATAACTAATTCGAAGTATTTCCATAATCTTTTCATCAGGACCTTCTCGTAGTCTTTCCAATGCACTCTTCCACTAGTCGACACTTCTACCACACAACAGTGATCCCAAAACTCTGAGAGCTAATGGAAGCCCATCCGCATAACGTACAGCATCCTCTAAGAGCTCGACGTAATCCGTTGTTTGTTGTATGTTTTTAAAGGTTTTTAAACGGAAGAGGCTTCGAGCGTCATCATCATTAAATCCTTGGACCCTATACAGATTTTTGATTCCATGGCTTACCAGCACATGTTCATCTCTTGTCGTAATGACGATTCTACTCCCAGAACCAAACCAATCATTTCTTCCAGCCAACTGTTCTAGCTGTTCTAATTGATCCACATCATCAAGAACAAGAAAGACCTTCTTCTCACATAGCCGCCTTCTAATCAAACTCATCCCTTCGTAGCCATCACATATATTTAAATTTGTTTCATGTAAGATCTTTGAAAGAAGCATTTGCTGTAAATGAACAACACCTCTTTTTTCAGAGAATATTTCTCTAACATTGGCAAGAAAGCAACTACCTCCATACTTGTTTGAAAGTCTTTCATATGCAACTCTAGCAATTGTAGTTTTACCTATTCCTCCCATCCCACAAATGCCAACAAAGGTTACTCTGTCATCCAATTCAAGTTCTAAAAGCTTATAAATCTCCTCCACACGAGACTCTATCCCAACAAGCTGCTCCTCAATGACACTCGCAAGAAGATTGATCAATCTTCTTGAAATATTGCTGACAATATCTTCGATCAAATTAGCTTCAGACCTATGAAGAAGAAGAAGAAGGTAAAACCAAACATGAAATAATTAATAAATTCTTCTTAGCATTATAAAGGTACATTGAATTGTTCATTGCAACTCGAAAGCATTAAGATATTTGTACGTTTGAATTTACGAAAAATCAAGATAATTTTTCTCAAAGCCTGCTCTCTGTTCAAGCCACCCAACTTGGGAAAGCTTGTAAATATGTTAAAATTATGTCAAAATTAAAGATGCATTAGTGAAATTTTTCTCTGTAACAGAGTTTCAATTAAAAGCAACAAAAATGCATATATAGTTTCAAAGCTTTAAATTTCAGAGATATATATAATGTTTACCCGTTTTTTAAATCCCATCCAGCTAGTTTGCCAACCTGTTTGAGAGCTGATCTCTACCTTTTCACCATCTCCGGATTATCCTTGAAAACTTGTTCATGTTTATCAAAGGCTGTCTTGAAATCTCCTGTCTGTTTCCGTACATCTGATGGATCTACCTTGTAAAAAACTGGAAATACAGTATGTTTCTGTGAGTCCATACACTCAACAATCTTTGAAAGTTCATCCAAACACCATGTAGAAGAAGCATAGTTTTCCGATAAAATTACAATCGAAAACCTTGATTCTTCAATGGCTTCCAAGAGTTCCGATGAAATCTCCTTCCCTCTCTCAAGCCTTTCATCATCTCTAAATGTGTAAATTCCTTTCTGTTTCAAAGCAGTGTAGAGATGGCCTGTGAAGTTGTTCTGAGTATCTTCACCTCTAAAACTCAAGAACACATCGTATTTCCACTGAATATTGCTACCAGAAGCAGAAGAAGAAGAAGATTTAGAAGATTTAATGGAAGCTGCCATTGAAGGGTTAATAGCTTGTTTGTTCCCAGAAGCAGAGAAGTTAAAAATGGAAGCCTTACATTAACAAAGACAGAGCCATTAAAAAGGGTTAATATTAGTTTGTTTGTTCCAGGAAGACAACACAAAATTTCCAAGAAATTTTCAAAGCCTGCAATTGGGGGAAAAAAAAGGTTGAAGCGTGTGGAGCGGCGGTGGAGCCCATATAATCAATGCAATTTTCTTTTAATTTTCGGTGGAAATTTTCAAAGGCTGCAATTAAGAAAAAAAAAAAAAGGAGAAAGACAAAAAAGGTTGAAGCGTGTAGAGCCCTAATCAATGCAATTTACTTTTAATTTTCAGTGAATTTTTTTTTAATTGTCAGACCATTTTTTTATTTTTTTTTTTAATACAATCCATGTTCTTTCAGTGAAATACTGAAATATACAATCCATTTTTTAAATTCAATGAAATATACAATCCATTTTTGCTTTTGATTTTCTTCACCAAACAGTAAAACGAAAGTCCACATCAGGAAACAAATTATTTTTAAAAACAGAAATTTATGATGTGTGTGGGCACATCATCATCAATGGATGACGTGGCATGACACATCATCATAAAGTTGTTTCGGTATATAAGCAAGTTAACAGAGGGAGAGTACAATGCTGACGTGTGTATACACATCATCAGGTATGGCTGACAAGATTTGCCATCTCAACATTGAGTTGCTTGCATGGATAGACATGTTAGCAAATTGGATGACGTGTTTGACCATATCAACTAGGTTGGTGCTTGTGACTAGTCACGTGAGCCACTCCTCACTTACAGGGGAGTTCATTTTTACGGGGAGCCCATCCTTGCTTATGTGTCTAGACACATCAACCATTTGGTGTGATGTGCCCACACTCGTTAATAAAGTGGCTAAAAATGAAAAAATAAAAAATACTCTAAAAATCGTTAAAACGATAGAGATTTAGAGAAGAAGAAGGAGAAAATGGAAAACAAGAAGAAAGAAGCCGAAATCAACATACGGTGGCTGGCAACAATGGTTTGTATATTCTTTAAAGTCATTACTTGTTGCCTTGTTGGTGGTAGGTACACAAAAGATCAAAATTTGTATACTCTCTCTCTCTATATTTCATGTTTATATTGTATATATGATGCTGTGGATGTCTGTGATTGTGCGGACAAATTACGATTTTTGTTGATTGCATTGTTAGATTCAAGTCGTCAGATCATACCCACATTTCAAAACTCAACTTTAACAATTTATTGATCAGATTCAGGGCTTGTATTATTCAATTACAGGTTTTTATTCTTGATCAGGGCTTTTTTAGATGCTTATTTACTTGTAGGATTAATTTGACAAAGTTGTCATTCAACAACCACATATGATCCGAATTAGTTTACTAGACAGAGCCCTTATTTGGTTACGATGATCTTGAAGCTTTTGTTCAATCAATCCAAAAACCTAGAGTGATTGATTATCATGCTTGTTAAAGTTGGGGCATGTAGATTTAGGCTATGTTTGAGATTGATTTGCTTAATAAATAATTCGCTTATAGCTTAACTTCAGAAATAATCACCTTAAGAAAAAAGTAGGTAGGCACGGTGGCCAGGGATGTTATGTTGTCATTGCTGTGTTTTTCAAATGATTTATTAATATATTTTAATTAAAAAATAATTATATTTTGATTTTGTAATTTTGTAATCATTTAAAATTTCAGTTTTGTAAAAAATAACTCCTAAACCCGATGGAATATATTATTGTCTTTATATTAATTAGTGGGGGTATTATGGACATTACATAAGCAATGAGTTAGCTTTTTCAATAATTAGTTTTCAAAAGCTACCCCCAACCAACTTCTCAAAAGTTGATTATTGAAGAAGCAAATTATGAAATAAGCTGATTATGGAGTGTTTACCAAACATTTTATTAATCATAGATTTTGAAATAAGTGATTATTTGTTAAGTTTAAACAACCCCAAGCATAGCCTTAAACTAAAGCTTGTAGTAGATGAACGTAGATTGCGAGAGCACATCACACACTTATATAATTGAAGGGAGTGACAGATGTTTCACTTCTTTTGCATCCACAGTCAAAGGATTCTCCGCACACTTTGAGCTTAAGGACCCTGGTGTAGATGTAAATTCTGCCACAGAATTCCCTGATTTACACATGAAAAGCCACGGATTAATCAAGGCCTTGAAGAAAATTAAGAAGAAAAAGATAGTAAACATGATCAAATGAATTGTTAAAGAATCCCCAACAAGCATCATGTCACCCTCATCATCAATATATACAATCAACCAGTTCTTCTTGGGAGCCATTAATTCACCTCCAAATTCAAACAACTCAGCAATCAATTCATCATAGTTGTTCAACTTAGAAAGGTCCACAGACATACCAAGTGCAGATTTGAATGACAAGTCCTTTCATATTCAACAAGAGAGTAAACAAGACATGATGTCATTGTAGAACAACTATTACGAATAACAGGTGGTGAAGGCGGTAAAACAGCTATTACAAATTGGTATCCGGACATTCGTTCGCTCTCACCTTCCTGTCAAACCAAAGTTTAATAGTGATTACGTCAATGCAAGTCAGGTTTGAAACCTTCAGAAACTCCTCCTACGTACACAATGCCTCAAGATACATCTTTTCTATTAATATGATCAAAACCAAACTTAGAAATGTGTATTCAATGACATATCTTTTATATATATATCAGCAGAGGAGCATATAATCTATATATACATATTTGATGAATGGATTATTGGAGGAAATAATTCGATAATGGAACTTGCTCTCTAATCTCATTAAATCTTCTGTTTAGGTTTCGCAATGTCTCGATGTGAGCTTCATCTTCCTCTACCGGAATAATTTTAGCAAAGCTTCCGTCTTCCAAGTAGTCAACCACCCGGTTGGCAGCTTCAAGTCCCGTCACATAAGATTTTTCCTGTCAATAAAATACATAGAGAGAACAATTAACACCCTTGTTCAAGCTCTCATGATTTTCAAAAGATCTTATGATACCTGTGACCAAGATCCATGTCGGGTTGTAATCCAGTCTCCGGCCATGAACAAGTTAGGGAAAGAGGTAGAACCGCGCATCATGTACTTGTATGAACCTTTGAGAAAACAAAAACAAAGCAAAATTATGAAATCAAACAGCATATGAAACAATCTTTTGATCAAATGTGAATCCTATACCTGGAAAATAATGAGTCAAAGATTTTGGAAATCTTCGGATTTGCTTATCTGTAATGGTAGCAGTGCTGAATTCTTCGATGCATTTTGAGAGACAAGACATAACCTTTGCAAGTACTTGCTCATCTTTCAGTGGTAACAACACATTAGCATGATACTGGACATGAAACGCAGGTTATAGAACAGAAAAATATATATCAGTTTTCATATTCGAAAAGGGGAAGAAATTTACAGGTTGTATTACTCACAAAATCGGCTTGTAAGACCGTTACTGGGTCATCTTTATGCTCATCGTAAATTTGAGTCAAGTCGAAGAACGTCCAAGAGAATGAATCGCCGAATCCAGAGCAAGCATTGCTTGCATTTGGAATGTTAACCTGCTCATGTGTGAAGTTTATGATATTAAAAGTTGAAAATATATTACAAATTGTAATCCGGCCATTTGTTCGCTCTCACCTTCTTGTCAAGCCGAACTTTAACAGAGATTACGTCAATGCAAGACAGGTTCGAAACCTTGAGAAACTCCTCCTCTCGCGTACACAATGCTGCACTACATAGAACAACTGCCTTGTCAAAAACAGGATAGCTTCATGAGCCGGGTAAATTAAGCTACAATGCAGCACACTTGCAGGAAGGAATCAAAAATTTGGGGAGATGGAACGTGAGATGACATCACATACCTGTTCTTGACAAGTTCTTGAAGTGTGGAGATAGCGACAGCCAAGATGACCGCGTCAGCGTTATATTTCTCCTTGCCACAAACTACTTCTGATATACAACCTGTTTCTTCATTAAGTACAAAGTCTGTCACTTTTCTACCATCAAGAAATTCACAATCTCTAGTTCTCATGGAGTCCATCCACGGATCAAAAATCTTTTCTTTAAGCGTTCCCTGACACCATACCAAGTCGAAGTTTTTCTGTTTCCATCAACAAAAGCAACCACAATCAAATGAGAGAAAAGTTAGTGACACTAATGCAGAGGAGTTGGACTACGAACAAAACGATAGATTAGAATCGATCAAACCTGGTGAGCAAGGATGAAGTAGTATAGAATTCCCAAAGTTGCAGCAGCACTACATTGCTCTGCAGGAGCAAACAGACCTACTTGAAGCAATGGACCAATAACATCCCGATAAAGCCTCTCTGAGCATCCAAACTGTTTGAAAAGCTCCCTTGCAGTAACTACAAATCAAACCTCTAGATAAGACTCCTTACTTAGTCTTCAGTATCCGGTGATGGAATTCAACAGTGATGAATAAAATTCTTACTTGAATCATATTTTTTCCAAGCTACATCAGTGTTATCAAAGTCAATTACTGAAAACAGAAGATGGATTCATGTGAGAAAAGAAGTCACAAAGTAACGAAGAACGAACAAACATTGTAAAATGAGCACAAGATTGTAAATCAATGTCCCATTTAAAGTGTCAAATCCACATTCAACAAGAGAGACTATACTCTATATATATATAGATACCTGCAGCCATTAGCGCGAGTGATGTTAATCTGTCGACCAATGGTACTCGATTAAACTGCAGACGGTGTAATGAAGATCATCAATTTACAAGCTTTCACAAGAAAACCTTTTTTTCCATTGCACTAAGAACATACTTGAGTGTAAAACAAGGTCCCTAATGGAGTCGGCAGCTGAGGAAGATCTTGGAATATCGGAAATTCAACCTGCAGAATGATCCACAACCTGTTAAGACAGTTCATATACAAGTAAACTTGTACTCAATCCAATTTTCAACCAAAATATCATCAATATTAGTTACCTCCAAACCCCCCTCCGAGTAGAGCACAGATTTCATCCAGTTGGTGAAGGGCTCGATCCCCAACTCGTCAACAAGGCTAAATATGTTCCGGTAGGGATACCAAAAACCTATAACGATAATCAAAACCGGATATTAGGCTTCAAGAGATTGACCAATTACTTATGCAAAGTTTTTCAATGTTCATAATAGTATCTAAATTCGCTTTCTTGCTCCTCCTATCCGATTAGTTAGCATCATATTAGATTTCTTTTACCAAGGAATCTAACTTATGATATAATGTGTACACAAAAATTCATTGAAGCTTAACAAATGACAACAAAGTTGATCTTTTTAATGTAAGATTAAACAAAATTGATGCAAATGAGAAAACATGTTTAATTAATTACCTTGGATGCAGACATCATCAGGACTACCAAAACCATTTCCATCATCAACAACTTTGACATCAAATCCCTGAAACAAAAAATACCCATTTCACAACTATCACAAGATTGGTGTTTTTTTTTTTTTTTTTCTAGAGAGAGAGAGGGTGGAGAGAGAACCTGATTGCAGAGGTGGTGAGCAGCACCAAGCCCAGCCCAACCAGACCCAACTATGACAATCTTCTTCTTCTTCTTCTCTTCTCCATTTTTGTTCTGATCTCCATTTACAGGGCTCTGAACAGAAGCTGTTCTGCAATAGAACCCACTTCTATGTCTGGTTGATAAGCAAAGTGTAGGAGTCAATCTCCAACAAGACAACATCTTTTCATTACACACACTGTTACAACTCTCAATAGCTATTCATCTCCAAAGTCCACACACCCCACCAGATTTTTTTCCATTCTTTTCACTTTTCCTGACCACAAATATAATAAATAAATAAAAACTTGTTTTTGATAACATCAAATGCTATTCTCACCCACAAAAAGCCAATCAAACTCTATATATTACCAGCTAACTTTGCATTAATTTTTTCAAAGATTTTTCTTTCTTCCAATATATTAGTGGTTGTCGAGTGTCAAGAACACAGATGCAATCACAAGTAACAGTTTACTTTCTAGTTTCTACTCTGAAATTATTGGCTTGCACGAATGGTGATGTGAATTGTTGGGTCAAGAATGATTGGTGCTTTTTTTGTCTTAGAATGACCAAACAAGTGTAAAAAAATTGACACATATAGGGAAGTAGTTACTTGTAGAACTGTGCAACAAGTGAATATCAATGAAACAATGATTGATGATCATGACCATTCATTGAGAGGATTGGATGGATAACAAAATAAAGTTTTGCAATTTTTTAGCACACATACATCTTTGAAAAGAGATTCATTATTTTTTGGTATGCACTTATTTATGTCAAAACAATTTTAATATCAAGAATTTAAATAAAAATTTGATTTTGTAAAGGGTAAATTACACTACACCCCTTGAAATTTGGCCTTAAGACACTTAGATGGAAAAGTTTTGTTATTCTACACTAGCACTAGCATTTTGGACCTTACCATGGTCAAACAGGGGTGCTAATGTAGAATAACAAAACCTTTCCATCTAAATGTTTTAAGGCCAAATCTCAAGGGGTGCAGTGTAATTTACCCTCTTGTAAATATATATATATATATAGATGAAGTTTTAGGCCGGATTCCCGCTTGTTTTTTCATATGTGATCGACTATATAACTGCTTTGTAACGTTATAGAAGGACATAATCACTTTTGGAATGTATGTAAGTCACTCTAAAGTTACAGAGTCAATCCCACATGCAAAAATCACACACCTGACAAAATGGGATTGAACTCCTCTACGAAACAAGCAAGCACATACTCAAGTGTTATATATTTCCCCTTGCACATTAGTGGTAGACGCTTTGAGTTCCACCATACATATTTTACAAGTACATATAGAAAAATTTATTTCAATATCGGTTGATGGAGTAGATGTCCAGACCACACATTTAATTGCTCGATTTCAGTAAGCCCAGGTAGACATACACCACATCAACACCTAAACGATCAACCGTTTCTTACTTCTCACACTCTTTCTTCAACTTTCAACATTCAACATTCACACACAGCCTCACATTCAATCATTTCACAAATGGCTGCTGCCACTCTCTCTGTCCGGCCCAACCGCATCTCCTCCGGTTCACCATTCCCTCGACCTGCACCGGTCCACCTCCCCAACCCCTCCTCCTCCTCCTCCTCTCTAAAGCCGACCAAACCGGAGCCATGGAGAGGACTTCTCCTTATCGGCTCGTCGCGCCGCGCGTTGGCCGGCGTAGCGAGAGCCGGCTCGAAAGCCGATGACTCGGTCCCTTTCGAGATGTCCGTCGAGAACGCCCTCAAGCTGCTTGGCGTCTCCGAGACGGCGTCGTTCGATGATATACTTCGCGCCAAAAACTCGATTGTCGCTAACTGTAAAGGCGACAAGGAAGCGATTGCTCAGGTAGTTCTTTTATTAATTCTCGTTGTGATTTTAGTAAATTTGTGATGTTTTTGATGATGGGTTTTGTAAATTTTGTGACTTTTGTGACTTTTTGTCTCTGCAAATGCTAAAAGTTCGAAATTTTTAATTTTTTGTGAAACCCATTTGATATTTTATGTGTGTTGAGAATTGAGATGGGACAGTTTGGATTTTTGAGCTTGTTGAACAAATGGGAGCTATTGAATCATTGTAGCTTTCTTTTCGCTATCGTGTTGAGATTTGATGAGGTCATCGTTGCTGTGAATGATTGTATTACAAGCTTGTCGAAAAAATTAAGCTTTAAGATGTTCATTAGCCTGTGAGTTACGAGTTTTTTTTTGGTATATGTATGTACACCGTTGGATCATTGTGTTTTATAGTAGTGTAGCATATATAAGGTAAGGCTTTTACTAAAAATGGCTCTTTTTTGAATGTTGGCGATATTTTGATACCGATAAGTTTGGGCTTGTGATTTTGATGATATTTTTTTGTGGTATACAATGATGAGTTTGAGCTTTTTATTTATTTATAGCAAGCGTTTATTGATGCTGCCACAGAAGTGTTTTTGGAAATTGTTATGTTTTTAACGAGTACTATGGTTGAATTTTGCAATTTAGGCTGAGGCTGCATATGACATGCTGCTTATGCGGAGCTTGACTCAGCGCCGAAAAGGGAAAGTTGTGGATAATAGCATCCGGTATGCAGATGTTAATCCTGTGAACCCTCGTGGGGTGGGAATGGGATCGATGCCTCAGTGGTTGCAAGGTACTCTTAAGAAGCCTTTTGTTTCGGTAGAAACACCATCAACCAGAGATTTGGGCCTTCAAGCAGGAGTATATGGAGCTTTAATGGTTCTAACGTATGTTAATGGAACCACTACATCCTCTGCAGCACCATATGCTGGGGCTGATGTTCCTGGGCTGATTTTAGCAAGTAGTTTCGGGGCTTCCTTGTACTTCATGACCAGAAGGAATATTAAGCTAGGTAATGAGCTTTCTTCTATCTAGAGTTTTCAATACAGTTTTATTTCACTTGGAAGAGTTTTTCCTCACAAAGTGCGTGCTTTTCCTATTTCGGTATCATTTCTATGTCATCATCTTTACATTGCAATGCTAGTTTACTTGGTTCCTTAAATTTGAGAAGTGTTCCGGAATCCAGTTGTTTATTTAGATAAATTCTTTATCGTGACTTGATTTTTTTCTTTAAGAAGTTTGGGATTTTAACACTAGGGTGTTTCCTTCGATGTTAACCGGTGTATAGGGGAGGGCAGCATGGTAGTGATAATGGAATCCACCATTACAAAACCCCTGTTGTTATTTTATATCAAGTAAAAATGTCCCATCCGATGGTGAAACGTATGGCGTGGTGCCGTGGTCTCACTATATTATATCTTCTGGCAACATTAGTTATTATCTATTTTAACTTTTAAGTGATTTAGTTTGCTTTTTAAGTAGTTGCTGTCCATCATATATACAAGTGTTAAACTAAATTTCTAGCCAGTAGCGGTTGTTTACTAGATCTGGGTTCAAATCTCTTTCTGAGCTTGAATATCTTCTTCATCTACTTTTCAGAAATTAGAGAAGCTATCTCCTGCGGAAAGAACCCCAACCCCAACCCCAACGTACTATAGAAATGTGAATATAGCTATAAGCCTTACAAAGAAAATGAATTTGTGTGATCAAGGTTGGTTTTAATGTAATGAAGTTAATTGCTGTCTCACTGAATATGTGTGGCATGTAATAATTAGATAAGAAACAACATACCTCTGAGTTTCCGACAATGGAACAAGGGAAAAATTTTCCATTACATTCTTTTCCTCCTGAACAAAGCACGACAGTAGTTTAATTGCATAGGTTCCGCTAAACCTGTCTTTTTTTACTTAATCTCGTATTCAAGTATGTGGTGTAATTATCTGCTAATCTTTGCAGGGAAAGCCACTGTGATAACTGTAGGAGGGCTTGTAGCCGGTGCAGTGGTGGGCTCGGCAGTTGAGAGCTGGTTGCAGGTTGACATTGTTCCATTTCTCGGCGTACATTCCCCTGCCGCAATAGTTAGTGAAATCATACTTTTCTCTCAGTTCTTGGTTTCCCTGTACTTGAGGTAGGGCTAAAAGAAAACATCGTAATCGTAGCTTGAAATGTAAAACCTGTAATTATTCATTTGCATATTGCATGATCATACACGAGCTTTTTTTAGGATGTGTAGCATTGCATATTGTACAAAACTATAAATAGAATGTAGTGAAACTTGAATTAATTTGACAATCTGCTTGAATACTACATTGAACAAGAACATCATCCGATGTTCTTCAAGTTTCATGAATCTTAATTTTATTTCTGGATAACTTCAGTTTGCTAACTATCATTGCTCATGTAAATGAATGTTGTTTTTCTTCGAAAATTTTGGTGGTGTTCACTTGTTCTAGAGGAAATCAATTTATATGCTTTTATAGAGGAAATCATCTCTTCTTATTTTCCTAACTAGAAATAAACTAAATTTTATGTCAATTAACCAAACAATTGATGCATATCAGATTGAGTGACTCCGCATTTAAGATTGAAGGCTCCCATCTTACCTTGTGCATTTTCTACTAAGCATAGGAAAATATGTGTTGTGTTTAATCTCGATAGATCCTACCGGTCAATTTAGTGGCGATTTAAAAATAAAATAACGATTGAAACTCCCTTGGTTCATCACTAGAGTTTAATATGGTTTTGGGCCTGATGGAGTTGATTAGCATTTTGGGCCTAATGAAAATTTTACTTACATGTTTAACTGTTTCAGCTTTTTGGACCATAATTCAAAGACTCCAAGTATTAAAAAAAATATTTAACTTCATAATATAAATAGAAATCCGAATAATTCATAATACATCCATCATAATTTAAAATATAAACCATAATAATAATAACAATCACCACTAAATGTTAATAGCATAGTCTAAAATTCTAAATTAATGATAAGTTTCAGTCTTCCATCTCCAAAACAAAAATAAAAGTCATCCGCGCACTTAAACAACATAAAATTGGAGGAAAATGCGTAGTACAAAGTGAAGTCATTCTTCCACTTCAAGCTTTCATCAACAAAATTATTCAACAACAAAATGAAACAAGTCTTTAATAACAATATATATATATTCTAAATTTAATGACTCCAAGTATTAACACAAATATTTAACTTCATAATATAAACAAAAGTCCAAATAATTCGTAATATGTTCCATCATAATTCAAAATATAAACCATAATAATAATAACAATCACCACCGAATGTTAATAGCATAATCCAAATTAATGATAAGTTTCGGTCTTCCATCTCCAAAACAAAAATAAAAGACATCTGTGCACTTAAACAACATAAAATTAGAAGAAAATACGGAGTAGAAAGTGAAGTCATTCTTCCACATGAACAAGTCTTTAATAACAAAAAATATATATATATAATATTATTACAACAATATTCATTAACTTAAATCAAAATAAATCTAATATTTAATAAAATAATATATAAATATGTATAATTACTTAAAATAAACTTTATATTTAGTTTTATAATATATATATAATATTTACTCGGTTTAGTCAAATCTGTTCAGTTTTTCGTAAGGTAAAACCATCCATGACTAACTTAAACTCAGTTTTCATTTTTTTGAATCGAATTGACTTGTCTCGATAGGATGACTCGACTCAAACACATATTTTATCTAAACTTCATTATACCATCAAATTTTTTTATAAAAAAAATCATTTCATTATGATCTTAAATTTTCAATATTTTTTTTTTAATATATAATTGTTATTTTGTTCGAGTGTCTCATCTCGTTAAAATTTCTGGGTCGGCCACTGCATCAAAGAGCCCATTCCTAAACTCATTCCAAGTAGAACTCTTCCAACTGGAAGATGCTACAAGGCTCTTTGCTCTTACAAGATGAAGGCTTTGATGAAGTAGAAGGGTGCCAAGTAATAGCTGCTTGCATGAGTTTTTTCTATCTGTCAGTGAGATTACAAGCAAATCATCATCGGATCAATAGTATCATATCGCTTAAATTTCATAAAAATGTATCAAATTCCTGCTCTACATTGCATAGATGTGTGAGTGAATGAAAGTTTTTACTAGCAAAACAAATGAACTTCTTCAAAATTTAGTCCTTTACTCCATTATTTACATACAAACCAGCAAAGTTAAACAGATAACAAAACAAGCCCCACCAAGATAGATGAGATCATTTTAAGGAAAAATTAAAGTCACTATAGTGGAACAACAACCCAAAAGCAAAGCAATTGAAGAAAAACTCACAAATGCCAACACTTTAATTAGTTTAAGAAAGCAAAAAAAAAAAAATGATCTTCAATGTCCTTCAATGCTTCAAGTAGTTCTCTTCCTTGTTCTGGTGTATCAATGAATGTGAACCCTTTTGGCTCACCACATTAGCTCCATGATCCACACCAGCTTCACTCTCTTCAACCTCTTTGTGAACACTTTTTTCAACCACTGAAACTTCAACTTCGTCTTCTTCTTCTAGATCTGGAATGCCTTGCTCTTCTCTCACAGCTCTCAAATCATCATCAGAACACCTCCTGTAGCTCTGCATAACCTCATCATGATGATGGTGAAGTTGTGGTGAAGAGGTCTCATGGAAGCAGCACCAAATGGGTTGAAGAAATCCCACCCAAAATCTGTATGTTGTGGTCATGATTATGATGATGGCATTGCTTGTGGTGGTTGCTGTTGTTGTTCTCTAACCATTTCTTCTTTACTCTCTTCTTCTTCTTCCTCACAAGAATCTGATTTAAGTTATTGAAGAAGAATCACATTCACAAGAGTCTTCACAAACATTGGCTTCATTCTGTTGCAGAAACATGGGGTTGTTTATCACCAGAACAACGAAAGTCATTGAATTGTAGTGAAAACTTGAATTAATTTGACAATCAGTTTGAATATTACATTGAACATGAACATCTTTCTATGTTCTTCAAGTTTCATTTGACGCGGTTCATGCTCTTCCTCGCAACAAATGAAATTCAGTATGAAACCATCTCCAGTTCTCAAAATCCTACTTGACCACCAAGTTTGTGGCTCTAAATGAAAGAATGTGAACCCACCACAATATGCATTTTGCCTTTGATTGATCATTATCATGATCTTGAAGCTTTTTAATCAAAAAGAAATCAAGTAGTACTCAAAAGTGTTGTCTTGTTCTAGTACATATGTTTTGCAGTGTTAATCAATGACACCCCATTGAACAATTCCAGAGTCAATTTGAAAATAAAATAAAATAACAAATGAAACTCCCTTGTTCATCATCACCAGAGTTTAACTACTTACAAAAAAGATTGATTGCCCATTTGGAACATTCCTTCAATACTTCTTGGGGTGTAATTGCCCGAGAATGACATGAAGAAACTGGAGATATACAAGTCCGTAACAAAAATTTGGGCAATCATTAGAACAACCAAACCACTAGCAATCAGTCTAACATAAATACCTACTGTAATTCTAAATTAACTTCGTCTCAGCAAGCTGCTTCGACGTAATACAATATACAAATACACGGAAATTCTTTCCCCGAATCCTCGTTCCTTGGATCCCTTCTCTGGGTTGATATCAATGTGTCACTGACCTCCATTTTCTTCAACCTGGGAGCCTTCTATGTATGATAGATTCCCAGCTCCTTCAGCATTCTCACCGTAAGTCAGAAGGTCATTATACATCTTTAGAGAAGCCTTGGAGAATTCTGCCAAGGACTCGAAAACTGTAGAGAAACCGGTCTGGAATCCATTCAATGTGATCCTTTGTGTTTCTTGCATGCAGCTGTGGTGTTTCTCTTTTTCGACTTCCAGTTTCGTTCTGAACATGTCCAACTGATCCTTCTTCTCTGTCAAGAAATCTGTCTGATGGTCCTCCTCTGGTAGCTCTGATTTCACTTCCGTGGTGATCGTAAGCTTCGACTCGAGGAACCTCGCCTCTGTCTTCTGGAATCCTAAAGTCCTCCTGTCGAGTTCTTTCGCTAGATTATCAACTTTTCTCTTTTGAAGCTGTTCATCCCCTTGCTGATGCCACAACGCCCTCACATCCTTCGAAAAGCTTTTCAACGCAAAAGCTACCAACTTATCCGGTAACTTCTCCATGGAGGCTAACCAATCGTGGCAGATAATGAGCAATGGGGGTCCGTTAGCTCGATATGGTGCAGACGAACGCTTACCCTTAGAATAAAAATCAACTTCAGGGACAAGGAATTTGATTAGCCAATTGTGGAGTACTTCAACATACGCTTTCTGTGCAGCCAAGTACTCGGCAAAGCACGCGCGCCAATTTAGAAGCTCAGCTTCAAGCTGAAGCGTAGCAAGTCGATGAGAATCGTTGCAGAATTTTCCAAATGTCGGGCAGGCAAAATTTTTTACTTCAAAAATGATCCTGTTCTGGGTTTCATGTGATTCCAACATAATTTTCCATGTTTGTGTTAGGCTGCAAAAGTAGAAACTCGAATAAGCAAACGAATGATAATGAATAATACACGATTGTGCTTGGCTTCTAGAGGTCGAAAATTCTCCCTTACCCTTTCAACAATTCAAGAACTTGAGGCTTCAGCTCTTCATCACTTAGTTGCTGAATTCTCTTAGAGATAGTCTCAACACGTCGAATTGCAACCAAGATCCGGGCATATAAATCTTTTGCAGCCGCTCTTGTCTTGTCCATAGTGAGTTCATCATCTCCTTTGACATCCTGGTTTCTCAATCGTGAACATTTCTTCTCGTAAAGTTTCCGCGTGCTGTCTCCAGCCTAAAGCAAGTTAACATGTCAAATAATACAGTGATAATTTTCAAAGAAAAGCTTCAAGATAGTCGAGTGTAAAATCTTTGAGAGACGAACTTTACCTTAACTTCTTCATAGAGTTTCTTCTCCCAGACGTACAGCCTTTCTAACGTCGATGAATGGCTTCCGGAATTCATTCCTCCATACTCATCGAAGAGCTCATTCTTAAACTCTGTCCAAGTCGAACTTTTCGAACTGGATGATGCTACAAGGCTCTTACAAGATGAAGGCTTTGATGAAGTAGAACGGTGCCAAGTAATAGCTTGCATGAGTTTTGTCGAGTTCTCTGCATGGAATAAGATATAAGTTGAGGAATATATTTTAATTCACAAACACAAACGCAATTCGAAAGTGTAAGGATCCGAGCAGACATAGAGAAAAATGCAGAAGAGAAAAAGAAAAGGATAAAGATTCAATGTCATTGTGCAACATGATGGCACTGCACAACAATTGAATGTGAATCTTGGACTCACTTCTATAAAAGTAGAGAATATTCAAAGGAACTATAAGCTTTTCGAGAGCAAAATGATTCAGAGGTCTGAGGAGAAAAGCAAAGCATCACAAACTTGATGTGGCTAGAGATCCTACAACAGCAGATTGCATTATAAACTATCTGTTATTCAAAGGAACTATAAGCTTTTCGACAGCGAAATGAGTTTCGAGGCTTTAGAGCCCACAACAGAACAGAAGAAAACTGCATTATATTATAAGCTAGTTGTGTCTTCTAATCTGTCAGTGAGATTACAAGCAAATCTTCCATCAAGAATCTACTGAAATGAAAATCATCATCGTATCGAATCGCTTAAATTTCATAAAAATGTATCAAAATCCTGCTCTACATTGCATAGATGTGTGAGTGAATGAAAATTTTTACTAGCAAAACAAATGAATTTCTTCAAAATTTAGTCCTTTACTCCATTATTTACATACAGACAAGCAAAGTTAAACAGACAACAAAACAAGCCCCACCAAGATGAGATCTTTTCAAAATATTTCTAGGGAAAATAAGTCTAGTGGAACAACCCAAAAGCAAAACAATAACAAAGCAAATAAATTGAAGAAAAACTCACAAATGCCAACACTTTAATTAGTTTAGAAAGCAAAAAAAGAGTGAACTTTGAAACACAAAATAGCAGATCTTGTCAAAAGACAACTTTGAAAGATAATTGCAAAACTCAAAACATTTATATTTAAGCAAGAAAATTTAGACCCCACCTTTGATTTCCTCCAAGTTTGATTGCAAATGAACTCTGTTGATCTCTAGCATTCTGGAAACATCCTTGCCAGAATCAGAAGCCCTGATAAAATGATCTTCAATGTCCTTCAATGCTTCAAGTAGTTCTCTTCCTTGTTCTGGTGTATCAATGAATGAGAGCCCTTTTGGCTCTCCTTGTTGGCTCACATTATTAGCTCCATGATCATCCACACCTACCTTGACCACACTCTCTTCTTCAACCTCTTTGGTAACACTACTTTTTTCAACTTTTTCTACTTCTTGTTTCTCTTCTGTGTTCTTTACTTGTACTCCATCTTCTTCTTCTTCTAGGTCTGGAATGCCTTCCTCTTCTCTCACAGCTCTCAAATCATCATCAGAACACCTCCTGTAACTCTGCATAACCTCATGATGATGATGGTGAAGAGGTCTCATGGAAGCAGCATCAAATGGGTTAAAGAAATCCCACCCAAAATCTCTCTGTGGTGATGATGATGCCATTGGTGGTGGCATTTGCATGTAATAGTACCCACAATGTGGTGGTGGTTGCTGTTGGTGGTACTGGTAGTGTTGCTGCTGCTGCTGTTGCTGTTGTTGATGTTGTTGTTCTCTAACCATTTCTTCTTTACTCTCTTCTTCTTCTTCTTCTCCCTCACACGAATCTGATGAAGTTATTGAAGAAGAATCACATTCACAAAAGTCATCACAAGCATTGGCTTCATGGTTTGGTTTCTGTTGAAGAAACATAGGGTTGTTTATCACATTTTGAGCAGTTGAAGATGGTGGTGGTAGTTGTGAATGTGAATGACCATCACCAGAACCAGCAACACCACCACAAGGACCATTAAGAGGGTTGTGGTTTTCAAAAGTGATGAGAAATGGAGAGGAAGGTGAAGAATGTCTAGCAACAAAAAGCTTAATAGCTGCTGAAACAGCAAACAAAGCTTGATAGTACCTACAATGTGCTTCAGCTAATGCATATCTTCTCTCTACTGCTAGCTTCAACTGGCGTTTTCTTTCTTTACAAATTGACACAACCTCTTCTTCTTCCTCTAGCTTTGAAGCAACACAACCCATTATTATCTATCTTCTCTTCTCTCTCTCTCTTCCCTCACTCTTATAGTCTTATTTCACTTAAAAGCTGAAGAAGAAGTTGTTGTGTCTCTTTTGGTCTCAATAGGCGTGGAGAGGGTGCTTTTTTTCAGGAGCAAAGTGAGAGAGAGAGAGATTAAAGTGGAGAATTGAAAAGGTGGGGTTGTGTCAAAAATGAACAATGTGTTTGATTTTTATTTATTTTTGGTTTCAAAAGTGCTTCAAAGAAACAGAAAATGTAAAACAAGTTTTAGAGCAACAAACAAACACATTTCATGAAAGAAAAAAAAATCAATCAAAGGTTGGATTTTTCTTCAAGAATAAGCCTCTTGAAATGATTTTAGAACAACCCATTTGCATCTCCATCTCTTTAAAACACTTCATGACAGAGTTCAGTTCTCTGTCTTATTTTTTTTTTTCTCACAAAAATTAAAACGTTTTTGCTCCTCTGCTACAAATGAGAGAAGATTTTAGTGGGATTTTTTTCTTTAACTATAACAAGCTTGAGATTATAGAGAAAATAGATGGAGAGAGAGAGAGAATGTGACAGAGCAAGAACAGGCAAAGACCATAGTTGATAGAGAAGGTAGGGGCTCGAGATAGAGAGATAGAGATAGAGAGAGAGAGAGTTGTGTTTGTGTTGTGTTTGGTGATTTCTTGTACTCTAGTTAGTACTGAGTTGGCGTAGAACAATGGCAAAATACAATACAAATACACATACACAAATACATATATACATACACTACTCGCTCTCTCTCTCTCTCTCTCTGACACTCTGTGTATACACAGCTAAAAGAGAAAAGAAAAATGGTAAAATGGTAAAATGGGTGGAGATTTTTTAGAGAAGCAGACACATGAGCATAATATATGGCAAAATGCAAGAGAGACCTTGTGAGTAAAAAGAGGAGTCAAATGTCCTATAGCAGTAACTGGTGAAATGATGTGACCAGACCAGACCAGTCAGTTGCAGTTGCAGAAACCAACCACAAATTTTATTTATTTTATATTTAGAAAAAGAAAACACAGACACACAGAGAGAGAGGGAGGGAGGGTTGTCTTGTCTTTGGTGGTATTCTAATCTCCAATGAATGAAATCTCATATCTCATCATCTCTCAATCTCCCAACCAACTGCTGCAACAAATCTCAATCTTTCTCTCTGATAAATAATATATATATATATATATTGTAAATGATTCTTCAATTTGTTAATGTGGGTGGAGGTGGTGCCGTGGTGGTGTTGTTTTTTTTTTCAAGTGTGTAGTTGTTGTATACTTGTATGGTGTTAGTGTAACTGTCTTTGTCTTTGTCTTATGTTTTGGACAAATCTAAATCTAATCCCACATGAGATTTAGACCAGAGGGGCCATTAGATTTTCTAAGCTGCTGCTTTTTTTTTTTTTTTTCTTTTCTTTTTTGTGTGTATTTGTTTGGTCTATAAATGAATCTATACTCTTACCATTTGTAGACATCAGTAGTGGGATTGTATAATGTGACATGGAATACACTATTTATTGTTGGGAGTGAGCTTGGCATATTAATTTTCATACACCCCCGTCAATCAAATTATGTCAAGTGATATAAAAAATACGTTCAATTTTTGTTGATCTAATTATTTCATGTGAACTTGGCAGGTTTCATGTACAATTACTTCTTCTTTTTTGATACTTCTTATAAAAGTACATCAAGGTGAATGATTTAGGTTATATTAAGTTCTTGATACATATTTTTAAGATACTAACCTCCTCGTTGTAATGAATTATACCATGTTAATTACACAAATAAATTTGTATATATAAATAAAAAAAACATTTGAATGAATATTCACACAAAAAAATCCACAAGTACACTGTACACCATTCAATATTTCAATCTTAACAAACCCATTTGAGTCAAAACAGGGTCAACAAACTCACTTTGTTTCTTTTCTTGTACTATTTTTACCATTTTTTTAATGTCAAAGCAAGTACTACTCCACTAACTTGCCCCCATTTAACAGTGAATATTTATGGGGAAAATCATAAGAAAAAAAAACATGGAAGAATGTTAAAATATTAGGTTTGTTCATACTTGAAAAATAACTTTACACTTTTAATATGCATTAAAATTTCTCTCCATGTGGGTTTTCTATCAAGTTTAAAGTGTTTTATTTTTCTAAATAGGTTGTCTTAACACCTTAACACATATTTTATATTTATGAATATATGATTAGGACACACATTGCAAAATTTATTAGATAAACATGATGATGACTACTAAATTTGTGTTTGGGGTCTCCAAGAACAAGAAGGTCCAAAGACTTGTGCTATTAACATCTTAAAAAATCCATTATTTTATATATATTTCTACTGACCCCTAATTCCATGAGCACATTGTGATAGATAGCATGGAGAAATGAGCCATTTGTGGGCTTTGTTTGTTGTGTTTACTGTTTAGGGTTAAAAAAATTAAAAAAAATAGATTGAATTGAACATGAAAGATAATAGGGGTATTATTGTTGTGGGTTAGTGAGAATATGCTCTGACAAGAGGAGTGATAAAAAATGTATAAAAAAAAAGTTTACTCTTTTTCTCTCTCACATTGGAAATCCCCACTTCCTCTCTCTTTTCAATATTCAATTTTTTGATAAGTGTCCTCCAAACTCCAAACTGAAAAATATATTATAAAATAAATATCAAAGAATTTGTACTGATTTATTGGCTTATTGCACAGTAATCTCACCACCACCTCAGTGTATGTATGTTGTTGTATTATGTAAACTGCAAAGTGCAAACAAACAAATAGGGATAGCAATATGACTCGCACCTTAGGATCGGGTTTGGATGGTGAATTTATGACCTGTGAACCCGTATAAATAAAAACCAATCGGGTTTGACTATGGGTACGGGTTGGAAAAATGAACCCACAGGTGAACCCATAAACCCACATAAATAACAATTATATAATATTTATTATTCAAAATATTATAAATTTAAACTCCAATCGAACCTTTTTAAACATATAGAAAATAAAATATAAAAACTTCACTCATTCTAAGTTTGAGATTCTCAACTCTCATTTATATATAATTAATGATAGATTACACTTACTGGTTTTACTCTTATGAAACATCATGTTTGCTTATTTGTTTTACCTTTGGAGATCCATTTGGAGTTTTGAGTAATGCTAGAAGACCCAAAAAAGTGACTTAAATTTTGGACTCAAACCTATGTGGCAACATCACATGGGATCTTTGGGAAAAGTGACGTGGGCTCGTGTTGTGTGTGATATTGCCACATAGGTGGGTCCAAAATTTGGGTCACTTTTTTGGATCCTCTAGCATTACTCTGGAGTTTTACTTGTTAGTGTTTTATATTATTGTATTTGTACTTCTCCACAATAAATTATAAATAAAGGAGAGTTTTGTATTGTATTTATATAAAATAAATAAATATAATTAAATATTAAATATTTATAAATTAATATATTTTACCGATTGATGGGTGTGACCGCGAACCCACATAAAACCCGCGAGTGAAAACCTGAACCCGTTTATTTTCACAGGTTGATGTGGTTAAGGAAAATTTTCATGGATACGGGTTTGGATTTTGTAAAACCCGCCCGAACCAGACTCGTTGTCATCCCTACAAACAACCCCAGAAGCACCTCTTCATGGATTGCAAGAACTATCAAATTTTATTAAAAAAAAAAAAAAAAGTATATGATTCAAATCCACGGTCTCATTAACGTCTGTACGACTGTACGAGTAATTTATCATTAGATCATCTCAACTTTTATTCAAATTCTATTAAAAATTTTACGGTGGATCGGCGTTTCTATTGACAGATAAAATGATATGGTTCGAAATATTTTGCAGATGTGGATGTAACTGTCAGCTTTCAACTAATCTTTTTCAAGATTTGATTCACATTTTAAAATGAATTTAATAGTTTGGTTTTTTATCAATTATTTCTCTTCTTCCACGACCGTTGTATAATAAAAAGGTGCCGGTCAAGATCCTCCATGATAAATAAACAAAGTCTTGAAAGTCATGTACAAGTACAATCCAATGATCCATCACATGTTTGGATTGATATTCTAGTTAGATTAGTTGGTTTTGAAGTAGTTGATGATCATCTACTAGTCCAAGTTTGACAAATTCTTCATTTGAACTTGTTTACAGGAAAAAGTGTGGAGGATAAAGAAGTAAGATTCATATTCCAAGTATCTTGACTTGTGCTATCTAGAACTCTTCAAAAAATTTGCAGAAAAGTAACACGTGTACATTAATGACACAACATCCTTTATAGAGAAATCAAAAAGTGCAGACCAAAGACAAGCTTTTGAACATGTTTGCATATTACAAGATTTCTCATCCATGAAAAGATAAGCAAGGAACTTAATATCGGTATCAATATCAATATCGGGCTTATAAATGTACGGATATTTCGGGGATATTATCGATATCGATAGATATTTTGTCAAAAATTAAAAAAAAAAATGATGGATATTTACATCTAAAGTTAGATTTTTTTTGTGAAATTTTAGGACAAGCTTAAACAAGTAATTATACATCAAATTAATCATATTTCAACGATAAATTAACATAGTTACGAGCTTATTATAAATTATAACATAGATAGAGTCTGTATATAATTTTTAAAATTGAGTATTTAATATAATAATATTTTGTTTTACTTTTACAATATTATATACAATATAAAGAGATTAAATATTTAAGGGCAATTACCAAATTGGTCCTGGACTTTTTTCTTTATTCCAAATTGTTTGCGACTTTTACAAAAGTGACCAAATTGGTCCCTAACTTTTTAAATTGTACCAATTTCATCCCTCAATTAACTTTCTGTTAGTCAAACCTAACAGTCAATGGTATTTTAGTTGGGCAATTACCAAATTGGTCCTGGACTTTTTTTTTTATTCCAAGTAGTTTGCGACTTTTACAAAAGTGACCAAATTGGTCCCTAACGTTTTTATGGAGTACCATTTGAGTCCCTAACTTTTAAAAAACAACCAAAAACATCCCTTATCATTAACTTCAGTTATTTATACCGTTACGTTGATTATGGTTTACTTTTAAAAGACTAAAGTACCCCTCAAAACTCTAAAGTTAAAAATGTTTAAATAAAAATAAAATAATTATTTAAACAAGAATGTAATGAAAACAAAATAAAATAAATTATCTGCAACTCTCTCATTGATTCGAAAAACAATCCATATCTTTTCAATTTTTCATCGATACAAAACCCAAAAAATTATACAGGTTAAAAAATTATACAGGTTTCTATAAAAAAAATTTATCAATATTGAACCCAAAAAATGACTCATTTTCAAGAACTTGAACCAGACAATGATGGAGTCATGGAGATGCCTTCAGTATATAAGCATTAGAGACCCATTTTTGAGAGAATAACCCTATTGACTCCGAGCCAAACCAGAAAATATGTCATCCACGAAGCTACCCTAGATCTCCCCCAATCTCTGTCTAGTGTTCTCCATAAGAGATATGAGATTTCTAATTCTTGAGGCACTGGTCGATTCTGGATTTGCCAACCTTTGATTTTTTTTTTTAAGGGGTCAGATTGTTGGTAGTAAGTGTTTCCAAGTTCGGTAGTGATTTTCGAATCAATGAGAGAGTTGCAGATAATTTATTTTATTTTGTTTTTATTACATTCTTGTTTAAATAATTATTTTATTTTTATTTAAACATTTTTAACTTTAGAGTTTTGAGAGGTACTTTAGTCTTTTAAAAGTAAATCATAGTCAAAGTAACGGTATAAATAACTGAGGTTAATGATAAGGGATGTTTTTGGTTGTATCTTAAAAGTTAGGGACTCAAATGGTACTCCATAAAAACGTTAGGGACCAATTTGGTCACGTTTGTAAAAGTCGCAAACTACTTGGAATAAAGAAAAAAGTCCAGGACCAATTTGGTAATTGCCCGACTAAAATACCATTGACTTTTAGGTTTGACTAACATAAAGTTAATTGAGGGATGAAATTGGTACAATTTAAAAAGTTATGGACCAATTTGGTCACTTTTGTAAAAGTCGCAAACAACTTGGAATAAAGAAAAAAATCCAGGACCAATTTGGTAATTGCCCAATATTTAATAAACAAAATTATCATTAATAAATATATATAGTTCCACACTTCCAAGATTCTATCATAAATCCGAATTCATACACAATAATACATTGCATGTTTGAAATTTAAAACCAAAATGAATTCTTTGCTAGTTCAAATACATAAGATACATTTCTATCTTGATTCGAACAATAATTTTCCCAAGAAAACGTGTTTGTATAGTTTTCAATATTTATTAATATGCCACACTTATGTTGCTTGCTCTCTTCCAACTGATCCATGGATTGGGCAGTTTGGATTTAGCCAACAAGGTTGGATATTGTTGATATGCATGCATAGGTATTGCATATGGCATTTGTGGAGAAGGATAATCAAATATATTGTAACCACCATAACTACCATAATATGGAACATGTTTACCTGACATTGTCTGCGAATCACCCAAAAAACTATTTTCTGTGTTTATACTCATTGAGGAGAGAGTTATATTCAAAGAATCTTCATCAATTTGACTTGTTCCTCCATGTTGTCTACCACGATTTTGATCAAAATTACCTACATGAGCATCCCAACCCGCCGCACTAGCATTCCAACTTGTTGCACCAGCATCCCAACCTCTAACACGAACATCCCAACTTGTTACACCAGCATTCCAACCTCCTGCACTAGAATCCCAACCTCTTGCCTTATCCCCACCATCCCCATCATCTCCATCATCTTTTCCTCCACTATTTACATCAGAGGTATGTTGATCATCGGAAGAGTTGGTAACAATAACTCCATGATCTACACCAACTTCTTCTCTAATCACTTGTTCAATATTTATTCCTATGTCTCAAGCATGACAAGCAATATGTGAATCAGGATTTACCTCGTCATCATCCAATGAGGCAGGTTTAACCCAGTTAAAAATAAGATTCTCATTATCGTTTCTTGCTTCAGCAGCTACTTGAAGTAGATCCATAAAATCAGTTTCAGTTACTTAATCTTTTTCAGCTGCCATATCCCTAAGTTTCAACTTCATATTATAATAACAATAACAAGTTGTTCAAGTTTAAAATAGGCAAGATGGTTCCTTTGTTTTGTATGGATTAAAGCAAATGTGGTTACAATTTTACATTTGGATTCAAGCTTACACATTTGAGTCACAAACAATATATGTTTTTTTTTTTTTTTAGATTGCTTTTACAAAATTTTACATATTTTACACGTCGACTCTTTGGTTCTTTATCCAATTTTACTTCAAGTTCTATATAATTTTAGAATTTTTTTATAAATTTGTTAATGCTTCTTCTAAAATAATTTTCAATCTAAATTATTTTAACAATAATTTAATTGTTTAGGATTAAAAAAATTATTTTAATAATATGCAAAATATCCATGGACTTTCAGGGTGAAATTCGTGAAATTTCAAAAATTTCGGGATATTTCAGGAATATCGGGAGATTTTTATGGATATTTCGAAATCGATCGGATATTCTGCAGGATATTGAATATTGGATATTTACCTGTTTCGATATCGGTCCCTCTAAAATACGGATATATCGGTGGATATTTCGGTATATCTATCGATTTTAAGTTCCTTGATGATAAGACAGGATTGGATTGGATTAGACTGAACGTGCTATCTCGTTGACATGGTCTAAAGTTGATGTTTGTTCTCTAATCCATTAGCGCACACACACGGAAACATCAAATTTGTATATCCAACCAATAGTTCGATCCAATTTAGTCGAATACCTGATTTTAAACTATGCTGACAAGCAAGCAAGCAAGAAAGGAAGAAGAAAACTAATTGTGCCCCCAATGAACTATAATAATTGTCACTTTATACTCTTCTCAAGTTCTTTAAAAGGGTTTTTGGGCACAGAAGCTAAATGCAAGTATCAGTCCTCATCGGGTAAAAGTTACGGTGTACATTAAAGAATTGAACGGTTGCTCCACTTATGTCTTCTGGGAAGCTACCTGGTATTCACATGAGAGAACGAGAACGAGAACGATAAGACATATGGAAACATTAAACATATTCATCGTTGTCATCAGGTACTGCCAGCTTCAGTTGGTGTGGAGCAAGGAGCTAATGAGTTGTGAGGCAGGTTGATTCCTCCCCCTCTTACAGATACAGTTGGAGGCCTGACTGAGCTAGCCCTACTCACGAGATTGGAGTCGAGAAACACAACTATTACTGTGATGTCGTCATGGAAATGTCTCCGGACACCACGGTCGATCTTCTTGAGATCAGAATATCTCATTTCCCTCTTCTTTGCAGCTTCTTGAAGTGCAACTTTCACCAGCCTCTTTGCACTTCCCTGCATTGAGGTCAGCACACACAAATGAATTTCATCACTATATATATATATATATATACACACAACTATCAAAAGAACAGAAAAGATCGTCTCTCGATGGCTGAATAACGAGGTTAACGCTCTGAGGATCACCGTCAATCTAAGAGGTATTTAACAACGTATGCAACAAGAGCACTTGTTAAAATTTAACTCTATAGGCTCCAGTTCCATATATGAATTGTAAAGCTTTCATGTAAGAACTAAGAAAATACAACAAATCACTCGCTTAACACGGTAGGATGCAATATTATCTTAACATTTATAAGCCAATTAAGACCATTGACAAAGGTAACTCTTAGCTCTTGGCGATGATAAAAGAATACATCAGGAGAGCTGTCAAACCTCTTTCTAAAACACTCTAAAATATGACAGCCCGAAAAAAGTTGTTTGTAGAAGGAACATTATCATCGGGCTCATGGCTCTTCAAGTAATATCCCAAGGATCGAGATAGAATGGGTTCATCATTGTTCTCAAGATGACCAACCATAAATTCCATCAACGATTTGAACTACAAGGTCTAGTAACATAAAACAACTGTAATAATGCTCTTACTTTCTAGCCTAATAAAGGTTTTCGAGGGGAAAAATAAAACATAGTAACATACATACAATGAAAGGATTATATATAGCGTAGAAATGGGTAACTTACATTGCGCGGATGCTTTTGAACTATATCAACTGCTTCCTGATTGGTCAGGTGCTCCCAGAGCCCATCAGATGCAAATATTAGAAACTGATCATGTGGCTGCAGCTGGTGCATTGAAATTGATGGGTCTGCACTCAGTATTTGCCTCTTCAAAGGTTCACGAAGGCGGAACTTAGCATATAAAGGCTCCCTATTAAACTCGGCCTTTTTCAAATATACATCACCAATAGATCTCGAAACCTGAAAAGTCGAAGAAGATTCCGATTAATGGTTATCACAAAAAACGTCAAAACTGAAGATGCATCAAGACAAAGCATGCAACAAAATACTTATTAAAGTTGAACAACATATGTTTAGAATATATGCAACATCATGACATTGGCATTTGTTTAGAATAATCTTAAGACACTCGATCAATCGGATAATATTCAATATCTATTGCATAATTCTACAGAAATAAAGAAACCGTGTTCGCATAAAATATGTCACTTCTGATCATTGTAAAGGAATTGTCAACTCCTCCTCATATGAGGGACTTTAATTTTTGGCTAGAGATATAAATCTTTTGTCTAAACCGTCCTCCTATTGTACTTATGACTCGAAAATTTAAGATAGAGCATAAACCAGCCCTGGACTTCATCACTCACCAACCGAATCTGTATGTGGTTGGTTAGTTAATGATGAGAAACTTTGTTGAGGGTGTCGAAAATCAAGTCCAGGTAAAGCCACAAAACAAATTTCAGCTGGCATTTTATGCAAATCCTCATATGCAAACTACAAGAAAACTTCAAATATTAGCATTTTCTGCACAGTGAATTATAACTTACCTGTATAAGGCCCTTTACACGCCATACGTTATGCTTCAAAACTACAATATGCGGGTCATCAGGGTGCAAAGATTTCAACTCCTGTCTAATGGACTCTATACATGCATTGTGCTCTGCTGATAGCTGAATGGCCAGCACCTCCCCAGTTGCCTTAACAACTCTCCCCAAAACAGCACGAGAATCACCACAGTTGGCGATATAAAGAGTTCCATTACAGATGACACCCACCAGGCAGCATGATCCAACTGCCGCAATTTGTGGTTTCATAAGCCATTGCTTAGTAACAATAGACATAAAGCCCTCCTCAGTTGCTTGATATGCCTTTCGAATCACATCCACTGACATTGACTGTTGCTCTGCAGTAAATCCTGAACATAACAATCAAACCATAAAAATTCAGAAACTTAAAGAATAGATCTCTATTCGCCAAAAGGCCACTACGAAAAGCATACATAATCCACATATACGAAAGTATTGTCTCGATCATGTTCAATAGAATCAATACACAATCACACCTTCGGTTGTTCACACCCAAGAATACAAAAACTGCCCTCAACTTTTTTTTCATCTCTATATAAGACACCTCTTTGGTTTCGCTGTGGTAAATCGTTTTTCGGAGAAAATATAAGATACAAGAATCGTATTCTTGATTTTAGAATGTTTTAAGGCTCAAGTCAACAAATCCTACACCGAACTAATAAAAAGTACACCACATGATATGACCATATCCTTCACTAATTATGTTCTTTCTTCAACTCTCTCATCAATAAAATTAAAGACAAAATAAAAATAAAAATAAAAATAAAATTGGAACCAGATATGAACACAGAGAAATATAAAGTTGAAGCCACTTACTTTTGAGATGTTGAAAGAGATGATCTGTGATATAGCGCGATGTCTCAGGCCCTCCATGTCCATCATAAACACCAACAAAGGTACCATATGGACCGGACTCGAGAGTGCTCAAACTGCCAGACTCAACCTGGCTTTGGTCCTCTAGTAAGTTGTTGGCCTGCACCACGGCCATTGAGAATTCACCATTCAAGTGATGTCCAGTATCTTTGTACCACAGCAACCCGTCTTGGCGACCAACAGAATCCGAATTGGTGTGAACATACCGTTCGGACCTTGGCCGGAAACAGGCCCTCAAAAAGTTCATCAATTCTGATAACATCCCTCATCTCATCCAAAGAACCCACCAAATTCTCCACATTTAAATGACCAATCAAAACAACACCAACCCGGGAAACTCCAGCAGCAAAGTGTATATATAAAATATATGTCCTCTACTTCTCAACAACAACAACCACAACAATAACAATCTACAACATCAACAACAAAATACACAAAATCAGTACTTGTAACAATAAGGATTCAAGACAGTTCTGATTTAAAACTGCCCCAGTTGTGAATTGTATCTCCTTCTACTTCTCAACACAGTAATCACAACACCAATATTAAAAAGTACACACAAATTGTATAATTGGAAAAGGGAAACTAACAGATCAAACAAATTATATAAAGGAGCCGCCTTTTCAGTTGTGAATTGCACCAAAACAGAGATAGAGAACAACTATAAAGTCAATAACTTGAAACTGCGAAAAAAAAAATCCATGACCACACAAAAACAAAATTCAACACACAAGAAAAAAAAAAAAAAAAACAGGAACTTTGAAAATAAAAATGGTCAAAGCTCTCATTTTTATTTTATTTTTTCATTTCAACATATCAAACTTATTGAGATACCAAGAAAGTCTATCATTTCACATTGAACAAGATACAAACCAAATAAGCTCTAGCTACACAAATTATCATTAACTCATTTAATCACACAATTCAACTTTTTTGAACTAACCCAACAAAAAAAAAACATTAAAAAAGAAAAGGTACATACCTTGTAGGAAATTGACTTCTATGCTACAGTTGATGAAGGAGAACAACAATTAGGAGGAAGGGGATCTAAAAAGATAAACTTTTTTTTTTTTTTTCAAGTTGGAATCATCAGAACATATTAGATCTATATATGGATCAATCAAATCAAATCAGAAAGAAAAAATTGAACTTGATGGGGGGGTTGGGATTCTGATTCTGATGATGATGATGTAGAACAAGAACAAGAGATTTAGACTACTCAAGGACACACACATACACAAACAAAAGAGGAAAAAAAAAATGGGTGAAACAATGGAAGCTAAAGCCTTTTTTTTTTCTATCTATCTATTTAGAAATCTATATTATCTATCCATCTATCTATATCTCTATGTATGTATGTAAAAGCTTAGCAGACAAAACCCATAAATTAAAGGACCAACAATGGAGAGCTTGAAGCCAGCAAAGCAAAGGTCCAGTTTTGGGCTCCACACCACTTCTATATGGTCTAATGGTGGTGTAGAGAGAGAGAGAGAGAGAGAGAGAGAGAGTCAATGCAATGAGAGAAGTAAAAAAAAAATTGGACAATAATATTGTGTACAGTCAAACTATGGGGTGTTGCATGAAATAAGGTTCATGTAAGCACACGTGGGCCAATCAATGCATGACAGTGAAGCGGTTTGAACACCCACTTTGTTTGATTGTGTTTTAATTTTTTTTTTTTTTGTCTGAATTTAATTTTTTCTTGGGTGTGAATGCTAGACTAATCATAATTTAACTAAAATAAGTGTGTATTTATATATAATAATTATTAGGTGCAACCGTGCAAGAGCTCCATACGTTTTTCACACGAAATCGACTCTCACTTAGTAACGTATTTTAGAGTCGATCTCGTACGAAAAACATGTGTAAATCATGTGTGAAAAAACATGCGTCACGCATGAAAGAACATGCTAGAGACGGGATCAACTCTCACTTTGTAACGTTTTATAGAATCGGTTCCGTACGAAAAAACATGTGTAGATCACGAACCTAAAACATTATCGATATGAATAAACGTTATTTACCATCAAACCATATCGGGCGATTGTATAATGGAATTGCATCTTATTATTCATATTTGATAATTGTAGATGTATAAGTTACAAGGAATATGTAATTATTAGTATAATAAATTGTAGTATATTTTTCATGATATATATATATATATATATATATATATATATATATATAATTATTATTTAAAATTTTGATAACATTTTGTTTTAGAGTTATTGAAATTTGTCGAAAATCTATTTTAAAGTTGATAAAAAAAATCTATTTTAATAAAAGAGATTTCTTGTATATTTGTTTAATTACACCATAATTATTTACAAATTATAGAAACTTTTTTTTAAAATAATGATTAAGGGGGCATTATTAAGAAATAATGGAGGGGTTTTCATCAAAAACAAATAATAATAAAGAATTCAGGGAAATTTCTGTGGATTTTGATAGGATTGGGAATGAGCTTAATTGGAAACTTCTTCTCATGCTTTAGCTTTATTATAGGTTTTTTTTTTCTTTCTTTTTCTACACATCTATATAGATATGTGAATTTTATTTTATATATATTCGAAGTCAAAATCACATAAGTGCGTTTTTGTGGATTTTATATAAATGTATTGAATGTGAACCATTGGATTCAACTACTTTGATTTAGACACGACTCACCTTTATTGCACTCGTGCGGACTTAGGTGATATGTGATATATATATAGGTCTTCTTCTAAGGAAGAACCTACAAAAATTAATGGCCTGCTAAACAGCTCATGAAAAGCTTTTAAGTGTTTGGACATATCTATGAACCGCCGACTTTTTAATTTTTTATCACCTTATTATTAATTTTTTTTTTTTTTTTTTTAAATCTTAGATCTTGTTTTCTTATTTATCCAATTTTAGAAAAGTATTATTATTATAATATTGTTATTATTATTATTATTATTTCTTTTAGGGCTAAGAAAGAGTCGAATTAAGGTTATGTCGGAACTTATCTAGGTCCGGAATTGTTCTTTTTATTTTTTCATATTTGGTGCTAAAACTTTTATTTGCATATAACATTGTTGAAAGTTTTTTATTGAATAAACATAGAAATTAATGATATGATATATCTATTTCATTGAAAATTTCAGAAATAAAATGTTTTCGTTTTTTATTGCATGGGGACTTCTCAAATTTTTTATTTATATAAATAAAAAAAATGGGTCATTTTAATCTAAGACAATATTCTAATATTCCATGGACAAAGCATATATGATTTACCCATTTGAACTTTTTAAATAAAATATATTAACTAAGATAAATAAATAAATAAATAAAATCTAGTTAGAATATGAATATAGTAAACAAGTTTGCATTGAAGCCAGTTTATAGAAAGTAAAAATTAAATTAAATTCCACAAAATTCATATCTTTCTACTTCGCACTTTGCATGCATTTATTGTTTAGAACATGATAATTAATTATTAAGGCTTAAAATGAGTGGTTTAAACAGTTTCCAAATTAAGAATCGACTAATGAATAGTTTTTTTTTTTTTTTTTTTTTTTTTTAAGTACAACAAAAACCGGGACCTGGCGAGATAAGACTCTACAAGCACAGCCTGAAATACTACTCTCACTATAGGGTAGAGGTTACAACTGGATTACAACTCTCACAGTTAACTAGAGAGAGGGTTGATCCCATAATATCGGGATAGGGCTACCCACACTTTGAGAGTTAATAGCCAAAGGTGGTACAATAATTATTTGCATACCAAGGTATTGAACCTTGGCGGTGGAACCACACTTGGGAGATTCCAACCACCAAGGCAAGAGGCCACCGGTGACTAATGAATAGTTACTTGAAGACCTTACAAAAAAAACTAAATAGTACACTTAGCATAATCAATAATCAATCCTAAACAGGAACACTTCATTTAAAGGTTATATATTCTGGAATCTGGATTGTGTTAGTTAATGTATATGTTTTTAGAGCACATGTTAATTAATCATGAAAAAATTAATATTTTTTTATATAAAAAAAATGGATATATGTAAATAGAAAAAGAACAAATATAAGTTTTTGAATCTGAAATCATAAGATAAACCTTGATCTTTCTTTGTTATGCATATGCAAACTCTATATAATATATATGTTTTATATGTTCTTTTTTCTCTTTCAAGAATTATTTAATTAACCTAAATTAGATACCCCACTAATTAAGCATTATCTTTGTTACCATATCATCTAATAAGATTCTAAATGATCAAACCCAAACCCATTCCGGTAAATATGAGAAAAGGTTGATCTAACTAGTAGTTTACCCATTATTTTTACACGATTGACTATTAAGGTTGTGAGTTCAAAGTATTTTATCTCTCCAAACTGGCTAGTTAAAAAAACCATTTTAGTAAGAACATTAATCCGAGGATTTGCAAATAGCAATATCACATATTTAATTAGGTAATATTTAGATAGAATAGCAACTTCATGCACAATGCTTGGTCTGCAATACATGCATGCATACATAACACACATTCATATATATATATATATATATATATACGGAACTGTCAAGTCATGTCAAAAGGGGTTCTTCTCAGTCTCACCTAAATAGATGAAAACACCATAGTTGGAGCTAACGTGAGCTTGGAAACCCTACTTTTATTTTACTATAATTTTTTTTTTGTTTGTTTTTTTGTTGTTGTTGTAAATTAAAACATCTGCATGTGATTTATAATATATAACGAGGTGGGTTTTTTCCATTTTTTTTTAAAGAATTATCCTGCTTAATTTCAGCAGAAATTATATGGTTTTGTGTGTTTTAATTTGTTTTATAATGAAAATTATTAATTAGGAGAAAACTGTTCATTTCATGTTTGATCATGTATTCATGTGTATAAGCCAATGATGATTAATTGGTTTTAGGGTTTTTATCTTTATCGATCTTTAAGTTATGGAACACGAGTAATGAGTTATAGGAGTGATTTTGACGATTTTATATTTTAAATATTATTGTACGTTGATCCTTTACTTGATATTTTAAATTTTTAAATGAAGTGACAGAAGACACGTACATGATAAATGCCATATTTAATTTCATTTTCATGTGTGTGTACTGTGTAAATAGTGATGCTGATCTGGTTAGCTTGTGTATTTGATGTATCTTTCTGTTAGGTCTGAAAAAATAAATAAATAAATGAGTGAATAAAAATATAAATAATGAGAATAATTTGCATAATAATATGGGGAATTATCATTTTAGTCCCTATGTGTTTAATTTTTGACACTTTTTTAACTGTCTTTCCAGTTTTCGATAAATGGTCCCTATGTTTTAAAAAACCCATCAATTTAGTCCTTCTGTGAGTCAAACGTTAGTTGGAGTTAACGGTCTCAAGGGTATTTTTGTCTTTTAACCATAAACATGCCATGTGTCAACACCACAAAAATAGAAAATAATTTATTCAAAAAAATTATATAATTATATTATATATTTGTATTATAATCAAAAAAAATTATAATACAATTCAAAAAAAAAAAAAAAAAAAAAGGAAAAAAAGAGTAAAATAATTTATTAATATAACAAAAGTATATATTTATATAACAAAATTTCTTTTTTATTCTTTTATTTAATGTAATAATTCTTTTTTATTCCTTAAAATTTTTAATAATTGGAATTATAAAAAAACAAATAAATATTATTAAATTAAATAAAAAATAGTTTTTAAAAAGAATTATATAATAAATTAATTAAAATTAATTTAACAAAAACCATCATCATCATCGTCATCAAACCAAGAAATCTAAAATTAATTTAACAAAACCCATCATCATCATCATCATACCACCAAGAAATCCAGATTCGATCACCATTCACCAGAATCAACATCACCCCCAACCCAGATTGAACATCACCCCCAGAATCATCCATCACCACATCCTCCACCAGATTCAATCAAACCCAGCCACTAACACAAAATTAAAAACCAAAAACATTCAAATCTCAACAAAAAAAATAATCCAAATCAAACCCTAAACCCAATCAACACCAAACCCATTCAAATCGGACAAACCCCCGACGAACCACCAACAACCTTGCTGCCACCCTGACGAACCACAAATCCACCCATCACCATCCCTAAAATCCAGTCGCCACCACCGCCACCCAACAACCCATACCAAACCCAAACCTAAATCGAAATCAACCGGTACGAGATGGTCGGCGATCGGTGGTTGTGGTGATGAGATGGTCATGACGCGGTGGCGATTGGGGAGAAAAGACGAATCGGGTTTGAAGAGCAGATGCAGGAGATCCCAGATGTAGGAGATGACGAATCATGATGGAAGATCCCATCACGATGGAGGTTCGACTCCATTAAAATAAAGCTAGAAGAGCAGATGCAGGAGATGAGAGAGAGAATTTGTAGCGAGCTATGGTTTGGTGTGTTTTGGGTTCATCGGTTTAGGAAGAAGATGAAGTGATTCGGTGGAGATCCCTGATCCAAGAAAAAAATTCTTTAAATTAATTAATTAATTTTTTTAGTTTTTTTTATTATTATTATTATTAGTTGCAAGTGTGGAACAGTGCATTCCACATTTAATTTTTAATTTTTTCTTTTATTTTTTTAATTTTGAAAATGTAAATACATAATATTGTAATTCTTGATTTTATTTTGATTTTAAAGTTAGGGGTAAAAGTGTCATTTTACTTTTTCAGTAACGGTTGACCGTCAAAAATTTAGTCAGAGGGATCAAATTGAGTGGTTTTTTAAAAACATAGGGACCAATCATCTAAAATGAGAAAGACAGTTAAAAAAGTCATCATTGGACAAAACATAAGGACTAA
Organism: Acer yangbiense; assembly: GCA_008009225.1. Taxonomy (NCBI): domain Eukaryota; kingdom Viridiplantae; phylum Streptophyta; class Magnoliopsida; order Sapindales; family Sapindaceae; genus Acer; species Acer yangbiense. The sequence goes on along the minus strand of CM017764.1, from coordinate 52,627,263 downwards.
AATGATAATTCCCCTAATAATATCAGTGAAGAGAAAAAACAAGCACATTCATTGCACATTTGATGGATACTTGCCAATGCCGTTGTAGGGACACACACACTTCACTTTCTTTAAACTCATGGCCTTGCATTTGCCTGATGGTCAGTAGATTGAGCTGTTCTTTACCCTCCAATTTTCATATTAATATCTTGACAAATTTTCGAAATCTGACATTGAATTGGTCAAAGGTACGTCTGTTAGGATCAAGTACTACAAACGTGATCTAGATATCTACTATCGTAATATTGAAGATAAAATTATACACACATGTTTGTAAAATGCACGTGGGTCAGGGAATATGCAGTTATAAAGAGTTTTTAACCGTTTATTTCACCCAGGTAACAACTTCTCAAGGAAGGATGACAAGTATGCGGAAGCTCATGATCTAGTTAATCTCGATAATAATTGGACTCCCGTGGTGAGAAAATAGAATAGAAGAGTGAAACCAACTTTAAAGTTTTTAGCTAATTCTCAATTGAGTAAGGGAAGTTCTAAGCGCCTCCCTGTTGCTGAGACTAAGATTCGCCCTGATTCTACGACTTCATCAACCCATGCAGAATTACATCGTGTTGCCAATGCAGAATTACATCATGTTGCTATTTCTAATTGGGTCGCACCGTTTGAGGCGGAAGCGAATGATTAACTTGTTTCCTTGCCTCCTGTTGTGGTATGCGTACCTTTTTAGATTATTGTTTTAGGGCCTGCGCGCCACTTTGCTTTCGCTTTTCTTTTTCGTTTCTTTTGTTTTCTTTTTTCTTTTTTAATACACGCTTCAACTTGATCAAAAAAAACATGCCATAGACTATTAGAATTGTTCAACAAAAAAAAAAAGGTGAAAAAAGGATCGATGGTGACTTGTTATATATATATATATATATATATATATATATATATATATATATACACCATTTGTAAGAATGTAATTATTGGAATGTAGATGTCACATTTGTTATTTCATTTTCTAGGCTTTGTCTTCAATGGTGGAAATGTCATCATCTTTTCCAATTAACTACTGAAATTGTGGATCATGTTCTTCCTTTTTATTACCCTTTTAATGGAAGAAAACAGGAAATGAAGATTTAATTAATATGGCAACAAAATTACAATATTAATTGCATTCACTTCACTTGGTTTGAAGCTACTTGGAGATCATTGTCTTCAAAATCTTTGTTTTCAATTTCAACATTTGTTGAGAGGTGTATATTCCTATTTACAATTGATCTGAAACCACTCCAAAAAAGAATTTATATAAAAATACCAAACTAAATTACATTAAATATGTTATTGAATACCAACATTATTGAAAATTTCTATAATTGCTCCAAAATAATTCATCTCCTTAGTTTTTGTTTATTGTGTCTAAGGAAGTAAAATTGATTTAGATGGATATATCGAAGTCCAAATTTATGTAAATATCGATGAAAATAAAAATATTACCGAAATTCTGATATTTAAATGATATTTGTCTATATAAATATCATTAATTATTCCAACATTCAAAAAATATGATAGATATTATCCACACATACACATATATATATGTGTGTGTGTACTTCATTGCTTGTGAGTGTTATTTCACCACAAATCAAAATGACCTAATATCAACCAAATTTGGGTAGAGATCAGAAATCAGAAAGCAACCTTACCCTCCTCAAATTTTTATTTTATTTTATTTCTGGGGTACTTTTATTAATTTATTTTTTTGTTTTTTTTTGTAAAACAATATTTTTGCTTATTCATTGATAGGTTGCCTACAGGGGGCGTAACTCTGTTAGTAGATAAACAAATTTTGGATTTAGGTAAATGACTTCAAAATCAGCGGCTCGAATCCTACCAATAGCAAAAAGCTTCAAAAAAAATAAATATATATATAGGTGGTTAGATAGATATTGTTTATTCACATATAGGTTATATGATTATATGATGATAATGAATTATGAAAAGAAAATATGGCAGAGGAGAGAATGAGACATGTCCCTTCATGCACCTAACATTTTCAAATTAAATGTTTTCCAACTCCAACTCCAAATCCAAATTCAATCTCTTTTTGAATATATATATATATATAGTCTTTTTATTATCGGTTTGTTCTGATATAAATATATAAGGACGAAGAATGTGGACCATAGATTATAAAAAAGTTTTGACAAGTGCATAAATTTTGAGTCAAAGTATGTAAATCTAATGGTTCATATTCATCGTCCTGGTATATATATTTTATATCATGACGAACTGACAATAAAAAAAATTATATATATATTCCTCATTTTTGTTCAAATAAGCTAACCATCCAAGCTCTCAACAACTAGAAAACTTAACAGAGAGCTTGTGGGGGCACCTACTAGGGCCGTACTAATTTCTCCATTATTGGATGAGAAAAAAAAAAGGGTTATTAATTGCGAGACGGCCGACATGTTACGTCGTACGTGTATTCCGTCATTATAAACGATTTATATATAACATTATGAATTTATTGGATAAACGTATAGATGGCAGTTATATACGCACGTTCTAGTGACATTTTCTTCATTATTGGTATTCTTTGAACTTTGAAGCCTTTAAAATTAAATGAGACTGACATGCTATAACAATATATATAGTAAATAAAGTATACATTAGCCGTTATTGTCGATATATTACACGATTTACATTTTTTGGATATTATATGTATACGTATGTATTCATTCATTTGTATTTTAAAGACTGACATGTTACGTCATTCGTTCATTCATCCAATTAAACTATGGTATAAATACTCTTAACGTTTAAAGAACTATTATAAACTACCTGAATTTATTAGATAGGCCAATAGACAATACAGTTACTTATACAAGAGTTCCAATTAAAGTCTTTTATTTATTTATTTATTCCATTATTGGTATTCTCTGAACTTTGAAGCCTAGAGAACCGTGTGAATTATTTACATCTTTAATTTATTTCAATTCATTGTCAAACTGAGATTGGTGGGAAGATTGCAAAAATTGGAGAAAATTCCAAAAATCCAGAAGAAAGAAGAAAGAAGGTTTGAGAGAAAAAAGAAATTAAATAAAAAAGTAGCTAGAGCCTAGAGGGCAACAACAGCTTGCAAAATTATATAATTGGGAACTGTTTTGAGATTTTGGGTCCTACTTTCTGATATATCTCTTCTACAAGACAAAACAGTACAATGATCTAACTCTTTTTGGGACCATTGTCCATGGAAGAATTTGAAATTTTGAATGTGATGTGATTATATATCACAATTATTATATACATAGCAAGTCAAATTAAGTTATTAATTAGTTTTCTTTCTAGATAGATGCCTGACGATTTTTCAAAAAAATAAAAAATAATGAGAAGCCAGTCAAGTGATACGTCTTTCATATCCATATCATTGATGTTTTAGGCTGGGGTCGTACATATTATCCTAAACCTCAAATCATAAGAGGTGGGGGAATCTCGAACTCGAGGCCTCACAATTTTAAACTTTTAAGTAAAGTTATATATTGAAGTATTTCAAGAAGGATTATAATAACTTATGACACGCCAATATGGACGTAGCTCAGTTGATATATGGACGAACTTGGTGCTTAGTTAAATGACTCCCAGGTCAACGGCTCAAATCCTACCAATGGCGAAAACTTTTAAAAAAATACATGGTCCCGAATTAATATATATTATCAAAAAAAAAAAAAAAAAACTTATGACACCGAACAGTCGCTCACACATGCTTACAAAATATACGCATGTGGAAGGGGGGAAGATGTACTACCATGTGATTTGGACACATTAACATCTACCTGTATGTATCCATCTATATTACAAATCATATAATAAGATAGAGACAAGTCAAAAACAATGAAGATCTACATAGATTTGTGATTTAATATGAGAAAAATCATGATAAAAAAAGAAAAAAAAAAAAGAAAAAAAAAAACCTAACTATCATCGATGAACAAAACACAACACATTCTCATAATCACCATCTATCTATCTATCATTGGTGTGCATGCATGCAATGTCATATCTTAGAGTTTGGTGTGTCATTGTTGTTGATGATGTTGATGAGGTTGGTAAGTGGTCACAAATCACATTAACACAGAAGCCAGAAATCCATATATATATCGACAAAGAGAGAGACTGGCCATGGATGATACTGGATCACGTACAGAGCTCTATAATAATTGAAGAAGATCCTTGAAATATATATGTATAATAAATGGAAAAAAAAAACTGCAGATCATGTCCAGACTAGACTCTCTGCCTTATCACAACCACCACCACCAGAGAGATTGAAGACAATTCGGATAATGTTCTGAGAACTCAACAAAATCTAAGGAAAGTCATATATGTCTCTCATGAAAACAATGTACTTAGTCTACTAGGTCATGTAAACATTAATGAAATATTGGACCCATCTATATATATATATAATTAATAATATGATATATAATACAATTACGTTAAGTATAATCCAAAGAGCACACATTAAACGACGGTATAATAATACATATAGTCGTTTAACCTGTGCTGATCTAAAATGTACATACATATTGATAAAGAAGAAGAATAACCAAATGGGTATATATTTTTATTATTTAATGGAGTTTTAACACATTAACAATTAATTAATTGATTCATTGATTAATCTCTGCCTTTGATCACCATCAATCAGTTGAGGCCTTCCTTGGATGAAGTTATAAGAAGAGAAAGTTTGTGTTATTACATTTTTATTATTATTATAAAAATCAGGTCTTAAAAAAATGGGGTTCTCAGTTTCTATCTTGGGTCCTTTGAATTTGGGTTACCTTCCTTCCCTTTTTTGGCACATTGACTCCTCTTTTGTTTGAGGGTTTTGTTTTTGAATCGATAGGTACATTATATAATATCACGCGTGTAGATGGTCCCGAAATATATAATCTTTTTCACAAGAGATCGGTCTTAATCATACCATTCAATCCACCTCTTCAAGTTGAGTTAGGTCCTCGTTTTGAACCATCAAATTAAATACAAACTAAAACGAAAAAAAGAAAAAAAAGAAAAGAGATTTATTGATTGTTAATAGCTCCTATATATAATTAAGACCGACAATGCTACCAAACCTAAAATTTTATATATCCAGAATTGAGTTCTACACAGAGAAGTTCTATTCAATTGGGATATGATATCAATACGTGACTTGGTAAGCAATGTTTCAAGCATTTTCCACGTTGAAACCCTAAAAAATTCAAAACTTGAAAGGTGATGTAGCGTGTGATGCAAGATGTAGAATTTGGGAATTCTTACAAAGTGAGAAGGGTGAAGATTAGGTTCTATATAGTCAAAATTAATTACATATAACATATATATTAGCTTGACATTGAATCTCAGATTTGATTCTTGACGTACATGGATCTAGAAGTGGGTCCAATTTGACTTTGAAGACTTGTTTATATAATTTATTTTTTGGTACTTGGAACATATATCTCACTTTCATGGTCAATGAGGAACCATATCATAATAAAATGTATTTAAATATATGATTATAGATAATTTATTTATTTTTGTTTAGACTTTTCAAGTCTTACAAAAATTGATGGATTGCACAAGTTTTGTGTGGTTGGACTACACAAACAATAGACCATTCAACCAAAATATGATATAGAAAATAATAGAAAAATAATACTAATATATATATATATATATATATATATATATAAAAGAAGTTTTAAAAACCTTATTAAACCATTTTTGAATCTTTCTCCGTGACGAAAAGGATAATTAGTTATAAAACAAATATATAAAAAAGTCATATTTTGTAAATTTCTTTACGGAATTAAGAGATTTTTGACACATAATCTAAATGATATACATATTTATCTTTATTCTAATAAAAAAGTCTTGTACGCCTACTAATTTAAATTTTGATTCAGTCATGTCAGTTAATGGAGTCAATTATTTTTTATTTTTCATTTTTGAATTAAAGTCAGTCAAAGAGCAGTTGCATCAAAGATAACTTGAAGCCCACTCAACAAAATTACATATCTTGTGTATGCACAATCTCAAACGGATGCAATATATTAAAAAAAATAGAAAGGGAGCAAGAAAATTAGGGGGGACATAACACCAAAACCCCAACAAATCAACCAAAACGGTAAAAATTTGGGGATTCATTTTTCGATCATATAAACACAAAAGGTAATTGAAATTGACAAAAAATTTGGATGGATTAAACAAAAGAGGGTGTGTATGCATGAAAATTGATAACCTAGTATATGTATGGTTGATTATTGCAAGGTAGAAAGTCATTATCCAACAAGAAACAACTAGTTAAAGACTCCATCAAATTATGTCTATGTGGGCGCAACAATGGAGATGTGATGTTATCTAAGATTACATGTCATAGTTAACTACAATAGATTGTATATAATGTAATGTAACCGATCTTTGATTGGAATCTTGTCAAAAATTAGGTTAACTCTACATCAATTTGTTGACCCCCCTAATTTAAATTTTTTGATTTGCAACTCTTATGTTCATATTTTAGGAGTTTGGATTTTGTCCTTTTTTTTTTCTTTTTTTTTTTTAGAGTAGAAAAAACTCAGCTAAAAACCAAACCAATAAAGAATCAATTTCATATTTATGACATAGATTCGGACCCCATTTGCTCGTAAATAGTAAATGTGGGAAGACTTATCTCGACCGGCACGTCCTGATAAACCCTTGACTTGGTGGTTAGCGTTGATGCAACTCCTTGTACAAATACTAATATTATTTGGGAATCAAAGTGAATCTCATCCAGAGACCAAGCCAATATATTATTATATATATTCAATGGAGAGCCATAAATTTATAACTCTCATCCATGTCTCATGTTGTGTGGACCTCACTATGTGTTTTTTTTTTAATATATTGTAAATAGAATTTAAAATAATATTACAATATATAACAAATTTCAGTTTTGTTCAACCAAGAACTTTTTAATATATATATTAATAATAATTATTGGCAAAGTACTTGTAATTATCTATAATTTTTGCATTGAAAGATCAGTGGAGACAAGAGTGGAGAGATTGATGGTGAAATTGATTGAATATTTTTTTTGGCATCAAAACATTATTTTAACATCCTTTGAGAAAGCTCCAACTTCGACATGAATCACTGTTTTGATCAACTATAATTGTATAAAAAATGAAAAAAAAAAAAAAAAACTAAACATTGTTCATTTTAAATTTCAATTTCGAATGTTAATGGATTAAAAGTTACATGAATTATAAATACGATTCAAACGTAAGATCTTATTGATATAGGTGTGAATAAGAATGATTTGCCATCGAAACAATCATAATTTTCACAAAAACTTTTTTTTTTTTTAATTTAAATAATATTATTTTCTATTGAAAAAACTCTATAACCCACCTTAATAAGCTAATATAAAACAACTAGGAAAATTTACACCGGGTTATTTATGAAATATTATTATTATTGTTTTTGAAGTATTACAATAAATTATGATATAGAACGGTCAACTTACCAAAATAAAATGCTATATGTGCAGTCCAGGATATATACTTCGGCAATGAGAGATATCTACTCTCATAACGCCGGTGAGAAAATTAATTATACATGTTAGTAAAATGTTAATCGTGTGACTTAAACCCCCTCACAACTAACGACGAAAGGGAGATGCACTATCACATGTGCTAATAAACGATGTGCATCAAAACTGAATTATATTAACAACTAAATTAAATTATAATTAATAATTTAACTCCACTTAATAACAAAGGGAATACTAGTTAATGCCATTCCATACTCTTTGTAAACTCAGTAACTAGCACTTCAGTGGGTCCACATTAATTTCATTAGTTTTATATTAATGTAAAGATAAGATAAATTAGTGGTACTAATTATATACTAATTATGTTTCACTTTAACATTTTTCTGTTGTCTCATTGGATACAAAGGAATAAAAGAAGCATTTCAATATCGATTGTCTTTATATTAACCATAAGTATTTTTCGGACCAAAGTTCGAGACGACCAAACAGGCAAACAGCTCATATGAGTTCAGGTCAGGCCTCTCTTCTTTAAGGGTATCTTCAATGGAGAATACCAAATATCACACCAAATTGATGTAAAAAAAGAATTTTTTAAGAATATTCTTATACCAAATATTTTCCAACTCCAATGCATCCAACACCGATTTGGTGTAAAATAGCATCTTTATAAGAATATTCTTTTAATAAAACTCCATAAAATATTAACTCGTTTCTATTAGTTAACATAAACAAAATTAATTAATTTTTTTGACACAAAAAAATATTATTCTTAAATAATTAATTGGCATAATATAAAAAAATAAAAAATTAATTACTCACATAATTTTACCCCCAATTTTTCACCATAATATTATTCAACTTATTTATTCAACTAATTTTCATTTAATTATTTCAACTAATTTTTTTCACGTTAATTTTTTCTCATCTAATTTTTTTCCATCTAATTTTCTCATTTCATTTTCTTATCCAATATTCTCATCTAATTATTTATTCATTCTCTACTATAGAAGGCAAACACCTCAATCTATTTCATCATACAACCCTCCACCAAAGTAAAATAAATAATTTAAATATATATATTTATATTGGTGTCATTTTAAAGATCTTGACAAGATCTTTCCAATGATATAATTTTTGAAATAAATATTATTATAAATAAGTATGGGAGGGTTAAATTAGAAACGGTAATAAATATAAAACATTGATTTGATAATTTAATAATAAGAAAAAATTAGTGTTGAGTAAATAGTGTTACACCAATATTAATGTAACGCTATTCACTCAACACAAAATTTTGTCTTGGAAATTGAAATTTAGTGTTGCATTCGAGCTAGATTTTACACCAAGTTGGTGTTTTTACACTAAATTGGTGTTGTATTGGAGACGGTCTAATACTACTGGTAAGATTTTATACACTCACGTTGTGTTTGACTCGATAAATAACATTAAGTAGAGTTTAATCATGCCATGCCAACCATTTTATATTTGTAATTTTTTTTTTTTTAAACGTTTAGTTAGGGATGATTGGGAATTTATACATATTTTGTGTCCATGTGCCAACACATGGAGCATTCATTTTTTATTTATTTATTTATATACTTTTTAAAATTATTAAATAGAAGTCATTAGGGTTGAAAAGTTTAAAAATAAAACCTTAAAAAAATGAGTATTGACACCTTGAAAAAATAATATATTAAAAATGGACGATATCTATTTGGCGAAATTTGAAACGTTGTATACAACAATCAAACAACCCAGTATTGGTGATGCAATCCACCTGGGCCAAACAATGGGCTAGGCTGCATAGTTAGAAATATGGACCGGGTAACATAGATTGTTTCGTGACGATATTCGTACATTTCAGACTTTGTATCCACATCTTGCATTGTATTTTTTATTTTTCGTATTTGTGATGTAGGTTCAAGTTGTAGGATAAATTATCCAGACCACGCTAGTAGCACTTGATCTCGGTAGGTCTGGCCGTCCGGAAGACCCTTTTCGGCTTTATAGTTTTGTGTTCTTTTTATAAATTTATCGAAAGATAAATCGATAAATAACAAACAAAAAATGGTTTGATATTGTAATGTTGGGCCTGTCTCATGTAAGCCAATTAGAGGCCCATTCAACTATTTTACAATATCAACCGTCGATCTAAACACAAAAAATCATATTCTACATCCGACGGCTAAAAACAACTTGGTTTCATGTAAGCGTAAAACACCATAAACAGTTCCATCTCAAATCACAAAAAACCTTCAATTAGGGTTTTATTCTCTCTCTCGCTCGATTTAAAAAAAAAAAAATCCCAAATTTACGCCAAAAGCATGCAACTTTCGATCAAACTTAGCTAAACAGAGATGGGTTTTTGGTGTAGAATGAATCAGTCGAAGCTCAGACACTTGAATCATCAATTGAAGAGATGTTATCTTCAAGCTCCTTCACCGAACTACACTACTTCACACCTGGTAGAGAATCCATTTTCGAGTGTTGTCAAAAGACCTACTCATTTCTGCAACAATGTGAGGTTTTTTGCTGCTCCTATTCAGGTAATTATGTGATCATTACATAGTTTATCACTTTTTTTGTGAATTTTATTTGGGTGATTGTGATATTAAATCAATTCAGACAAGTTTATCAAGGCATTTTTTGTTTTTTCAAATTGTTTAATTATTTTTGTGTATGGGTACATTGTTTCTAGTCATGTTATCTTGATATTACTGGTTTTGAAACCATTGAATTGAAATTTTGGTAATTGGGATTGTTTGTTTACTATTGTTGAATTTTGGTTTATCGTCTGCCGGTTGATCATTTGAGCATTGGTTGGTTTGTGTTTTTGGACATGATTATGATTAGATTTGCATCAAGAAACACAGGACTTGAAGTATAATTAGATTTTAGGTGCTGGGTGTGATGTGCATTATATCTGCTGTGTTTTTTTTTTTTTTTGTCATAATGTCTTGTTCATTTTTCAGTACCAAAAGAAGGAAGAGAAGGACACAAATGAGACACGTTTAAATAATGAAATCACTGCTCCATTTGTTCGGCTTGTGATGGAGGAAGGTATTTTTGGCGACATTAATCTAGGAAAATATTAGGAATCTACATTTATGTCCATGTCTTGAAGTTGCTTAATTGCTTTATAATCGAGACTGTTTGAAGTTTCCTAAAGCATTATAATTCCAATAGTTTGTATGTATGCATGTATACACACATGCCCAGTGTTGAAAGAGAGAGAAACACTGAAGGTTTTGGTTATTCATTTTCATGGATTGAATGAGATGATTAGCTATATGCAGCACTTGTACCACAGATTTATCAATTATAACGATTTGTGATTCATTTTGTTTTTATGCTAGAATGTACCATGTAGTGGATATATATTAAAAGTCATTTACAATTATGTATACATGCAGGACATAGAGTTGTCTCGAGGCATGAAGCACTTGAACTTGCTAGTGAACTCAAACTTGATTTGGTTGAGGTAACCTTCTTGGCTTCTTCAATGTTATGATAATATGATTACTCTACTACCAATGGGTATTCGTTTATCAAGTTTCCAAAAGAAAATGCTATAAGAATGTGAATGTATGCCAGCGAAATTTCTGCAACAGTTGGAACGAGTTATCTTCCATCTTCCTATGATGTCTACATTCATATATTTGCTGTTTTTCTCATAGTTCTGTAGTAAAATACTTAAGTTATCGATAACACATGCCTATCAAGGAGTTCTGCTAGCATCTTTATCCACTTCACTACTATCTTGTTGTTTTCAACTTAATGTTGTTATTATTATACTTATTGGAGCATGCAATGAATTTGGCAATGCATATTATATATATATATATATATATAGTCTTTCTATTGTCAGGTCGTCCTAACAGTAAATATATCAGGACGAAGAATGTGGACCACAAATTATGGAAAAGTTTTGACAAATGCATACATTTTGAGTCAAAGTATGTAAATCTAGTGGTCCACATTCTTCGTCTTAATATATTTATTGTCAAGACGAACTGATAATAGAAAATTTGTATATATATATTAATTTGTTAAATATTTTTCTTGCGGTCATTTGATTCTTGTAGTATGCTGTCAGCATCATTGGGAAATGTGGAATGATTAGATCAGAACTTGTAGGCTTCTTGGACAGTTGATTTGTTTATGTCACTTTTTTCTCTCACTATATTATATGATTTCAAGACATGCTCTAGGATGTTCATCTCCTACTTCTGTACATCTTCTTTGGGCCCTAAAAAGTGTTCCATTATATTTTACAGGTGCAAAGAAATGCTACTCCACCTGTCTGTAAAATCATGGACTTCCATAAAGAGAAGTACAAAAAAGAATTATCAGAAAAGGATCGTGCTAAAGCCAAGGTAAGGACTATTATGGATTCTTTGCGTCTATGCAAATGAGATATTCTAATAGTTGCATAGTTACATTAGTTAGAAGCTGGGCTGCCAATGAGTTATCACCTTGTCTTCCCTGTGATTTAACAAATAATACTTGAGTGCACCAATCAATTTGAGAGATGTTGCAAAATGGCTTTGTAATTGGGTGATTTATTGTGTTTGGGTTTTTGATTATTATAATTCCTCAACATTTGTTAAAAACCTATTTACCCCCCTCTAGGTTTACATAGTATTAATTGATACACCTTTTCAGACTTTTATGTCCATAAAAATTCTCTAGACAATTGGCCTGTTGTTAGACTAATTTTAATGATATGCTGTTAAGTGATTATGATTTTGATCAGCTTAACATTTTATTGCAGTCTGACCTCACTTTAAAGAAAGGAGATTGCAAAGAAGTTAGATTCTCGGGGAAAATTGTAAGTTAAATAAAAACTATGTTTATTTTCTTTGTTCATGCCTTATCGGTAAGCGTATTCTATCATGGAGGATTCTATGGGATTTTTAATATTTCATGTTAACAAAATCTCTCAATTCTATCCTGTAAAAGAAACAAGAGTTAATACCAAATACTACTGTTTCAGGAGAAAAAAGACCTGCAGATGAAAGCAGATTCAGTCAAAAGATTGATGGAGCGTGGTTATCGGGTGAAGGTACTTCCTTCTTCTTCTGTAATGGTCTCTAAAGATAAAAGATTCGTATAATTTATTTTTGCTGGCTATTAGGTGAATTCAGCATTGTGTGACATCTTATTTGGGTTATAATGTGTCACTACTTCTGGTTATAGGAAAGAAAGAGCTAAATTTCTTAGCCTTGTTTCTTTGCCTTTCTTTATGCCGGCGTATTATCATAACTCATAACTATATTTCTTTTGTACATGTGCAATATATTGGGTGCTCATCTTTATAAATGCATATGATATATGTGTATATTATTTGATTCCTCTAGATTGTGCACTACTTGTCTGTATGCATTCATAAGCACACAAATGATCCTTGTATTTATACATGTATAGTAATTGTGTTGTCCCTGCCTTGAAAGTCATCCAATTCAGTTTATAAAAATTGGCCATTATCTATTACGAAACTAGTTAACTGGATTCTCTTGTTCTAGAACAGTGTATGGCCTTGCCTGTGAGTAAGAAAGAAGAGCAAGAGGAGGACTTGGGAGGATACTTGTCTCGCCTCCTTGTGTTGGTATTGCCGAATTTCTTATTCTTATACTCAGTAGTTTTATATACCGGAGTTATTGCTTGTGTTTTCTCTTTATTGTTCAAACTTTTAAAAATATGAATAATCTACAGATTGAAGATATAGCTATAGTAGAAAGTGGACCACACGTGGAGAAAAAGCAGGCTTATGCTATAACCAGGCATGTCAAGTTTGGCCCATCAAAGAAAGGCGGTGCAAAGAAATTGAAGGCTCTTGGAGATGCAAGTTCTGTTGTTCGTAAGGCTTCAACCTCGTCTCCAACTATTGACCCTGGCTTGGAAAATGAGGATCAAACATTTGATGATGAAGTTGACCTGCCTATGTCCCCTCCAACGGAAATGCAGAATTTCAACAATAGTTTTAATCTTCGAGATGATAGAAGAGGGGCAACTCCAAGAGACAAGCTTCCATCACCCCCACCAGAGACTTCCCAAGGTGCTGAGAATAGGTACAAACAAAGTGAACCGAGGAATCAGTTCCCACCAAATAGACCGATGGACAATCGAGGACCAGGTATGAGCAGCTCTTTCAGGTCAGGACCACCCCAGTTTCCAAATCAAAGAAGGCAACCGCCACCACCAAACATGAATGACTCTGTCAGGTCAGTACCACCCCAGTTTCCAAATCAAAGAAGGCAACCACCACCACCAAACATGAATGTCGCGCCCTCAACGGGAGAAAAGAAGCAAGTGGGGACTGATGCTTCCATTTTAAGCAACACAAAGCCTCCTAATAATATCCCCAAGCAAGAACAGTCTCGTCCTGGTTTTGGAATTTTCAGCACTCCGAAAGCTAATGCACCAGCCAGTTTTCATAGAAACGGGGAAGGAAGCCCTCACACTTCCGCTAGGAATCCAGGCTCAGCAGGGGTTGGAGCAAATCGAAATATTCACGGTCCAAAGTCTGATGGTAGCCAAAGCTCAGGTATTGATAATGAAGGACAGAAGAAATTTGGAATATTCAGTAAATAGAACTTGAATGCAGCACCAGGTACCTACCCTAACATCCGAAAAAAATTTAGGTGCATCGAAGCAATAACAAGTACGGTGATACTTGTCCCTAAAATCTGCTGTTGCAACCATATATTGCTCTACAAATCATCACTCATTTTTGCTGATATTTGTCATTTGCCGTGCCCTTTATTTTTAGGGAATGCGGAAAACCTTTTTGATGTATAAGCTTACGGCTTCCCTATTAATTATTCCTTTTTAAGATATGAGTACTTGCATTTATATTCATAACCTGTAAAATTATAATTGACAATTTTGGGGATTACACTTAGTGTTGGTAGAAGATCAATAATACATCACCATTTTCTTTCTCACATACTCTCTGACTCTCTGTTATTAAGGCCTGGATGCTGTTTCTCCTTTTGTGATGTGATTTTATGGGTGCAAATTTTCTTCTTCTTTACTTTATGGATTTTTCTTTAATGTATGCGAATGATTGGATTGGATTGGATTGGATTGGATTGGATTCGAATAGAATGATGAGATTGGATTATATAGTGACTGAATAATAGTATGCATTCTCTGTTATAGTATCAAATATTGGATTGGATTATTGACTAAACCAGCATGATCTATTCTACCCACTCAAGGGCTAAGCTCAAATTTTGGATTTAAGTTGAGGTGATTTAGTGGTTGACTGGTAGATCTCTCACCCCATTCATATTAAATTTGTTTTTCAAAAATTTCATACTGGCCAGGTTAAAATCCTGTCGGGACCTAATGAGACTAATCACGAAAAACAAGATTAAAGATTGTCGGAATTTAACGAGTTCAATTACAGCAACACGATCAAATAAGCTAGTGTACATTAAGAGAATGTGCCACTTAACTACATCATATTGAACCCTTCTAGTTCAGTAAGAAGCTTATTGTGACCTAATGAGATAAATCACGAAAAACAAGATTAAAGACTATCGGGGATCTAACAAGATTAATTACAGCAAACACTATCAAATAAACTAGTGTGCATTAAGAGAATGTGCCACTTAACTACATCATATTGAACCCCAAACGACGTTTTAGTTCGGTAAGAAACTTATTGTGACCTAATGAGATCGATCACAACAAACATGACATGATTAAATACCGCAGACACGGATCAAATGAGCTAGTGTAAATGGAAGAGAATGTTCCACCAACTACTTCATATTAAATCCCAAACGGCGTCGTTTGAGTTGACTTGTATTTTTAATTTTTGTGATTCGGGGCTCCAATCCTGATCCGTAAAACTGACCCGTCATCCGTACTATAAAAGCTGTGCCCTAGCGAGAGCGCGAGCTAGTTTCCAGTCCAGTCCAGTTTATGTAAAACAAATTCCGCGTTTTAAACATATTTGAGCTCTCACTCTCTGCGTTTCGCTTCTTCTTCTTCGTCGTCGTGGTACTCTCTCACTCTCGGTTAGTTATCTCTTCGAAACCTTAACAATCCTTTTTATTATTTATTTATTTATTTATTTCTTCTTACAAAATTACGCAATGAATAAGAATCTGTAATCGAACTCTGAATCCGTTTTTCATTTTCTGCATTTGAACTGATTAATTTGGGTTTACGAGAAATTTGAAAGTTGAATAAATAGTGAAGTAGAATACATACTCGAATTGAGTCAAAAAAGTTTTCTAGACTGTGCTATTACTATTGCATTCTAGGTTTTTTGTTGTTTTTGGAAGTTTTAATTTTATATTGTGGTGTGATTTGAATTAGAAAAAGCTGAGACTTTAGATTTGGAAGTTTTGAAATTCACTACAGGAAAAAAAATCAGCGATTTGTGTGTTGATAGGATCATTTCTGTGAATTAGTATGTGTTGATATGTTTATTGTTTTTTTTTTTTTTTTTATGAATTTGTATATGTGTTTATATGTTTATTGTTCTTTGTTTAATATTATTCTTCTTAGAGCGCATTAACTGTAAAAATTCAGACTTATGATTCAGAACGTTCCAAATTCACAAGAGGACAAATAATTAGATTTTGGAAGCATTCTTTTAAAGTTACTGCGTGTTGATTAGAATAATTTCTATGAATTAGTATGTGTTAATATGTTTATTGTTTGTTGTTTAATTTTATAGATTTCCAGCAACAATAATAAAAGTTTAGCTGTGAGGCATTTTATTGAGTTGATTGGTTAGAAAGAGCTGTAGTAATGGATTTTGATGAGTATGAGTACTTAGAGAACACGGTGGAGAATCCTGAACCCCGAGAAGCAAGAGAAACTGTTAATGGTGATGCTGGTGCTGTGAAATCCGAAGAGAAAGAACGGAGTCGGAGTTCGAAGCATAAGCGTGATGAGAAGGATGACAATCACGAAGATGAAGATGGTCGTCACTCAAAGCACTCTAAATCTAGAGATGAGACACGTGATCATGATAGGAGGAAAGAAAGGGGGTCGTCCCGTCACCGTTCACGGTCTAGAGAAGGAGAGAGGGATCGGCACAGGAGTAGCCGGGAACATAAGGACAGGGAGAGAGATAGGGATAGAGAAAGGGAAGAGAGGAATGGGAGGGATAGAGGAGACAAAGAACGAGACCGGGACAGGAAAGAGCGTGACCGTGACAGTGGAAGAGAGAGGGGGAGGGACAAGGAAAAGGAGAGAGAGCCGTCGCGCCGAAGCGGTAGTCGGTCTGAAAGGCATCGAACTGATCGGGATGAGAGAGAGAAGAGTCGGGACAGGGAGAATAAAGAAAAAGAACCAGAGAGGGAGTTTAACTTAAGGGATCGGAATAGAGATAACAGGTATTCCTATTTTGCATTCTTATTTCATCTGCTTATATTTCATGGGATTTAATTTAATTACAAAGTCGTATTTAGGCAGTCAACTTGAGTGAAGAGTGCAACTGTTGTTGTCTTTTCATAGACTGTTATGGGCCTTATGGCAGTCTGCTGGTGGATGTTGAATACAGTATTATTTGGTAATTAAAACATTTAATGGTAGATTGCACAATGCAAATTGTTGGTTGCTAGAGCTTCATGGCCATTATGGCATAGCATACAGCCATACATGAGTGCCCACAATACAAAAGAGCTGAAACTTAACTCAGGACTCCTTTAAGGCAATACTTAATTTAATACATCCATGTTCTGTCATAGAGATCCATATTTCTGTTGTGTGGACGTTTTTATTCTACTACTTGAAGTTATCTAAGCATCGGTGTTATGTGTTACATTTGACAGAAAGCACCACATTTCTTTTCACTGGGGAAAATAGTATTAAAAGAAGGTTTAGAAACTTATGTTATTTTTCCATGAAATACACTTGTAAACCAATTTATGAGCCTTAAGTAAGTTTTCTAGCGTTCTTTTAAACCTCAATTTACATTTTCCATAAAAACAAAATGCATACAAAAGGAAGCTTTTAGGGCTTGAATATTAGCCTCTGCCGGGTGAAGTCTATTTTTAAAGATAGAGAAAATGTCATCCTTTGTAGCCACTTTTTATCCGTGTTAATTATTCCCTTTGAAGTTGAAAAGTGTCCCTTTTCCCAGTATTTTTTTTGGGGTGGTTTCTTTTCTTTTTCCAATGCCATAAGGAAGCTGGACATACAGGAAAGAGCAAATGAACTTGTGCTAAAATGAAGGGTGGTTTAGTTGAAAGTTTTATGTTATGTGAATTGTGGGAAATGTTTTTGGCCTTCTAAAATACTTTTTTTTTTTGTTTTTTCACTGCATTCTTACTCGTGTTAAATATTTTAACCAGGAGGTTGTTGACATTTTTAGCTGAGGGGTTGGTTATAGTGTATATGGTTGTCTTTTTATGCAGTTATGATCAGCATTTCAGTCGACGGGTAGGGGAGGGGAGGGAGGTGGTTGTGTCTCTTTGGGGGATTGCTTGTCAGCTGTGTTAACTGTTAACCATTTTCTTATAGTGTTAGAACTTTTACAAACTGGAGTTAGTTCTCTTGTGTGATGATCTATGCAATACTTGAGTTCACATCTTCCTAAGTCGGTGATATACTAATTTTGTGTGTGTATTTTCTTGTTGGAAATGAGTGATTAATGCGAGATGGAAGTTGGTTGGTGAGGCATACTTTTTCACCTATATATCTTTGAAGTTGTGGAAGCCATTAGTTTCCTTTTTTTATTTCATAGTGTTGAACTTCCATTGCATGCATGCCACTTGTTTATTCCAAACTAAGTAGATCTTTCTACTCTTATATCTTTTCCCATATTTTGCACTTGATTCTGTTCCAGCCTAATTAGGACTTAATTTTTGGATTGGATGTCTTTACACATCAGATGTGAAAATGAACCACCTAGTTTGTACCCTTGATATTTTTTTGTGTCCATTTTACCTCCAAGTATAATTCTCACTTACATAACAGGTTTTGTACTTTTAATGAATATTATAAAGATAGTTCTTAGTTTCATGCAATTACTTGTGCTATTTAAACAGTGTTAAAAATTCTGATTGAATATTAGATTCTGGGAACTCGCAGATTCGGTAGAGCAATCTTCAGATGGTCCTTCTGGCAATTGGGCCAGGCACAGGAACTCAGGTCATGGGTCTTATATGTTTCTTCCTAGACTTTAAAAGGCTTGTGTTGCAATATTGGGGTTTCAGTCTTTGAGTTTTGACCGGGGCGGTTATGTCCAGTTATGATTTCCATTCTCCTCCACCTTTGACGTTAGTTGCTTATTGTATTTATTCTGTTGCAGAAATGCTGGTGAGGGAGTGATGGGCTTTGCTTAAGAGAAGCACTTCACCTTTGGGTGCTTGTGGGATATTCAATGTTCAATGGGCTACAAGATGGGCCATAGATTTTTTTTTTTTTGGTTTACAGGATGGATCAAACTATTATAAACTGTGGTTTGATTTAATGTCTTGAAGTAACAGTCATTAGTCAGGCAATAGTGCAAGATTTGACTGATTCCTTGTTGTGCTGGAGTCAGAGTGTTTTACAAACCATAGAATTGATATTGCTTGCAAGTTGTTTTGGTAGTCACCGTCACTCAGACTCTTTTGTTCTTTCTTTTGGTATCCGAATATTGCAGGTCTTTTCCTTATTATATTCTTTTGTGTTCCCTGCATACTACTGTCATTGTGTTTTTAGTATATATACTTAAAAACCAAGAGAACAGTACATTCTGCACATTTTATCTTTCACCTTTTTATTGTCTCTTCCTCTACATGCTTTTACATTGTAAAACATCCAGAGTTCAAGCTCTTTTTCTGCCAATGTCAGTATGTGCTGGCTGGGTTGTGTTGTATGCAACTTTCAGTTTTTGTTACTTAGTTCTATGTGTCATCATGTTTTTTTTTTTTAAAAAAAAAATGTAAGTTTACAAATGAATGTAAATTGTTTGTCACATTCTTTTGGTACGGTTTATCATTTCTTTACTTACATGATTTAGTAACAAAATTATTATTGATTGATTAGTTTTTAAAATGCTTGAACTAGTTACTTATTTTGCCTTGATTATGCCTTATGGGGATATACTAATTCCAACTGGATATAAGCTTTTAACAGGTTCCAAAATAATGCAATTAGGTCCTTTGGTACTACCATCTTCAGAACTTAATGATGATGCTTTACTTTTAAGATTATGTTTATAATAGGTATCAAATCTGTTGTTGGATGTACTTCTATACTTGGTTTCAGTGTCCCCATTTTTCATAATTGCAGCATTTTTCTCCAGGTTGGTTCTTATTGACTTTTAAGATGACAAACTCTCTTTATTTCACCATATGCATCATTGGTCCTCTCATGTTAACTACTTGTAGTTCCCTGCAGGACTGTGTTTCATGGGTTCGGCCTTTTTACACATAGTGGAGAATTTGTGATGCTGTTTGGGGATTCTTTTTTTTTTTTTTTCCTTTCTGTTTTTGCTTTATAATTTAAGGAAAATATAAAAAATATAATATTTCATTGGAGGAGCACAATATTTTTGAAGCTTTTGCTCTATGAAAGATTGTCTATTGGCATGTTTTTCATAAAACTTTCCATTAACCCTTTGTTACCGATTAAACAATTTGATCATTATTTACATTTTCTTCCTCTGTAGGCGACATAAAGAGAAGAAAGAAGATGGGGTGGAGCCAGAGGCTGATCCTGAACGAGATCAGAGGACAGTATTTGCATATCAGGTAACGGAAAAGCTTTTGGCATATGTGTTGTATTATGTTGAGTTCTTATCAACTTGATGTCCCTGATGACCTAATACTTTTGTGAACCATTGACAGATTTCTTTGAAGGCTGATGAAAGACATGTATACGAGTTCTTTTCAAGGGCTGGCAAGGTTAGTTTTACTTAAACTGTGTTGATGCTTAACTTGTCTTCTACTAACCTTCTCTTCGTATTTTATTAACCTTTTTTTTTCTGTTTCCTATAAAAAGAAAAACTTTTTCAAGTTTGTACTAAGCTATTCTATCGAGAAAGAGTTATTTTTTTTTAATGTACAATACTACAATTATAAGTGAATGCTATTATTATGTTTTTTATCTCTTACTTTTCTACTACCCTTGTACTACAATATTCAGGTGCGTGATGTACGCCTCATAATGGACCGCATTTCAAGGCGATCTAAAGGGGTTGGGTAAGTTTTGTATACTCTTACATTATAATTTTACAATCATATTAATTTAGTTTTTTCATGTGTGTTCTGACCCCCACACTTTAAATGATTTTGGAGAGAGCAAGAAATTCAAAGAAATTTGCTCTTAACTTCAAACTAGAGTGATTGCATCTTCCATTTATAAAGAAAAGTGAAAGAATGCAATCCAATATTTGGCAAACTATAGAGCATGATGTGGTAACTTAGTGATGAAAATCATTCAAGCCAAAATGTGTTTTATTTAGCATTTAGGAAATATCAATACTATCAAGTTACCATCTGTGTGTATGCGTACAATTTTTTTTTCCATTTGTGTAGATCCTAACATTGTTTATGGTTGTAGGTATGTTGAGTTTTATGATGTAATGTCAGTTCCTATGGCAATAGCACTCTCTGGCCAACCGCTTCTTGGTCAACCAGTCATGGTTAAACCATCAGAAGCTGAAAAGAATCTTGTTCAGTCTACTACATCTGTGGCTGGAGCATCCGGTGGAATGATTGGTCCTTATTCAGGGGGAGCTAGAAGATTGTATGTTGGCAATCTGCATTTTAACATGACAGAAGACCAACTTCGCCAAGTAAGGATTTTTTTTTTCATCCTTCTTCCATAGTAGGAGCAACAGTTTTTCTGTATGAAATAATAATTGGAACATAATTTTTAAAATTATAGATTGAGGTTAATCTGTTGAGTGAAATTGGTTGGAGTTATTCCAGCAAATATAGTTTTTGGCATCTTTTTATTGAATCATGTGACATTTTCCTTTCTGTTGAATATTTAGGTTTTTGAACCATTCGGTACTGTGGAGCTGGTGCAATTGCCCTTTGATGATACCGGACATTGCAAAGGTTTTGGTTTTGTCCAGGTGAGTCTGGTTAGAACTTCTAGTATTTGTTGAAGCAGCCTGAAAATGTAATTATGGTTTTTCCATAATCAAGAATGTGCAAAACCATGCATGGACGTATAACTTCAGTAGGAAATGTAGGACTTATTAGATCATAAATTGTAACAGAATATTATTGTAAGGAACCTTGGTATAATCTTGTATTTTTGGGTTGGCTTTGTTTATATTTTTTGGGAGGGGACTGTATGCATGGATTCATAGTTACACACACACACACACACACACACACACACATATATATATATATATGTATTGTAAAGATAAGGATTTCTCTTTTTTGGGTTGTAAGGTCACATTACTGGACTGCTTGTTCACTTATTTTCTTTAATATAATTTCAGTTTTTCATCAACCAAAAAAAAAAAAGACAGAATATTAGTTGTAGGTTTCCAGACTAGTCTAAGAATGCTTGCTGTTTATTAGTGCAACCGAATCTACAGTTTTCAATTCTTCTTGAATAGTCTTCTTGAAATTATGGACTGATTGGATATACTGTTTTATTACAGTTTGCCCGTCTTGAAGATGCTAGGAATGCATTGAATTTGAATGGACAGCTTGAGATTGCTGGCCGGGCGATTAAGGTATTGTCTCTGTGTTCTGTTTTTGTCTATGTGCCTACATATAGGTTTTAGTTCTCTGCCTTAATTCGATTATTTATTTTTGTTTAGGTATCAGCTGTTACTGATCAAATCATGTTAGATATTGGGACAAATGCTGGTGACTTTGATGACGATGAAGGCGGTGGTTTGGTTAGTAATACACATTCTTTTCTTTTTTACTACTTATGCTGGTGATGATAGAAATGTCATTCTGCATATAACCTGATTTTCCGAAACGGTGTTGATCATCTGCTAACTGATTTCACATGTAAAATAAATGAAACTTATTAGATAATAAAATTTGAAAATCAAAACAAGAGAAGTCCTTGTGATTGTATATCTCGAAACCTGGATTCTCCACTTGCTTTTGGTTTGTATATATATATCATCATTTGTTAATTTTTTTTTGTTTTTTTTTGTTTTCAATCAAGTTACATGTAATATCCTTTGTGTGGTGCTGTTATTCTTCTACTGTTCAATTTTTGTGATAACTTTATTTACTCTCGACTGTTTGAATGCTTGATTTTCGTTTCAAGAATATCCATGATTATATATATCTCCGTAGTAGTCAACAAATTGCAATTACTTTATATTTTAATTAAATTTAGTTGGGTTTAATATGCATGTTTAATGATTATCCAATTCAAGCTAATCTTGTGTTCTTACAATTTGCAGTCTCTAAATGCACGTTCTCGAGCTCTTCTTATGCAGAAGCTGGATCGTAGTGGCAGTGCTACAGCGTATGCCCCTTCCAAGCTTGTTATTTTGTTCTTTGTTAGTCCTACTGTTCTTACATCTGCTTCCTTTTCTGCAGTATTCCCGGTTCCCTAGGCACCGTTGCTAACAATATCACTGGCATTGCTTTACCATTACCACCAGCCCTTGGAGCTCCAACCTCGCTTTCTTCTCTTGTTCCTTCTATTGTACCTGGTTCTATGCCTATTCTTTCTGGACAACTGGGTACCGGTCTTCAGGTTCCCACTACTACATTTCCTACCATTGATGCAATCGGCATCCCGAGTGAATGTGTATTGTTGAAGAATATGTTTGATCCGACTAATGAGGTTTGTGGGCATATTTGCTTCTGCTTCTCCGGAAATTCTTTGTTTGTGTGTTTTAATCTCTGGTCATGCCTTAACATATGCTTTTTGGCAGACGTACGAAGACTTTGATATGGATATCAAAGAAGATGTCGAGGGAGAATGTTCGAAGTTTGGTAAAGTGAAACATATATATGTTGAGAAGTGAGTTCGATTTTCTCTTCCAAAAAGATGAATCTCAGTTTCAAAATGCTCTTCCATTTTGGCTCACGTTCATTTTCTTTGATAAACAGGAATAGTGCTGGCTTTGTGTACTTGCGATTCGAGAATGCTCAATCTGCAGCAAGTGCACAACAAGCTCTTCATGGCAGATGGTTTGCCGGAAAAATGATCACTGCAACTTTCATGGTTCTAATACTTTGACCGACTTCATTTCACTCACATATTCCTAGTTATTGAAAAAATTAATAGATTTTCTTCTATGTATGCAGGTTCCAGAGACCTACGAGGCTAAATTTCCTGACAGCAGATAAGATTTCAAAACATAGGCATACTCTGTACCAATATTTTGTTTCATTGTCCTTTTCCGCGAAGAATAATGGTTGCTTGTTTGGGACACATTTTCCCGCAGAAAATTTTTATTATCTTCAGGTGTAGTTACTGTAAATGCTAATAGAGGCATACTGCGACCGACTTTTTTAGTGTTTTTTTTTTCTCTGATTTTTTTTTTTTCCTTTTTTGTGGCCGGAAGACGTTTAATACCGTTGAAGCAGGGATTTAGTAAGGAAGGATTTAATAATGGACGAAGCAGGGATTTAGTAAGGGTTGTTCCGGTGATATATCGATAAACAATTACAACTAAATACTAATTATCCATTTTAAAGATGTAAAGATGTTGAAAAGTTGTCGAATTGGTATATGCAAGGTAAATATAGGATTATTCAGCTATATGTTTGCCAAAATTTGTTGGTCATTTTTTATACATTTGGGAATTAGCAATCGGAAATATGAAAAACTAAAATTTACATTTGTGCTGGTGGGTGTTTGGTTACCAAGAAAATTATATGATGCGGAAAACATCTTCCTTGTCTTCTTTATCTGGTAGATTGGAACTTGTATGTTGCTTCAAGCCTTCAAGAGATGCTGATGATGGCCCTGAATGACGCGTAAAAATCTTATCTTAACCGAAGTGAAGTGAACCCTAAGCCCCAAGCGAACAAGCTTCGATGCAAACCAAACCTGAAGCGCACTTCTCAAGCTCTGAGTAATCTAGCTTCGTTGCTAACCAAACCCAAAGCGAACTTTTCAAGCTCTGAATAATGTACAATTCGATGCTAACCGTACCTGAAGCGATGCCGGTTTCTGTCATTCTTTTTTAGGCCGTGTTTCATTCCTGGCAATGTAAAATTCTTTTATTAAGTATTTAGATTATAAGTTTCTTATAGCAATGTTCTAACCCCATCAACGACGTTAACCGATAATAGCTCAAACGTGTAAATTTTCTGTTTTTAGTTAGATTTAGTATGAAACGAACTTCAATTTAATTTATAAATTGTTTATATTATTCTTCAAACTCAATTTCCAACATTTATCCATAATCTTACATTTTCAAAAATAACAATTTGAAAATGTAGAATAACAATTTTGTCCCATCTGACTGCAATTATGTCAAACAAAAGGTGTATAAGTGTAATTATCTATAAATTTAATTTAACCGCCTTTCAATTTGTAAGTGTATAAGTGTAGTTCATTTTTGAATATTGAAGGCAGTCAGCTAGTATAATCTTCTTGTTACATCTACCAGTAGGATTTGGATCCTCTACTGATCTGATTTTTTTCCTGACCTTTTTAAAGCATGTGATTGGTTGTTGTTAAAGTGGTTGTGGAAACCAATCATATCTTAACCATACATTCATTGCAATACTTATGTGTCATGAGATTATGTGAGGTCAGTAAAAAAATCAGATCAGTAGAGGATCTAAATTCCTACCCGAGTAATGCTTTCGGTGTTCTCTCATTTTATTGGTGTTACATCTACTAGTAATTTTCTTTAACTTGTATATTTTGTATTTTTTTTTCTTCAAAATATTTTGTAAATTCAAAGCTAGTCTTCATTTCTCTGCTGTATAGCAGTAGCGAAGCAGCAGTGAATAGAGGAAGAGAGAATCTATGGACGAAAACATAGTAGAAATGTCATTTGCAGAGCACAGACCCACCCCACTCCACAAAAAAAAATAAAAAAAATGAAAACTTTACAGTTTCTGGTGTAGTTTCGATCACTTGCAAATGCTAGTTTCATAAATGTTCATATGTTGTCATCATCAAAACATCACTTTTCTCTTTCTGACATTACAAGAGTTGAGGTTCAAAGCAGGACCCCTCGACCAGTTCACTATATATAGAACAAAAAACCAAAAAATAATAATAATAATAAAAAAAATTCACTGAAAGAGTCAGATTTATGCAGTCCAAACTAGCCCATTTATATGTTTTAGAAACTACTCAATTAGAATTTAGAGCCAAAGAAATCATGGAAGTAGTAGTTGAAGATATTGTGATTGTGGGAGCTGGAATTTTCAGGCCTAACATCTTTGAGACTTCAAAGGTACTGCTAACTAACTAACTAACCAACAATTTGTAGAACAATCTTCCATATTTGTAATTTGTGTAGTTTATGAATTATTATATATAGGTATCTGAGCAATTCAGTGTTGCAGGCTGGAGATCAGAAGCTTAGTATTAGAATAATCATCAGAGTGTTTGTGAGCAACAAGATTTGCATTAACATCTTGGAGTAATGCTTGAAGGGCTTTGGAATCAGCCAATCGCATCGCCTACTAACTACTACAT
Organism: Acer yangbiense; assembly: GCA_008009225.1. Lineage (NCBI taxonomy): Eukaryota > Viridiplantae > Streptophyta > Magnoliopsida > Sapindales > Sapindaceae > Acer > Acer yangbiense. The sequence continues at coordinate 52,601,138 of CM017764.1, read as the reverse complement.
CAACAGCTCTTTGGGTAACTCAAAAACTCAAAACTTGCTTGCTAATAGTAGCGAGTTTCAATTGCATATAAAGGGCTGTGAAGGAATTTAGCTAGTTTCAATAGATGCATCATAGAGTTTGAGAATCGTGCCATTGTACAACAAGAGGCGGACCGTCTTGGGGGCTGACCCGGGCTAAAGCCTGGTCAGCATTAATATTTTTTTTTTTTTAATTTTACTTAATTAATAAGCATTACGTGTAGAGTTAAAATAGCATCTGTAGTTTCTCCTTTTTATATACTGTCACTAGTTATATCAACCATCGGTCCATCAACATTTAAATTTCTACATCTTTCACTGGTCTCTTCCTCTCTTTCTCTCTCCCACGTCCATTCTCTCTCTAATTCTATATATCTCTCTCACCAAATTCTCTCTCTCTCTCTCTCTCTCTCGTAAGTTTCAATTTTTTCTCCTTCCCGGTTAATAATTATTTCCATTCGACTTCGAAATTTCCAATTACAAAATTGAATATTTTTTCTATTCAAATATTTTCTTAAAATTTAACCTTCTTCTGTTAACAAATTAGGGTTTTAAATTTATTATTCATAATTTTAAGTTAGTGTTTTGTTATTTTTTATATGAATTTATATTCTGACAGCAATTTATTATTTATAGTGTTAAATTATAATTTTTAAGCTATCATTTTAACCAAATTGTTTCATAATTTTTTAGTATGGTCAAAGTTCCCTTCCCGTTAATTTTAGATATATATATATATATATTGTTTTAGCCCATCTTAATAAAAGATCTTGGGTATGCCCGTGTACAACAGTGTAAATTTGTTATGCTAAAAAAGAATGAGGATTGGAGATGTTCAATTGTTGTAACTTGAGTCATTTTCTCATGCATTTTTAGACATTATAGTTTCCGTGAATGTGAGTTGAGTTTGGCCTGATATGTCAATGAAGATATGAGGCGATTCACTTCTGGGATGTTGTGAAATCATGAATATGGCACCGTAACAGTGGTTTCCTATCTGTAGCCCGTTTAATGTGTAATTTTGTTATGCTCAAGATGTTCAATTGGTGTAACATGAGTCCTCTTCATTCTTCAATGTATATAGTTTTCTCTTGCATTTTAGGGGATTATAGGTTCCATGAATGTGTATGTCTGAGTTATGTCAATGAAGATATGAGGCAATTTCCTTCTGGGATGTTGTGAAATCACGAATATGGCACCGTAATAGTGATTTCCTATCTGCAGCCTGGTGTAATAGCATTAGCATAGTTGACACTTATTTGCAAATTTTCTGGCATGAAAGAAACCCTTTGCAATTTCCTGATCATGAATGTGTCGACTGTCGACATGGAACTGACCTGAAGCATCGTTCAGTTTTCATATTGACAGTAGTGTCATAGTGCCTGAGTCATCGTGTCAAATTCTGCAGACTTCATACTAGCTTGCTAAATTATGCGAAAGAATCATTGAGCTTCTTCTTTTGTTTCTGTTTGAACTAACAATCACTGCATACGTGTAGTTCTATTTACTTTTTTGTTTGTGGATGAGTATGAATAATGTAATCTGTGATGTTTAGCAGAGAAAATGAAGTTCAATGTGTGAAAAGAAAGTTGTTGCTGGAAGCACTTGAAAGGGAACTCCCGAGTGGCACCATCAGGTACTCCTCAAAGGCGGTTTCTATAGAGGAATCGGGATACTTTAAGCTGTATTCGTCAGTCATTCGGTGAGGGATGCATTCTGGACAACCAATCCAATGTGTTTCTCTGAATTTTATGGACTAATTTGACTTAGGTTATCAACTTATTATTAGTGTGTCAATGTGATGAAAGCTGTTCATTGGGTGTGATGGAGTGAACTCAGTGGTGGCAAAATGGCTCAGCTTCAAGAAACCGGCTTTTGTAGGAATATCTGAAATAAGGAGCTATGCAGATTAGTAGATTACACAGGAAATCATGGCATTGAGCCCAAATTCCTGCAGTTCAATGGGAAAGGCTTTCAATCCGGTTTTCTCACTTGTGATGATCATACTGTTCACTGGTTTTTCAGTAACATCTAACTGAAGTTAAATTTCATAGCAGAAAATTAACGTGCCATGAGTAGGCAGGCTCGACTTAATCAAATTATGTCCACAATCCTATTTCGATAAGAAGTTGTTTGGTTGAGCTGCCTAATCATAGTACATTATGATCATTAAAGTTGCGATTTTCTCATTTTCACTGTTCTAAATTTAGATAAAGATTTGGAGGACAACCCAGCTAAGACGAAGGAATATGTGTTGAGCAAGAGCCATGATTTACCTGATCAAGTAAAGGGTATTGTTGAAAACACTCCATTAGAAAGTATAATGACATCCCGACTAAGATACAGATACCCATGGCAAGTTGTTCTAGGGGAAATATTAGCAATGGCATTGTTTGTGTAATTGGAGATGCATGCATTCCACCCTATGACTCCAGACACTGGCCAAGGTGGTATTGCAGCTTTGGAAGATGTCATTGTTTTAGCTAGGTGTATCGCCGAAGAAGCCTTAACTGGAAAACCAAGCAGGGAAGAAACTAATAAAGAATGTGATGATGATGACGAAGACATGGAAGAATTTAAGAGGATTGAAGTAGGATGAATGAAAAAGTTTGCCAAAGAGAGGAGATGGAGAAGCTTTGATCTCATCATCAACACAGCTTTTGTTGGAAAATTTTTAAAAAATTATTTTTACATTTGTTTCTTGATTGGTTTCAAATGTATGAAACTAGGCAAGTTGAGGTCTTCTATTTTCATATAGCTGAAACCAGTAGACAAAAAAGAACATTTTCCATATTGAAAATTACAGAGAACATTGCTCTGTTACCAGAAAAACATCACAAAAAACATATTGTTAAACATTTATAAAAGAATTACATGGAAACATGACCATAAATTAAAAGAGAAGAAACATAAGAGAAACATAATTTTGAGAACATTTCTATATTGACATCACATGCCATTTTCGGTGATGGCTAAACACACACACACACACTTTTCTTCAATCCCCAAAAGGGGTATATATAGACACAATGGATATCTCTAGAAGACTAGAGATATCTCTACACATTTACATCATAAATTACATCATAAATTACATCATCCATTACATCATAACTAAACCATATATAAACCATAATTAATAACATAACCATAGTTACAAAATGAGCCATAATTAAATCATTGGGCCATCCATACATCAATCCATGAGCCATCAATTTGATCCATAACCATTGTCTTTAAGAACAAATTTCATATTTCCAACAGCTTTTTCGGCTGGTTTTATATGACAAATGGATGGGAAGATAATGAACTTCTTGAGAGGGACAATTTATCTTCATTTTGGCTGGTTTGTTGATGAAAAGAGTTGATTTTGATTGTGGAAAGCTCACCATTTCTTGACTGCAACTACTTCAAGAAGAAAAGAATTCTGTTTCTTCTGCTTGTTCAAAATATATATCTTTCCTTGCAAGGCATTGTTGTTGAACTTATACACACATGTTGTAGATTGTTTGATTTATGAATCTGAAGGTTGAGACAGAAAATTCAGATTTTGATGCAGACCCATCTGAGCTACATCTTTCCTACTTGAGGCAAAATCTTTATGTTAAAAATTGGAATTTTTTTTGTATGTTATTTGCTTGTCTAGTTTCAGCCGTATGAAACTAGAGGAGTTGTCTAACTCAACTAGTTTCATACAGGTGAAACTAGAGTAAAATTTCAACATCGATGTTCTGATTCCAAGTTGTTGGATCAGAACATCCCATCCATAACAATGAAAAATATAAATAAAATCATCTATAAAATAACCATAAAAACCATTTTGAAAACATAAATAACATAAAATCATAAACCATACAACCATATTCTGATATCTCCTTTTATGAGATATCAGTACATCCATACATCATAGCTGCTGTCTCTGAGTCATGCTCACCAGGGGTGATGCCTCTTTTGGACATTCTCACCATGGGTGATGCCTCTGAACAGCCTTACCATGATCATGAACATCCATGAAAAACCATTTCATAAACATAAAAATGAGCAACATAAGAAGACATATTTACAGAAACATTTCTCACTGTATTAACCATACATCCCATGCCATATTTCTGATGGCTTACATTTTACAATGCCCCAAGAGGGGTTTATATAGAAAATACAGGACCATGTGACACCCATACCTGGCATGTGCACCCATAACCTGACACAGCCATACTTAGCCATACTTAGGACCATAATCTTCTAGAAGACATAGTTACAATTGAACTAATTTACATAACCATACCATAACTAAACAATAACTAAACCATAAAAACATAACCATAATCCATAAATTATTTAAGAGAAGTTTCATATTTCTAACACTTTGACGTTATCCAATGTTTTGCATAATAATAGTATAATATTGTTTGCAAAAACATCTGTTCAGACTTTTTTACGCTTGCCTAGATGGTACCTGAAGAAAATATTATTTCTATATAGAGAATAAATTATATTTACATTAATTTACTATTTTCCATTAGACAATAATTGTCATCTTCTGTCATTATCTTAACTTTTCTTTCTTTTGGCATTATTTGTGGTTGTGGTCCATTTTTTTGTAATAGTTAGTAATGTGTAGTTTTCTCCATTTTCATAGCAATAACTCTTCTGCCACTACAAAGGGTCAAAGTTATCATTTTGTGCTTTGAAGAAGTTGGAGCCAAAGATTTATCATGGAAGTAGTAGTTGAAGATATTTTGATTGTGGGAGCTGGAATTGCTGGCTTGACAACATCTTTGGGACTTCACAGGTTTGCTTGTCTTGTGTTTGTGTGTTTGTGTGTGTGTGTATATTTTGATCTGTTGAAATACTTGAAAACAAAGATTTAAAATAAATTACTGTGTTGCAGACTTGGAATCAGAAGCTTAGTATTGGAATCATCAGAGACTTTGAGGATCACAGGATTTGCATTCACAACATGGAGCAATGCTTGGAGAGCTTTGGATGCTGTTGGAATTGGTCACTCACTTCGCCAACAACATCAACTCATTGAAAGGTATATAGTGATTTATCAATAATAGAACATGATAGTAGTGATGATTAAAATTTCAATTTGTAACACTGGTTCTTAGAACATAGTAGTGATGATTAGAGTCCAATTTCTAGCCAAAGAAGAAAAGAAATTGATTTGGAAACCATGTAAACTCAACTGATTTGTAAGAGATCCGGTCGATGATGCAGGATAGTGATCACTTCTACAATTTCAGGAAAACCCCCTACAGAGAGATCACTGAAGACTAAAGGAAAACAGTAAGATTTAATTTGTTAGTTGCCTTTCGTTTTCGACATGTATATTTATTTGACTGATGATACATATCTGTAGTTTTGATTATAAAGATGATTATTAATCTTTGATGTTTAGCGGAGAGGGTGAAATTCGATGTATGAAAAGGAAGGTGTTGTTGGAAGAACTCGAAAGGGAGCTCCCAAGTGGCACCATCAGGTACTCTTCAAAGGTGGTATCTATAGAAGACGAATCCCGACACCTTAAGCTGGTGCATCTTGCTGATGGAACCGTAATTAAGACCAAGGTAAAGATGGAACCATCCACGAATATGATCATTCTTTTTATGTTAAACTTTTAGGCCATCGGTGACATCTGATAACATCAACATAACTAGTTTCATACACATGAAACTAGAAGAAAAGATTAACTTGCCTAGTTTCATTCACGTGAAACCAGTGGAGTAGAGTTTCATACACGTGAAAACAACTATAGAAAACAATATTCTGATACCTCTGTTTGAGATGATCAGACCATAAAACATCCATAAACACAAACACACCATAAACATAAACAACCATCAATAACATACAAACCATACTTCACTCAATATTTTCCATGAAAATAATTTTCCGTTAACCATTGAACCATTTCAAACCATTAACCATACATCCATCTCCATCTCTTTTCATTACATTTTACAATGACAGAAGGGGGGTTTAAATACAAAATACATGGGCAATTGCAACCATTTGATCTCACCATCATTGCCATCCAATGGATGAGTGTGAACAAGAAACTGGCACTGCCAGACCTGATCTATAGATAAAAACTCTGGCACAGCTGCCAACAACATCTGAAAATTCTAAAAGTAAATCTAACATGTTTTAAACAATCTAAAAGTAAACTAAATAGTACAACTAATTCAAATTAAACTAAACTAACATAAACTAAACTAAACTAACATAACTAAATCATAATCATACCATCCATAAGCTATAGAGTATTTGGAAAAGTTCCACATATTTCAACACTCCTCCTTGAAACTTTTCTTAAAGACTCCAAGCTTTGTTCAATCTCCATCAAAAAACTCCATCAATATTAGGCTTCATGTGTGCCTTTCCATTCTGACATGCATCACGTAAGCCATATGTCACTAAGCACTCAATAAGCTGAAAAACAAAATGTTTTGCTTCCCAGCAACAATATTAGTACTCATGGGTGATCTAAACCTCACTGAGCACTCTATAAGTTGAAAAAAAAAAAAACTCACAGTCCCTCAAGAACATAGCTTTGATACCACTATTAAAAAAATGTAATCTCTGATAAGGCCATACCATCCAACATAACTAGTTTCATACATATGAAACTAGAGAAATTCCAACATAACTAGTTTCATACATAACTAGAAGAAGAGGCTAAGCTTGCCTAGTTTCATACACGTGAAACCAGTGGAGTAGATTCACTCTACTAGTTTCATACACTTGAAAACAACTATAGAAAACAATATTCTGATACCTCTGTTTGAGATGATCAGACCATAAAACATCCATAAACACAAACACACCATAAACATAAACAACCATCAATAACATACAAACCATACTTCACTCAATATTTTCCATGAAAATAATTTTCCGTTAACCATTGAACCATTTCAAACCATTAACCATACATCCATCTCCATCTCTTTTCATTACATTTTACAATGACAGAAGGGGGGTTTAAATACAAAATACATGGGCAATTGCAACCATTTGATCTCACCATCATTGCCATCCAATGGATGAGTGTGAACAAGAAACTGGCACTGCCAGACCTGATCTATAGATAAAAACTCTGGCACAGCTGCCAACAACATCTGAAAATTCTAAAAGTAAATCTAACATGTTTTAAACAATCTAAAAGTAAACTAAATAGTACAACTAATTCAAATTAAACTAAACTAACATAAACTAAACTAAACTAACATAACTAAACCATAATCATACCATCCATAAGCTAGAGAGTATTTGGAAAAGTTTCACATATTTCAACATTTTAGTCTCTAATTTCTGGTATATTTTATGATTGTATCGCTTTGTTGATGAGAAGGTGTTGATTGGGTGTGATGGAGTGAACTCCATGGTGTCAAAATGGCTTGGGTTCAAGCCACCACCTTTCACGGGAAGATCTGCTATAAGGGGATATACAGAATTCAAGGGCAGTCATGGCTTTGAGCCCAATTTTATGCAGTTTTTTGGGAAAGGCACTCGATCTGGTTTCATCCCTTGTGATGATCAGACTGTTTATTGGTTTTTCACTTGGTCTCCCACTAGCCAAGGTAATGGTTCGATTCATGTATAGCTAGCATATATATATATTATATCAAACATGAATATGTCGTTTGACTCGTTTGTAAAATTTCATTACTTGTAGATAAAGAGTTTGAGGACAACCCGGCTAAGATGAAGCAATTCGTGTTGAGCAAGTGTCACGACTTGCCTGATCGAATAAAGGCTGTTATTGAAAACACTCTGCTGGATAGTATCATATCATCGCCGCTAAGATACAGGCACCCGTGGGAGGTGCTATGGGGAAACATTAGCAAGGGCAATGTGTGTGTAGCTGGTGATGCACTCCACCCCATGACACCGGACATAGGCCAAGGCGGGTGTGCAGCTCTGGAGGATGGCATTGTTCTGGCCAGGTGCATCGCTGAAGCCTTAAAGAAAACAGGTGACGATGATAACGAAGATAGAGCAGTTTTCGAGAGGATTGAAATGGGATTGAAAAAATTTGGCAAAGAGAGGAGATGGAGAAGCAATGATCTCATCAGCACAGCTTATATGGTTGGTTATATACAACAAAGTGAAGGGAAGATAATGAACTTTTTGAGAGACAATATTCTGACTTCATATCTAGGTGGTTTGTTGATGAAGAGGTCTGATTTTGATTGTGGGAAGCTCACCACTATTTCTTGAGTCTGCGTACATGTTTTTGTTTTTGTGTTATGATATGGAAATTTGTGGAGCCAAGTGTTGTTAAAAGTTGTTTATATAGATTTTATTATATCAGTCCCGATGTAATATAATGTTTCAAGTTCAATAAAATACTAGAGTTCTCGTTTTGTTTTGACATATGAATATGAGAATAATCTCACTTTACTTTTTGTTGATTCTAGTGAGATTGATGTTAGTGTAATTCGAGATATTTAAGAATATTCAAGATATCTCAATATAATGTAACGTTTCAAGTTCAATAAAATACTAGAGTTCTCGTTCTGTTTTGACATATGAATATGAGAATAATCTCACTTTACTTTTTGTTGATTCTAGTGAGGTTGATGTTAGTGTAATTCGAGATATTTAAGAATATTCAAGATATCTCAATATAATGTAACGTTTCAAGTTCAATAAAATACTAGAGTTCTCGTTCTGTTTTGACATATGAATATGAGAATAATCTCACTTTACTTTTTGTTGATTCTAGTGAGGTTGATGTTAGTGTAATTCGAGATATTTAAGAATATTCAAGATATCTCAATATAATATAATGTTTCAAGTTCAATAAAAGACTAGAATCCATATTTTGTTTTGATATATGAAATATGAATATGAGAATAATCTCTTATTTTACTTTTTAAGAGTATTCAAGAATGTTTCTGGATCATTTGCACGTATTTTATGTGATTTCACAATCTAGACCTATCACCATATAAACAATAAAGCAGGAAAAACAAACAACAAGAACAGAGAAACACACAGAGAAAAGCTAAGCAGGCCTATCCGCATTGACAACTTTGGCAGCACAACGGGGGAGCTCCTCCATCCAGAATCTATCTTCATTGATTATAAGAGCATTTTTGGCGAGCATATGAGCAACCTAATTGCCCTGACTAGGACGCATACCAGAGATCAGGCACGAAATGTCTGAGTCAAGGATGCTTCCAAATGAAAATCTTTATCTTCAAAGGCAATTTCAATTTCCATAGAGTTAGAGTTTTCCACCATGAGGCACTGATGCTGGTTCCGAATTCCAATATTAGAAGAGCTCGGTTTCATCTCCATGTTACGCGTAACTCGGTAACCACTTTTCACATTGAATGCCCCACTGTCATCATAATGCCAAAGAACCGAGTCACTGTTGGATATGGCTTGAATATTCCAATGGTTATCAAACACGATTTACCAATGCGGAGACTTCCTGGAGATGTGAGAGCGTTTGGGAGTATGAGGTTATGTTTGAGGGAGGCTTGAGGACGTGATGAACAGTAGAAGCGAAGAATAGTACAAACCGCTGTCACTGCCGCTGTGGCTTTGACAGCGACAATGACAGCGGTAGGACATCGCTGTGAATTTGTGCAGCGGTAATGAGAGCGGTCCAATTCCAGTGCTTCATGATGTGGAAAGCGCTGTGGCTTCCATAGCGGTACCGACAACGGTCGACAATGATGTGGCGCATGAATCACGGTTTTCTGAGTGGTCAAGTTCAACACGGTTTAGGAAGCGGGTGGCCAACTGCAACTTGAATCGTAGTTAATCACAAGCATGCGTTAAATCAGGAAATATTCATGGAAGAGGAAATATGTTGTTAGTTCTAATAGGAAAATGATTTCTCCTTTGCAAGAAGATTTATCATAAGAGGAAATAGAGTTTATGTGGAACAAGTAAATCTTGTATGTCTAGGAGATAGATTTCCTTGTTAGTTTAAACTCCCTGTAATACATATAAATAGATCATAATAACTAGGTTATTAGGTGTGTGAAAAACACCTGAGAGTGGTGGAGCAAAATAACAAATACTAGAGAGATCTCAAAGTGAGCATTTGGTGTAATTGGGTTTGGGGTATTATTTAGAGAGAGATCCTGAGTGTGTGGTTGTAACAATTTACTACATATTGAAACTTTCTCTTGTTGTTCTGACGGTTGTGGTTTTTTCCCTGATTTGTGTTTCCACGTAAATTCTTGTGTTGTGTATGATTGGATTTAAATTACTTCTCTTCATCTTATCTTTTCTTTATCATTGTGTTTGTTTGTGTTCTATCCGGCAACGCTTCTGCGCGCTTAGTGACTTTTGTTCGCTAACAGTCACCATGGCATCTCAAACCAATAGGAATACCCAGGATGGCCACCACATCATCTTTTTGGCTTCCATAAAATTATTGCTACTAAAATAGCAGCCCTTGACAACTCTCGCTGCTAAGGAACCAGTGTTTTTCAGTATACTTCAGCATTGGTTAGCTAATAGAGCCCTGTCGAAGTCTTAGCTCTGAATCAATTTTATTATAGAGGGGTTTGAAAGTCCTAGCTCTGATTAATGTACAATTTGATGCTAACCAGACCAGAAGCGATAACGGTTTCTGTCTGATGTGTTTATTTTATTTATGTCTTTAGTTTGTTAATTAGTGTTCCTTATTTTGTCATGAGTAGCCGAGTATGAGACTTGGTTAGCATGTGAGTGGTTATAATAAACCATCTAGTGGCCTTGTTAGTGGCCATGTTCCACGGCACCCACTTCCACTGTAATAGGTATGGCCTTAGTGGCCCCATGTTTCATGGTTTAGTGGATTGCATCAGATTAGCACATATTTCCTTATTGTAATTCGGTTGTAACCATTGGCCTATAAAAGGCTCACTTGAATTGAATGAAAGTATCGAATATATTGAAGCAAAATTATCTCCCTTGTTATCTCCTCTATTTCTCTCCCCTTTTAATTCTTCTCATGTATTTCAGGATTGAAATACTTCTCCTAAATTCTTCTATGTAAATTTTCAGGATCGGAAATATACATATTATTCTAAATTCTCTTTATGTATTTTCCAGGATAAATTCTCTTTATGTATTTTCCAGGATTGGAAAAATACATATCACTGTCACTCTTTTTTCGGCCGTAGAGCATTACAGGGATCCAAAAAACAAAATCACTCTATTTTAGGCTGCGTGGGATTCATAAAAAAAAAAAATCGTCTAAAGCACCACCGTCTAATGTGACTTGATAGTAAAATCATCAGAGAGTTTGAGGGCAACAGGATTTGCATTAACATCTTGGAGTAGTAATGCTAGGAGGGCTTTGGATGCTCTTGGAATTGGCGAATCGCTTCGCCTACTAACTACATCAACACCTCTTTGGGTAACTCAAAAACTCAATCTTGCTTGCTAATAGTAGTAGCTAGGTAGTTCAATTTCATATAAAGGGTTGTGAAGGAATTTAGCTAGTTTCAATAAATGATGATGCATCATAGAGTTTGGGAATATCGCGCCATTGTACAACCGTGTAAATCTGTTATGGTCGAAAAAGAACGAGGATTGGAGAGGAGATGTTCAACTGGTGTAACTTAAATCATCTTCATTCTTCGATGTATATAATTTTCTCATGTAATTTGGAGATTATAGTTTCTGTGAATGTGAGTCGAGTTTTGCATGATATGTCTATGAAGATTTGAGGCGATTCCTTTCTAGGATGTAGTGAATAATGAATATGGCACTGTAATAGTGATATACTATCCGTAGCCTGTACAACCTTGTAATTTTGTTATGCTCAAGATGTTTAATTGGTGTAACTTGAGTCCTCTTCATTCTTCAATGTATATAGTTTTTTTCTCATGCATTTTAGGAGATTATAGTTTCCGTAAATGTATGTTTGAGTTTTGCATGACATGTCAATGAAGATATGAGGCAATTTGCTTTTGGAATGTTATGAAATAACGAATATGGCACCGTAATAGTGATAAACTATCTGCAGCAGCCCGTACAACCGTGTAATTTTGTTATGCTCAAGAGTCAAGATGTTCAATTGGTGTAAATTGAGTCCTCTTCATTCTTCAATGTATATAGTTTTCTCATGCATTTTAGGAGATCATAGTGTCTGTGAATGTGAGTCGAGTTTAGCATGGTATGTCAATGAAGATATGAGGCAATTCGCATCTGGGATGTTGTGAAATCATGAATATGGCACCTTAATAGTGATTTCCTATCCGCAGCCTGGTGTAATAGCACTAGCATAGTTTATAATTTCTTATAAATTTTCCGGCATAAAAGAAACCATTTGCAATTTGCTGATCATGAATGTGTCGACAGGACAGTGGTTACCTCAACAATATCAGGACAACCCTCTTCGGAGAAATCATTGAAAACTAAAGGAAAATAGTAAGGGCCTGTCCCGCAGTTGTTTTTCAGCCCGTTTTCGTTTTTAATTTCCAAAAATGATTTTGAATTCGCATTTGTTAACTGTTTTTCATTTTGTTTTCACAAAACAAAAACAAAATGTAAAACAAAACCAGTGTTAAAATTAAAAAAACATGGAAAACATGTTTTAGACGTTTTTCATTTTGTTTTTCGTTTTGTTTTTCATATATATTTTTTAACAAAAAAAAAAAAACTGAATGCTCATTTTGTTTCTTCTTTTCCAGTCTTCGACTTCTTCTTCTTCATCTCATCTTCATCTCATCTTCTCCTTCTTCTTCTCTTCATCTTCTCCATGATGGTAAACTAGGAGGAGCGCAGCCGACGCCGGAGTGCTGCCGATCTGCATCTTCTTCTTCTTCTTCTTCTTCTTTGTCGACGCCGGAGGAGGTGAGATCCTCCTCTGAGCAGATCGACGGCTAGCTAATTCAATTCTTGTTTTACTTTTTTATTTTTTATTAATGTTTAATATTTGGATAAGGATGAAGCAAATCCTTTCCTGTGTGAAGAGAAGCAGACCGATACTGTCATTTTTTATTTTCATTAATAAAAAAAAAAATTATATGACAACTCTTTATTTTTGTTGATTATAGCTGAAGATTGTGTATTGTAAGGAATTTGATTAACACTGAATCTAACATGCATATGCACATAATTCATCCAAAAGTTTAACCTAAACATGTTTCTATATCATGCTTTAATCAAACCCTAAATACATGTTACTAACCCATGTCAATTCAAGAGAAAAGAGAGATAGGAGAAAGCGGAAGCATACCTGAATCCATTGTCGGAGGTTGGTGGACGTGTTGAGATCTTCCAAATTATCACGATCTTTGGGACACCCAAAAGTGTTCTCTCTCTCTTGTTCTAGTTATGGGGATGCAGACAAGCCAAAAAGATATCGTGTAATTTGGGGACCATAACCCTAATATATAATAATCATATTATTATATGTTTTGTTATTTCTAATCTGGCCCCTCATCAAATTAGATATAGCACTCCGATATCTATACATTAATTCCATGACAATTATACCCTTAAGTCTTAAAACTTTAAATCTTAATTAGACCACTTTAATTTAGGCTTAACCAAAAGATAGCACAACACATTTAATAATTTACATGTGTGGCCCTACATGTTGGAATTTTCCAACAATCTCCCACTGGGCCATATATGTAACTTTACAAATGTGTATGACTTTATGAGCTCCAAAATTTTGTTATCACAATTTATGGTATATCCGAACAATCTCGTCCATTGATTATGCCGTTATGAGATCAAAGCGGTTTTTGTCACATTTAACGTGACTAAACCCATCAATGGTCACGTACACCAACATAACCAAATGACATAGATCAATCATGGATGCATGGCATGGAAATTACATTCAATGTGATCTATACATGTCTATTTCCAACTGGTCCTACTTTATTCTTTAGTGAGATCAATACTTAACACAATGTAACATAGTGAAATGAACTGAATACTTTATTTCTGATCAGAAAAATATCCAAATACATAAATGCATAAGTATGTCCAAAATCAAACATAAAGCAATAAAATACAAAATGATACAAACTCCCACTATAATGTGATATTCTAATACAAAATAACACCTATATGAGCAGTGTGCTCATGAAAGACCTTGGGTGGTAATCCCTTTGTAAGCGGATCCACTATCATGGAGTTTGTCCCAATGTGCTCTATGTATATCTGTCCACTTTGCACTCTCTCCTTCATAACTAGGAACTTAATGTCAATATGCTTTGACCTAGATGAGCTCCTGTTGTTATTGGAATATAACACTGCTGACTTATTGTCATAATATAGTTTGAGTGGTCTTTCAATACCCTCTAGAATGCGTAGCCCAGATATCCCATGGTTGGATGCCTCATAGCATTTTACAAGCTCTGCTGCCATGGTGGAAGAAACTATGAGTGTCTGTTTGGCACTCCTCCAAGAAATAGCTCCACTAGCCAATAGATATATGTGGATCTCCTATATGTGAGCATATGATCTTTTGTTCTCTGCAAATACCTCATAACCCGCTTGGCTACTTTCCAATGATCTATCCCAGAGTTACTTAAATATTTGCCTAACATACCAACAATGTACGTAATATCCGGATGCGTACACACCTGTGCATACATTAGACTCCCTACAACTGTTGCATAGGGAATTTCCTTAACTTCAAGGTTATTTTTAGGGCATTGATTGAGACTGAACTTGTCTCCCTTAGCGACAAGGGTGTCACCTGGTTTGCTGTCCTATATGCCAAACCTTTTGAGCACTTTATCGATATAACTCCTTTGTGATAATCCAAGAATACCCCGATAGCGATCTCGTTGTATCTAGATCCCTAATACAAAGGAGGTGTCACCAAGATCTTTCATCTTAAAATTCTTTGATAGAAATCTCATGGTTTCGTGCAACATGCCTATATCATTTGTGGCAAGCAGTATGCCATCGACATACAAAACCAGTAATATGTGCTTACTCCCACTGAATTTGTGATACACACAATTATCAACAGTGTTTATCTCAAAACCAAATGAGATAATCACTTGATGAAACTTGTAGTACCACTGACAGAAAGCTTGCTTGAGTCCATTGATGGACTTTGTCAATTTGCAAATCATATTCTTTGGGTCTCCAAACTCAAAGTTTTTTGGTTGTACCATATAAATTGTTTCGTCAATGTCACAATTAAGAAACGCCGTCTTGACATCCATCTGATGAAGCTCAAGGTCAAAATGTGCAACAAGTGCCATGACTGTCCTAAAAGAGTTTTTTGTTAAAACCGGAGAGAAAGTCTCTTTAAAGTCAATCCCTTTCTTTTGGGTAAAGCCTTTATCTACAAGACGAGCCTTATACCTCTCCACATTACCTTTCGAATCCCTTTTGGTTTTAAAAATCCATTTACAACCAATGGGCTTCACACCTTCTAGTAATGGGACAAGTTCCCAAACCTTATTGTCTTACATAGACTTATACTCCTTATTCATTGCATCAATCCACTTTTGAGAGTTGGAACCCTGTATGGCTTGATGGAGGTTGATGAGATCATCTTCTACCATTCCAATGTCTTTCTCATGTTCCTGGAGAAATACGAAAAAATCGTTCGAAATAACATTTCTTCTTTCTCTAGTGGATCGCCTTAATGACACTGGTTCTTGAGGTTGTTGAGTTTGTTCCTCATGAACAATTACCTCATCTTAAATGGGGGGTTGATCAACATTGTCTGGTTAAGGATCCGGATTCGCTTCTTGATCAATGACAGGTATAGAAACCTACACATTGTCAAAAGGGATAGTGGGAATCGAAACCGAGACAATGTCTCTAACCTTATTTCTCCCCCCAAACGCAACATCCTCAAAAAATGTTGCAGTTCCCATCTTAAAAATTGACCTAAGTGTGGGATCATAAAACTTATAGCCCCTAGATCGCTTAGAGTAGCCAATGAAGTAGCTGCTCACAGTTTTGGAGTCCAATTTCTTTTCATGTGGCCTGTAAGGCTTTGCCTCAGCTAGACATCCCTAAATGTGAAAATGTTTTAGACTAGACTTTCTACCTGTCCAAAGCTCATAAGGTGTTTTTGCAGCTGCTTTAGTTGTCACTCGGTTCAAAATATAAGCTGCTATTTTGAGTGCTTCTACCCAGAGTGACTCTGGTAAGGAGGAATGACTAATCATACTCCTTACCATATCTTTAAGAGTTTGATTTCGCCTTTCAGCTACACCATTCATGCTAGGTGATCCTGACATGGTGTACTGTGGGATCATTCCACATTCCTCTAGGAATTTAGCAAACGGTTCTGGATGTTGTTCACCTGAACCGTCATATCTACTGTAGTATTAACCACCACAGTCAGACCTGACACTCTTTTGCCCTTGTCCTTAAAGGTGCTAGCCAAATGAGCACTTTCGGTCATGTCTGGCTAGTCTCTTTAGTGACACTCGCAATAGGACAAGGTCGGAAAGTAGCACAATAGTAAGTAAAGTTCATTCCCACAGGGATCGAGTGATCGATTACCGAAATTGATTAGTTTAGGTGCTATTCAAACAATCAATAAAGAGGGTTTTCAAATTAAGCAAATTAAACTAAATTAATTAAAGGATTAATGCTAATGCAATAAAGAAATAACACAAAAATAAACTCGAATGTGATAGTGGAGAGAAAAATGCTAGGACTTGACTACACCCTACCCTATATTGACTTCCGTTCTAGACTCAATTACTTACCCAAAATATGCTCATGCAATTCATAGACTCATGCACCCTAATGTTAACCTAAAATCTCGGTCAAGTAAAATAGGTTACACCCAAAATCATACCCAAGCCTATCTTTCGATTACTCGGAAAATATGAATGGGTTCGTTAAGGATATTGGCACACTAACGAATCCTATACTCTAGCCTAAGTAGGTCTACTTTTCTAGACATGCATAGAAGACATTTCGTCGAACACGTGGTGTGCGTCTCCAGTCAGTACATAACACACCACAAAATTCATTCAAAATGAGATCAATCAATTGAAAGCTTTAAGAACACTAAAACATCCATACAAACTACAATTTGCATATAAAGGATAAACAAAGATCAATATAAATATATAGTCATGGGTGGGGTTTCATCAAATCCTAGCACTAAGTGTTTAGCTCATATCACAAAGTGTATCCATACAATAGATTAAATCAATTAAATACATGGCTATGTAAAGGAAAAGAAAGAGAATAAAGATTAGAGAAAACTAATGAGATTTCCTCTTCTTCCTTTGCTCCCCTCTTCTTCCTTTCTTGTGGATTGTGTAAGAATTTAGGAAAGGTGGAGTCTTGGTGAATGTGGTAAATGGAAATGGTAGATGTGTTTGGATTTTTGGGAGTGGTTGGTTGCGTGGAAGAGATGGTGAAAATGAGAGGGTTTTTGGGAGTGATTTTCGTTTTTCAAGTGTGTGTCCTCTTTTCTTCCTTATGATAAGATCAAGAGATGTATATATATGGGTTCAAAATAGGGCTGAAATTTCGTCCAAAACGACCAAAAGACAGACTGCCGCTGTTGGGGCTTTTCACGGTTGGCGGAAGCGGCATTTGAACCGCAGCAAGCTTGGAGGGTTACTGTCGCCCGACTACCACGGTTGGACAACCGCGGCACTTCAACCACGACACATTATTGTCACGTGGCTGCTGCTTGCTTACCGCAGTGGTGGGTTTCGAGCTTGGATGCCATGGAAGCTTGGAAGAATTGGATTCGAGAGAAAAGTGTGCATGGAGGCTTTAAAAGGGTGGCAAATGGACCGAGAGGAGGCGCACCGTCAATCTGGGCGGAAATATAGGGGAAACGATGTCAGAAAATGGCTAGAACAAGTCGGGTTGACGTCGGGTCACTTTTCGGGTCGGGTTGGGTCGACCTCCACGGGTTTGAAATGGGTCAGCTGAGGGTATAGGATGACGTGACGTCATCATGACGTCACGTTGATGTCAGCCAACCACATGCAAAACGCACAATTTCATTAATGACGTGCCGCTGCGCGTGCATTGGCTGGCAAATTACAATAGGCTCCCTTCAACTCTTCTCTAATCACAGAATCTTCAATCTATTCTTCATATTTCCACTTTGACCCCTGATTCTCTAAAATTACGCCAATGCCCCTGAACTCCATAAATACTTGAAACACTTATTTTATCATATTAAATACCCGGTTTTACCTGAGAAACAAACTCAAAATGATACGAAAATTGGGCTACACTTTGTGTAGAAGTGAAGAAATCAATGTCTTGCTTTAATCTCTCTTCCTCTTACAAACAGTAAGAAATGAGCCCAATAAGAGTCAATTTCTCCTTTTGACAGTTGTAACTGACCTTAAATTGATTGTATTGTGCAGGAAGTGATATTAATATCAAATGCACGAGCAAGTCGTCAAACAGCTCGAGCTTCAGTGTCTTAAGCTTATAAGCAATATGAGACATTTCCATAATGTACTCCCTTATGTTCCCCTTGCCTTTGTACTTCATAGAAATCAAGCTTTGCAAAAGCGTGCTTGTTTCTGCCTTATCTTTTTTCGCAAAACGCTTTTTAATTTTGGCTAGGAACTTTTTGGCTTTGGTTATCTTTTCAGATACCGCACTCCTAAATGCCTTCGGAATGTCGCGCTTGATGATCGATCATAAGACTCATACAATTTGAGCGATCCCACTTCTCAAAGTTCTTCCTGTCGTCAAGAGAACTTGCATCCGTAAGAGAAGCGGGCTGCTCAATCCGAAGTGCAAGGTTTAGATCCATGCAGTCGAGAACAATTTTTATGTTCTCCTTCCAATCCTTAAAGTTGGTCCTATTAAGCATGAGTATAGAGTTGATATTAGCAGATATAGTAGAAACACTAGCTGTAACAAACAAACATGCTCACATTAATAACCAAATACAATAATCAACAAATTCAAATAATGATAAGTCCCATCTCAAGATACCTAGCACAACATTAATATCAAGTCTTTGGATAGTAATATTAATTGTAAGTGGTACTCTTGTTGCAGTGATCAAACATTGACAATAATTCACATCAAATAATAAATTTATCTTTGGATCGACTTATTATTCACATGTAAAACCTTATAATTGTTACATGTTTACCACCACAGGTGTGTGTGCAATTCGGCCAAGTATTAACCTTCCTTTGGGTTGGCTAATACCCGTATGAATTTACACACACAATATTAACTGTAAGTAGTACTCTTGTTATAGTGATCAACCATTGACACTAATTCATGTCAAATAATAAATCTATCTTTGGATCGACTTATTATTTATTGTAAAACCTTATAATTGTCACATGTTTACCACCACATGTGTGTGTGCAATTCGTCCAAGTATTAACCTTCCTTTGGGCCGGCCAATACCCGCATGAATTTGCACACACACAAACATTCAACATCCCTCATGAACAATCTACACAAGAGAGACCACTTTGGCGACATCTTGTTTCAATTAGCCCATTTAGAATAATGGACTACTTTATTTAACTATAAAAGATATACCAAAAAATATTTGAATTTGAGTTGGATTTTTTTTATCAAAGTTACAAAACTGCCCCTGATTTTGCAAAATTATAGAAAGACCCCTCAAGTTTCAATAATTACAAATCAGCCCCAATATTTTGTCAAAATCACACAATGGCCCAGAATAATTATAAAACAGCCCCCTCAAGAATTTCAAAATTTCAAGAGAAGAGCCCAAGCAAAAACTGATCTCTGTGAACCCTAGGTTCACGCCGCCGCCGCCTAAACCTTCACGCCATCACCAGAAGGCAACGAAGAACGACAGTGCAACCCACCGACGACCGACTGCAAAGAAGATCGGGGACTGATCTTCATAGATCCGACGAACGCACGAGTTTCGTGCGAAAATCCGACAAAGCCACCAACAATGGTGGCGTTGACCGAGAAGGAATCCGGGTTTGGGTGAGATAACCCATCGACCTAAAGGCAAACCCAAAAAAAACTGGATTGATCTGAATTCAACCCTTATCAGATTGAATTTTTCCCTTTTTTTTTTTTTTTTTTTTTTTTTTGCCATAAAAGAAGATCAAGAACCCGTAACTGTCAGATTTTTTTAAAATTTAAATTATCCCAAAACTCAGACAATTTCAAAAAAGAAGATCAAAACCCTAAATTTTTTCAAAAATTTCTTAAAACCTAAAATTCAAATCTCAAATCTCAAGAATCGATCATGAGTGGC
Source organism: Acer yangbiense (assembly GCA_008009225.1). Taxonomy (NCBI): domain Eukaryota; kingdom Viridiplantae; phylum Streptophyta; class Magnoliopsida; order Sapindales; family Sapindaceae; genus Acer; species Acer yangbiense. Next base: position 52,580,962 of record CM017764.1, on the reverse strand, counting down.
TCTGATACCACTTATAAGGACTTTAATTAATACTGAATCTAACATGCATAGACATATAATTCATCCAAAAGTTTTGACCTAAACATGTTTCTATATCATGCTTTAATCAAACCCTTAATACATGTTACTAACCCATGTCAATTCAAGAGAAAAGGGAGATAGAAGAAAGCGAAAGCGTACCTGAATCCATTGCCGGAGGTTGGTGGACGGGTTGAGATATTCCAAATTATCACGATCTTTGGGACACCTAAAAGTGTTCTCTCTTGTTCTGGTGATGGGGATGTAGACAAGCAAAAAATGTATTGTGTAATTTGAGGACCATAACCCTAATATATAATAATCATATTATTATATGTTTTGCTATTTCTAATTTGGCCCCTCATCAAATTAGATATAGCACTCTGGGTATCTACACATTAATTCCATAACAATTATACCCTTAATCCCCTCATCAAATTAGATTTTGCTTTTTTGGTTTTGAATCTTCTATTGAAAAGGCTCGAAATGAAGTGTTCGAGCCTTTTCATACACCAATCGTGCCTTTTCATTAGTGTATGCAAAGGCTCGAACACTTAATGAAAAGGCACGATTAGTGTATGAAAAGGCTCGAACACTTAATGAAAATGCACGATTGGTGTATGAAAAGGCTCGAACTTTATTTCGAGCCTTTTCATACACCAATCGTGCCTTTTCATTAAGTGTTCGAGCCTTTTCATAATGAAGTGTTCGAGCCTTTTCATTAGTGTATGAAAAGGCTCGAACACTTAATGAAAAGGCTCGAACACTTCATTAAAATGCTCGAACTGTGTATTACACCGATTAACCTATGAATTTTCCTTGAAAAGGCTCGATTCATAAAGATTCAAAAAAGCACGATTGCAGTACAAAAAGGCACGATTGCAGTACTGTTGACGGTGATTTTTCGATGGTCAACCGGTCAACGATTTAGGTTGATGAAACCTGAAGATAAACGTAATGAAAGTAGAAAAATAAAAGATGAGCAAGCATAACACATAATTTACGTGGTAAAACCCCAAGGCGAGGAAACATCCACGGTGCCGGTGCCGGTGACGGCGAGAAGTGATCCACTATGAATATAAGGATTACACACTCAGTACTCGCTTTCTCTCAAATAATTGCTTATGATGATCCCCCTGATATAATGAATATATTGATGTATTTATAGGGTTCGATCTAGGGTTGCCCTAGTTTCTGTCGTATAAACGGTGGACTCATTAATCAGAGTCTTTGTAGGATTCTTGTAGAGTAGACTGATCAGTCTAATTCTATGCTTATATTTTGCCCATTTTGCCTATGTTTATGCTTGTTTCTTGGGTCCTTTTGGTGGGTTGATGTGTTTGTTAAGTCTTTGCAGATCTCTTTCCATAGAAGTGTTGATCGGATCTTATTTCGGAGAAGATGGAGTAAAAAGATGAGAAGGAGGCTGATTTTGTCATTTACCGCGGCCCATGCCGCTCAACAGGCATTTGCACCATCGGCGACACTCCAGGCGGTCGAGAAGGGTGATTTATCGCTGCCTAGACCGCTCAAGAGGCAAATGCTTCTCAAGCGACCCCTCAAGCGAGCCATTCCAGAATGTTGAAGTTGGAATTTCCGCTGCCCATGCACGTGCCTACTCAGCGGCACGTTGAGCGGTGGTCCGCCTCTTCGTTTTCTCAAAGCTGTAGAAGACCTATAAAAAGAAAGAAAGGAAAAAGCTAAAAGAGTGCCGACCTTTAGAGACCATCAGATACCAATTCCATTCATTCTTTCATTCATTCCATCATTAGAAGATTACTGGAAACAAGAAGACGACGGGGATTTCAAGACAGAAGCATCTCGCCATAATGGGTTTTATCTTCATCTCTTCTATGTTTTTATTCTCTCCATTGATGTGTAACTAAACCTTTAACTTGGGGATTGATGTAACCAATTTTGGATAACTCTATGTAATCAATTAGTCTATCTTTTGTTAATCAATTGAGTTTTAGTCTTGTCTATTGAATTAATTGTTCTACATTACTTATTCGTATTATTTTGTGGCCTCAATTGATATGGGTTTGTGATTTAGTTTATCCATGAGATTATGGGTTAGATGTGAATGGCCTTTTCCATTTAAACCATAATCATAAGCTTAATAGACTTGAAAATTAATGTTTGCATGGCCTTGTTGCATTGATTTGGCTTAGAGTTTTGTTCTAAAGGGTTTCGTTGCCGTCACTTGACACATGGCCTTTGTGCGAGTGGTGGGAATGAGATTCGTTCTTAATTGTTTATCATCAAAACAAGCCCTAAACTGGATTGAAGTGTTTATTGAGACTAATTAAGAGCATTGAGTGTTTAAGAAAGGTGCATCGATTCCCTAGTATTTCTCTCCATACATTCATTCTGTGTGATATTTGATTTGATTTGATTTAATTTTAGTCTTTAGTTCAAGTAGTCATAATTTAGGTAAACTTTAGAATTAAACAAACTTCCAAAGCAAAGCATTATGCAATTTAGTTTTCCGCACTTAGATTAAATCCTTGCTAGATTAATTGGTTTTGACCAATAGAATCGCCGATCCCAGTGAACGAACTTTCTTAGTAAATTGAACACATATTTTACTGCATCATAGACCAATTAGGACTCGTTTCCTATTTAGTGTTTATCCTTTTGGAGGCTTAGAGTTCTTTCATGATTAGACTTTTCTGGTACTGGAGAGGAAATAGGGATATTTCCTTATTGGAATTAGGGATATTTCCTTATTGGAATATTATCCTAAGATTTCGTATTCGTGCAGATCTCTTCCCGATGTGGCGTATCTTGGTAAGGTTGTATTTCTCGTTTTTGGCTAAGTACTGATTTTTGGTCGAGCAGAGCCGAGCAGAATCTTGGCCGAGTAGACTCTTGGCCGAGCAGATTCCTTTGGCCGAACAGATCTTGGCCGAGCAGACTTGGCCGAGTAGAATCTTGGCCGAGTGGACTTCTGGCCGAGTGGAATGTTGGCCGAGTAGAATCTTGGCCGAGTGGAATGTTGGCCGAGTGGCCGAGCATGTTCTTGGCGGAATAGATCTTAGCTGATTGAAACCCTTGGCCGAACAGGTCTTTAGCCAACCAAATTCCATCTGTAGATGGCCCCTCATATGGTGATGTCACGCATTCATGTTGACCCTTTTGATAACGTGTCTCACATTTGACTTTTGATGACGTGGAATCACTATATTTCCACATTACCCGCTATCTTCGCTGACGTGTCATGCTGACGAAAAACACCTATAACAATACCCCCTCAAATTTGCGAGATGAGTTCTTGGTGACTCATTGAAGGGGATTTGAATAGTTCTTCTCTGATTTTTGTTGCTCGTCTTCAGCCTAAGTCCAAGTTACTACCCAACTGATGTTTGAACAATTGTCGGACATTTGTTGAGCCTCTGGTTGCTCTTTAACTCCTCTTGTAATTTTTGCCTTGTATACTTCTGTGATGCCTCGGTGCGCACTTGCACTATATATATTTGGTATTTGGTATACCTTTCTTCTTCAAGACCTTGTAGCTAGTATTCCTGCAATAAAGGAAACTCTGTTTGTATAAACATAATCGTAAATTCTTACTTGCATTTGGTTCTGGTCGCGCTCGATAAACTTCCTTGTCTCCTCAAGCTTTGATTATTGAGATCTTTTTCGCTCACTTGGGCGAATGTGAGACCCCTTTATAACTTTGTTCAGCTTTCCTCGGATCCTTTTGTCCGCTTCGTTCTTACTAACACTCGGATCCTCTTTCAGCCTGGTTCAGCTTTGCTTGGATCCATCTTTGAGCGGATCTTACTAACGCTCGGATCCCCTTCTCGACTTCACTTAGACCCTTTACTTTGAGCAGATCTTACTAATGCTCGGATCCTCTTTGTACTGCTGCTGCATATCCGATCTTCCTTCTATAATTCCTCTTAAACATGCATGAATTAGGTCTCCTCTTAGTTCCATAATCAACCTCCAATAAGGCTAATCTAATGTGACTCAAAATAGGAAGCACAACCGTTCTAATCTTTAGGAATTTTTAATCCAATCTCAACTAATCCGAACATGGAAAGCTTAGGATCAACTAAAACTGAGTTAAAGTGACTTTTCAGCCTTCATTAATCTTCCAAAACATAGCAAATTCGCCTACGACCTTCGTTCCCGAATAGGCAGCCCGTAATGCTTTATTTTCAAAATCCCGTGGAGAAATTCTGGGCTGACCTTTGGGTAGTAAAATGGTCATAACTCCTTTTAGAAAACTCGAAATCACAAACCGTAAAATTCTACGGAAAGCTAACTTCCGTACCTTTCCAACCATATAAGGCTCGAAACCTATTTCCCTCTGAGATGATACAGTTTAATTCTTGAAGTTGACCCATCAACAGATGCTTTCCGCGTAGAAATTCTAGGTTGACCTTTGAGTAGTAAAATGGTCATAACTCCTTCTAGAAAACTCGAAATCACAAACCGTAAAATTCTACGGAAAGATAACTTCTGTACCTTTCCAACCCTGTAAGGCTCGAAACCCAGTTCTCTCTGAGATGATACAGTTTAATTCTTGAAGTTGACCCATCAGCAGATGCTTCCCGCGTAGAAATTCTAGGCTGACCTTTGAGTAGTAAAATGGTCATAACTCCTTCTAGAAAACTCAAAATCACAAAACGTAAATTTCTACGGAAAGATAACTTCCGTACCTTTCCAACCATGTAAGGCTCGAAATCCAGTTCCCTCTGAGATGATACAGTTTAATTCTTGAAGTTGACCCATCAACAGATGCTGTTTTCACGGGTTTGATCAAGAAATCTTCCAAATTGCTTTCAATTATCTTCTAGGACTTGAATAGCTGAGAATGCTTCTATCCGAAACATCTTTTCTTCTTGTCGTATCCTTTAAAGGCAAGTTCTAACGATCTTTTGAAGTTTTAGGGCTTAAGACAGCTTGAAGATGTCGAGGTTGAATATCATAAGAGGAACTGATTAAGGTTTCCCTGAGCTGTGTCTTTCCTCACAATCTAAGAAAAATATGGTATATGTCGTCGCTCTTGGCAAGGTAAGATGTCGCTCTATAGAGATCGTGCTTCAAAGCATCTGTTAGCGAACAAACCTTTCACTAATACACGCGGAAGCGTTGCCGGATAGAACACAAACAAACACAATGATAAAGAAGAGATAAGATGAAGAGAAGTAATTTAAATCCAAATCACACAACACAAGAATTTACGTGGAAACCCAAATCAGGGAAAAAACCACGGCCGTCAGGACGACAAGAGAAAGTTCCAATATGTAGTAAATTGTTACAACCACACACTCCCAGGATCTCTCTCTAAATAATACCCCAAACCCAATTACACCCAATGCTCACTTTGAGATCTCTCTAGTATTTGCTATTTTGCTCCACCACTCTCAGGTGTTTTTCACACAACATAATAACCTAGTTATTATGGTTTATTTATAAGAATTACAAGGAGTTGAAACTAACAAGGAAATCCTACTCCTAGTCATACAAGAATACTTATTCCACATAAATACTATTTCCTATTTAATATAAGTCTTCTTGTAAAGAAGAAATCCTTTTCCCATTAGAACTTCCAGAAGCAAACCAATTTCCTCTTCCATGAATATTTCCTGATTCAACGCATGCTTGTGATTAACTACGATTCAAGTTGCAGTTGGCCACCCGCTTCCTAAACCGTGTTGAACTTGACCACTCAGAAAACCGTGATCCATACGCCATGTCACCAAGATCCATCACGACCGCTGCCGGTACCGCTGCCATGACCACAGCGGTCACGCAGCGGTACAAACTGGAATGAGACCGCTGCCCTAGCGCTGCCAAACAATTGGCAGCGGTGTCCTACCGCTGCCATGACCGCTGCCAAAGCCACAACGGCTTGGCAGCGGTTTCGACTGTTCTCCGCTTCTTCAGTTCGTTTTGCCTCCAAGCCTCCCTCAATCATAACCTCATACTTCCAAACGCTCTCACGTCTCCAGGAAGTCTCCGCATTGGTAAATCGGGTTTGGTAACCATTGGAGAATTCAAGCCATATCCAACAGCATCCACCCCCTGAGACCACTACCATATATATATATATATACATGCTCATGGCGAGTTGGTGGCTTTTGTTCTCCAGGGGTTCATGTTGCTTGGAATCTACCCCCTAGCATCGTTGTTATTCTTGTGTTGATGCCGACGTGCAGGGTAGGAGCCACGCTTTTGACACATTGTCTGGGTAGCCATTCTTTTCTTCTTTGGTCGGGTCATTTCAAGCGTTTGGCCTGGATCTTTCTTGTCCATTTGAACTTTTTCTCGGCTGATCTTTTTTGTAGGTTTGATTCTTCCTTTTGGCCGATCTTTCTTACAGATCGGTTATTTATTTATTTTTATTTTTTATATACCTTCTGGCTAATACTCCTGCAAAAAGAAAGCACTTTATCTATATAAATACAATTTTGACTTATAACTTACTTGCATTCGACTTTGTTCATTATTGTCTCTTTTGCAATTGCTCATTGGCTTTTGTGCTTCTTGCAAATTGTTCCAGGTGTTCGCTTATGGCTTCAGGGCAACTTGAGCGTTTATTTTACACCACGGGGGGACCTGACTCACTCTATCTAAGTTTCAACCCACTTTCGGGGTTTTTACTTGATTTTTAGCGAGCCAAGCTAACCTCAAGGCGTCCGGCTCAGGTGGCCTAGATCTTGCATTTGAAAGCTTCCTGACTATTTTTATGTGCACTTGCCCATTGGAGCTTTGTACCTGTATATTTTAAACTTAACAGATGCAATATAAGCGGAAAAATCTTTACCCCTTTCCACAAGGCCGGATCGCTGACAGTGCTTTATTTACACCCAGTCAGTTTTTGAGCTGACAGCGCTTTATTTACACCCAGTCAGTTATTCTTTTTGATCAATTTGGTATACCTGCACACTCGTAAATGTGTAAATAATAAAAATATTTTGTTTTATTTTTACCCGAGTGTAACATTGGTTTCTTTGTTTAAGCTGAGTAACTAATTTAACCAAGTATCTCATTAACTTGCATGAAGTTTGAGTAATCCATTGGTTTTATTGGGTCAAGTTTTTGTTATACTTGATTGGTTTATCCAAGTATCTAGTTACCTTGGTCTGAACAAATATATTATCCTTAGTTTGGCTTCAAGAATGATCAAGTATCTCATTAAACTGGTCATCTTTAGACTGACCAAGTGTCTCATTAAACTGATCAGTTTTTCTTCAAGAGTGATCAAGTATCTTATTAAACTGATCATTTCTAGACTGACCAAGTGTCTCATTAAACTGGTCAGTTTTACCCAGGTGTTACGTCGAGGCTCACCACGACCATACACTTAGGTCCCCTGCACAAGTCACCTAGGACGTCTCCTGGTTTTGTCTGCTACAGAGGTTTGCCGAATCGTTGGGGTAGTGTATACCGGCCAACACAGCTGTGCATCTCACCAGACATATTCCGGCGGCGCCCCGAGCAGTTTTCTAGGTATCCTGTTTTCCAGGTATCCTAGTGCCTCGGGTTTGCCTTTTCACTAAGGATACGTTCGTATCTGATTAGCTCGGCGGGCATGCTATTTCAGCTTCTCCGCCCCTCGGACACTATCCACTCCCTCTTCGCGGTTTCATGGCGCCCGAGTACTATCTTCGGGCTTTACGCTCCAAAGATGACCCCTTCGGCCTATGTTAGTGAAGATTTTGGCCCCTTTGGCCTTTTCTTCGAATTTCTACATACGCCGAGATAAAACTCGTTTTGCGTGTATTGAGACTAAGCTCAATTAAAGTTTTCAGCTTGTCTTTCTCTGTCAAACACGTTAACATTTGCACAAATATATTTTTTAATAATGCTGAAAAAATAGTTGGATCCCTGCACGTTATTGGTGTTGTTTGATGTTCGGGATGAATACCTGTGGACTTGCTAGATGTTTTGCATACAAAAACCATGTAGTATGCTAATGAAACTAGTATATGTTTTCGCAGGTATATACACGCATAGTATTTATTATGTATGAAAGAAACATAGAGATAGCATATGTAAGTAGGGTGTAATACTAGAATAAATACACATACTACATGTGTTGTGCATCATGTTAAAAGTGCAGTAAAGAATTTCAATAAACCAGGGTGAAAAAAGTGTTTCCCCACATTTTACCTCCTCGTCAACGTACGGTTATGAAATCCAAGAAGATTTGATTTATAGGCCGAATAAAAAGTAACTAAGCGATAATTTAGATTTTACCTTTAACTCCACTTGATGAGGTATCCGAAATTGGTTACCTTTTCATTCTGAGTCTCAAATCGCAAGTCGTTCTTTCCTTGTGCTTTTGTATAATACTTTGTCTTATGTTTCCCTAGATCACTTATCATTGGACGCTCTCATCCTCAATATTTTCCTCAAGGTCTTCCTCCTAACATGTCCGCTCAAGAAGATTTTCGGAAAGCATCCTTATTTGAGTCACCGAGGGATAGTCGGTTGTTGGTTGAAGTTTGAAGTGCGCCGGGATGGAGTTTATTCCTGCGCACAGAGGTAAAGCTCGATTTCTAAACCAAGGTTTTTACCTTGACTTCTATACCTAGCATGTGAGTGAAATTTTCACATATAACAATAGTTACGTATATAAGAAGGCCAAATTAAATAAAAACAACCAACTCATATAAAACATTATTGATGATTAGTGTTTGAATTTTGGCATCCAAGAATATATGTTAGGGAAACATACAGAGGTAATATGTGAGTGCAATTTATTGAGAAGTACACAAAGGTTATACAATATGTACAGTGTACTCGCGTGAAAATAATACATGAAGAAGTGAATATCTTAACACATATTGATCACAAAAACTCAACATTTCACACCTCACAATTTTGTTTTGATTTTGCTGTATAGGCAAATCAAAATATTTGAGAGTGTTTAAACTTAACCAAATTCATGCTCATTTGATCTAAAGAACAAATTGGTCAACATGATTCGCACAACAATAAAAATTATATGACGTACCTATTGCTGGCTGAATTTGCTCGGTGATGCGTTTCCAAATCAAGGTGATTTACGCACCACTTTAACACGAGTATATATTTTGATAGAAAAGCATACAATATGCAACTCATGATTTTAATAAATTAGCAGCAGGTTCTCAATATAAAAATAAGAACCACAATTTTCTACCAAGTTATTGACTGAGTTGCAAGATTATGTCAACAATAATAATTATTAATAATATAACATTTAAACAAAGATGTACCTTCAACTCCGACCGATTTCAACAATATCGTTAATGCTTTCGAAAGTGATTTTATCAAGATCACAGTCTTTGCCACTTACGAACCTAAAGTTTAGGCTTATTACTTTGGATCCTTTATTGTTGGACATGTCGGTAATGAAGAGCCGAGTGAGCTTTAGCCGAGTGGACCCCTTTTTCTTTATTAAGATATGCTGGATTAATGAAGGTAGTTGGCAATGTGAGGCCAATGCTACTCTTCCCTCTCCGATCGGGTCACCAAGGCTATATGGTCTCTCTTTTTTGAAACCTTTAAGCGCGTTGAGATGAAATTCAATTCCCGCGCGCAGAGGCAAGACTAGATTCCTGAGCTGGCACTTTCAACTTGTTTTCTATACCAAGTATGTGAGTAAAGTTCGCACAAGTAATAATAATCATGTATTTTAATGAGACCAAATAATTGGAGGCGATCAATTCATACATGGTACAATTAATGATTAGTGATTAGTGTCGAAATTTGACACCTGTATGATAGACAATATGCGCATAAGAGCCATAAAAGTTGCCAGACATAGTAATTAAGCATGCATTACATGTTTATAGACTTATGCGCACGTATTATGTATTGTATATGAGAAACATGCATAGATGACATGTGAACGCAATATAACATAAAGAGAATTACACAAAAGTTATGTGTGTTGTGTATTTGTATGTGAAAGTATAACGATATGAAGAGACGGATATAATTTAATATATCTAGATTACATATATTCAATGTGTCAAGCATACCAAATACTTCTAGTCACATTTTTCAACACTCATGCTTATTTGATTTAAAGAACAAATTGGTCGAACCCAATATCGTTGAGCCCAACCACTATCATGAAAATTTAAACATCAATAACGATGTCATATTTTGTCTGAAAAGTAACAAAACATTGTGACACGTACATGTTACATGCGTCTCCGAATCAATTGTGATTCATACACTGTTTTATCAGTAGGAATTTCTATAGAAAAACATGGATTATATACTTATAGTTCTAGAGATTCCAATGCTAAATTCATAATATTCCAAACAGAAATAATCACTATGATACCCGTCTATATTATTGATTTAAGATGCAATATGATGCCAACGATAATAAATAACATAACGATTATGAGAAATCGTACCTTTTTATCCGAACGCTTTCAGTACTGCTTAAACACTTTTGGAAGCATTTCTCACCAAGATCAAAGTCTTGATCAATTTTATTAAATAACACTTACTCGAAAGATATTAAAAAAAAAGACTATAATTACTCTCAAACATCGTAATATAACAAATTACAACACTATTAATAGCATGGAGTCAGCTTTTCCACAACATTTAAATGAACAACCCATCACAAGTGAAAAAGCATTACACATGGAGGGTGCATATAACAACTAGTGCGATTGCATCTAGGCTCCAGCAGTGTTGCTCACCTCATTATTATTTAACGAGTTAAATTAATGACACAGACAACCATGTAGTATTCGTAATGTATTGTTTGCCCAAAACAATTATATGCTAAATAAGGTATGTATGTCATGAGCTTGGTAATTTTTATTAGACAATGAATATTCAATCGTTTTTTATCAAGATCAAAGTCTCAAATAAACTCAATTGAATTATTGTTTGGTTAATCAAAGTATCACAAATATTAAACATCAATCAGTATGTTTTACTCTTATTAATCTAGAATAATAATAATCATGTTACATACTTGTTGCCGACTGAATCTATTCGGCAATGCACTCCCAAGTCAAGCAATCCATGCAAATATTTTAATAGAAAAGCACAATATGCAACTTCTAATTTCAACAAATTAGGAGTGTATTCATAGTATAAGATTTAAGCATCCTGATATTCTATACAGTTATTGATGCAAGACGATATCAATAATAATAATAATTAAGTGAAAACATACCCCCGAATCCGAATGATTTTATCAAGATCGAAGTCCTGATTAAATCTTGAATAATCATTATTTGGTTAGTTTTCACTTTTATTTATGTAACTATGCATATATTCCTTGTTTGCACAATGTAGATAAAATCATAAAATTATACTGCAAATTGACTAACCTCAGCCACTTACCGAACCTGGAGTAGTCGTTTTACCATTGGATCATTGATGAAGGGCCGAGTGGGCTCAGTTGAGAATTGACATTGGGTGTTTTATACCAAGATGGGCTCGGTTTCTAACACGTCAAGGTAAACTTTATGCTGAACTGCAACGTTCCGGAAGTCGTCAAATATTTCTCGGGATGAATTGTGTTGAGACCCACATATCCTCAGAAAGACCTATACGTCTATTTTACAGCGAAATTCGCGGTTCATGATTCCATGCTCTCTGGAGAGAGTTATCTCTGTTTTAGCGTCTGGTAGTCAAGTTGGAAAATCCTCCGCGAATCACTTCCTTCAATGTTTCGGGGATCATAAAATATTCCACAGGTTGAACCAGATTGCGAACCTTATATTTCTGAAAAGGTCCAGATGTCTAGTTTCTGATGGTTTTTACGGCTTGCAATTTCGACTTCTGTAGAGGGAGATATGCCTGTTTTAGTGTTCGATGGTCAGATCAGAAATCTGTGCGCGATCTGGTTTCTTCAATATTGCGGGAGCCACCAAATATTGCTCAGATTGAACTAGGATACGAACCATATATTTTTGGAAAGCCTTGGATGTCTAGTTTCCAATGGTTTTTACAGTTCGTGAATCTGACTTCTGTAGAGGGAGATATGCCCATTTTAGTGCGTATTGGTCAGCAATTCCGCGATTCTGGATAGCTCTCCTCTTTTCTTTTGTAAGCTGTCGGAATGCGAAAACAATTCCTCGGACGGATTCTTGATACTTTGAAGCTCTGAGTATTGATTTCACAATATTCTTCCTCTGGAATTGGTCACGGCTGCGGCTCCTGCTACGGGTTATGTAGTTAATCCACTCCCTAGCACTTCCAATAGTCGTTTGTTGGGTGCTTCAAGTGTTGGATCTACATCAGAGTTCCTTCTGTGGTCTGTTCATGAGGGTTTCTCGAAGTTGAGTTATCCAGGCCCTTCTTCTAGCGCCAATTGTTGACGGTGATTTTTCGATGGTCAACCGGTCAACGATTTAGGTTGATGAAACCTGAAGATAAACGTAATGAAAGTAGAAAAATAAAAGATGAGCAAGCATAACACATATTTTACGTGGTAAAACCCCAAGGCGGGGAAACATCCACGGTGCCGGTGACGGCGAGAAGTGATCCACTATGAATATAAGGATTACACACTCAGTACTCGCTTTCTCTCAAATAATTGCTTATGATGATCCTCTTGATATAATGAATACATTGATGTATTTATAGGGTTCGATCTAGGGTTGCCCTAGTTTTTGTCGTATAAACGGTGGACTCATTAATCAGAGTCTTTGTAGGATTCTTGTAGAGTAGACCAATTAGGACTCGTTTCCCATTTAGTGTTTATCCTTTTGGAGGCTTAGAGTTCTTTCATGATTAGACTTTTCTGGTACTGGAGAGGAAATAGGGATATTTCCTTATTGGAATATTATCCTAAGATTTCGTATTCGTGCAGATCTCTTCCTGATGTGGCGTATCTTGGTAAGGCTGTATTTCTCATTTTTGGCTAAGTACTGATTTTTGGCCGAGCAGAGCCGAGCAGAATCTTGGCCGAGTAGACTCTTGGCCGAGCAGATTCCTTTGGCCGAACAGATCTTGGCCGAGTAGAATCTTGGCCGAGTGGAATGTTGGCCGAGTGGCCGAGCATGTTCTTGGCGGAATAGATCTTGGCTGAATAGATCTTGGCTGATTGAAACCCTTGGCCGAACAGGTCTTTAGCCAACCAAATTCCATCTGCAGATGGCCCCTCATATGGTGATGTCACGCATTCATGTTGACCCTTTTGATAACGTGTCTCACATTTGACTTTTGATGACGTGGAATCACTATATTTCCACATTACCCGCTATCTTCGCTGACGTGTCATGCTGACGAAAAACACCTATAACAAGTACAAAAAGGCTCGATTCATGTACAAAAAGGCACGATTACTGTACAAAAAGGCTCGATTCATAAAGGTTCAAAAAAGAACGATTGCAGTACAAAAATGCTCGATTCATAAAAGGTTCAAAAAGGCACGATTCATGTACAAAAAGGCTCGATTCATGTACAAAAAGGCTCGAACACTTCATTTCGAGCCTTTTCCGAACTTTTTTCGAACCTTTTTCGAGCCTTTTCAAACTTTTTCAAGCCTTTTTCGAACATTTTAGAGCCTTTTTCGAACATTTTCAAACATTTTCGAGCCTTTTTAACCATCAATTTTTTTTTTTTTAAATTTTGTATCTCTGAGACTTTCTATATAGTTCATGCTTCCCGAGCCTTTTTGTTCGTTGATTGGTTAGTATCATTGATTCATCGGTTCCACTTCCATTGATAAAGGATTTTGAAAGAAAAAAAGAAAATAAAATGATGAAGAAGGTTACTGTGGGGGGCAATTTTGTCCGTTCACTATAAATTGTGCCTTTTAAACTTAAGTTAGTAAGTTGGTGCCTGTTCCCAAAAAAGCGCCTCAAATAGTGCTATTTAATTTTTTAACCCGGGTTTTGTATGGTTGATGACTGCCACTAATTTTGTAAAATTACAGAAAGGCCCCTCAAGTTTCAATAATTACAAATCGGCACCAATATTTTGTCAAAATCATAAACTGGCCTAGTAAATTTCAATAATTAAAAAATTGGCCCAAATTTTTTGAAAATTACAAACTCATCCCGAAACTTTTAATTAATTATAATTTAGCACCAAAACTTTTTGAAATTGCAAACTAGCTCAATAAGTTTTGGTAATTAGAAATAGGCCTTGAAACTTTATCAAAATCACACAATGATCCAAAATAATTACAAAACAGTCCCTCAAGAATTTCAAATTTTCAAGAGAAGGGCTCGAAACAAAATCAACCTCTGTGAACCCTAGGTTCACGCTGCCGTTGCCGCCTAAACTTCACCAGAAGGCAACGAAGAACGACGACGCAACCCATCGATGACCGAATGCAAAGAAGATCGGCGACCGATCTTCCTAGATCCGACGACGAAAATCCGACGAAGCCATCAATAATGGTGGCGTTGACCGATAAGGAATCCAGGTCTGGGTGAGATAACCCATTGACCCAAAGGCAAACCCAAAAAAACTGGGTTGATCTGAATTCAACCCTCATTAGATCGAATTTTTCCTTTTTTTCCTTTTTTTTTTTCTTTTTTTGCCATAAAAAAAGATCAAGAACCCATAACTGTCAGATTATTTATTTATTTTTAAATTATCCCAAAACTCAAACAATTTCAGAAAAGAAGATCAAAACCCTAAAATATTTCAAAATTTTCTTAAAACCTAAAATTCAAATCTCAAATCTCAAGAATCGATCATGGGTGGCTCTGATGCCACTTGTAAGGAATTTGATTAACACTAAATCTAACATGCATAGGCACATATTCATCCAAAAGTTTAACCTAAACATGTTTCTATATCATGCTTTAATCAAACCCTAAATACATGTTACTAACCCATGTCAATTCAAGAGAAAAGGGAGATAGAAGAAAGCGAAAGCATACCTGAATCCATTGCCGGAGGTTGGTGGACGGGTTGAGATATTCCAAATTATCACGATCTTTGGGACACCCAAAAGTGTTCTCTCTTGTTCTGGTGATGGTGATGCAGACAAGCAAAAAAGGTATTGTGTAATTTGAGGACCATAACCCTAATATATAATAATCAGATTATTATATGTTTTGCTATTTCTAATTTAGCCGCTCATCAAATTAGATATAGCACTATGGTATCTACACATTAATTCAATGACAATTATACCCTTAATCCCCTCATCAAATTCTCTAATAGTTGAAGTATAGGTTTATCCCTATCCTCTCTTATCCAGCTATTGAAACATTCAGACATGTTATTAGAGACGTGATCAACTTTGATGGATGGCTGAAATGCATGCCTCACCCATCTTTCAACTGGCTCTTTCATCATCCAGTTGGCAGCCTGCACGCTATCTTTCTTAATTGAATCCAAAGCTTGATTAAACCCAGCACGGTTAGCAACTTTAGCCAAATGCCACAACTTCCAATTGATATTATGATTCTTGAAAGTTGCCATGAAGTTGGCAATGATATGTTGGAAACAATACCTAGTGTATGCTTCTAGCCACTCATTCGCCAAGGCTTTTACACACCCTTTCTACATATCACTTATGAAGCATATCTTTTTTCTGTCATCCCATCCTAATGAATCCTACAACTCCCTCAAAAACCATGACCAACTGTCAGAGTTTTCAGACTCGTAGATACATATGACTATAGGAAGTATATTGTTATCCCCATCTAGAGCAGTAGCAGATAACAAAACCCCACCAAACTTTCCAAATAGATGACACCCGTCGACACCTATCAAATGGTGACAACCATAACTCAAGTAGAATCTAAAGAAAGTTGGACTGTCTAACACGTTGGGATCCATTGCTACCTTCACATCACTCCCTGGGTTCATTGTAAGTATTGCATTTCCATACCTCTTCAACTTCGCATAAGCCTCAATATAATTAATCTTCAATGTCTCTAGTACAATCCTCTTTGCCCTATAAATTGTCTGGTTGTCCACCTTCACTGCGAATCTTTCTTGCAATTCATCCTTAAATAGTTTTGCCTTGCCATTACGGTTTGAATGAATGAAGTTCCTAAGAACTGATGCGACCCACCGTGATGTAGCCTATTTGTTTTAAGCCAGCCTTAGGCACATTGAGTGGCCACCTTTAACACTCCTAATGATGAATGTAACACCATCTGTAAGATATGATGCATGTAGTCTCCAATCACATGCATCATTCTTACAAGTCACCATATATCTATACCTGTCATTGTTGATTTTCTTCAAGGTGAATCCTTCTTGGATGACATACTTCTTAACCACCTCCCGAGTAATCTTCGCAGACCCAAGAATTTGACTAGCTTCAAATGAAATGGTCCCATTTGGATTTGGGGCCATTGATGATTCTGACAATAAGTAGCAACTCTTGTCAAGGCATTTTCTTCATCGGAGGAAACTACAATATTTCTCTCATCGCCATCACCTTCACAATGGTCCTTGCCATTTTCACCATTTTCATTCATTAAACTAACATTTGAGTCATCCTCTGACTCTTCATCAACCTGGTAGTCATTGTCAACATCACCTCCATAACTTCCATCACTTCCATCAGTTGCTGCATCTCCAACTGCATTGTCTTCTTCAAAGTTTTCTTCAACTGGAACAAAATTGTCTTCTTCATAATTTTCTTCAACTGGATCACCAATGTTTTGTTGATTGAAACCAAGCAAGCCAGCAAGAGCATCTTCAGGGAATTGGATATCAATGGGAACCAGAAGGAGTTCGAACTCAATGAACGTGAGGTGTTTACTGTTAAAAATTTCAAAGCACAGCATCAGTTCTTTATCTGTTGTTAGCACATGTTGTTAGCCATTCCATGGAAACTTAACACGTAATTGCCAAGTTTCCCATGCTTCGATATGGCACCCACTGAGTTCCTTCTTAGTATTGTTGATGAGGCTAATCACACTGCAATCCCCTAATTCTATGAGATCCATGTCAACAATTCTATCCACATACTTCACATGAACTTGAAACTCAGACATTTGCAAGGAACTGAACAAAAAAAATTATAAACCAGAAACTCATAAACTGTAATCACTTAAAAAAATTATTCAAGCAATACAAACAAAAAAATATACACACACAATATATATACACACACAAGAAATATATATACAAATCAGAAACCTTAATAACCAGAAGTCCATGCAAATACCATACCCATGCAACACACGTCATGAACTTGTTTATAAATTTAAACACTCTTTCATAAACACCAACACACCACATAAACAAGAAAGCAAAACATACAACCAACCATAACAGTTAAATAGAACAAACCCAAAAATCAGAATACACAATAACACATCATAAATACAAAATTAATATTTTTCAATAAAAAGAAAAGCTGTCTGTTGTTTTACCAAGTTTAAGCAAAACCAACCCCCCCCCCCCCCCCCCCCCCCTACCAAGTTTAAGCAAAACCAACCCCCCCCCCCCCCCCCCCCCCCCCCCCCCCCCCCCCCCCCCCACACACACACACACACACACACACACACAAAAATCCTTTTTACAACCACCTTTATGACAAAATACGATCAAACATACACTCTTAACTTACCAATATCTTTTTGCTACTCTTTCGCTGGTGATGAGAGACCGTCGTCCTCTTTCTGGTCTCTTTGAAGCTACAAAGACCGTTTGTTCAAAGGTTTTTGGACAGTATTCACAGAAGGCGTGAAGCTTTGTTGTTTCCTATAAACTATTGATCGAGTGGGGACCAAAGTCAATGGCTTTGTTTTGATATAGGGATTCTAAGGGTAGGGATGTATTTTCCTTTTCAGAACAGATGCCTTTTATTTCATTTTAAATATTTTATATTTTATATTTTTATTTCATTTATATGTTATTGTTACACGTGGAACACAACTGTAATGCACCAATGCAATGACGAAAATGACCCTGTCTCTGTTAAGTTAGACTAACGTTTGACTAACATAAGGACCAAATTGAGTGGTTTTTGAAAATATAGGGCCCAATCCTCCGAAACTGTATAAGTGAGTAAAAAATATATATTTCAAAAAAATATAGGGACTAAATGAATAATATCCCTTTTATTTTCATAATACTATTTTCCGCATATGCTACTAGACGCGTTTTTAGATTTCGAAATAGAAACAAACAACACTATTTTTATTTTCAATTTTCTTTTTGAAAAACATTCAACGAAAAACGCTTACAGGACAGCCCCTAAGTTTTCATATTAACACTTAACAGTAGTATGTCATAGTGCCTGAATCATCGTTTCACATTCTGTAGACTACATACTAGCTTGCATGATTATGCGAGAGATTCATTGTGCTTCTTCTTTTGTTTTTGTTTGAACTAATAATCGTTGCATACATGTGCAGTTCTTTTTTTTTTTCTTTTGAAAACCGCAAACTTTATTAATAGGAAATAGAGATGCACATTTTTCCCCGGAGCCCCAATTCCCCAATTCCCCGCGTCCCCATCCCCATCCCCATTTGGGAAATTTTTTTTGGGGAAAATGGGGAAATGGGGAGGGATGGGGATGAAAATCATCCCCAAATTGAAATGGGGATGGGGATGGGGATGGGGGAGAGGTCCCCCATCCCCATTTCCCCATTTCCCCCAAACATATATAAATATAATTATAATATATATTTTTAATATATTTTTTTTATTCTTTGAAAACTCTAACTCCCTAAGTATATATACACATTTACACTTTAATTTTTTATTGAAATGTTTTTTTTTTTAGTTTAATTTATAATTTTTAGTCAAATGGAGAAATTGGGGAACGGGGGAAACGGGGGAAATGGAGAAATGGGGAAATAAGGAAAAACGGGAAAAAACGGAAAAAATGGGGAATTGGGGATAGGGATGGATATAGGTCCCCCCAAAATTCCCCATCCCCATTTTCCCCAAATGGGGGGGGGGGGGGGATGGGGGAAGGGTCTGGGAAGTGGGGATGGGGATGGGGATGGGGATGGGAATGGGGCGACCTATATCCATCCCCATTCCCCAAACATGCATCTCTAATAGGAAAGCAAAGCCAACAGATACAAACAAACTGCCATGATAACACTCACATTCACAGACAAACGGCCACGATGTGTAGTTTTATTAATGGTATGATACCACCAATAAATTGTACAAGTTGCAACCGTTGGATGAGGAAAAAAGAAAATCATCAAAGAATAATATAGAAATTACAAATTAAAAAACACAAAAAAAATGGCAACCCCTTAAACCAGTTTTGAACCTATCAAAGCAAATAAACACCCTCTCTCCCGACTCTAAGAGTCTGTTTGGGAGAGCTTCTCAAGTAGATCTTTTTACAGTATATCTTTGTGAAGTAGAGCTTCCACAAGTAGAACTTTCAGGGAGTAGATGTTGGTCGTTTGGTTGTTAATTAAAAAAGCTCTTTTAAACCGTAGATCGTTTGGTGAAAGAAAATTTAAAGGCTCTTTTAAATGATAGAATTACCAAAAAGGATATATAAAAGAATTTAACACTTCACCAAACAAATATAAGATTATGAGAACATATCATTTTTTTTTTTATGTTTTTGAAAAAAACTGTATTATAAAATAAATTTATAAACAATACAAGTTCAATTGAAATTCCAAATAGAAAAAGATACATAAGAGTTGAAGAATATAAACAATACAAGTTCGATTTGGACTCATAGGTGGAACAATAACGAGAGTTTGAGTTTTCATAGTTGCAAAATTGTTCAAAACATTCCAAACGAACACAATTTTTTAATACTTCAATCTGGATGAGTCCAAATCGAATTTTTCAACTAATATATTACTTTGTTTGCTCATTGCTCTTTTTCAATCCAAATTGAATTTCTAATCTTCAATAGTTTGAAGCGAAACAGAAGCCAAAGTGAAACGTTATTGTTGAGAAGTAGTGTTTAACGTGTAAAAGAAATATTTGATTAGGGTTTTAAAAAGATAGTGTAATTAATAAAATATAATAGGGTTATATTAGACATTTAATGTTTTTAAAAAAAGTTCAAAAAGGTCTATTTGGAAAAGCCTAAAATTTGAGGTTCTTCAAGTAGATGTAAAACAGCTTTGGAATGTCAACCAAATGACACGAAAAAAATTGAAAAGAGTTTTTTTTAATTAAAATAGCTTTTTTAGCTTGTAGACAAACTCTCCCAAACGGACACTAAGTCACATCACTCATATCTCAAACTCTCTCTCTCTACTACTATGATATATTAATTTACATTAACCATTTAATTTAATTTTATAGGTTTTATTTAAATTATATAATATTATATTATTGTTGATGTTGAGTGGTTTCTGGAAATAACTTCATCGTTAGTTAGAATGTTAAAGGTGGTTCCCATCAAAGTTGAAGTTGTTCCCAACGAATAATCGTTCTCGGGAATAACTTTCACGTTAACTTCAACGTTAAAGTGGTTTTCAAAATGTAAAAGTTGTTCTCTTAGTTAAGGTTGAGTGTTTCCCAAGAATAACTCCAACGTTAGTTATAACGTTAAATTAGTTCTCACCAACATTGAAGTTATTCCCAACGAGTAGTCGTTCCCGGGAACAACTTTCACGTTGACTTCAACATTAAAATGGTTTCCAAAATATAAAAGTTGTTCCCTTTATTAATATTGAGTGGTTTCCAAGAACAACTCCAACGTTGGTTAGAACATTAAAGTGGTTCCCATCGATGTTGAAGTTGTTGAGTGGTTTCCAAGAACAACTCTAACGTTGGTTAGAACATTAAAGTGGTTCCCATCGATGTTGAAGTTGTTCTCGGGAACAACTTTCACGTTGAATTCAACGTTAAAGTAAAATGTAAAAGTTGTTCCCTTTGTTTGACGGTGAATGATTCTCGGAAACACCTCTATCGTTGGTTAGAACGTTAAAGTGGTTTCTATCAACGTTGAACTTGTTCCCAACGAGTAGTCATTTTTGGGAACAACTTTCACGCTGACTTCAACATTAAAGTGGTTCCTCAAATGCAAAAATTGTTTCATTTGTTAACATTGAGTGGTTCCTGAAAACAACTCCAACGTTGGTTAGAATGTCAAAGTAGTTGCCACCAATGTTGAACTTGTTTCTAACGAGTAATCGTTCCCGGAAACAACTTTCACGTTGACTTCAACATTAAAGTTGCTCTATACATTCTTTTCAAAAAAAAAAAAAATTGCTATACACAATTACAATTAATTAATTAATTTCTAATTAAAAAAAAATATACAAACTAAAATATAATCCATTATATTTAACTCTCCAACTTTTTAAAAACATTTTTTTTTTTTTTTTACTTTTCATTAATTGTTTTGCTTCTCAAAAACATATATCCAGTTATATTCTTTTTTTTTTTTTAATTTCTACTCATTTTTTAAAATTTAATTTAATATATACATTTCCCAAATATATATATTTTTATCAATATATTACAAATAATTACATTTGTTTTCACAATTTTTCATTATGATAAATAAAATTATATTACATATTTATATCATTTTACATATATATATTTTTAAAACTTTTCATTTTTTCCATTAATGTAATTTTTAAATTTCTTTAATTATATAATTTCATAAATTATATTTATCTAGTATATTTTTACACACACACATATATATTGAAACTGTAATTTTATAATTTAATAAATATATAATAATAATAATATATATATGAAATACAAATAATTATTCATTTTTCCAAAAAAAATTAATATAAATTAAATTATATTTGTGCGTCAACTAGGGATGGCCATTTTCCCCCGGGACCCCAAATCCCCGCTCCCCCATCCCCATTTCCCCCAAATGTAATGGGGGGGGGGGGGGGGGGGGGGGGGAAGGGGATGATTTTCATCCCCAAATTAAAATGGGGATGGGGATGGGGATGTGGGAACCCCTCCCCATCCCCATTTCCCCCAAATGTAATATATAATATATTAATATATTTTTATTTTTATTTTTTCAATATTTGTATTCTTACTAACTATATATACATCTTTATTATGTAATTTTTGTCTTGGATGTTATTTTGTATTTGAATTTAATGAATTGTGTATTTTTTTATTATGTAATTTTTAATGATATATGAAAAATGGGGAAATGGGGGACCCGACGGAAATGGGGAAAAACGGGGAAAACAAGGAAATGGGGGGGGTGGGGGATGGGGGAGGGTTTGGCAAATGGGGATGGGGATGGGGGACCTATATCCATCCCCATTTCCCCATTGGCCATCCCTAGCATCAACTGGTTCAACTGAATGGAAAACTGGTTGATGTACATATATTAAGAGTCTGTTTAGAAGAGCTTCTTCAAATAGATCTTTTAGGAGCAGATCTTTTAGAGCATCTCTAATGATATCCTCAAAAGTAGGAGAGCAATCAAAATTTGATTATTTATCCAAAAAACACTGTCCAATAGAGTCACTAAAATTTAGCAATAGCAGTTATCAATAATCAAATTGTCTCTTCAATAATCAAATTTGAAGATTGACTTTCAATCATCAAATACAAACTTAACTCAAAATAACTGTTGTAATTCTATTCTTTCTCTCTCTTCTATGGTTTTTTTTTTCTTTTTTTTTTCTGATCACCTATGTATCTCATCATTGTTTCGACCCCAAAATTTTCAATCAGGTAAAATTCGTCTCTTCATTACGAATGGATCAATATCCATATCATATACCTTTTCTAGTCTTTTATAATATATATTTTTATTTTTTAGCAAAAAATAAAATAAAATAAAATAATGTACTATTACAAGTGTACCATTGTGGACTATACAATCATCAAATTTAGCAATCCTTGAAAACAATCTTCAAATGTTGAGGTGACAACTTTTGAGGATCCAAATTTGTTTATACCATTGGAGATGCTTTTAAAGTAGACCTTGTTGATCGTTTGATTGTCAATTAGAAAAAACTTTTTTAAATGGTAGGATTACCAAAATATTCAAAAACTATTTTAAATGATAAAGTTATATTAGATGTTTTAGTGTTATTAAAAAAAGCTTAAAAAAATATAATTGGAAAAGCTTAAAATTTGAGCTTCTTTAAGTAGACGTAAAATAACTTTTTTAATCACCCAAAAGCTCTCCTGACTAACAACCAAACGGTAAAATTTTTTTTGCTCTTTTTTAATTAAAAAAAAAAAAAAAAAAAAAAAAAAAAACTCACTAAGCAACTTTGACAGACGGTTGGCAGCCAAAGTTGATTGTCATGATACCCACAGTTTCATGCCAAAGTTGATTGTCATGATACCCGCGGTTTCATGGTAGGTGAAGCAAAGTCTAGACTGCCCTCATCATCCAAATTCCAGACCAGTCAACTATATCCTGTCACATCAAATTATCATCTTTTGTCAATTTTGGCATTATTTGTGGACCAAAGCAATACTCTTCTGCCACTATAAAGTGTCAAAGTTATTATCTGTGTGTTTTGAAGAAGTTGGAGCCAAAAGGTATCATGGAAGAAGTTGCAGATATTGTGATTGTGGGAGCTGGAATTGCTGGCTTGACAACATCTTTGGGACTTCACAGGTTTGCTTGTCTTGTGTTTGTGTGTTTGTGTGTGTTTTGATCTGTTGAAATACTTGAAAACAAAGATTTTAAATATATTACTGTTACAGACTTGGAATCAGAAGCTTAGTATTGGAATCATCAGAGACTTTGAGGATCACAGGATTTGCATTAACAACATGGAGCAATGCTTGGAGAGCTTTGGATGCCGTTGGAATTGGTCACTCACTTCGCCAACAACATAAACTCATTGAAAGGTATAACTCAAATCTCTCACCACGATTTATGTATTATTGGCGCGTTTACTAATCGGGAATGAAATGCATAGAATCAAGTTTCATAGGAAAGGGACCCTAGGTGATAATGGGGGAATTAAGTTCCCTTTCCGACAGGAACTTAATTCCTAATTTGTGTGTGAGACACACGCAATTTTATTTACAACTGATTTTAGTAAAAACAGTAAAATCCCAAATCAGAAATTAAGTTCTCTTGTTAGGATTCCTGATTAGTAAACGTGCCTTATATTTGGTTTGATCAAGGTTTTTTTTTTGGGATTCAATGTTGAAGAAGAATTTTTGATATGGATCAATATAGAGCATGATTCTTCAATGTGACAAATTGTCCATTAATTCAGTTTTTGGGAAATTTTGTTCTTCTTGAATTGAATTGAAATTTTGTAACACTGGTTTTTAGAATAATTGCGTCGTAGTAGTGATGATTAGAGTCAATTGATTTGGAAACCATGAAAACTATACTGATTTGTAAGAGATCCGGTCGATGTAGGATAGTGATCACGTCTACAGTATCAGGAGAGCCCCTTTTAGAGGGATCACTGAAGAGTAAAGGAAAACAGTGAGATTTTTATTAGTTGACTTTCTTCTGTTTGATTGATCATATATAATTTTCTTTTTTGTGGAAGATCATATTGATTGATGATTATTAATATTTGATGTTTAGCGGAGAGGGTGAAATTCGATGTGTGAGAAGGAAGGTGTTGTTGGAAGAACTTGAAAGGGAGCTCCCAAGCGGCACCATCAGGTACTCTTCGAAGGTGGTATCTATAGAAGACGAATCCCGACACCTTAAGTTGGTGCATCTAGCTGATGGAACCGTAATTAAGACCAAGGTAAAGATGGAACAGACAGGAATCGTCCGCGATCATTCTTTTTAGTCTCTACTTTACTTTCTTGTATATTTTATGATTGTATTTGTATTGCTTTGTTGATGAGTAGGTGTTGATTGGATGTGATGGATTGAACTCCGTGGTGTCAAAATGGCTCGGTTTTAAGCCACCATCTTTCGCAGGAAGATCTGCTATAAGAGGGTATACAGAATTCAAGGGCAGTCATGGCTTTGAGCCCAAGTCTATGCTGTTTTTCGGGAAAGGCACTCGATCTGGTTTCATCCCTTGTGATGATCAGACTGTTTATTGGTTTTTCACCTGGTCTCCCACTAGCCAAGGTAATAGTTCGATTCATGTATAGGCGTATAGCTAGCTAGCAAATATATATATCAAGCATGTATATGTGGTTTGTAAAATTTCGTTACTTGTAGATAAGGAGTTAGAGGACAACCCGGCTAAGATGAAGCAATTCGTGTTGAGTAAGTGTCACGACTTGCCTGATCGAATAAAGTCTGTTATCAAAAACACTTTGCTGGATGATATCATATCATCGCCGCTAAGATACAGGCGCCCGTGGGAGATGCTATTGGGAAACATTAGCAAGGGCAATGTGTGTGTAGCTGGTGATGCACTCCACCCCATGACACCGGACTTAGGCCAAGGCGGGTGTGCAGCTCTGGAGGATGGCATCGTTCTGGCCAGGTGCATCGCTGAAGCCTTAAAGAAAACAGGTGACAATGATAACAAAGATAGAGCGGTCTTGGAGAGGATTGAAATGGGGTTGAAAAAATTTGGCAAAGAGAGGAGATGGAGAAGCATTGATCTCATCAGCACAGCTTATATGGTTGGTTATATACAACAAAGTGAAGGGAAGATAATGAACTTTTTGAGAGATAAGATTCTGACTTCATATCTAGCTGGTTTGATGATGAAGAGATCTGATTTTGATTGTGGGAAGCTCACCACTGTTTCTTGATTGCTTACATGTTTTTGTTTTGTGTTATGATATGGAAATTTGTGGAGCCAAATGTCGTTAAAGCATTGTGTATTTGTGTATATAGTTTTTATTATATTAGTTTCGTCCCGATGTATTATAAACGTTTCAAGTTCGCTAAAAGACCCGAGTTCTCATCCTTTTTGTTTTCATATATGAATATGAGAATAATCTCACCTCACTTTTTGTTGATTCTAATGGGTAGTGAGCTTGATGTTAATGTATTTTGAGAGAATTAAGAGTATTCAAGAATGTTTTTGGATCGTTCGCACGTATTTTGTGTGATTTTACAATCTAGACCAAAATAAGAAATATCACCATATGAGTTTGGGTTCATATGGAGTTAAATTCAAGTTATTTTGACTTGAGTACATATTATGGATTGTTCGGACTTCTGAATCCGAATGTCGAAACAAAGAAACTTTGGTCTTCCTCTATCAATTTATATTAATAAGGTAGAGAAGCATAATTAGTATACAATTATGTTTTGGGATATGCTTTTTCTTTCAAATTTGACAACAAACGGATCAACTGTCAGGGATGACCTACTGTGATCAATCACTAAATGTGAAATTTGGATTTTTATTCCCTCAATCAAATTGGAAGACATTTATCCGCACATACCGGTAAATGTGTATGATGAGATTCAAACCCCCACCACCGACCCGTAGACAGAAAGATGCATACCGTTGAGCTAAATTCCAAACAATTATATCCTAGAGGGGTTTTATCTAAATTTGAAAGTCCAATATTTTTTTTTTCCGAAAAAAAAGAAAAGAAATGATGATACTAATTTACAACTTCACAACAACGACACCGTTTTAAGTCTCCACACACACTGACTTGCAGCGAAGGAAATCGAATCAAAAACCAGTTCTCGATTTGAAACCCTAGCTAGTCATCATCATCTTCAACTCTCTCTCTCTCTCTCTCTCTAACATTTTCAAGGTCACTTCACACTTCACTCAAATTTCAATTTACAGTTTCAAAATTTATTCTTTTTAAACAAAAATTTTGTTTCAGTCACTGAAAATTGAAAACACAAAACGATGACTCAAGACGTCGAAATGAAGGAGCAGCTCCCGCCGTCCAATTCGATATCTTCCTCTTCTACACCGTCCACTCTCCAACGTACGATCCACATCAACTCATTTTACTCTTTTAAAAAAAAAAATTGATTTCGATTAAATTATGCAATGGAAAAAAAAAAAAAATCATGCCTTTTTTCTTTGATTTGTGTAGTTCATGAATTATTATATATAGGCATTTGAGCAATTCAGTGTTTCAGGCTTGGGAATCAGAAGCATAGTATTAGAATCATCATCAGAGTGTTTGAGGGCAACTGGTGGATTTGCATTAACATCTTGGAGTAGTAATGGTTGGAGAGTTGGAGGGCTTTGGATGCTCCCAGAATCGGCAAATCAAAGCGATTCGCCTACTAGCTACATCATCAACAGCTCTTTGGGTAACTCAAAAACTCAACTTTTTCTTACTGTTTTAATATGATTGTTGATTTATGAATTTGAAGGTTGAGAAGTCACATGATCATCAAAAACAGAAAATTCAGATTTTGAACCAGACCCCATCTGAGCTACTACTTCTTGTCTACTTGAATCAAATAATATCAACTCTTTAAAACATTGGATTTAGCTAGGGTAAAGGATCAGTAACTATATATACATGATAGTTATAAGGGAGACATTATGTTGGCAATCTGCATTTTAACATGACAGAAGACCAAAATCGTCAAGTAAGGATTTCATTTTTTTATCCTTCTTCCATAGTAGGTGCAATTTCTGTATGAAATAACAATTTGAACGTAATTTTTAAAATTATAGATTGTAGTTAATCTGTTGGGTGATTTTGGATGGAGTTATTCCAGCAAATATAGTTCTTGGCATCTTTTTATTGAATCATGTGACATTGTAACATTTTCCTTTTTGTTGAATATTTAGGTTTTTAAACCGTTTGGTACTGTGGAGCTGGTGCAATTGCCCTTTGATGATACCGGACATTGCAAAGGTTTTGGGTTTGTCCAGGTGAGTCTGGTTAGAACATCTAGTATTTGTTGCAGCCTGAAAATGTTATTATGGTTTTTCCATAATCAATAATGTGCAAAACCATGCATGGACTGGACGTATAACTTAAGTAGGAAATTTAGGACTTATTAGACCATAAATTGACAGAATATAATAGGGAAGGGACCATGGTATAATCTTATATTTTTGGGTTGGCTTTGTTTATATTTTTTGGGAGGGGACTGTGCATGGTCTCATAGTTATACATTTTTTTTTTTTTTTGGTATATACATAGGTTTTCTCTTTATTGGGTTGTAAGGTCCCGTTATTGGACTGGTTGTTCACTTATTTTCTTTAATATAATTTCTGTTTTTCATCAACCAAAAAAAAAAGACAGAATATTAGTCATAGGTTTCCAGACTAGTCTATGACTAATATTAGTCTATGAATAGGTTTCCAGACTAGTCTAAGAATGCTTGTTGTTTATTAGTGCGACTGAATCTACAGTTTTCAATTCTTCTTGAATAGTCTTCCTGAAATTATGGACCGATTGGATATGCTGTTTTATTACAGTTTGCCCGTCTTGAAGATGCTAGGAATGCATTGAATTTAAATGGACAGCTTGAGATTGCTGGCCGGGCAATTAAGGTATTGTCGCTGTGTTCTGTTTCTGTCTATGTGTCTGCATATGTGAACGCATATAGGTTTTAGTTCTCTGCCTTCTGGTTTTTTTAACATGGGTTATATGTTAATTCGATTATTTATTTTTGTTTAGGTATCAGCTGTTACTGATCAAATCAAGCTAGATATTGGGACAAATGCTGGTGACTTTGATGACGACGAAGGCGGTGGTTTGGTTAGTAATACACATTCTTTTCTTTCTTACTACTTATGCTGGTGATGATAGAAATGTCCTTCTGCATATAACCTGATTTTCTGAAACAGTGTAGATCATTTGCTAACTGATTTCACATGTAAAAAAGATGAAACTTAATAGATAATAAAATTTGAAAATCAAAACAAGCAAGAGAAGTCCTTGTGATTAAATATCTTGAAACCTAGATTCTCAACTTACTTTTGGTTTGTACTTATATATCATCATTTGTTAATTGTTTTTAAAAAAAAAAAAAAAATCAAGTTACATGTAATATCCTTTTTGTGGTGCTGTTATGCTTCTACTGTTCAATTTTTGTGATAACTTTATTTACTCCTGACTGTTTGAATGCTTGATTTTCGTTTCAAGAATATCCATGATTGCAATTACTTTATATTTTAATTGAATTTAGTTGGGTTTAATATGCATGTTTAATGATTATCCAGTTCAAGCTAATCTTGTGTTCTTACAATCTGTAGTCTCTAAATGTGAGAGCTCTTCTTATGCAGAAGCTGGATCGTAGTGGCAGTGCTACAATGTATGCCCTTGCCAAGCTTGTTATTTTGTTCTTTGTTAGTCTTACTGCTCTTACATTTGCTTCCTTTTCTGCAGTATTCCCAGTTCCCTAGGCACCGCTGCTAACAATATCACTGGCATTGCTTTACCATTGCCACCAGTCCTTGGAGCTCCAACCTCGGTTTCTTCTCTCGTTCCTTCTATTGTACCTGGTTCTATGCCTATTCTTCCTGGACAACTATTCCTGCTCTTTGATAAACAGGAATAGTGCTGGTTTTGTGTACTTGCGATTCGAGAACGTGCAATCTGCAGCAAGTGCACAACATGCTCTTCATGGCAGATGGTTTGCCGGAAAAATGATTACTGCAACTTTCATGGTAATAACACTTTTCCTGACTTCATTTCATGCACAGATTTCTAGTTATTGAAAAAATTAATAGAAAGTCTTCCATGTATGCAGATTCCGGAGACCTGCGAGGCTAAATTTCTCGACAGCAGATAAGATTTCGAAACATAGGCATACTCTGTACCAATAATTGGTTTCATTGTCCTTTTTGGAGAGGAATAAGGTAGCAGCTTGTTTGGGACATTTTCCTGCAGAAATTTTTTATTATCTTCGTGTGTAGTAGTAACTATAAATGCTAATAGAAGCATGCTGACATTTTTATTTTTCTTTCTCCTTCATTTTTGTGTGGCCGGAAGACGTTATTATACGTTGAAGCAGGGATTTAGTAAGTGTTGTTCCGATAAACAATTACAACTAAATACTAATTTTCCATTTTGAAGATGTAAAAATATTGAAAAGTGGTCGAATTGGTATTTGCAAGGTAAATATAGGATTATTATTCTGCTATATGTTTACTCAAATTTGTTTGTAATTGTTTTATACATTTGGATGATGATAACTGCAGTAACATTTACAATCAGAGAAATCTTATTATTAGCATTCAAAAATATGAAAAAACTAAAATTTACATCGGTGCTGGTGGGTGTTTGGTATACCAAGAAAATAATATGATCCAGAAAGTGGATGCTGAAACTAGAAAAAATTGGTGGCAGAAAACACCTTGTCTTCAAGAGATGCTGAGGATGGCCCCGAATAATATGTAAATTATTACTCTAACCGATGCTTTATTGAACTAGCTTCAAAGCTAACCAAACCCGAAGCCAACTTCTCAAGCTACGAATAGTGTACAATCCAATGCCAATTGAACCTAGCTCTGAATAATGTACAATTTGATGCTAACCGGATGCTAACCGAACCTGAAGTGATGCCAGTTTCTGTCACTTTTTAGGCCGTGTAGCATTACAGGTATCCTATCCAAAAAAAAAAACTCTGTTTTAGGCCGCATAGCATTACTAGGATTCACAAAAAAGAAAATCATCTAAAGCACAAACTCTGTTTTAGGCCGCATAGCATTACTAGGATTCACAAAAAAGAAAATCATCTAAAGCACCACCGTCTAATGTGACTTGGTGGTAAAATCATTTGAGAGTTTGAGGGCAACAGGATTTGCATTAACATCTTGGAGTAGTAATGCTAGGAGGGCTTTGGATGCTCTTGGAATTGGCGAATCTACAATGTGTAAATTTGTTATGCGAGAAAAAGAATGAATAATGATTGGAGAGGAGATGTTCAACTGGTGTAACTTAAATCATCTTCATTCTTCAATGTATATAATTTTCTCATGTAATTTGGAGATTATAGTTTCTGTGAATGTGAGTCAAGTTTTGCATTATATGTCTATGAAGATATGAGGTGATTCCTTTCTGGGATGTAATAACGAATATGGCACCGTAATAATAATAAATATCTGCATCCCATACAACTTTGTAATTTTGTTACGCTCAAGATTTTCAGTTGGTGTAACTCGAGTCCTCTTCATTCTTCAATGTATATAGTTTTCTCATGCATTTTAGGAGATCATAGTTTCTGTGAATGTGAGTCAAGTTTAGCATGATATGTCAATAATCTTTTGTATATCAGAGTGTGAAAGTCCATACACATCAAAAGGGAATGAGAACAAGAATTGCTGAAGATATTTTTCATGAAAATATAAATGATTACTAGACAAAGAAGTTTGTATAAGGTCCAGTCTCTATGTTATCCTAATACTAACATGTAATCTTAGTGGGGTCAATAGTCTACAAGAATATTTATATATATATATATATATATATACAGAAAGGTTTAAGTCAGTGTGCACTGATATAACTTCATCAGTTCGTTGGATGTAGACTATTAGATTTACATACTTTGATTCAAAGTGTATTCACTTGTCAAAACTTCTCCATAATCAGTGGTCCACATGCATTGGTACTAATGTAGTTACATAAGTGCGCACTGACCAGAACGAGACCGTTTATATATATATATATATATTAATTCTGACATCAATTGAGATATGAAGATATCAACCGCTATAAACACGGTTTGAAAAACAATTTTCATAGGGGAGAGGTCAATCTCCCCATACTTAATGATTTTATAGACATGGTGTGACTTAAACCTCTATTATGGATACTAGAGGAAAATGTACAACAATCACTTAAGCTAAGCGTGGACGTTAATGTCTACAAGAATCTTTGATATTATCTAATGTTTTGCCTAGTAATATTGTTTGCAAAAGCATTTGTTTAGACTGTTTACACTTCCCCAGATGGTACCTAAAATGATGAAATGTAATCAACTATATTATAAAATTCATAAACTTTGTTAATCATTTAGTATTAATTAATTGTTTGTTTGCAAAATCGTTGGACTATTAACAAACCGCCAGATAGTACCTAAAATGATGAATTTTAATCAAATATATATTCTAACATTTGAGAGTACCAAATCCTCTAAGTTTGATAGCTAAGTTTCATACTTTCATAACCAAGAAACAAAATCTTAAATGCCCTCATCATCCAAACCAATCAACTATAGTTAAAAATTAGATATTATTATTCATTGTCTAAAAAAAATACCGTGAAATCTGATTTGATGGAAAACACGTCAGTTTGACGCTGAATGCTCCAATTCAGACAAATGTTAATACAATATTATAGAACTGTGTGATTAGAGTCACTATTTTCCATAATAGCTGAATAATTAATCATCTTTTGTCACGATCTTAACTTTTCTTTCCTTTTGGTATTATTTGTGGTGCATTTTTCTATATAGTTGATGTGTTGTTTTCTTCATTTTCATAGCAATAACTCATTCTACAAAGTGTCAAAGTTATTATCTTTGTGTTTGGAAGAAGTTGGAGCCAAAAGGTATCATGGAAGAAGTTGCAGATATTGTGATTGTGGGAGCTGGAATTGCTGGCTTGACAACATCTTTGGGACTTCACAGGTTTGTTTGCTTGTCTTGTGTTTGTGTGTATGTGTCTGTGTGTATATATTTTGATCTTTTGAAATACTTGAAAAGAAAACACTTAAAATATTACTGTGTTGCAGACTTGGAATCAGAAGCTTAGTATTGGAATCATCAGAGACTTTGAGGATCACGGGATTTGCATTCACAACATGGAGCAATGCTTGGAGAGCTTTGGATGCTGTTGGAATTGGTCATTCACTTCGCCAACAACATCAACTCCTTGAAAGGTATATCTCAAATCTCTGACATTTTTTCAAGCTTTTTGGGATTCAATGTTGAAGATGAATTTTGATAAATTAAATTTCATGGTCTTGGTCTATGTACTATATATAGTGATTGATCAATAGAACATGATAGTAGTGAGGATTAAAATTTCAATTTGTAACACTGGTTCTTAGAACATAGTAGTGATGATTAGAGTCCAATTTCTAGCCAAAGAAGAAAAGAAATTGATTTGGAAACCATGTAAACTCAACTGATTTGTAAGAGATCCGGTCGATGCAGGATAGTGATCACGTCTACGGTATCAGGAAAACCCCCTTCAGAGAGATCACTGAAGACTAAAGGAAAACAGTAAGATTTAATTTGTTAGTTGCCTTTCGTTTTCGAGATGTATATTTATTTGACTGATGATACATATCTGTAGTTTTGATTATAATTTTTCGTGTTTGTGGAAGAGCATTGATGATTATTAATCTTTGATGTTTAGCGGAGAGAGTGAAATTCGATGTATGAAAAGGAAGGTGTTGTTGGAAGAACTCGAAAGGGAGCTCCCAAGCGGCACCATCAGGTACTCTTCGAAGGTGGTATCTATAGAAGACGAATCCCGACACCTTAAGCTGGTGCATCTAGCTAATGGAACCGTAATTAAGACCAAGGTAAAGATGGAAAGGAGAGGAACCATCCGCAATCATTCCTTTTAGTCTCTACTTTACTTTCCCGTATATTTCATGATTGTATCGCTTTGTTGATGAGTAGGTGTTGATTGGGTGTGATGGAGTGAACTCCATGGTGTCAAAATGGCTCGGGTTTAAGCCACCGCCTTTCACGGGAAGATCTGCTATAAGAGGGTATACGGAATTCAAGGGCAGTCATGGCTTTGAACCCAAGTTTATGCAGTTTTTCGGGAAAGGCACTCGATCTGGTTTCATCCCTTGTGATGATCAGACTGTTTATTGGTTTTTCACTTGGTCTCCCACCAGCCAAGGTAATGGTTCAATCCATGTATAGCTAGCTAGCGCATATATATATATATATATATATATATATCAAACATGTATATGTTGTTTGACTAGTTTGTAAAATTTTGTTACTCGTAGATAAAGAGTTTGAGGACAACCCGGCTAAGATGAAGCAATTCGTTTTGAGTAAGTGTCATGACTTGCCTGATCGAATAAAGGCTGTTATCGAAAACACTCTGCTGGATGGTATCATATCATCGCCGCTAAGATACAGGCGCCCGTGGGAGGTGCTATGGGGAAACATTAGCAAGGGCAATGTGTGTGTAGCTGGAGATGCACTCCACCCCATGACACCAGACATAGGCCAAGGCGGGTGTGCAGCTCTGGAGGATGGCATCGTTCTAGCCAGGTGCATCGCTGAAGCCTTAACGAAAACAGGTAACAATGATGAAGATAGAGCGGTGGTGTTCGAGAGGATTAAAACGGGGTTGAAAAAATTTGGCAAAGAGAGGAGATGGAGAAGCTTTGAGCTCATCAGCACAGCTTATATGGTTGGTTATATACAACAAAGTGAAGGGAAGATAATGAACTTTTTGAGAGACAAGATTCTGGCTTCATATCTAGCTGGTTTGATGATGAAGAGATCTGATTTTGATTGTGGGAAGCTCACTACTATTTCTTGATTGCATACATGTTTTTTTTTTTTGTTATTTCTTGATTGCATACATGTTTTTGTTTTTGTGTTATGATATGGAAATTTGTGGAGCCAAATGTTGTTATTATTATGTTTCCGATGTAATATAAAATGTTTCAAGTTCAATAAAAGACTAGAGTCATCGTCCTTTTTGTTTTCATATGTGTATATGAGAATAATCTCACCTTACTTTTTGGTTGATTCTAGTGAGCTTGATGTTAATGTAATTTGAGATATTTAAAGTATTCAAGATATCCCGATGTAATATAATGTTTCAAGATAAAAGACTAGAATCCATATGTTGTTTCGATATATGAATATGAGAATACTCTCACCTTACTTTTTGTTGATTCTAGTGAGTAGTGAGCTTGTTGTTAATGTAATTCGAGAGATATAAGAGTATTCAAAAATGTTTTTGGATCGTTCACATGTATTTTATGTGATTTCACAATCTCGACCGAAATAAGAAATCTCACCATATGAGTTTGGGTTCATATGGAGTTTAATTGAAGTTATTTTGAGTGACAATGACAGTATACATATACATTCGGATTGTATACCTCTAAATCTGAATGTCGAAACATAGAAA
Source organism: Acer yangbiense (assembly GCA_008009225.1). Lineage (NCBI taxonomy): Eukaryota > Viridiplantae > Streptophyta > Magnoliopsida > Sapindales > Sapindaceae > Acer > Acer yangbiense. Next base: position 52,546,190 of record CM017764.1, on the reverse strand, counting down.
CATTGGTCTTGCTCCATAAATTTATATTAATAAGAAAGAGAAGCATACTTAGTATAAGATTATGTTTGGGATATGTTATTTCTTTCAAATTTGACATTGAACGGGTCAAGGATATCTCGGAAGCTACCGAAATCAATAAATACATGTGTGACCCGGATTTATACCGATGCGGACTGGAATGATGGGAATGTGCATATCACTTGAGCTAAATTTGAAACTATTACATTGTATAGGGGTTTCATCTGAATTCGAAACTCGAAGGTTATTTTCGATTTACACCTTCACAAAAAATGACACCGTTTTAAGTACACAATCTGACCATCTTAAGTCCACAATGTGTGTGTAGCTGGTGATGCACTCCACCCCATGACACCGGACATAGGCCAAGGCGGGTGTGCCGCTCTGGAGGATGGCATCATTCTGGCCAGGTGCATCGCTGAAGCCTTAACGAAAACAGGTGACGATGGTCGATGATGAAGATAGAGCAGTGTTCGAGAGGATCAAAATGGGGTTGAACAAATTTGGCGAAGAGAGGAGATGGAGAAGCTTTGAGCTGATTAGCACATCTTATAGAGTTGGTTAAATACAACTAAGTGAAGGGAAAATAATGAACTTTTTGAGAGATAAGATTCTGTCTTCATAAGATCCCCTTGTACCTAAAAGTTCTGTTCTAGGAGGCTGGACTCCCCTTCCTATTGATGTTCTGAAATTCAATGTGTATGGCTCGGCGAGAGGTAGTCCTGGTCTAGCTGGGATTGGTGGCGTCCTTAGAGATTTCAGAGGTAAAATCTTGTCCTCTTCTCGTCCTTTGTGGGTGTTCAAGACGCAATCACGACGGAGATAATGGCTATTCACAAAGCTTGCGAATTGTGCGCCTTTAAATCTTCGTTGTGTGGGAGAAGCATTTATATAAATAGTGACTCTAAGGTTGCTGTCTCCTGGGTTTAGAAGTGAGGTTGGCTTTGGAAGTATAAAGCATGTCAATTTTATTTACAATATTCAGAGTTTCATTCAGTTTTTGGGCGGTGTCCGGTGTGGAGGCCATCTACAACTCAAGGGCGACAAACTCACTGGCTGATTCCTTGGCCAAGTCGGGTTCTAACAGGAATGATGAGAAACTGTTTTGGGGCGATATCTGATCTGCGGGTTTTCGATTGCCTTTCCTTGTTTGTTGATTCTGTGTGCTGCGTTTTTCTGTAGTCTCTTTGATCTTGTTGGTTTTTTGTTCTTGCCTCTGTTTTGCTCTATTGCTTTTGTTGCTGTGTCTCAGGCCTTTTTGGCCCTTCTTTGAATAATATTGCTGTTCCAAAAAAAAAAAAAAAAATCTAGCTGAATTGTTAATGAAGAGGTCTGATTTTGATTGTGGGAAGCTCACCACTATTTCTTGATTGCATATATGTTTTTGTTTTGTGTTATGATATGGAAATTTGTGGAGCCAAATGTTGTTAAAGCATTGTGTATATACCTTATATTATATCAGTTTTGTCCCAATGTAATATAAAGTTTCAAGTTCGCGAAAAGACCGAAGTCCTCGTCCTTTTTGTTTTCATACATTAATATGAGAATAATCTCACCTTACCTTTTGTTGATTTCAGTGAGTTTGATGTTAATGTAATACGAGATGTTTAAGAGTATTCAAAAAATCTCTATGTAATATAACGTCTCAAGTAAGATATATAAAAGACTAGAATCCACATTTGTTTTGATAGATGAATATGAGAATAATCTCACCTTACTTTTTATTGATTCTAATGAGTAGTGAGCTTAATGTTAAATGTATTTTGTGAGATTTAAGAGTATTCAAGAATGTTTTTGTATCGTTTGCACATATTTTATGTGATTTCACCATCTAGAATGAAATAAGAAATCTCACTGTATGAGTTTGGGTTCATATGGAGTTAAATTCAAGTTATTTTGACTTGAGTACATATTATGGATTGTTCGGACTTCTGAATCCGAATGTCGAAACAAAGAAACTTTGGTCTTCCTCTATCAATTTATATTAATAAGGTAGAGAAGAATAATTAGTATAAAATTATGTTTGGGATACGCTTTTTCTTTTAAATTTGACAAGTCAGCCGTCAAGGATCTATCGGGACCTACCATGATCAATCACTACATGTGTAATCCAGATTTCTACTCCCTCAATCAAATCGGAAGACATTTATCCGCACGTACCGGTAAATGCGTATGATGAGATTCAAACCCCCACCACCGACCCGTGGAAAGAAAGATTCATACCGTTGAGCTAAATTCGAAACAATTATATCCTAGAGGGGTTTTATCTGAATTTGAAGGTCCAATATTATTTTTTTCGAAAAAAATTGAAATGATCATACTAATTAACAACATGCTCTTCATAGCAGACGGTTTGCTGGAAAAATGATTACTGCAACTTTCATGGTAATAACACTTTGCCCGACTTCATTTCAGGCACAGATTTCTAGTTATTGAAAAAATTAATACAGTTATTTTTGGAGAAGAATAACGGTAGTAGCTTGTTTGGGACATTTTTCCCAATTTTTCTCTTATAGGCATATATTATAAGTATATCTATAGTATACTAATACACATACTGCACTTTTGTTATGTAAGCAACAGAACTTCGATCATAATAATACAAGTGGCATCAGTGTAGTAGTGATGTGTGCTAATATGATAGATATGCCCATAAGAGAAAAATTGATATTTTCCTACAGAAAATTTTATTATCTTCAGGCATATATAGTAGTAACTATAAATGCTAATAGAACCATAGAAGCATACTGACATATTTCTTTCTTTCTTTCTTTCTTTTTTTTGTGTGTGGCCGGAATGTTGGTGGAATGGCAATTGTTGAGGTCACTTGTGGTGCACCTCTGTAAGAAATTCGAACACTCAAGAGAAGGAAGAAGCTCTAGAATTTTATTTCACTCTATATTTCTTACACCACTCCACTTGCTTACAACACAAACTGAGTCCCTTTATATAGGGAAATAAGATGAGCTACAATTAATGCAAAACACAACAAAATCAAACTTCAGTTCGCAGTTGGGAGATGGCAGTTGGGAGATGGCTGGTTGAAGAAACATTGGACGGTGGCAATTGGGAAGAGTCAACAATGTTGTCTTCTAGAATTTTGGTGGGAAGCTGCTGGAGATTGCTGGAGGTTGGCTGACTGGAGGCAAGTTTATCTTTCAACATCCCCCCTTAAACTTGACTCTCCGTGTTTCGTCATATCGAACATTGTCTTTAGTCTTGAAAACACGTCATGTTTGAGCGGCTTGGTGAAAATATCAGCAGCTTGATCATATGTCCTGCAAGAGACTAGTTCCACCTCTTTATTCTTCACATGCTCTCTGATGAAATGATACCGCGTATCAATATGTTTGCTCCTTTCATGGAATACTGGATTCTTTGCTAGTGCAATCGCTGACCGATTGTCGATGTAGACCTCTGTGGGATTAACTTGTGGAAATCCCAAGTACTGCAACACATTCCTGATCCAGATACCATGACAAACAGCTGAGCAGGCAGCAACGTACTCAGCTTCACATGATGACAATGTCACAATGGCTTGCTTTTTGGATGACCATGTGAATGTTGTATCTCCCATAAAAAACGTAAAACCTGTCGTGCTTTTACGTTCATCCAGATCTCTTCCCCAATCACTATCTAAATAGCCAATCAACCTGCAATCTTCACATTTGGTATATAAAATACCATCATTAATAGTACCTTTTATGTAACGGAGTATCCTTTTTGCTGCATTCAGGTGAGATTGGTCAGGAGTCTCCATATATCTGCTGACTAGTCCAACTCCATAGAGTATATCTGGCCTGGTACACGTCAAGTATCTCAGGCTTCCAACCAAGCTCTTGAAATAGGTTGGATCAACATCTCCCATTTCATTCTTTCTTAACTCTAATCCTTTTTCGCTTTGCACAACTTCAATACCGAGAAAATGAGCCATCAGACCAATGTCAGTCATCTCAAATTCTTTCACCATTCTCCTCTTGAAATCTTCAAACATGGCTGGATTGTTGCCGGTGAAGATCAAGTCATCAACATACAGGCATGCATATAACAGGCTTCCATCAGTCTCCTTCTTCATATACAGTGCATGCTCATACGGACATTTCTCAAATCCGTTCTCTTGGAAGTAATCATCAATCCTCATGTTCCATGCACGAGGTGCTTGCTTCAAACCATATAAGGCTTTCTTCAGTCTGCATACTTTATCTTCTTTGCCTTTCTTCACATATCCAGGTGGCTATTCCACATAGATTTCTTCTTCAAGAAAGCCATTCAGAAATGCTGACTTTACGTCAAGTTGGTAAATTTTCCAACTTTTCTGAGCTGCCAATGATATTAGCAATCTGATGGTCTCTAGTCTGGCGATTGGGGCAAAGACTTCTCCATAATCAACTCCTTCTTTCTGTTTATAGCCTTTTGCTACAAGTCTTGCCTTGTATCTCTGGACTTCTCCTTTCGCATTTCTTTTGGTCTTGTAGACCCATTTCACTCCGATAGCTTTTCGGCCATTTGGGAGATTAGTCAACTCCCATGTCTTGTTCTTTTCAATAGACCGAATCTCTTCATCCATTGCACTTCTCCATTTTTCTTCTTGGTTAGCCTCTTCAAAGCTAACTGGATCACTTGTCATCAGCAGACAATACAGAGTAATATCTTCTTCCACATGTTCTGTATTTTCATACAGATCTTCTAAGCTACATGTCCCTCTAGGCCTCATATCTGAAAAATCACGTTCAATTGATAATGGAGTATCATACCTTTGTGGTGAAGGGGAACCACGTTGAGGAGTCTGCTGATCTCTGGGTATTTGTGGCTCTGTAGCCACTTCTCTTGTCTCTTTTTTAGGTATCAACTCTGCACTTCTGGAAGCTTTAGTCTGATCCTAATTCCAGGATTCATTTTCTTCAAAAATGACATCTCTGCTGAAAATCACTTTCTTGGTGACGGGGTTGTATAGCCGGTAACCCATAGTTCTGTCACCGTATCCAACCAGGATACACTTCTCTCCTTTATCTTCAAGCTTGGTTCTTCTCGCTTCTGGGACCTTGATGTAGGCAATAGAGCCAAAAACTCTAAGGTGGCTCACACTTGGTTTGTGACTGCTCCATGCTTCTTGCGGTGTCTTTGTATCAAGACTCTTCGTTGGACATCTGTTTAGTAGATATATCGCACACAAGACTGCTTCAGCCCAAAAACTTTTAGGCATGTTTTTATCCTTTAACATGCTTCTGACCATGTTAAGGATTGTCCGATTCTTCCTTTCAGCTACACCGTTTAACTAGGGAGTATAAGCTGGTGTGAACTGATGTCTGATTCCTTGTTGCTTAAGAAATTCCTGGAGAGCACCTGCAGTGTATTCTCCACCTTGATCTGATCTCAATGTTTTGATGTAGTAGCCACTTTGCTTCTCCACAAGCGTTTTGAACTATTTGAAGTAACCAAATACTTCAGACTTCCTTTTGAGGAAATAAACTCAAGTCTTCCTGCTGCAGTCATCAATGAAAGTGAGGAAGTATTGATTCTGTCCATTTGATACCGGCGTCAATGGACCACACACATCTGTGTGAACGAGCTCAAGCAGCATGGTTGCTTTCCAATTTGCCTCATTTCTGAAGCTATTTCTGTGTTGTTTACTAAGAACACAGCTTTCACACATCTCATTTGGGTGATGGATGTTTGGCAATCCTTTCACCATCTTCTTACTTCCCAGTTGCTTTAAACTTTCAAATTTGAGATGCCCATACCTAAGATGCCACAACCAGTCTTTGTCATTGATGATGGCTGTCAAACACCTTGGCGTATCATGATGGATTGCAAGAGGAAACATCCTGTTCTTTGTCATCTGGACTCGAGTAATCAGCTTTCCTCGTGCATCTGTAATGGTCAGTTGCATGTTTTGAAGGCTAATTTGATAGCCTTTCTCCAGGAGTTGCCCGAGACTTAGGATGTTTGTCTTCATATCTGGAACATAATAAACATTGGAGATAAAAGCATGATCTCCATTCTTCTGCTTGATCATGACATCTCCTCTTCCTTGGACAGAGATTTTAGAAAGGTCGCCAAATGAAATTTCTCCTTGAACTTTCTCATCAAGTTCAGTGAACAAGTCTTTTCTGCCAGTCATATGATTGCTGGCTCCAGAATCAAGAAACCAAACATCTTGATTTTGATAGGTTGAGTTGTGTGCCATCAACATCAACGATTCTCCTTCAACCTGCTCTTTCTCTGCAAAGTTAGAACTTTCATTTACTTCATTTGGCTTACCTCTACACTCGTTGCTATAGTGGCCATATTTATGGCAGTTATAGCATTGAACATTTCTTTTTTCAACGTTCGGACGGTTGTTGTACCCGCCTCTTCTTCCTTGTCCTCTTCCTCGTGAGACATAGTTCTGTTGTCCACGTCCTCCTCTATTTGCATCTCTTCCTCCTCTGCCTCTACCTCTGGTTTCTGCATTTCCAAAACCTCTTCCACGGGATCCTCTACCTCGTTCTCTTCCTTGTTGTGAAGTCCCCCCTTGCTCGTATCTTTTTTCATTGAGGGAGAGCTTTGACTGAAGAGCTTGCTCCAATACTCTGTCATCACTTCTTCTACTGACTTTCTGCTCATGGGCTTGCAATGAACCCACTAGTTCCTCAACAGACATCGTCTCCAGATCTTTTGTTTCTTCCAGCGCCACAACTATGAAGTCAAATTTTGGATCTAATGATCATAAAATTTTCTCTGAAATTCTCATGTCTACGAGAGTTTCTCCATTTTTTCTTAGCTGATTTGCAACGATCATAACTCGTGCATAGAATTCAGCAATGGATTCATTAGATTTCATTCATAGAGATTCGAACTCACCTCGTAGAGTTTGAAGACGGATCCTTTTCACTTTGTCAGCACCTTTGTAGGTCTTCTGAAGGGTGTCCCAGACTTCTTTCGATGACTTAGACGATGCTATGATCTCGAACGTGGCTTCGTCTAGTCCTTGATAGATTATGGACTTTGCTTTACAATCCCTCTTTCGATCTGCTTTGAGAGTTGTTGTCTGAGCTTCTGTTAAGGTTCCTTCAGCTTCTTTGGATGCGGGTTATGTGTATCCATCTTCCACAATGTCCATCACATCTTGAGAGCCTAGTAGAGCTCTCATTTGTATGCACCAATTGTCATAGTTGTCTTTGGTGAGCTTCGGGATGATAACTTGCGCGTTTCCGTTGGCCATCGAGACTTGAAGTGCTTAGAACACTGATCTAGAGTCTGAATTTACAAAAATGGAGTTGATGATTGCGTCCGGAATGGTCCAAAACCTTGGAAACCAGTATGAGTTTGTCGACAAACGAGTTCGGAAGCGTCCGAAACAGGCAGTCAAACTTTTGGCAAAAGTCAACCAAAGATAACGGAATATACCTTTAGCTGACGGAATATTCCAGCCGTTATAACAGCGTTAGTGACGTCAGGCTGACGGACCGGGTTGGCGGGTCTACTCCGGGTCGGATCTGGTCACGGGTGGATCTTCGGGTCAGACCGGGTGACTGGGGTCGGACTTCGGGTCGGACCAGGTAATGGATAACCGGGTCAGACGACGGGTCGGACGACGGGTCGGATCCTGCAATTCGGGCGAGGAAGATGACTGGCGCGTGTTGGTGACGCGCTGGTGTGTTGGTGACGCGCTGGTGTACTGGCTGCGCGTGGGCGGCGCGTGGACTCACTCTCCAACTTCTTGTGGCGCGTGCGGAGTTTCTGTATCTTCGATTTGGGTGAAATTTTCACCGGTGCACTCCTTTTGACGTGAATAACACACTGGTGTACTCAAAAACCTATTTTCAGAACTTTGATTTCTGGGCAAATCTGGTTTTGCCTCTGTTCTTCGAATCTCTGGTTCGCCTGGGCTCTGATACCACTGTTGGTGGAATGGCAATTGTTGAGGTCACTTGTGGTGCACCTCTGTAAGAAATTCGAACACTCAAGAGAAGGAAGAAGCTCTAGAATTTTATTTCACTTTATATTTCTTAGACCACTCCACTTGCTTACAACACAAACTGAGTCCCTTTATATAGGGAAATAAGATGAGCTACAATTAATGCAAAACACAACAAAATCAAACTTCAGTTCACAGTTGGGAGATGGTAGTTGGGAGATGGCTGGTTGAAGAAACATTGGACGGTGGCAGTTGGGAAGAGTCAACAATGTTGGCTTCTAGAATTTCGGTGGGAAGCTGCTGGAGATTGCTGGAGGTTGGCTGACTGGAGGCAAGTTTATCTTTCAACACGGAAGACTTATTAAACGTTGAAGCAAAGATTTAGTAATGGACGAAGCAGGGATTTAGTAAGTGTTGTTCCGGTGATATCGAAAAACAACTAAATACTAATTATCCATTTATTTATTTTTTTACGGTATCTATCTATCCACCTATCTAGATCGGGTATTTTTTTTCTTTGAAGGTTTTTACCATTGGTAGGATTCGAACTGTTGATTTGGGAGTCATTTACCCAAACCCCAAGCTCGTCTATCTACCAGAGCTACGCCCTTGGACTAATTATCCATTTTGAAGATGTAAAAATATTGAAAAGTGGTCGAATTGGTATTTACAAGGTAAATATAGGATTATTATTCTGCTATATGTATACTCAAATTTGTTGGTCATTGTTTTATACATTTGGATGATGATAACTGCAGTAACATTTACAATAGAAAGCTTATTATTAGTATTCAAAAATATGAAAAAAACTAAAATTTACATCGGTGCTGGTGGGTGTTTGGTTACCAAGAAAATAATATGACGCAGAAAGTGGATGCTGAAACCAGGAAAAATTGGTGGCAGAAAACACCTGGTCTTCTTTATCCGGTAGATTTGAACTTTTATGTTGCTTCAAGAGATTCTGAGGATGGCCCCGAATAATATGTAAAATCTAGCTCTAAATAATGTACAATTTGATGCTAACCAGACCAGAAGCGATACTGGCTTCTATCACTCTTTTTTAGGCCGTGTTGCATTACAAGGATCCAAAAAAAAAAAAAAAATCACTCCATTTTAGGCTGCGTAGCATTATTGTGATTCACAAAAAAATGGTCTAAAGCACCACTGTCTAATGTGACTTGGTGGTAAAATCGTCAGAGAGTTTGAAAGCAACAGGATTTGCATTAACATCTTGGAGTAGTAATGCTAGGAGGGCTTTGGATGCAGTGAACTCAGTGGTGGCAAAATGGCTCGGATTCAAGGAACCGGCTTTTGTAGGAAGATATGAAATAAGGGGCTATGCAGATTACACAGGCAGTCATGGCCTTAAGCCCAAATTCCTGCAGTTCAACAAGAAAGGCTTTTGATGCGGTTTTCTCCCTTGTGATTGATGAGAATCAAGAAGCTTCACCAACGGATCCATTTCATGTTCCAGTTGGGCCAATTACAAGGGGCAAGAGGATCAAAGAAGCATTTAATGGGGGCTGATTCTGAGTTGCTGAAGTCCAAGTTCAGTCCACATGAAGACCAAATCCGGCCTGAACTTCGTGGGCCTCTACAGAGAGCATCCAACGTCGGATCGTCTATTATAATATGTTTTTCGGAAAGCCCAAGACGATCCCTACAGATGTTATGAAGACTCCGTCATCCGTAACAGATCACAACAAGCCCAAATTCGGCCATCTAGTTTGTTGCGCGAAGACTTGAGCTGAGGAGTCCAAATTTCAATTTTCCTTATTGGTTTCTAAAGAATAAAGAGTTGATTTGTTTCCCAAATTAAGTGGCTGATTTGTTTCCATTTTTAGCCTTCCAAATAGGGAGCAAGTCAATAGTTTCTTGTTTTAGTTTTTATTTTCTTTCCCATTTGTAAGGCAATTATTGCTCATTTTAGTTTCCTGATTGTAAGGCATTAATTGCCAAATATTTATTTCCTTTTTAGGTTTTAGGGTTTCAGTTTATAAGGGACTCATTGATGTATTATTGGAGATCAGACTTTTGAATGAAATAATATTTTCAGAGAACATTTTCTCTTGGTTCTTCATTGAACTATGAACTTATCAAGGGTTATACCTTGTGGTGTTCAAACTTGACTTATCACTCACCTTCTTTCTTGTTCTTGAGTGTGGCGTCTACAACCTTCTTGATATCGTTGGTTCTTATCTCCATATAGATAATGGGTCACGGTCATTTATTTTCTTTGTTTTTATAAACTTGAATTAGAAAACGATCCTTCGTTACCATATATTGGTTCCGGGTCTCACTACTCTTGGTGAGGTTCATATCAGTTGGTATCAGAGCTTAGGCTTCTAAATCAGGTTTTATCTATCCTTTTTTTTTTTTTTCTTTCACAACAAATTTGTATTTTGGCTTTCTAGGGCAAGTTTCCCAAATTATTGTTGTTGGGTTTCAAGGCAAGTCCTTTGAGGTTCGCATCATTATTGTTGCTGGGTTTCAAGGCAAGTCTTTTGGGGTTCGCATCACTTGGTATTTGTCTCAAGTTCTAAAATCAGATTTAATTATCCTTGTTCTTAAAAAAAAAAAAAAAAAAAAAAAAAAAAAAAAAAAAAAGTTGATTAGATCTGCTGTAAAAAAAAAAAAAAAAAATGAAGAATAGAGAAAATATGTCTTCCAAGGGTGATTCATCAAACAAAGAAGAAAGTGGGGAACCATCCTTTGTGCTGCAGGCTATCAACAACATTACGGTGAAGATTCGAGGACGAATCCTTTTGAAGAGAGGGGGAATGATGAGAATCAAGAAGCTTCACCAACGGATCCATTTCATGTTCCAGTTGGGCCAATTACAAGGGGCAAGAGGATCAAAGAAGCATTTAATGGGGGCTGATTCTGAGTTGCTGAAGTCCAAGTTCAGTCCACATGAAGACCAAATCCGGCCTGAACTTCGTGGGCCTCTACAGAGAGCATCCAACGTCGGATCGTCTATTATAATATGTTTTTCGGAAAGCCCAAGACGATCCCTACAGATGTTATGAAGACTCCGTCATCCGTAACAGATCACAACAAGCCCAAATTCGGCCATCTAGTTTGTTGCGCGAAGACTTGAGCTGAGGAGTCCAAATTTTAATTTTCCTTATTGGTTTCTAAAGAATAAAGAGTTGATTTGTTTCCCAAATTAAGTGGCTGATTTGTTTCCATTTTTAGCCTTCCAAATAGGGAGCAAGTCAATAGTTTCTTGTTTTAGTTTTTATTTTCTTTCCCATTTGTAAGGCAATTATTGCTCATTTTAGTTTCCTGATTGTAAGTCATTAATTGCCAAATATTTATTTCCTTTTTAGGTTTTAGGGTTTCAGTTTATAAGGGACTCATTGATGTATTATTGGAGATCAGACTTTTGAATGAAATAATATTTTCAGAGAACATTTTCTCTTGGTTCTTCATTGAACTATGAACTTATCAAGGGTTATACCTTGTGGCGTTCAAACTTGACTTATCACTCACCTTCTTTCTTGTTCTTGAGTGTGGCGTCTACAACCTTCTTGATACCGTTGGTTCTTATCTCCATATAGATAATGGGTCATGGTCCTTTATTTTCTTTGTTTTTATAAACTTGAATTAGAAAACAATCCTTCGTTACCATATATTGGTTCCGGGTCTCACTACTCTTTGTGAGGTTCATATCAGTGATGAAAGTTAAATTTCATAGCAGAAAATGAACATGCCATGAGTAGGCAGGCTCGACTTAATCAAATTATGTCCACAATCCTATTTCGATGAGAAGTTGTTTGGTTGAGCTGCCGAAGCATAGTACATTATGATCATTAAGTTTGTGATTTTCTCATTTCTACTGTTCTAAATTTAGATAAAGACTTGTAACACAATCTAACTAAGATGAAGCAATATGTGTTGATTAAGTAAAAGGGTATTATTGAAAACACGCCATTGGAACGTATAATGTCATCGCGACTAAGATACAAATACCTGTGGCAGGTTCTATGGGGAGATGGAGAAGCTTTGATCTCATCAGCACGAATTATTTGGCTGGTTTTATACGATGAATGTATGGGAAGATAATGAACTTCTTGAGAGGGACAAGTTTATCTTCATTTCTGGCTGGCTTGTTGATGAAAAGAGCTGATTTTGATTGTGGAAAGCTCACCATTTCTTGACTGCAACTACTTGAAAAGAAGAAAAAAAAATTCTGTTTCTTCTGCTTGTTCAAAATATATGTCTTTCCTAGAAAATGCAATGAGAAATTGTAATTGTTTTTAATTGTAAAATATATGTTGTAGATTGTTTGATTTATGAATCTGAAGGTTGAGAAGTCACATGATCAAAAACAGAAGATTCAGATTTTGAACCAGACCCATCTGAGCTACTTGTTGTCTACTTGAAGCAAATAACATCAGCTCTTTAAAACATCATACAAACTTTATATATATATATCAGAGTGTGAAAGGCCATACAAAAGGTTCAGGTTCCTTTGAAATAAACATCAAAAGGGAATCTTTGATATTATCTAATGTTTTGCTTAGTAATATTGTTTGCAAAAGCATCTGTTTAGACGGTTTACACTTCCCCAAATGGTACCTAAAATGATGAAATGTAATCAACTATATTATGAAATTCACAAACTTTGTTAATCATTTAGTAATATTGTTTGTTTGCAAAATCATTAGACTGTTAACAAGTGATTCCCATCAAAGTTGAAGTTGTTCCCAACAAATAGTCGTTCCCGGGAATAACTTTCACGTTGACTTCAACGTTAAAGTAGTTTTCAAGATGTAAAAATTGTTGTCTTAGTTGAGGTTGAGTGGTTCCCAAGAACAATTCCAACATTAGTTATAACGTTAAATTAGTTCTCACCAATGTTGAAGTTGTTCCCATGAGTAGTCGTTCCCGAGAATAACTTGCACGTTGACTTCAACGTTAAAGTGGTTTCTAAAATATAAAAGCTGTTTCCTTTATTTATGTTGAGTGGTTTCCGGGAACAACTCCAACGTTGGTTAGAACGTTAAAGTGGTTCCCACTGACGTTGAAGTTGTTCCCAACGAGTAGTTGTTCCCAGGAACAAATTCCATGTTGAATTCAACGTTAAAGTAGTTCCCAAAATATAAAAGTTGTTCCCTCTATTTAACAGTGAATGGTTCCCGAAAACAACTCTAATGTTTGTTAGAACGTTAAAGTGGTTTTCACCAACGTTGAACTTGTTCCCAATGAGTTGTCGTTTTTGGGAACAACTTTCACGCTGACTTCAACATTAAAGTGGTTCCCCAAATGTAAAAATTGTTTCATTTGTTAACATTGAGTGGTTTCTGGAAACAACCCTACACCGGGAACAACTTTCACGTTGACTTCAATGTTAAAGTTGCTCAACGCATTCTTTTAAAAAAAAAAAAAATTGCTATACACAATTACAATTAATTAATTAATTTCTAATTAAAAAAATACAAACTAAAATATAATCCATTATATTTAACTCTCCAACTTTTTAAAAACATTTTTTTTTATTTTTACTTTTCATTAATTGTTTTGCTTCTCAAAAACATATATCCAATTATATTCTTTTTTTTTTATTATTATTATTTTAATTTCTACTCATTTTTAAAAAATTAATTTAATATGTACATTTCCCAAATATTTTCATTTTATCAATATATTACAAATAATTACATTTTTTCACCATTTTTCGTTATGATAAATAAAATTATACCACATATTTATATCATTTTACATATATTTTTTATTTTATTTTTAAGTTTCATTTTTTCCATTAATGTAATTTTTAAATTTCTTTAATTATATAATTTCATAAATTAAATTTATCTAATATATTTTTACACAAACACACACACATATATATATTTTTTGAAACTGTAATTTTATAATTTAATAAATATATAATATTAATAATCTTAATATTACTAAAAAAAAAAAATAATATAAAGTAAATTATATTTGTGCATCAACCGGTTCAACTGATTGAAAAACCGGTTGATATATATATATACCAAGCAACGTTGGCTGTCAGTTGGCAGTCAAAGTTGATTGTCATGATACCCACAGTGTCATGGTAGGTGAAGCAAAGTCTATAGACTGCCCTCATCATCCAAATTACAAACCAATCAACAATACCCTGTTACATCAAATTATCATCTTTTGTCATTTTTGGCATTATTTGTGGACCAAAGCAAATTATTATCTTTGTGTCTGGAAGAAGTTGGAGCCAAAAGGTATCATGGAAGAAGTTGCAGATATTGTGATTGTGGGAGCTGGAATTGCTGGCTTGACAACATCTTTGGGACTTCACAGGTTTGCTTGTCTTGTGTTTGTGTGTATTTTGATCTGTTGAAATACTTGAAAACAAAGATTTTTAAAATATATTACTGTTACAGACTTGGAATCAGAAGCTTAGTATTGGAATCATCAGAGACTTTGAGGATCACAGGATTTGCACTCACAACATGGAGCAATGCTTGGAGAGCTTTGGATGCTGTTGGAATTGGTCACTCACTTCGCCAACAACATCAACTCATTGAAAGGTATAACTCAAATCTCTGACCACGATTTATGTATTATTGGCTCATTTACTAATCGGGAATTTCCATCGTAAGCAATTCGAAGGTGGCGGTTGCTTGGGTGAATGATATTGGCTTCGGTAGTTTCAAACATGTCGAACTCGATTTTTGATATTAGGCGCATCCTTCTCTTCCTGACTAATACAAAGGTTGAGTTTAATCCTAGAGTGACTAATTCGTTTGCGGACATGCTTGCTAAGAGGGCTTCTAGCTTGAAAGGCGATTTTTTCAGCTGGATGGATTGACTGGTCTCTGCTCTTGTGTTTTCCTTCTTTGTTTGCGTTTTCTTCCTCTGTGGGTGTCTGTGGCTTTTGCTGGTTGTTGTTCTTTGTTGTGCTCTGTAGTTGTGCTTTGGCTCTGCCTGTTTGGGGCCCTGTTTTGGGCGTGTCCTGTTTTGCTTGGCTTTGCCTTGTTGGGTTTTAACCCTCCTTTTATAATAATAGCTGTTCAAAAAAAAATTACTAATCGGAAATGAAATGCAGAGAATCAAGTTCCATAGGAAAGGAACCTTAGGTGATAAGGGGAGAATTAAGTTCCTGCCAGGAACTTAATTCCTGATTTGTGTGTGTGAGACCCACGTAATTTGATTCACAACTGATTTTAGTAAAAACAGTAATCTCAAATCGGAAATTAAGTTCCCTTGTTAGGATTCCTGAGTAAACGTGCCTTATATTTGGTTTGATCAAGGTTTTTTGGGATTCAATGTTGAAGAAGAATTTTTGGTATGTATCAATATAGACCATGATTCTTCAATGTGATGACAAATTGTCCATTCAGTTTCTGGGAAATTTTGTTCTTCTTGAATTGAATTGAAATTTGGTAACACTGGTTCATAGAATAATTGCATCATAGTAGTGATGATTAGAGTCAATTGATTTGGAAACCATGAAAACTCTACTGACTTGTAAGAGATCCGGTCGATGCAGGATAGTGCTCACGCCTACGGTATCAAGAGAGCCCCCTTCAGAGAGATCACTGAAGAGTAAAGGAAAACAGTGAGATTTTTATTAATTGACTTTCTTCTGTTTGATTGATCATATATAATTTTCTTGTTTGTGGAGGATCATATTGATTGATGATTATTAATTTTTGATGTCTAGCGGAGAGGGTGAAATTCGATGTGTGAGAAGGAAGATGTTGTTGGAAGAACTTGAAAGGGAGCTCCCAAGCGGCACCATCAGGTACTCTTCGAAGGTAGTATCTATAGAAGATGACGAATCTCGACACCTTAAGCTGGTGCATCTAGCTGATGGAACCGTAATTAAGACCAAGGTAAAGATGGAACGGAGAGGAACCGTCCGCGATCATTCTTTTTAGTCTCTACTTTACTTTCTTGTATATTTTATGATTGTATTTGTATTGCTTTGTTGATGAGTAGGTGTTGATTGGGTGCGATGGAGTGAATTCCGTGGTGTCAAAATGGCTCGGTTTTAAGCCACCATCTTTCACAGGAAGATCTGCTATAAGAGGGTATACAGAATTCAAGGGCAGTCATGGCTTTGAGCCCAAGTCTATGCGGTTTTTCGGGAAAGGCACTCGATCTGGTTTCATCCCTTGTGATGATCAGACAGTTTATTGGTTTTTCACCTGGTCTTCCACTAGCCAAGGTAATAGTTCGATTCATGTATAGCTAGCTAGCAAATATATATATCAAGCACGTATATGTGGTTTGTAAAATTTCGTTACTTGTAGATAAGGAGTTAGAGGACAACCCGGCTAAGATGAAGCAATTCGTGTTGAGCAAGTGTCACGACTTGCCTGATCGAATAAAGGCTGTTATTGAAAACACTCTGCTGGATAGTATCATATCATCGCCGCTAAGATACAGGCGCCCGTGGGAGGTGCTATGGGGAAACATTAGCAAGGGCAATGTGTGTGTAGCTGGAGATGCACTCCACCCCATGACACCAGACATAGGCCAAGGTGGGTGTGCAGCTTTGGAGGATGGCATCGTTCTGGCCAGGTGCATCGCTGAAGCCTTAACGAAAACAGGTGACAATGATGAAGATAGAGCGGTGTTCGAGAGGATCGAAATGGGGTTGAACAAATTTGGCAAAGAGAGGAGATGGAGAAGCATTGATCTCATCAGCACAGCTTATATGGTTGGTTATATACAACAAAGTGAAGGAAAGATAATGAACTTTTTGAGAGATAAGATTCTGTCTTCATATCTAGCTGAGTTGTTAATGAAGAGGTCTGATTTTGATTGTGGGAAGCTCACCACTATTTCTTGACTGCATACATGTTTTAGTTTTGTGTTATGATATGGAAATTTGTGGAGCCAAATGTTGTTAAAGCATTGTGTATATCGTTTTTATTATATCAGTTTCGTCCTTATGTAATATAAACACGTTTCAAATTCGCTAAAAGACCTGAGTTCTCATCCTTTTTGTTTTCATATATGAATATGAGAATAATCTCACCTTGCTTCTTGTTGATTCTAGTGAGCTTGATGTTAATGTAATTCGAGATATTTAAGAGTATTCAAGATATCTCAATGTAATATAACGTTTCAAGTAAGATATATAAAAAGACTAGAATCCACATTTTGTTTTGATATATAAATATGAGAATAATCTCACCTTCCTTTTTTGTTGATTCTAGTGGGTAGCGAACTTGATGTTAATGTATTTCGAGAGATTTAATAGTATTCAAAAATGTTTTTGGATTGTTCGCACGTATTTTGTGTGATTTCACAATCTAGACCAAAATAAAGAATCTCACCATATGAGTTTGGGTTCATATGGAGTTAAATTAAAGTTATTTTGACTTGAGTACATATTATGGATTGTTCGGACTTCTGAATCTGAATGTCGAAACAAAGAAACTTTGGTCTTCCTCTATCAATTTATTTTCAAAAACAAAGAAAATCATACAGATTTTCTCTCTCAGAAACAATTCTTGGAAAACAATTAAATGTGATTTTCCTTTTAATGTTAACAAACGTCCTAGAGCTCATTGGGTGTATGGGATCCCTCTCAATGGAGCACTTCATTGGGTGGTTGAGCATCATTTGATTGATGATGACTACTTTGAGCATCATTCCCTAGTACAGATTGTGGAATTTGATTTCGTCCCAGAGAAGTTCAAAACTTTACCCATACTTAATCAACTTCAACTTCAAAAGTTGGATCGGTTTACGTTGTTGGGAGACTATCTTTGCCTAATCAATCATCTCCACGAATTTTGGATTATGGAGGAATATGGTGTTAAACAATCTTGGACTAGAATTTCGATACCAAAGAAGCCGTACGTGGGCAGATGTTCGTGGAGAGACGCTGGATTCTTGTTTCTAACTTCAGATATATGATGACGGATGCTTTAAGTACACTGTTTTTGATGGTATCAGATGCTATAGCTCGCAGGTGTTCATGGAGAATCTTGTGTCCCCTGACTTTCACACCGACGCTGTCACAAGCAGCGAAGGTGTCAATTATACTTTACCCTCGACTTTTATTTCATTTTATTTTGATAGTTTAGATGTCACAATTAATTAAAAATTATCGGAGATTTTTCTTGATTCTAGTTTCATGTTATATTGTTGCCTTGTTGGTGTTCCCGTTTGCTATTGATTTTAAGTAGTTATTATGTATGAGATGATTATGTTTACAAAACTAGATAGAAAATGTCAAATAAAGGGCAAGTAATTATTAGATCAATGGCTGAATATTCTGGTTTTATCAAAAAAAAATATATTAAAGATTTCCAATTTTTGCTGCTTGGAGAGCTGGTGGGATTTTGGTTTGGTTGATGAGGAGGGCACCGAAACAAAAAGGCATATGAAGACATAATGTGTGCTTGAAGGGGTGGGCTCATTGAGTAACTATATATACCTTATAATAGAAACCCAAACTCGTCACGTGTCAACCTAAGAGAAGTTTATCCTTAAATTCCGTTAACTATTATTTTTTTATGAGTAATGCTAGAAGATCCAAAAAAGTGACCCAAATTTTGGATCTAAACCTATGTGGCAACATCACATGAGATCTTTGGGAAGAGTGACGTGTGCCCGTATTGTGTGTGATGTTGCCACATAGGTTTGGGTCTAAAATTTTGGGTCACTTTTTTTGATCCTCTAGCATTATTGTTTTTTTATTGATTGCTTTCTTCCTTCCTTTTATTTCCATTCCAATTTGTTGTTGAATATTTAAATTTTATTTAATTTATTTCAAGTTGTAGGGACGAGTTGCACAGCTCTCCAAATAAGGTAACAAAAAAAATTTCAATCGGGTAATTACTTTAATTAATTTATCAATTAAAAAAATTGGTCATCTCATTAAGTCGAGTTGTCAAATTCTGATTGGTTGGTTGATTTTCTTTGGTTTGCACTGTGATAGATTTAAATGGAGAAGCCTTGCATGCGAGTAACCACCACAAAAGTCAGAAAATTAGAAATTGTTGTTCGAGTATTCTTATTCTTATTTTTGTTTTTTGTTTCTAAAGTTTGATATTCCGATATTTAATTGATAATTTAAGATGTTTGATTGTTATGCAAACTCAGTGGCTTTACCTCCTGGATTCAAATCATCTGTCAAAAACAGTGTTCTAGTAAACGCTAAATGCTAGTCAGGTGGTGGACCAGCGCCTAGCGCCTAGGCGGCCTAGGCGGATTCCTAGGCGGATTTCTAGGCGGATTTCTAGGCGGCTGGCTTTTTTTGCTTTGTATTTTATTTATACAACAACTAATACATATATTGCAGACCCAATTGACTATTTAATAATTTTTATTTGGCCCAATTAACTATTTGATAATTGTTATTTAGCCCAATTGACCCAATAAGCAGCTGACCCAATTGTCAACAAACCCACCAAGCCCATCTTTGATAAATTAAGTTAGGGTTCACTGTTCACTGTTCAGAGTCACTCTTTATATAATCCTCTCTTCTCATTTACGAAGCTTTTCATTTTTTTTCATTTCAATGACAAACAACTCCTTTTCTCTCTCTACTTTTGCTCTGCCTTCTCACTACCAACGACCCAATTATTTCAACAGAAGTTCTGCATCAGTTGCCTTCAATTTATGGGTCTCCTCTCACAATTTGGCCTTGATTTCTAGAATCTTCCACAAATTATCCACTATTTGACTCTCTTTTCTCAACAGAGCATTTGTATGCGCCAACAACTTCTTCTCTTTGTCCTTCTCAAATCTAATTAAACAACACAAAATTAATCAAAATAATTTTTTTTTTATTTGTTTGTTCGTTTGTTTTTTGCGATTTAAACCAAGGTTTTTTTTTTTTTTTTTTTAAATCGGTGACTCCGCCCAAATCCGATTAATCCACATATTTTTTGGTGAGTCGCCCGATTTCTTGCGTTGACCGTTGACTTTCCGTTGACCGATTTTTTCCGCTGATTTTGGCCAACTCGGGACGGCCAACCACCGCACAGCGTCTAGACGGCCGCCTAGACCGTTTTTTCGAACACCGGTCAAAAAATGATATCCCAATTTATGTCTAACCAACTAAATTCAACCAACCACTATACATTTAATTATTACCTCTTTGATGTCAATCTCTTCAAATTAGGGAATATCAGTTCCTTGTATGTGGGCCACTGGATTTAAATATTTTGACTTGGCTGTATGCACTTGTCAGTCAAAGTATTTAAATCTAGTGACTCATATACAAGGAACTGATATAACTTTTGTCAATTCAAACTGATAATAGAAAGACTGTATATATATATATATATATACACATACAGAAATTTTCAAGTCAATGCAACCTGATATAACTTCGTGAGGATATTGAATGTGAGCCATTCGTTTTGCATACTTTAACTCAAATGTGTATACACTTGTCAAAACTAGTGACTCACAATCAATATCCAGATAAAGTTATATCAGGATGCATTGACCAGATCGGGACTGTATATATATATATAATATCTGATAATTAATGGGGTCCCAAAATTGACACATATATGTTTATTGGGGATCATCTCCCGGATTAAAGAAAAAAGGAAAAACCAAAGAAAAGGTGAAAGAGGGGCGATTTAAATCCAGATTTTTTTCGGTACCTTAACTCCTAAGTAAATTCACAATAGAAGCAAGAAGCTAATATATATATATATTAGAAAAATAGAAACCATAATTCTCTCTGCCTTTTTAGAAAAAACAATTAGATTATTACAGTTAATAACTATAGGAAAAAAAAAAAAAAAAGAAGCTAATTGTGCCCATATTAACTTCACAATATCAATATTATTAATACTAATAAATTCATATTTTTCTCTATTGCAGATATACACTATTTTTATCTTCAAGTCCTTGATATAATAACGGTTTCATATTCCACATAAGTCAAATGGACATTATTAAACGTTGAAGCAGGGATTTAGTAAAGGGCCATTTGTTTTTTTTTATCTAAAGTCTTATAAGACCTTAATTTGTTAGACATATGGATAAGTCTTATAAATTAAGATACTATCATATGTTTGTTTTTTCATTTTAAATGACTTATTACAAATGTAAAATTAATTAGGTTGTGTTAGGGTTTCTTTAAAATTGGGAATTTTTTGAAAATTGATTTTTAGTGTTTTATTACGTGCAGGTAAAATTGTAAATGTATGAATTGTTATAAGACATTTGTGGAAATTTACTAAAAAAAACTCTACTATAGCACTATTTAATAAGATAAAAGTAAAAAAAATATACTTTTTCTAAAAGACATATATATCTTAAAATAAGATATAAGTTGAAAAAATAAACAAACTGATTTATCTTAATTTGAGATATAAGAGGCAATAAGTCTTATTGTAAAAAAAACAAACAGCCCCTAAGTGTTGATCCGATAAACGATTACAAATTTGTTGGTAATTGTTTTAGGGTTTTTAGCAAAATTGCCCTATTTTAGGGGCCGAATTGCAAATCTACCCTAAAACCTAAATTAATTGCAAAAATACCCTAAAATGACCACAATACCCTTAATCATAACTACACCCTATTTACTAACTATATTAATTACATTTACTAACCACCAACCAACCATTTACCAACCCTTTAAACAAACTAACAATTTACCATCATCCAACCCATTTTTTTTCTCTACATCTTCTAACATTTTTTTTCTTTCTTTACATCATCTAACCTTTTATCTTTTTCTCTACATCTTCAAACCCTTTTTTTTTTTTTTACATCACATTCCCTTTTCATATTTGAAGTTTAAAAAACATTGGGGAATTGTTTGAAGGGGTAAGTATTAGTTGTTAAAAAATAAATTTGAACAACCAAAATTGTGTTTAAAATCCGAATTTTTTTTTTTTTATTTTTGAAAAACCATCGGGTCGGGGTGGCCCGACGTCGGACACCCCTGACCCGACGGATCGGGTCAGGGGTGCCCGACGTCGGGCCACCCCGACCCGATGAAAATTTTCATCGGGTCAGGGGTGCCCGACGTCAGGCCACCCCGACCCGATGGTTTTTCAAAAAAAATGTTTTTTTTTTTGCAAGCTTAATTTTGTGTATTTCCATTTATGTTCTTTGAAATAATGAATATTTTAATGATTGAAATTTTAATTATTTTTCAGGAGTGACGGGATGAAGAATGTGCATTTGGTTTTGAATTGGGGTGGAGAGTGGAAAAATCATCATGGTGAGTATTGGTATGAAGGTCGAAGAGCGAAGGCGTTTGCTTTTTCAAGGGATTCTAATTATGATCAGTTGTTAGATAAAGTGTACAATGTAACCGGAATTGATAGAGATTATTATCGGGTTAGTATGACAACTCTTCCACAAACTTTTCGTCCTAGCATGCCAATTGAGATTGTTGATGATGAGGACGTTGCATTGTTGCATTGTTGCATTGTTGCTTCGTCGAGAGAATGTTGACCCATTAGTTTGCATCAGTGTTGAGGAAATTGGCCATGAGTCTCCAGAAATGAAACCTAAACCACCTCAGTCGTCTCACAACCTACATGTCAATACCATGCATGAGTTACAAAGGTCTGATGTACGTAACATGGCTGCCCATTTGGATGATATTGGAGAGGGATTGACACCAGTTGCCAATATTGATACATCCCCTCATAGTCATTTGAATTTTCGAGATACTACGGGTAACCAACATATTCCCGAGCATGATGAAACAGAACCACTGTTTAATTACAATCGTGAGGCAGCTCCCAATCGGTATGACGAGCAGTTTGCCCATGTCCAAAGGCTTGTTCCACCTCCATGTGCATTTTATTCTATTAATTCTGGCGAAGTTGCACCTAGACCGGTTACTATGCGTCTTGAAGTTGGTGAATTATTTCCAAGCAAGAAACAGTTACAATCGCATGTAGGTAGTTACGCCCTTACCAACGGGTTCCAGATTAGGGTGTTCAAGTCCGATACAACACGGTATCAAGTTCGATGCATTGTTGAGGATTGCAATTGGCGACTACGTGCAACTAAGGTTCACAATTCAGATTATTTTCATATTAGAAAATTTGACAATCAGCATACATGTTCAACAGAAGCACAATTTCTGCATCAGAGGCAAGCAAGTGCACGAGTTATAGGGGAACACATACAGGAGAAATTCCGTGATCACCGTTTATACAAGCCCAAGGAAATTATACACGACATGCAAAGGGAGTTTGACATCTCTTGTAACTACCACAAAGGGTACCGTGCTAGACATATTGCCTTAGAAGAGGTTCAAGGAACACCGGTTGAATCATACAGTATTTTGCCATCATACTTATACATGTTGAAGCAAGCAAATCCTGGGACTGTTACAGACCTCCACACAGATTCGTCTAACAGGTTCATGTATATGTTCTTTTGCTTAAAAGCTTGTATAGATGGTTTTCTATCTTCAATTAGACCGGTCATTGTTATTGATGGGACGTTTTTGAAAGGTCCTCATAGAGGGGTATTATTTGTTGCTGTTTGTATGGATGGCAATGAGCAAATATTTCCTCTAGCTTTTGGTGTTGGTGATTCAGAGACAAATGAAGCTTGGGAATGGTTTTTAACTAGGTTGCATAAAGCCATTGGTGAAGTTGATGATTTGGTTATCGTTTCTGATAGAAAAGGTAGTATCACTACTGGTGTAGAAAAAGTCTTCCCAAATTCTTTCCATGGGGCATGTGCGGTACATTTAGAATGGAACATGGTTGGTCACTATGGTAGGAATAAGACACTTAAACAGTACTTCGAACGGGCAGCCAGGGTGTATCGGGAAAGTCAATTCTTGCAGCGAATGGAACATCTGAAAAATATTAATCCCGAAGCAGCTCAGTATGTCACAGATGCCGGGATTGAGCGTTGGGCCAGAGCATACAGTCCAAGAAAAAGGTACAACATAATGTCAACCAACATTGCAGAGGCCATGAATAATGCAATTAAAGAATGCAAGGAATTGCCTATTACTGGAGTAATTGATTACATCAGAGAGGTCCTTCAGTCTTGGTTCCATGATCGACGCACAGCTGCACTTAAACTTTCAACTCAGTTGACAACAGCTGCGGATGTAGCCATCGGTGTCAAGGATGAGAGAGCACGATATATGCGGATCTACCCCATCACATTTTACACGTTCCTTGTTAAAGATGGGGATTTGGATGGAAATGTGGATTTGACAGCAAAAACCTGTACCTGTAAAGAATTTGATGTCGACCAACTTCCATGTGCACATGCATTAGCTTGCATTAGGTTACGGGGATTTTCATTTGTTGATTATTGTTCTCCTTATTACTCAAGTGCGTTCTTGGTTGCAGCATATAGTGGGGAAATACATCCCGTTGGCCAACCCAGTGAATGGTTGGTTCCTGAGGATATTGCATCAAAAATTGTTCACCCACCAGTAGGTCGTCGTGGTCCTGGAAGACCTAAAAAGAATCGCACTCCGTCATTTGGCGAGGAAGTAACTCAAAGAAGATGCACCACTTGTCATCGTGTTGGTCACAATAGCCATACATGCACCTATCCGAAGTCAAGTAGACCATCAAGTGGTATGGGAAGTACTAGTGAAATTGGTGAGGCAAGCGGATCACATGTGAACATGTAATTTTGTATTATCTTTTAACATATGAACTTTTGTTGTTATATTTGTTATATCAAGTGTAGTATTGAAATGGTAGTATTTATATGGTGCTTATTGTACGATATAATGGTTAGTAACGGGTAGTATTGAAATGGTAGTATTTACATTGCATATTTAAGACTTAGTACATTATTTACGAAATTTTGACAGAGTTTCATTTGAAAATTCAATAAATCCATATCTTCTTTTTGGTACCTGCAAATTTAACACTTCACCAATCCACACAAGTCTCTACACCATCCACATAAATCACAACCACAAGTCTCTACATCAAGTTGCACAACAAGTTGCATATATATATTACATTATGGTGAATACACATCAAGTTGTATTTATGTCATTTGTCAATCATTATGTACATCATTAATCATTTACATGTACAGTTTTTTTATTATGTACATAAGGTACTTCTTTTGAGTTCTGGAATATTTTTGTTGCTATTTTAACTCTAAAGGGTTCTCCGTCCTTTTCATCAAAGTCGAACTGCTTTCTTGCCCATAGGTACTCCAAGAATTTGAGCGTAAAAACGCCACAATCGGACCTATATCAAGAAAAACATTCATTATTAACAACAATCATGTCAGACAAACTATAACCATCAAGAATAAAAAATACACATACGAATTTCCTTGATGTGGAACCCCTTCTTCAGGTCTTTCCACCGTAAATGATGAAGAATCGGTATAAGTATCTAGCAGCACATGCACCAACAAAGATGGCAACATCTTTCTAAGACAAGTTGCCCATTTTAGTATTTGTTCAACACTATACGCGTCCGGCATTGAATCATATACTTTGATGACTCGCTGATTCAAGTCCACCTCTACCGCGACCCAATGATTTTGATTCACATTCGCAGGAAACAATATCTGAGAAATCAAGAAACATATTAATCTGAAAATTACTAAAGGTTGAATAACAACATATTGATCTGAAAATTACTTACAGTGTTGACTGTCCGCCAAGGTTCAGAAGCATGCTTCGGGTATTTTCCCTTAACGTAGTTTATCATTGTATCGTCCCATTGGTAGGTTTCATGCTTGAATTGTTTATCACCCTTAGTTGCAGTTGCCCACCTCCCTTGAATTTTAATCTACAAAACATATAAGCTCAAATAGGTAAATGTGAAAAAAAAATGAAAAACGTTGTTGTCAAAAATGTATTTGAATACCATAAATGTGTAATCCAATAACACAATGTTCTGCTTGTATAACTGACGATTGTAATAGGCACGCCGTCGTATTAAACGACAATATGTCTCTAAATGCTGTCATGAAACAAATATGTGTTACCAAAAAATGAATTAAGTAGAGTAAATAATTGCAATATACGGTGTACAACTTACATCTCCATCTAGCCACCCGTCTGGAGATAGCAACCGTTCAAACCAAGGAGGTTTAACTTCGAGCAAACCCGTGTCCATGCTACAGAGGTTCAACAATTTCAAACTTGTTAAAGAAATCAAAGTGGGGAATACAATAATAATATATTATTTAACTTACCAAGTATTCTTGTTGTCACTTATCCATGCTTGCATTGAACGTACAATTTCATCATCCACTTTGGTATCACTTCCGAATTCGGACAATTTCGGTTTCCGAGGCCTCTTCACCGTGGGATCAATGTACGGGCTCACGGTAACGGCGGACCGCTTACGATCTCTAGGTACTCTTATGGTCAGCTTTGGTGGTCTTGTCAACTCCTTAACATCTGCACTTGTCTCAGACACGACGACAAGTCCAGGAGACTTAACACCATGGGAAACCGAAGGTTGGTAGTCTTGGATGTAATCATCGTGGCTAAAATCGGTGGTATTTTCTTCATTTAACTACATCAAATATAAATCATATATGTTAGAACCAATTATGTACTTTAGGAATTTACAAATTAAAACAACATATACCTTTTCAGCCACTTTGTTCAAACATATAAGCTCCATCAAGCGAAGGAAACCCATTCGCATCTCGTCCATCACTGAATTTTGCATGGAAGTCATTTGATTTTGTAAGGCTTTTTGTTGTGCTTGCATAGCATTTTGTTGTGCTTGCATATCGTCCAACCTTTTGACAACCTGCTCAAGTGTAATCGGTCCTTTCTTTTGTCCTCCGACATCAACTTTTTTAAATGTTTTGGTTGGATGATCTCCATCAATCTCATCATGGGCAACATCATCTACGTCATCCTGAACATCATCCTAAAAACCATCCTCAACATCATCCTCACCGACACAACCATCAACATCAGGTGATACATGTTTCAGTTTATCCATACCCATCCAATAGGGCATCCTTGTTTCTTCATCAGTAGGGCTAAGAGTTCTGTATATGGTTATCTGAATAAATTTTTTCAAAATATATTATTATGGTATAATCCCTAAAAAATAACAAATCCAAATAATTTTAACTAAAACAACAATATTCAAGACTTACGTTTTTAAATTTAAATAGGGTTTTCAGAATATCTGCATATGAGGGAGTTCCCGTGCATTGCCAATTCAAAATTCTGGGGGCGACATTGTTCACTCGAATGGCGTACCCAAGTGTGACCCATTTTGGTATTGCTTCGACCGCCCACACCTGAAAATGAAGAAAAAATGATAGTTAAGTTAGTGCATGGAAGCATGCATATTGTCTAAAATGTTTTTTATTCAAGTTCATCAATTAACAGGCATCACCTGAAAGGCCGTCAGAAACCCATAAACGTTGTACTTCTCCCCTTTCCGTCTAACTGGACCATCGACATTCTCCTCCAACTTATCATCATTGAACTTAATCTTGAATTTATCATCACGGCCATGAAGACAAGTAGAAAGGGAGTTAAATGTCCTCGCGTATATGAATGAACCCCACGGAAACTTATTAAAAGCCTCTAAGTCATCAACTAATTCTAATGCCCAATATAGAATGCTAGTCCTATCGTCCTTCCCAACCAACGTCATCTCCAACAAAAGTATTAACGTCAACTTCACAACATCATCATCACTAATTTTATTATTTGGACCTAAATTCCTAAACCAATCAACAATCATTTTAACCTTCACTTTACTACCTTGGAAGTAGGTTCGACGGAGTCTACTATTCGTTTGTTTGAAAAGCTCTGATGTGGATTCGGAGTATTCTGCAAAGGCTAGCCCACTAACCAAATTAAATTCCACTGGACTAAACCGTATCAACCCGTTGCCAACATGGTACCATAAAGAAGATGCATTATCATCAACATTCTTAACATGACACTCCCTAAGCAAGATATGGTGGCAAAATTGCCCAGACAACACCATATCGCTCACATCCAAAAAATGACCGAAACATGTCGCTTTAAACAACTTGATTTGTGTTGGTGTGAGATGCGACGTAATAAGCCTTATACTCTCCCAATTACAATGCCCACTAACTCGAGAAGGAAAACGATCACATTCCTTAATCTTGAGGGATTCAAGTAATTTGTTCCCACTCATGATTATCAACCTAAATACATTCCATAATAAGCATGATGTTAAAACTAATTTTCTAAGTATGCATAAAAATAAATATTACATCTTTCATGGAGATCTAACAATACTCACATTCAAACCGTTTTAGTTAACATTGGAATTCATTAAAAATAAGTTAAGTTTTTGTTCCCTCGTTAGGAATCCTAATTAATAAACACACGCTAAAATGAAAGAGAAAATAAAAGATATAACATTACACAATACATAACGAGAATAATCCGAAAAATTCACATAGCGAACTCATTCAGTCAAAATTCAGGCTTAGTTGAGACAAATAAAGAACCTAAGCACCTTTTACCTTCCAATGTGCAAATAGCAACTTAAACAATTAAGTTACAGGTGAATCACAACGTCTCTTCTCTGCTCTCATTACTTCACACGTTTCACACATTACTTATATGCTGATTTATTTTTATTTTAACATTACATAATGTCTTTTAGGATTCGTATGGGAAAATTTTATAATCTATCTCTATTTGCACATTGTATTCGGGAGATGAGAGGTGCCACAAGACCATATGAGCAACATCAAAGGGAAGCAGACACAAAACAGCTACATCAAAAGGATTACCAACAATAGAATAGCAACACATGAAATTGTCTTCCAAAAAATTCAACTTCCGAGCTTTTTCAGAACTATGCTTATCAAATTAATCCATTTTCACATAAATTAATAATCAGTTATACCACAAAGGCTTGTACATCAGGTTCATGTATATTGTACTTGTGAAATGACCAGTGCAGTTGGCAGGGATTGAAACATTTCAACTTATATTCATTGAAAATCGAAACAGAGATATAGTATGTATAGTTGTTTGAAATCAAATCCTACCAATCAGAGATACAGTAAGCATAGCTTTTTGAAAATCAAATCCTACCAAATACAAGTATCAATTAGCAATCA
Organism: Acer yangbiense; assembly: GCA_008009225.1. Classification (NCBI taxonomy): domain Eukaryota; kingdom Viridiplantae; phylum Streptophyta; class Magnoliopsida; order Sapindales; family Sapindaceae; genus Acer; species Acer yangbiense. The sequence goes on along the minus strand of CM017764.1, from coordinate 52,517,275 downwards.
CTTTCAATTAAACTTGAACACGAAGACCATTAAAATGAAACCGGAGACAAAGAACACCAACATCATTTGCATTTAAGAAACCTTAATCTAACATTGAATAGCACATGCAAGCATCAATCAAGTCAAGTTCATCACTTTTAGGCACAAAATCATAATCCCTTAACCCTAACTGTTGAATTTGAATCAAAGGAGAGGGGTTTTCACTCAAATCTCATGTACAAAACAATTAAATGGAATGGAAAGGAGGCATGCATTCAATTATTCAAAGGAATTAAACAATTGGAAAACTTTGTATTGAAACACCAACCAAATCTCGCCGGCAACGACGACGTCCTATTGAGGGAGACGATGGCGTTGATGATCGATCAACAGCTGTTGGAGAAGTCACGGCGGGACCGACAACTCGATGGTGAAGTCTGTACGGCTCGACGGCAACGACGACAGCAACTCGACGACGGCAACTCGACGACGGCAACGCGATGGCTACTCCATAGCAACTCGACGGCAACGCGACGGCAAGGAAGGTTGACCGTTTGGAATCAGCCAAGGTAGGCCGATGGTTTTGTATCGGGCAAGGGAGGCTGATGGTTTGGGATCGGGCATGAACTGATGGTAGCTTCAACTGGGTAAAATGACTGAAATTGAAACAATTTAAAATCAAGGGTAGTGTGGTCATTTTAGGGTATTTTTGCAATTAATTTAGGTTTTAGGGTAGATTTGCAATTCAGTCCTTAAAATAGGGCAATTTTGCTAAAAACCCATTGTTTTATACATTTGGATGATGATAACTGCAGTAACATTTACAATAAGAGAAAGCTTATTATTAGCATTCAAAAATATGAAAAAACTAAAATTTACATCGGTGCTGGTGGGTGTTTGGTTACCAAAATAATATGATGCAGAAAGTGGATGCTGAAACTAGAAATTTTTTTAGATTTGAACACCTTGTCTTCTTTATCTGGTAGATTTGAACTTGTATGTTGCTTCAAGAGATGCTGAGGATGGCCATACGATCATGTTAATATTATTTAGATATTTATTGTAATTTTATTTGTATGCTCTATTTTGTTATTTTATCTAGTTAAAATTAGTAAGATATTAAGTTTATGGGTGGTGGGTTAATTAGTTGCTTAAGTGGGTTGGTTAGTTGCTTTAGTTTAGGAGATAGTGAGTACTGATATCTATATATATATCTATAAATTCATTAATGAAAGGGACTGGAGAATTATTGTCTGCAACTTTTATGTTGTATTTTGGAGGTTGTTGGTTCCTCAAAACACCAATATTTGGGAGGTTGTTGGTTTCCTTGAATTAACCTATTCACTTTCTCAATTTTTCTTTCTATTTTTTGTAACTTTTCATTACAGCCATTTAGCACCGTAATAGTAATAAACTATCTGCAGTAATAAACTATCTGCATCCCATACAACTTTGTAATTTTGTTACGCTCAAGATTTTCAATTGGTGTAACTTGAGTTCTCTTCACTCCTCAATGTATATAGTTTTCTGACTTTCACATGCATTTTAGGAGATCATAGTTTATGTGAATGTAAGTCGAGTTTAGCATGATATGTCAATGAAGATATGAGGCAATTCGCTTCTGGGATGTTGTGAAATCATGAATATGGCACCTTAATACTGATTTCCTATCTGCAGCCTGGTGCAATAGCACTAGCATAGTTGACACCTTTTTTGCAAATTTTCCGGCATAAAGGAAACCATTTGTAATTTGCTGATCATGAATGTGTCGACAGGATAGTGGTTACCTCAACAATATCAGGACAACCCTCTTCGGAGAAATCATTGAAAACCAAATGAAAACAGTCAGTTTTCATATTAACAGTAGTAAGTCATAGTGCCCGAATCATCGTTTCACATTCTGCAGACTACACACTGAGTGTGTTATTAATGTTGTCTGTGATGTTTAGTGGAGAAAATGAAGTTCAATGTGTGAAAAGAAAGTTGTTGCTGGAAGCACTTGGCACCATCCTTATGGCCAAGGTAAAAAGAACAGGTAAAACACTCATCCAAAAATCAAAAAGTAAGGGGCTATGCAGATTACACAGGCAGTAATGGCCTTAAGCCCAAATTCCTGCAGTTCAACAGGAAAGGCATTCAATGCGGTTTTCTCCTTTCAATGAAAGTTAAATTTCATAGCAGAAAATGAACATGCCACGAGTAGGCAGGCTCGACTTAATCAAAGTATGTCCACAATCAGGGGCGGATTTAGGATTGGCTAGGGTGGGCTTAATTAATTAATTATTTTTAAATTTTTTAATAATTCTAAATAAACCCTATTTAGTTATGAGTACATTCATTTTGTTTTAAGTCTCCCAGCCCAATTCCAATTATGGATTTAAGTTGCCATATTTTTCTTTATCAACAGCCCATAAACTTTTAAACCCAATAACTTAAAAAATAGGGGTAATTGCACAAACATCCCCTGACGTTTGATATAATTACACACATATGGCAGTTTTAACTATATTAACACAAACATCCCCTGACCTTTGAAAAATATTGCACTAACATCCCCTACCGTTAATTTTCTACAGTTAGCACTTAATGGTTAGGGGTAATATGGTCATTTTCACTAAAAATATTTTAATTAAAAAATAATAATAATAATAATATGAAGAATTTTTTGTTTGATGATTTAAAGATCTGTTGTTTGATTATTTAAATATGAGGAAAATGAGAAAGATGGAGATTTGATTTGATTAATATTTTAATTTTAGGGAAAATTGCACAAACTTACCCTAACGTTTCTCATTATGACATAATATTCAACTAATGCCTTTAATTGCACAAACAACCCCTCATGTTAGTCAACTTTGGTTAAAAATAGCCATTGACTATGATTTTTTTTTGAAAGCCCAAAATTGCCCCTGCACTTTATTACAAAAAAAAAAAATCTTAATTGCCCTTTATTTAAAACATTATCTACTTTAAATTATTATAATATAAAAAATAAATACTAAACATAATCATTTTTAAATTAAAAAAAAATTCAAAAATAATATATTAAAAACAAAACAAAAAAAACGTTATTTTGAGAAAATATAATTTAAAATTATGCAAGTCCAATATGAATAGTGGTAATGTGTTACATATTTTTGAATTTTTTTTTTTTGTTTTTATTATATTATTTTTGAATTTGTTTTATTTAAAAAGGATTATGTTTAGTATTTTAAACACAAATATAAATAAAATCATCAAGAGTTTGAAATAAAAATATAATCATTTGTCATAATAAAATACAGTAGCATTGAAAATTTGTTCAATGTTCATCTCTATAAGACAAAATAATTTGACTCAATATAAATTACGCATTATATTTTGATTCAAAATTTTTTTAAAAAATATACTAAACATAATCATTTTTAAATAAAAAAAAATGTTTTAAATTTTAAAAATATGTAGCACATTACCACTATTCATATTGGACTTGCATAATTTTAAATTATATTTTCTCAAAATAACGTTTTTTGTTTTGTTTTGTTTTTAATATATTATTAAATTGTATTTTCTCAAAATAATGTTTTCTTAAATTGTTTTGTTTTTAATATATTATTTTTGAATTTTTTTTTATTTAAAAAGGATTATGTTTAGTATTTATTTTTTATATTCTAATAATTTAAAGTAGATAATGTTTTAAATAAAGGGCAATTAAGATTTTTTTGTAATAAAGTGCAAGGGCAATTTTGGGCTTTCAAAAAAAAATCATGGTCAATGGCTATTTTTAACTAAAGTTGACTAAAATGAGGGGTTGTTTGTGCAATTAAAGGCATTAGTTGAATATTATGCTATAATGGGAAACGTTAGGGTAAGTTTGTGCAATTTTCCCTTAATTTTAAAATGCAAAATAGGGGCATTTTAGTCATTTCGCCCATTTGACCATTGTTTAATAGTAAAAAGTTAACGGTGGGGGATGTTAGTGCAATATTTCACAAAGGTCAGGGGATGTTTGTGTTAATATGACCAAAACTGTCATATGTGTGTAATTATATCAAACGTCAGGGGATGTTTGTGCAATTACCCCTAAAAAATAAGCATCAAATTCATTCAAGTCTCATTGTATTTCCTTAACCAAGTGACAATTCAAATTGGAAAATATTAACCTTTTATCAAAAGAAAAATAAAATTGAGAAATTTTAACCATTTTCCAACTAAAAAATCAAATTGGGAAATTTTAACCATTTACCAACTAATCAAAGGCAGTAGGTTTACCCTATAAATTAATCTCCAAGTCTTCAAAAATTTCAATTTTATGAGTTTTTATAGATTTTGGATTTGTAGTGGTATATAGACGTCGGCAGGAGAAAACCATGAGTTTTATTTTATTTTATTTTTTTATTTTTAAGTTTATGTTGTAAAATTAATTGTAGATTGGTTATGATAGTTTTGATTTTTGGTGACTCATTGAACAACCCATTTTTTGTCAAACAATTATATATATATATTATATTTTTGAAGAACAATGTATATGTCAACATGTCAAACTAATGTTACTAATTGATTAACAGATTGATTTGTTTGGTGTTAACTCTTTCTGTTTCAACAACAAGTACAGAACATGTATTTTCGGCTATGAAACTTGTCAAAACGTATTTGCACAACAAGATGGATGACGAGTTTCTTGAGAATTGTATGGTTTGTTTATATTGAAAAAGAACTTGCTGATACAATTGATTCGGATTCGGTAATAGATGTTTTTACTTCTTTGAAGCTTCAAAAGTCAAAATTTAAGTATGATCCTATTGTATTTGCATTACATGCATATTTCTTTTTTATTTTCTTGTGTTTTTTCTTGGGAAAATGTATTTGAGGGTAAGGATCATTATGTCCCTTTATTAGGTGTACTTTTTTATTTTAATTAATAAAAATTCCCTCGTACCGTCGAGATTCACCATTAAAATGATTTTTTATTTATATGAAATTGTCCACAGTCCACCCAGAAAAAAATTTCTGGTTTCGCCCCTGTCCACAATCCTATTTCGATGAGAAGTTGTTTGGTTGAGCTGCCGAATCATAGTATATTATGATCATTAAGTTTTTGATTTTCTCATTTCCACTGTTCTAAATTTAGATAAAGACTTGAAACACAATCTAACTAAGATGAAGCAATATGTGTTGATCAAGCAAAAGGGTATTATTGAAAACACTCCATTGGAACGTATAATGTCATCGCGACTAAGATACAAATACCTGTAGCATGTTCTATGGGGAGATGGAGAAGCTTTGATCCGATCCCATCAGCACGACTTAATTGGCTGGTTTTATACGACGAATGAAGATAATGAACTTCTTGAGAGGGACCTACAAAAGGGAAAGGCCATACAAAAGGTTCAGGTTCCTTTGAAATACACATCAAAAGGGAATGAGAACAAGAATTGCTTAAGATATTTTTCATGAAAATATAAATGCTTACTGGACAAAAAAGTTTGTATGATGAATTGAGGATGAGGTCCACAATCTCTATGTTATCCTAATATTAACATGTAATCTTAGTGGGGTAAATAGTATACACTCTACAAGAATATATATTTTTTAATTTTAATATCGATCGGGTCAAGGGTCTGTCGAGATCTGAAGATATCAACCGCTGTAAGCACTGTTTGGAAAATAACTTCCATAGAGAAGAGGTCAGTCTCCTAAAATTTCGATATTGTTTGCAAAAGCATCTGTTAAGACTGTTTACACTTCCCCATATAGTACCCATATAGTACCTAAAATGATGAATTTTAATCAAATATATATTCTAAGAACATCTTCAAAAGACTCTTCTATTTTCACTCTTCAAATGTCTATTTGCTTACCTATGTGGCAATTTGAAGAGTGAAAAAATAGGAGCCCCTCCAAAAGACTCTTCAATTAGAAATAGGTTTATATTATTTTAATGAAAGCACTCAAATCCCCCCCCCCCCCCCCCCCCCCCCCCCCCCCCCCCCCCCCCCCCCCCAACAAATCTAATTACCCTCCATTTTTTTCAAGTTATAAATAATAATATGTTATTATTAAATATTCAATATTTGTCTCATTTTAAAGATCTAGATGAGATCTTTTTAATGGTATAATTTTTATGATGATAAAATTTATAAATTAGAACTTATTATATATTAATTAAATTTAATTAAAAAGATAAAAAGATATGGATGTCAAATATTAATGATGATTAGTTATAATGTTAAATTAGTTCTCACCAGCGTAGAAGTAGTTCCCAACGAGTAGTTGTTCCCAGGAACAACTTTCATGTTGACTTCAACGTTAAAATGGTTTCCAAAATATAAAAGTTGTTCCCTTTATTAATGTTGAGTGGTTTTCGGGAACAACTCCAATGTTGGTTAGAACGTTAAAGTAGTTTCCACCGACGTTGAAGTTGTTCTCGGAAACAACTTTCACTTTGAATTCAACATTAAAGAAGTTCCCAAAATGTAAAAGTTGTTCTCTTTGTTTGACGGTGAATGGTTCCCGAAAACAACTCCATCGTTTGTTAGAATGTTAAAGTGGTTTCCACCAAAGTTGAACTTGTTCCTAAAAACCCAACGAGTAGTCGTTTTTGGGAACAACTTTCACGCTGACTTCAACATTAAAGTGGTTCCTCAAATGCAAAAATTGTTTCATTCGTTAACATTGAGTTGTTTCTGAAAACAACTCCAACGTTGGTTAAAACGTCAAAGTGGTTGCCATCAATGTTGAACTTGTTTCTAACGAGTAATCGTTCTGGGAACAACTTTCACGTTGACTTCAACATTAAAGTTGCTCTACAAATTCTTTTCAAAAAAAAAAATTGCTATACACAATTACAATAAATTAATTAATTTCTAATTTTTTATAATAAAAAAAATACAAACTAAAATATAATCCATTATATTAAACTCTCCAACTTTTTAAAAACATTTTTTTTTTTTACTTTTCATTAATTGTTTTGCTTCTCAAAAACATATATCCAGTTATATTCTTTTATTATTATTATTTTAATTTCTACTCATTTTTTAAAATTTAATTCAATATATACATTTCCCAAATATTTTCATTTTATCAATATATTACAAATAATTACATTTTTTTTTCACAATTTTTCATTATGATAAATAAAATTATATCACATATGTATATCATTTTACATATATATATATATATATATATATATATATATATATATATATATATATATATATATATATATATATATATATATTGTTTTTTAAAACTTTTCATTTTTTCCATTAATGTAATTTTTAAATTTCTTTAATTATATAATTTCATAAATTATATTTATCTAATATATTTTTACACACACATATATATATATATATATATATATTTTTAAACTGTAATTTTATAATTTTATAATTTAATAAATATATAATATTAATAATCTTAATATTACAATATTAATAATATATATGAAATACAAATAATTATTCATTTTTCCAAAAAAAAAATATAATATAAATTAAATTACATTTGTGCATCAACCGGTTCAACTGATTGAAAAACCGGTTGATGTACATATACCAAGCAACGTTGGCTGTCCGTTAGCAGCCAAAGTTGATTGTCATGATTTTCATGGTAGGTGAAGCAAAGTCTAGACTGTCCTCATCATCCAAATTACAGACCAATCAACTATATCCTGTCACATCAAATTATCGTCTTTTGTCATTTTTGGCATTATTTGTAGACCAAAGCAATAACTCTTCTGCCACTATAAAGTGTTATTGTCTTTGTGTTTGGAAGAAGTTGGAGCCAAAAGGTATATCATGGAAGAAGTTGAAGATATTGTGATTGTGGGAGCTGGAATTGCTGGCTTGACAACATCTTTGGGACTTCACAGGTTTGCTTGTCTTGTGTTTGTGTGTTTGTGTGTGTATATTTTGATCTGTTGAAATACTTGAAAACAAAGATTTAAAATATATTACTGTGTTGCAGACTTGGAATCAGAAGCTTAGTATTGGAATCATCAGAGACTTTGAGGATCACAGGATTTGCACTCACAACATGGAGCAATGCTTGGAGAGCTTTGGATGCTGTTGGAATTGGTCACTCACTTCGCCAACAACATCAACTCATTGAAAGGTAACTCAAATCCCCCTAACCACGATTTATGTATTATTGGCGCATTTACTGATCAGGAATGAAATGTAGAGAATCAAGTTCCATATAGGAAAGGAACCTTAGGTGATAAGGGGGGAATTAAGTTCTCTTTCCGACAAGAACTTAATTCCTGATTTGTGTGTGAGACCCACGTAATTTGATTCACAACTGATTTTAGTAAAAGCAGTAATCCCAAATCAAAAATTAAGTTTCCTTGTTAGGATTCCTGATTAGTAAACGTCCCTTATATTTGGTTTGTCAAGTTTTTTTTGGGATTCAATGTTGAAGAAGAATTTTTGATATGTATCAATATAGAGCATGATTCTTCAATGTGATGACAAATTGTCCATTCAGTTTCTGGGAAATTTTGTTCTTCTTGAATTGAATTGAAATTTGGTAACACTGGTTCTTAGAATAATTGCATTGTAGTAGTGATGAATAGAGTCAATTGATTTGGAAACCATGAAAACTCTACTGACTTGTAAGAGATCTGGTCGATGCAGGATAGTGATCACGTCTACAGTATCAGAAGAGCCCCCTTCCGAGAGATCACTGAAGAGTAAAGGAAAACAGTGAGATTTTTATTAGTTGACTTTCTTCTGTTTGATTGATCATATATAATTTTCTTGTTTATGGAAGATCATATTGATTGATGATTATTAATCTTTGATGTTTAGCGGAGAGGGTGAAATTCGATGTGTGAGAAGGAAGGTGTTGTTGGAAGAACTTGAAAGGGAGCTCCCAAGCGGCACCATCAGGTACTCTTCGAAGGTGGTATCTACAGAAGACGAAACCCGACACCTTAAGCTGGTGCATCTAGCTGATGGAACCATAATTAAGACCAAGGTAAAGATGGAATGGAGAGGAACCATCCGCGATCATTCTTTTTAGTCTCTACTTTACTTTCTCATATATTTTATGATTGTATCGCTTTGTTGATGAGCAGGTGTTGATTGGGTGTGATGGAGTGAACTCCGTGGTTTCAAAATGTCTCGGGTTCAAGCCACCGTCTTTTACAGGAAGATCTGCTATAAGGGGGTATAAAGAATTTAAGGGCAGTCATGGCTTTGAGCCCAAGTATATGCAGTTTGTAGGGAAAGGCACGCGATCTGGTTTCTTTCCTTGTGATGATCAGATTGTTTATTGGTTTTTCACTTGGTCTCCCACCAGCCAAGGTAATGGTTCGATTCATGTATAGCTAGCTAGCATATATATTAAGCACATATATGTCGTTTGTAAAATTTTGTTACTTGTAGATAAGGAGTTAGAGGACAACCCGGCTAAGATGAAGCAATTCGTGTTGAGCAAGTGTCACAACTTGCCTGATCGAATAAAGGTTGTTATCGAAAACACTCTGCTGGATAGTATCTCATCATCACCGCTAAGATACAGGCCCCCATGGGAGTTGCTATGGGGAAACATTAGCAAAGGCAATGTGTGTGTAGCTGGAGATGCACTCCACCCCATGACACCGGACCTAGGCCAAGGCGGGTGTGCGGCACTAGAGGATGGCATTGTTCTGGCCAGGTGCATCGCTGCAGCCTTAATGAAAACAGGTAACGATGATGACGACAATGATGAAGATAGAGAGGTGATGTTCGAGAGGATTGAAATGGGGTTGAAAAAATTTGGCAAAGAGAGGAGATGGAGAAGCATTGATCTCATCAGCACAGCTTATATGATTGGTTATATACAACAAAGTGAAGGGAAGATAATGAACTTTTTGAGGGATAAGATTCTGAGTTCATATCTAGCTGGCTTGTTGATGAAGAAGTCTGATTTTGATTGTGGGAAGCTCACCACTATTTCTTGATTGCATACATGTTTTTGTTTTTGTTTAATATATCAGTTTTGTTCCGATGTAATATATAAACGTTTCAAGTTAATTTGTTAAAAGACTAGAGTCCTCTCGTTTAGTCGTTCTGTTTTGATAAATGAATAAAGACTAGAGTCCTCTCATTCAGTCTTTCAGTCGTTCTATTCAATTGATTTTAGCGAGCCTGATGTTAATGCAATTCAAGATATTTAAGAGTATTCAAGATATCACGATGTAATATAACGTTTCAAGTTTGATGATAAAAGATTAGACATTTTGTTTAAATATATGAATATGAGAATATTCTCACCTTACTTTTTGTTGATTCTAGTGAGTAGTGAGCTTGATGTTAATGTAATTCGAGAGATTTAAGAGTATTCAAAAATATTTTTGGATCGTTCATACGTATTTTATGTGATTTCACAATCTCGACCGAAATAAGAAATCACACCATATGAGTTTGGTTCATATGGAGTTGAATTGAAGTTATTTTGAGTGACAATGACGGTATACATATACTTCCGAATCCGAATGTCAAAACATAGAAACTTTGGTCTTCCTCCATAAATTTATATTAATAAGATAGAGAAACATACTTGGTATAAAATTACATTTGGGATATGTTTTTTGTTTCAAATCTGACACCGAATGGGCCTGAGATATATCGAATGCTACCGAAATCAACAACTGCATGTATGACCGATTTCAATTGCATATAAAGGGTTGTGAAGGAATTTAGCTAGTTTCAATGGATGATGCATCATAGAGTTTGGGAATATCGCGCCATTGTACAACCGTGTAAATTTGTTATGCTCGTAAAAGAATGAGGATTGGAGAGAAGATGTTCAACTGGTGTAACTTAAATCATCTTCATTCTTCAATGTATATACTTTTCTCATGTAATTTGGAGATTATAGTTTCCGTGAATGTGAGTCGAGTTTTGCATGATATGTCTATGAAGATATGAGGCGATTCCTTTCTGGGATGTAGTGAATAAAGAATATGGCACCGTAATAGTGATATACTATCTGCAGCCTGTACAACCATGTAATTTTGTTATGCTCAAGATGTTTAATTGGTGTAACTTGAGTCCTCTTCATTCTTCAATGTATATAGTTTTTTTCTCATGCTTTTTAGGAGACTATAGTTTCCGTAAATGTATGTTTGAGTTTTGCATGATATGTCAATGAAGATATGAGGCAATTTGCTTCTGGGATGTTGTGAAATAACGAATATGGCACCGTAATAGTGATAAACCATCTGCAGCAGCCCGTACAACCGTGTAATTTTGTTCTGCGCGCTCAAGAGTCAAGATGTTCAATTGGTGTAACTTGAGTCCTCCTCATTCTTCAATGTATATAGTTTTCTCATGCATTTTAGGAGGTCATAGTTTCTGTGAATGTGAGTCGAGTTTAGCATGATATATCAATGAAGATATGAGGCAATTCGCTTCTGGGATGTTGTGAAATCATGAATATGGCACCTTAATAGTGATTTCCTATCCGCAGCCTGGTGCTATTATAGTTGACAATTTTTTACAAATTTTCCAGCATAAAGGAAACCAATTGCAATTTGCTGATCATGAATGTGTCGACAGGATAGTGGTTACCCCAACAATATCAGGACAACCCTCTTTGGAGAAATCATTGAAAACCAAAGGAAAACAGTAAGTTTTCATATTGACAGTAGTATGTCATAGTGCCCGAATCATCGTTTCACATTCTGCAGACTACAAACTAGCTTGCCAAATTATGCGAGAGATTCATTATGCTTCTTCTTATTTGTTTCTGTTTGAACTAATAATCGCCGCATACATGTGTAGTTCTATTTACTTTTTGATTTTTGGATGAGTGTGTTATTAATGTTGTCTGTGTGATGTTTAGTGGAGAAAATGAAGTTCAATATGTGAAAAGAAAGTTGTTGCTGGAAGCACTCGGCACCATCAGGTACTCCTCAAAGGCGGTTTCTATAGAGGAATCGGTATACTTTAAGCTGACGGAACCATCCTTAAGGCCAAGGTAAAAAGAACAGGTAATTAACTGTTATAATTTCAAGTATTAAATCACTGTTATGTGTTTCTCTGAATTTTAAGGACTTATTTTATGAAAGCTGTTGATTGTGTGTGTGATGCAGATTACACAGGCAGTCATGGCCTTTAGCCCAAATCCCTGCAGTTCAACGGGGAAAGGCTTTCAATGCGGTTTTCTCCCTTGCGATGAAAGTTAAATATCATAGCAGAAATTGAACATGCCACGAGTAGGCAGGCTCGACTTAATCAAAGTATGTCCACAATCCTATTTCGATGAGAAGTTGTTTGATTGAGCTGCCGAATCATAGTACATTATGATCATTAAGTTTTTGATTTTCTCATCTCCACTGTTCTAAATTTAGATAAAGACTTGAAACACAATCTAACTAAGATTGGGGATGAGGTCCACAATCTCTATGTTATCCTAATACTAACATGTAATCTTAGTGGGGTCAATAGTCTACGCTTTTCAAGAATATATTTCTTTTAATTCTGATATCGATCGGGTTAGGGGTCTGTCGAGATCTAAAGATATCAACCGTTATAAGCACGGTTTGGAAAACAACTTCCATAGAGAAGAGGTCAGTCTCCCCATGTGATTTTATAGACATGGTGCGACTTAAACACCTATTACACTAGTGGAAAATGTACAACAATCACTAGAGCTAAATGTGGACATTAATGTCTACAAGAATCTTTGATATTATCTAATGTTTTGCTTAGTAATATTGTTTGCAAAAGCATCTGTTTAGACCCTAGATGGTACCTAAAATGATGAAATGTAATCAACTATGTTATAAAATTCACAAACCAAATAATGTAATTAAATATTATTAATCATTTAGTAATAAATGATGTTTGTTTGCAAAATCATTAGACTGTTAAAAAGTCCCTAAATAGTACCTAAAATGATGGATTTTAATCAAATGTATATTCTAACATTTGAGAGTACCAAAGTCCTCCAAGTGGACTATATAGCTAAGTTTCAAAACCAAGAAGCAAAACCTTAACTGCCCTCAAAATTAGATATTTTTACATGTTGTCTCAAAATAAAAAAAATACTGTCAAATCTGATTTGGTGGAAAAAAAGTTCATCTGAATGCCCAATTCGGACAAATGTTAGCACAATATTATAAAACTGTGATTAGAGTCACTATTTTCCATAATTAATTATTTATTGTCATGATCTTAACTTTTCTTTCCTATTGGTATTATTTGTGGTCCATTTTTCTATATAGTTGATGTGCTGTTTTATTCATTTTCAGAGAACCAACAAACCCAACAGTTCAAGAATACAAATTACAAATTAAAAAACACAAAAAATAAAAAATAAAAAGAATGGCAACCCCTTAAACCGGTTTTGAACCTATCAAAGCAAATAACAAACTCTCTCTCTCTTTACTACTATGATATATTATTTTACATTAACCATTCAATTTAATTTTATAGGTTTTATTTAAATTATACAATATTATATTATTGTTGATATTGAGTGGTTCCCAAAAATAACTTCATCGTTAGTTAGAAAGTTGAAGTGGTTCCCAACAAAGTTGAAGTTGTTCCCAACAAATAATCGTTCCTGGAAATAACTTTCACATTGGCCTCAACGTCAAAGTGGTTTTCAAAATGTAAAAGTTGTTTTCTTAGTTAAGGTTGAGTGGTTCCCAAGAACAACTCCAACGTTAGTTATAACGTTAAATTAGTTCTCACCAACATTGAAGTTGTTCCCAACGAGTAGTCGTTCCCGGGAACAACTTTCACGTTGACTTTAGCGTTAAAATGGTTTCCAAAATATAAAAGTTGTTCCCTTTATTAATGTTGAGTGATTTCCGTGAACAACTTCAACGTTGGTTAGAACGTTAAAGTGGTTCCTACCAACGTTAAAGTAGTTCCAAAAATGTAAATGTTGTCCTTTGTTTGACAGTGAATGGTTCCCGGAAACAACTCCATCGTTGGTTAAAACGTTAAAGTGGTTTCCACCAACGTTGAACTTGTTCCCAACAAGTAGTCGTTTTTTGGAACAACTTTCACGCTGACTTCAACATTAAAGAGGTTCCTTAAATGCAAAAATTGTTTCATTTGTTAACATTGAGTTGTTCCTGAAAATAACCCCAACGTTGGTTAGAACATCAAAGTGGTTGCCATCAATATTGAACTTGTTTCTAACTAGTAATCATTCCCGGGAACAACTTCACGTTGACTTCAACATTAAAGTTGCTCTACACATTCTTTTTTTTTTTATTCTTTTTTTTAAATTGCTATACACAATTACAATTAATTAATTAATTTATAATTTTTTTTTTAAAAAAAAATACAAACTAAAATATAATCCATTTATTTAACTCTCCAACTTTTTAAAAACTTTTTTTTTTTTTACTTTTCATTAATTGTTTTGCTTCTCAAAAACATATATCAAGTTATATTCTTTTTTTATTATTATTTTAATTTCTACTCATTTTTTAAAATTTAATTTAATACATACATTTCCCAAATATTTTCATTTTATCAATATATTACAAATAGTTACATTTTTTTTCACAATTTTTCATTATGATAAATAAAATTATATCACATATTTATAACATTTTACATATATTTTTTTGTTTTTTAAAAATTTTCATTTTTTCCATTAATGTAATTTTTAAATTTCTTTAATTATAAAAATTTCATAAATTAAATTTATCTAATATATTTTTACACACACACACACACACATATATATATATATATTGAAACTGTAATTTTATAATTTAATAAATATATAATATCAATAATCTTAATATTACTATATTAATAATATATATATGAAATACAAATAATTATTCATTTTTCCAAAAAAAAAAAATATAATATAAATTAAATTACATTTGTGCATCAACCGGTTCAACTGATTGAAAAAACGGTTGATGTACATATACGGATATACCAAGCAACATTGGCTGTCCGTTAGTAGCAGCCAAAGTTGATTGTCATGATTTTCATGGTAGGTGAAGCAAAGTCTAGACTGTCCTCATCATCCAAATTCCAGACCAATCAACTATATCCTGTCACATCAAATTATCATCTTTTGAGTATTATATGTGGACCAAATTAAAGCAATAACTCTTCTGCCACTATAAAGTGTCAAAGTTATTATCTTTGTGTTTGGAAGAAGTTGGAGCCAAAAGGTATCATGGAAGAAGTTGCAGATATTGTGATTGTGGGAGCTGGAATTGCTGGCTTGACAACATCTTTGGGACTTCACAGGTTTGCTTGTCTTGTGTTTGTGTGTTTGTGTGTGTGTGTGTATTTTGATCTGTTGAAATACTTGAAAACAAAGATTTTTAAAATATATTACTGTTGCAGACTTGGAATCAGAGGCTTAGTATTGGAATCATCAGAGACTTTGAGGATCACAGGATTTGCATTAACAACATGGAGCAATGCTTGGAGAGCTTTGGATGCTGTTGGAATTGGTCACTCACTTCGCCAACAACATCAACTCATTGAAAGGTAACTCAAATCCCTAACCACGATTTATGTATTATTGGCGAATTTACTAATCGGGAATGAAATGTAGAGAATCAAGTTCCATAGGAAAGGAACCTTAGGTGATAAGGGGGGAATTATGTTCTTGTTCCTGATTTGTGTGTGAGACCCACGTAATTTGATTCACAACTGATTTTAGTAAAAACAGTAATCCCAAATCAGAAATTCAGTTCCCTTGTTAGGATTACTTATTAGTAAACGTCCCTTATATTTGGTTTGATCAAGATTTTTTTGGGATTCAATGTTGAAGAAGAATTTTTGATATGGATCAATATAGAGCATGATTCTTCAATGTGATGACAAATTGTCCATTCAGTTTCTAGGAAATTTTGTTCTTCTTGAATTGAATTGAAATTTTGTAACACTGGATCCTAGAATAATTGCATCATAGTAGTGATGATTAGAGTCAATTGATTTGGAAACCATGAAAACTCTACTGACTTGTAAGAGATCTGGTCGATGCAGGACAGTGATCATGTCTGCAATATCAGGAGAGCCCCTTTCAGAGAGATCACTGAAGAGTAAAGGAAAACAGTGAGATTTTTATTAGTTGACTTTCTTCTGTTTGATTGATCATATATAATTTTCTTGTTTGTAGAAGATCATATTGATTGATGATTATTAATCTCTGATGTTTAGCGGAGAGGGTGAAATTCGATGTGTGAGAAGGAAGGTGTTGTTGGAAGAACTTGAAAGGGAGCTCCCAAGCGGCACCATCAGGTACTCTTCGAAGGTGGTATCTATAGAAGACGAATCCCGACACCTTAAACTGGTGCATCTAGCTGATGGAACCGTAATTAAGACCAAGGTAAAGATGGAACAGAGAGGAACCATCCGTGATCATTCTTTTTAGTCTCTACTTTACTTTCTCGTATATTTTATGATTGTATCGTTTTGTTGATGAGTAGGTGTTGATTGGGTGTGATGGAGTGAACTCCGTGGTTTCAAAATGTCTCGGGTTCAAGCCACCGTCTTTTACAGGAAGATCTGCTATAAGGGGTTATACAGAATTCAAGGGCGGTCATGGCTTTGAGCCCAAGTATATGCAGTTTTTCGGGAAAGGCACGCGATCTGGTTTCTTCCCTTGTGATGATCAGATTGTTTATTGGTTTTTCACTTGATCTCCCACCAGCCAAGGTAATGGTTTGATTCATTTATAGTTAGCTAGCATATATATCAAGCACATATATGTCGTTTGTAAAATTTCGTTACTTGTAGATAAAGAGTTAGAGGACAACCCGGCTAAGATGAAGCAATTCGTGTTGAGCAAGTATCACAACTTACCTGATCGAATAAAGGCTGTTATCGAAAACACTCTGCTGGATAGTATCACATAATCATTGCTAAGATACAGGCACCCGTGGGAGGTGCTATGGGGAAACATTAGCAAAGGCAATGTGTGTGTAGCTGGAGATGCACTCCACCCCATGACACCGGACCTAGGCCAAGGCGGGTGTGCGGCACTAGAGGATGGCATCGTTCTGGCCAGGTGCATTGCTGCAGCCTTAACGAAAACAGGTAACGATGATGACGACAATGATGAAGATAGAGTGGTGATGTTCGAGAGGATTGAAATGGGGTTGAAAATTTTTGGCAAAGAGAGGAGATGGAGAAGCATTGATCTCATCAGCACAGCTTATATGGTTGGTTATATACAACAAGGTGAAGGGAAGATAATGAACTTTTTGAGGGATAAGATTCTGACTACATATCTAGCTGGTTTGTTGATGAAGAAGTCTGATTTTGATTGTGGGAAGCTCACCACTATTTCTTGATTGTATACATGTTTTTGTTTTTGTTTATTATATCAGTTTCGCTCCAATGTAATATAAATGTTTCAAGTTTGTTAAAAGACTAGATTCCTCTCGTTCAGTCGTTCTGTTTTGATATATGAATATAAGAATAATCTCACCTTACTTGTTGATTCTAGCGAGCCTGATGTTAATGTAATTCAAGATATTTAAGAGTATTCAAGGTATCATGATGTAATATAACGTTTCAAGTTTGATAATAAAAGATTAGACATTTTGTTTAAATATATGAATATGAGAAAAAATCAAGTTTAATGTAATATCACCTTACTCTATTTTAGGCTGTGTAGCATTATTGAGATTCACAAAAAAAATCATCTAAAGCACCACTGTCTAATGTGATTTGGTGGTAAAATCGTTAGAGAGTATGAGAGCAACAAGATTTGCAATAACATCTTGGAGTAGTAATGCTAGGAGGGCTTTGGATGCTCTTGGAATTGGCGAATCGCTTCGCCTACTAACTTCATCAACACCTCTTTGAGTAACTCAAAAACTCAATCTTGCTTGCTAATAGTAGTAGCTAGGTAGTTCAATTGCATATAAAGGGTTGTGAAGGAATTTAGCTAGTTTCAATGGATGATGCATCACAGAGTTTGGGAATATTGCGCCATTGCACAACCGTGTAAATTTGTTATGCTCGTAAAAGAATGAGGATTGGAGAGAAGATGTTGGTGTAACTTAAATCATCTTCATTCTTCAATGTATATAATTTTCTCATGTAATTTGGAGATTATAGTTTCCGTGAATGTGAGTCGAGTTTTGCATGATATGTCTATGAAGATATGAGGCGATTCCTTTCTGGGATGTAGTGAATAATGAATATGGCACCGTAATAGTGATTTACTATCTGCAGCCTGTACAACCATGTAATTTTGTTATGCTCAAGATGTTTAATTGGTGTAACTTGAGTCCTCTTCATTCTTCAATGTATATAGTTTTTTATTCATGCATTTTAGGAGATTATAGTTTCCGTAAATGTATGTTTGAGTTTTGCATGATATGTCAATGAAGATAAGAGGCAATTTGCTTCTGGGATGTTGTGAATAACGAATATGGCACCGTAATAGTGATAAACCATCTGCAGCAGCCCGTACAACCGTGTAATTTTGTTCTGTTCAAGAGTCAAGATGTTCAATTGGTGTAACTTGAGTCCTCCTCATTCTTCAATGTATATAGTTTTCTCAGGCATTTTTGGAGATCATAGTTTCTGTGAATGTGAGTCGAGTTTAGCATGATATATCAATGAAGATATGAGGCAATTTGCTTCTGGGATGTTGTGAAATCATGAATATGGCACCTTAATAGTGATTTCCTATCCGCAGCCTGGTGTAATAGCACTAGCATAGTTGACAATTTTTTACAAATTTTCCAGCATAAAGGAAACCATTTGGGACGACAAAGCTGAAAGCTGACGAAAATAGTGGGGCCCGGGAAAAAAAAAAAGAAATTTGAACGCGCATGTACGCGTCTGCGAGTGAGATTTACTTTCTCCTGTTTGTTTCACGCGCCGTCGTTTTCCTCTCTTGCTTGGGCGAAATGTTTGTGTTTTCTGCTCAGCAAGCAGCAGAGATGAATGAGATCGTGAAGGAGAAGCCACCCGATCCCATATCTAACGCAAAGAGAGCTCGTGCTCAAGAGGAATTGGACGATAGCGTATTAAGGAAATCAGGCGACAGTTTCAAATCGAAACTGGTAGGGTCGACGAATACTGGAAGCTGGTCTGGCTTCGGAACTGGTAAGGAGAAACTGAAAATTGCAGATGGTGATATTACAATTGTAGAGGGTCCTGATGGCCCTTCCATGAAACTCTCGCCAGATTTGAAAGGTTAGTTGTGTAAGGCTTGGTCGAATGCGCTGATATTGAAGGTAATGGGTAGGCCTCATACTCTCAATTTCATGCTCCAGAAACTTCGCCAAAAATGGGCTCTTATTGGGAAGTGGCAGCTCACAGACTTAGAGGATGGTTATTTTGTGGTGAGGTTCCAAATGCAGGCAGATATTGAATTTGTGTTGACAGGCGGTCCATGGTTAATTGCAAATCAGTACTTAGTTGTTCAGAAGTGGAGACCGAATTTTGTGCCTGGTGAAGAGGAGATTAGGAGAATACCAGTATGGGTGAGATTGTCTAAGTTACCTATGGAGTGGATTGATGTGGACTTACTATGGAATATAGGAGGTATGCTGGGGAATACTTACAAGGTTGATCCAATTACAGAAACTCAAGCTAAGGGGAGATTTGCGAGGATCTGTATTGATCTAGATATCACGAAACCTTTGAAAGGCTCTCTCAGTGTGGATGACAGAAGTATAAAAGTTGAATATGAGAATGTGGGGCTTATTTGCTTTAAGTGTGGAAGAATAGGTCATAGTAAGGATGTGTGCAAGGAAGGGGAGGAGGAGCAGAATAAAGCTGCTATTGCTCCAGATACTGGAGAGGCGTCTGTGAATGGGAAGGATTCCTTTGGTCCTTGGATGCAAGTCTCGTATGGAAGGACTGGTAGGAATAATGTTGGCACCAAAAATTTTGGTAAGAAAAGTGGTCATGTAGGCAATTCGAGTGGTGTAGGCCCTGTATCTAAGATGAATGCTATCAATAGAACTAATGAGATAGGGAAAATAGATGTTGTGAAGAATGGCCCAAGTAAGAGTGGTGTTAACAATGGTGCTAAAATTCAGGGAAATGGGAAAGTAGGGGGCTCTAGGTTTGAAATTTTGAATGAAGTATTGGAAGAGAATGTTGATGTTACTAAGGAACAATTTCGAGTCTGCAAGCAGAAGACACCAGATGCAGGTAAGGTTCTTTCTGACATTTCCAATAGAGGGAAGACTACCAATGAACAGTTGAGTAGTCATTCTAAGAAATTCTTGGTAGTGAATAAAGACAGATTTAATAAACCTTTTAAGGTGAATGGTAAAGGGGAAGGGTCTAGTAGTATTGGTAAAGGTTACAGAGGTGGTAAACAATCAGGGAAGGTAGTTGTTAGCCAGCAAGAAGGGATGGAGGATGAACTAGAAGACTCTGATGTTTTAAAAGCCCTTCACCAAGAGATGTTAGATTCTGGTTTGACAGATAAGGATGCTGGAGAGAGTAGTATGGAAACTATTGGTGATAGTGGCCCAGCTGTCTGTGTAGAACGGGTGGATGTCCCTAGTGCTAGCAATTTTGACGAAGTTGCCTCTAAACTTAAAGAGGCAATGGAGGTTGACATGGAGTAATATGGTCCTCTTCTCCTTCCATCCTTTATTGATGTTTTGTTCCTGGAATGTGAGGGGTGCCCGAAAAAAAGGGTTTCCTAAAGTTCTTTCTGACCTTAGGGGTATTTATAACTTTGAAGTTATTGCAATATTAGAGCCTAGAATTAGTGGTACTAGAGCTCTTAAGGTGGTTAATAAACTAGGGTTTCCTGATAGATTTCTGGTTGAAGCTTTTGGTTTTTCAGGAGGTGTTTGGCTTTTGTGGAATAGTGCTAGAGTTAAACTCCAAGTTGTGGCTAGTTCTAGTCACTCTATTACGGCAGTTGTGCCTGAGGGGGACAAGTTTTGGGTCCTTACTGTTGTCTATGCTAATCCTAGTGTAGGTATCAGGCGTAAGCTTTGGGGGTATCTTAGTGCCATCTATAGTTGTTTCAAGGGTCCTTGGGTTGTGAAGGGGGATTTTAATGAAATCATTAATAGTGCTGAGAAAATGGGTGGAAGGGGGTTTTTCTCCAACTCTAGCTTTGCGGATTGGATCAATGAAAATAAACTTGTTGATTTGGGTTTCATTGGTCAAAATTATACTTGGATGACTAAGAGGGGGGTTAGTGATGATATTTGGGTTAGACTCGATAGAGCTCTTTGCTCCATGGAATGGAAGGTTGGATTTGGTGAAGGTTATGTTAGACATCTCCCTAGAATTACCTCGGATCATTGCCCCATTATGTTGTGCCTTCATAGTTTGCATATTCCTAGAGGGCCTTTCAAACCTTTTAGAATTGAGGCCATGTGGCTTAGACATGAGGAGTTTAGTGATATGGTTAGGCTTAACTGGGGTTCCCATGTTAGTGATTTACCTAATAAACTGCAAGTTCTGGCTGCTAACTTCAAGATTTGGAACAAAGAGGTTTTTGGTTGTATCTTCCATAGAAAAAAGAGAATAATAGCTAGACTTCAAGGGATTCAAAGGAGTCTTAGTGAGAGGTTTAATCCTTGGTTGGCTTCATTGGAGATTAAGCTTAGGGAGGAGTATGATCTTATTATTGATCAAGAGGAAACCTTTTGGCTTCAAAAGTCTAGAAATACTTGGCTTAAAGAAGGGGACCGTAATTCCAAATTTTTCCATCTCTCCACTATGATTAGGAGGAGATACAATAAGTTAGAAGGGCTTAAAGATTTGGATGGTGTCTAGAAAAGTGATAAGAGTAGCATGAAATCTATTGTTGTATCTTATTTCAATACCTTATTTTCCAATAGTCCTAGTTCTTATGACTATGGTGATCTTCCTAATTTGTTTCCTACTTTGGATGAGGGTGTTATTGAAGATTTGAATAGGCCTGTTTGTGAAGAAGAGGTTAGGGTTGGGCTTTTTGGTATAGGTGGATTGAAAGCTCCTGGCCCCGATAGGTTTCCCGCTATTTTCTTCCAAAATCAATGGAGTGTGTGCAAGAATGAGTTGGTCAAACTTGTTGTGGAGAGTTTCAAAATTGGGTCCTTTCCTATTGAGTTAAACCAAACACTTATAGCACTTGTCCCTAAAATCCCTAGCCCTCTTGATATGACCCATCTAAGACCTATTAGCTTGTGCAATACTACCTACAAACTTATTAGTAAAACCATTGTCCAAAGACTAAGGAATCTCATGCCAAAGCTCATTAGCCCTAGTCAAGTTGCCTTCATGCCTGGGAGACAAATCCAAGACAACATTATTGTTGCCCAGGAGGTCCTACATAAATTTAAATCTATGAAAGGCAAGAAAGGTTCTTTCTCTTGGAAAATTGATCTCTCTAAAGCTTATGATAGGCTTCAATGGAGCTTCATTCGTGAGGTTATAGTAGAGGCTGGATTAAAGGGGAGTTTAGTTGATCTTATTATGTGGTGTGTCTCCACGGTTAACTACAAAGCTGTCCTGAATGGTGAGGTGACTGAGAATATTGTTCCTAGGTGTGGCATTAGACAGGGGGACCCCCTCTCCCGCTATCTTTTTGTGTTATGTATGGAAAAGCTTTCTCATTTAATTAGCCAGAGAGTGAGCAATGGGGAATGGAAGGGTATTTCGGTTTCTAAAGGAGGGCCTAGTATTTCTCATCTATTCTTTGCTGATGATCTCATGTTGTTTGGTCAAGGCACTGTCAACCAAGCGGAAATGATGAAGGATTGTCTTGACAGCTTCTGTGATCTCTCAGGGCAACAAATTAACTTTTCTAAGTCTTGTATTTTCTGTTCTGGTAACACTAATGAGAAGATAGCTAAAAATATTTCTAAGGTTTGTGGTTCTCCTCTCACTAAGGATTTAGGGAAGTACTTGGGTGTTCCTCTTATCCATGGTAGGGTTAGGAACCAGACTTATAGTGCTTTGGTGGAGAAAGTCCAAGGTAGGCTTGCTAACTGGAAAAGTGATACTCTTTCGTTGGCCGGTAGAGTTACTTTGATCAAAGCTGTGACCTCTGCGTTGCCTGTTTACACTATGTAATCTGTGAAGCTTCCTAGTGAGATTTGTCTGAAATTAGATAAGTTAAATAGGAACTTCCTTTGGGGTCATACGAATACTAAAAAGTCCACTCATCTCATTAAATGGGACACAGTTTGCTTGCCAAAAAAAAGAGGTGGTTTGGGAATCAAGAGAATGAAGGGTCTGAATCAGGCTTTGCTTGCCAAGAGTGGGTGGCGGTTGCTTCATCTTGACAATGGCATCTGGTGCAATTTGCTGCAGCACAAATACCTCAATAATAAGACTATGATTGATCCTGAGCTTAGCAAGGGGGTGGTGTGCTCTAGTACTTGGAGAGGTATTGTTTTTGGGGCCAAGTTACTTTCTAAAGGGCTGAAGTGGAGAATTGGTGATGGCCTCCAGGTTTGGTTTTGGACTGATAGCTGGGTGCCAAATACTGGGATATTAAGGGACTATGCCACTGTTTCCTTATCTGAGGTTTCTTTGTCTCAAACTGTTAGCTCTTATTTATGTAATGGTGATTGGATTTTGCCGCAGCTTGCTGATGTTCTTCCATGGAATATTGTCCATAGAATTGCTAGCATATATGTGGGTGGGAGTCAAAGTGGGCCTGACAAGTGTATCTGGGATTGGTCTCAAGGTGGTGTCTTCTCTGTTAAGACTGCCTATAATGGTTATTTGGATGCTGAGAATTTTCCTGTTTGGCAGTGGAATTTTGTTTGGAAGCTTAAGCTTCCCATTCGTGTCCAACATTTCCTTTGGGTTCTTCTCCATGGTAGGATTCTTACGAATGAGCACAGGTGTGTGCGTGGTATGGAAGTTGATGCCTCCTGTCCTAGATGCCAAAGTGGTATTGAGAATATTGATCATTTGTTGAGAGAGTGCAGGGATTCTATTATGGTGTGGGAAGATGTTGCTAAGGGCAGTTCTTATTCTCCTTCTATGCTCGGAAATATAGACACTTGGATGAGTGTGAATTTGCATAATAATGAGCTGGTGAATGGTAATGTGCCCAGATTTCTCCATTTTGTTGTTGTGCTTTGGTTTTTATGGAAGTGGAGATGTAGCAAAGCTTTTGATGCTGAATTTGTGATCCCTCAATCTCCTCATCTTATTATTAATAAATTTTGCAAGGATTGGGTGGAAGCTAATGTTACTAGTAATACTAAGACTACTCGTGTCATCTCTGTTGCTTGGGAACCCCCTAGTGAAGGGTTTGTGAAATTGAATGTGGATGGTGGGTGCACTGGAGATTTGGGTTCCATCACTGCTGGAGGTGTGCTGAGGGATCACTCCAAAAACTGGGTAGGAGGGTTTGTGTTGAACAAAGGCATTGGGAGTGCTCTTGAAGCTGAAGTTTGGGGTCTATTTGAAGGGATTAAAATGGCCTGGATAAAGGGTTTTCGTAAAGTGGTTGTGGAAACGGATTCAATGTCTGTCATCCAACTTATTGCCAAGCCTACCAATATAAACCACCCCTTATTTGGTATTATCCAGAGTTGTAAGTTGCTGCTTGCTGGTGATTGGGATTGCTGTGTGAATCATGTTTTTAGGGAAAGCAATATGCTGGCTGATGGTATGGCAAAAATGGGGGCTGCTATGGAGCTTGGCATTCGCTATTTTGAAGACCCTCCCCTTAGTATTGCTAGCATTTTTGCCTCTGACGCTAGAGGCTCTGCCTCTGTTAGAAATGTCTTTTTTTAGTTTGTTTTGTTTTGTTGTTCTGCTGGGCTTGTTGCCTTCCTCAGTACCAAAAAAAAAAAAAAAAAAACCATTTGCAATTTGCTGATCATGAATGTGTCGACAGGATAGTGGTTATCCCAACAATATCAGGACAACCCTCTTTGGAGAAATCATTGAAAACCAAGGGAAAACAGTAAGTTTTCAAATTGACAGTAGTATGTCATAGTGCCCGAATCATCGTTTCACATTCTGCAGACTACATACTAGCTTGCCAAATTATGCGAGAGATTCATTGTGCTTCTTCTTATTTGTTTCTGTTTGAACTAATAATCGCTGCATACATGTGTAGTTCTATTTACTTTTTGATTTTTGGATGAGTGTGTTATTAATGTTGTCTGTGTGATGTTTAGTGGAGAAAATGAAGTTCAATGTGTGAAAAGAAAGTTGTTGCTGGAAGCACTCGGCACCATCAGGTACTCCTCAAAGGCGGTTTCTATAGAGGAATCGGTATACTTTAAGCTGACGGAACCATCCTTAAGGCCAAGGTAAAAAGAACAGGTAATTAACTGTTATAATTTCAAGTATTAAATCACTGTTATGTGTTTCTCTGAATTTTAAGGACTTATTTTATGAAAGCTGTTGATTGTGTGTGATGCAAATTACACAGGCAGTCATGGCCTTAAGCCCAAATCGCTGCAGTTCAACGGGAAAGGCTTTCAATGCGGTTTTCTCCCTTGCGATGAAAGTTAAATATCATAGCAGAAATTGAACATGCCACGAGTAGGCAGGCTCGACTTAATCAAAGTATGTCCACAATCCTATTTCGATGAGAAGTTGTTTGATTGAGCTGCCGAATCATAGTACATTATGATCATTAAGTTTTTGATTTTCTCATTTCCACTGTTCTAAATTTAGATAAAGACTTGAAACACAATCTAACTAAGATTGGGGATGAGGTCCACAATCTCTATGCTATCCTAATACTAACATGTACTCTTAGTGGAGTCAATAGTCTACACTCTACAAGAATATATTTCTTTTAATTCCGATATCTATCGGGTCAAGGGGCCTGTCGAGATCTGAAGATATCAATCGCTATAAACACGTTTTGGAAAACAACTTCCATAAAGAAGAGGTCAGTCTCCCCATGTGATTTTATAGACATGGTGTGACTTAAACCCCTATTACACTAGTGGAAAATATTAAATAAATAAATAATAAAAAATTAAAAATTAAAAAATCAGATTTAGTGGAAATAAAAAATCATTCAGCCGGAGACTGAATGCTCCAATTCAGACAAATGTTAATACAATATTATTGAACTGTGTGATTAGAGCCACTATTTTCCATAATAGCTGAATAATTAACTTTTCTTTCCTTTTGGTATTATTTGTCATGCCCAATTCGGACAAATGTTAGCACAAATATTATAAAGCTGTGTGATGTGCTGTTTTCTTCATTTCAGAGAACCAAACAAGGGTTCGGCTACCATGCGCAGCCAAAGACATTGGTATGATACCACCAATAAATTGTACATGTTGCAACCGTTGGATGAGGAAAAAAGGAAATCCAAACGGTTCAAAGAATAATATACTAATTACAAATTAAAAAACACAAAAAAAATGGCAACCCCTTAAACCAGTTTTGAACAAATAAACACCCTCTCTCCTGACTCTAACACTATGTTTGGTAGGAGGAAAGGAGAGTATGAGGGATATATGAATTAAGGAGAGAGAGTGGGAGAGATGGAGAAGATAACATATATCCTCATGTTGTTTGGTATTGAAAAGAGGGTTGAATGGATGGATTAGTATTTAATTTATAAAATTACTATATTACCCTTAAAAAAATTGGAGGGCAATGAAAAATTAGAAGGCATTATAGTAATTCCTCTCCAATCTTCTCTCCCTCCTCTCATCCGCCATAATTGGAAGGATCCAATATGGTGGGCCCGGATGGCTCTTCTCTCCCTCCTCTCCTCCTCTCCTCCCTCCAACCAAACAAAGGATTTGATCTCTCCCTCCATTTCTCCATCCAACCAAACACAACGTAAGTCACATCACTCACATCTCAAACTCTCTCTCTCTCTCTCTCTACTACTATGATATATTATTTTACATTAACCATTTAATTTTATTTTATAGGTTTTATTTAAATTATATAATATTATATTATTGTTGATGTTGAGTGGTTCCCGGAAATAACTTCATCGTTAGTTAGAGCATCCACAATGTTTGAGACCCAAACACAAGAGAACACTTTTGATCACCCCCCCTTCAAGGGAGGTAACCATTACCTCCCTCCTAAATGGATGACATGTGTCCATGGAGGGGGTAAATTTGTCCAAACATGGTTATCTTTTGGACAAATTTACCCCTCCCTAGACACATGCCATCTTTTTTTTTGGGAGGGGTGAGCAAAAATGGACTCCAAACACAAGACCCATTTGTGTCACATCATCAAATATGGGTCTTGTTTTTAAAAAATGGGTCTTCTCATTTAGGTCCTATTTATTTTGGTCCCCTTTCCCCACAATGGGGCTAAATTGAAAAAGAGAAAGTGGATCCACTTTTTTTACTTTTTTCTAAACAATCATTACTCTTCTTTAAAATATTATATATATATTAATAATTAAATTATATAATATATTTTAAATATCAACACTATCAATAATTATTTAACAAATTATAATTAATTTAAAATAAAATAATTTATTAATTTAAAATTATCACAACTGAATTATATTAACAATAAAAGTAATATTTAAAACAAAATATTGTCTACGATTAGACATGGTGCCGGTTCTAGTTCAGTTCCTGTTTTATTTCGAAAGTGGCGGTTCCAGAACCAGAACCGGAACCTCCCCCAAAGAGATTTCGGTTTTAGTTTTGGTTCCTCGGTTCCTCGGTTCCTCTGTTCCGGTTTGGTTCTGGCGGTTCTGATTGTTCGGTTTCAGTTCCCAGTCCAATTCTGATTCTGGTTCTGAACCTTCAAAACCGGTTCCGGTTTCTGTTCCGGTTTCGGTTCCGGTTCTAGTTTTGAAGGTTCGGTTTGGTTCCGATTCCGGTTTTAAAGGTTTGGTTCCGATTCTGGTTCCAGTTCCAAACCTTCAAAAAAAATAATGTTTTCATTCAAATTATTTTAATTTCATTAAAATAAAATTTTTAAATTAAAATAAAATTTATTTATATTTTTTCATTATATATATAATTATTGAAATTAATAATTATATATTTAAATTTAAATATATTTTTTTATTTTAAATATAATTATTGAAATTAATAATTATATATTTAAATATAAATCATTTTTATATATATGAAATTTATTTATATATTTTTCATTATATATATAATTATTGAAATTAATAATTAGATACATATATATACGGAAATTTTCAAGTCAGTGCATCATGATATAATTTCGTGAGGATATTGAATGTGAGCCACTCGTTTTACATACTTTGACTCAAGTGTGTATACACTTGTCAAAACTAATGACTCACACTCAATATCCTGATAAAGTTATATCATGATACACTGACCAGATCGGAATTGTATATATATATATATATATATATATATATATATATATATATATATATATAAGCCTAACTCAATGATTGGAAGGTATTAGGAATCCAACTCCAATCATTGGGCAAGACCCAAATGGAGTTCCAAATTTGGAACCCAATTTGGGTCTAATGGGTGGGGGACACATTTGGGTCTCTTTTTTTTACCATTGTGGCATCTATACCATATCATTAAATATGGGTCTGTTTTCAAAAAATGGGTCTTCTGATTTGGGTCCTATTTATTTGGGTCTCTTTTCCTCATAATGGGGCTAAATTGAAAAAGAGAAAGTAGATCCACTTTTTTAATTTTTTTCCAAACAATCATTACTCTTTTTTAAAATAATATATATATATATTATTTTAATAAATAAATTATATAATATATTTTAAATATCAACACTATAAATAATTATTTAACAAATTATAATTAATTTAAAATTATCACAATCGAATTATATCAACAATAAAACAAAATATTGTCTACGATTAGACATGGCGTCGGTTCTGGTTCAGTTCCAGTTCCGGTTCTGGAGCTGTTCCGTTTCAGAAGTGGCAGTTCCAGAACCGGAACTAAAACCTCCCTCAGAGAGATTCCGGTTTTGGTTCCAGTCCAGTTTCAACGGTTTCGACGGTTCAGTTTCAGTTCCTGGTTCGGTTCCGATTCTGATTTTGAAGGTTTGGAAAATTAATGTTTTCATTCAAATTATTTTAATTTCATTAAAATAAAATTTTAAAATTAAAATTTAATTTATTTATATTTTTTTCATTATATAGATAATTATTGAAATTAATAATTATATATTTAAATTTAAATAATATATATATTAAATTTATTTATATTTTTTCATTTTATATATAATTATTGAAATTAATAATTATATATTAAATATAAATAATTTATATATATATGAAATTTATTTATATTTTTTCATTATATATATAATTATTGAAATTAATAATTATATATTTAAATTTAAATTATATATATATATAAGCCCAACCCAATGATTGGGAGGTATTGGAAACCCAATTCCAATGACAGAATTACCAAAAATGATAGAAGCCCAACCCAATGATAGAATTACCAAAAATTTTATATATATATAAGCCCAACCCAATGATAGAATTACCAAAATGATATATAAAAGAATTTAACACTTCACCAAACAAATATATGATTATGAGAACATATCATTTTTTTTTTTTTTTTTTTTTTATGTTTTTGAAAAAAACTGTATTATAAAATAAATTTATAAACAATACAAATTCAATTGAAACTCTAAATAGAAAAAGATACATAAGAGTTGAAGAATATAAACAATACAAGTTCGATTTGGATTCAGGTGGAACAATAATGAGAGTTTGAGTTTTCATAGTTGCCAAATTGTTCAAAAAATTCCAAATGAACATAGAACATTAGTTGTTTGAGAATGAACACAATTTTTCAATATTTCAAAGTGGATGAGTCCAAATCGAATTTTGCAAGTAATATATTGCTTTGTTTGCTCATTGCTCTTTTTCAGTTCAAATCGAATTTCTAATCTTCAATAGTACTTTGAAGTGAAACAAAAGCCAAAGTGAAGCATTATTGTTGTGAAGTAGTGTTTAACGTTTAAAAGAAATATTTGATTAGGGTTTTAAAAAGATACTGTGTAATTAATTAAATATAATAGGGTTATATTAGACATTTAATGTTTTTTTTTAAAAAGCTTAAAAATGTCTATTTGGAAAAGACTAAAATTTGAGCTTCTCAAAGCAGACGTAAAACAACTTTTTTGATCGTCGAAAGCTATACACAATTACAATTAATTAATTAATTTCTAATTTTTTTTTATAAAAAAAAAATACAAACTAAAATATAATCCATTATATTAAACTCTCCAAAAACATTTTTTTTTTTTACTTTTCATTAATTGTTTTGCTTCTCAAAAACATATATCCAGTTATATTCTTTTTTTATTATTATTTTAATTTCTACTCATTTTTTAAAATTTAATTTAATATATACATTTCCCAAATATTTTCATTTTATCAATATATTACAAATAATTGCATTTTTTTCACAATTTTTCATTATGAAAAATAAAATTATATCACATATTTATATCATTTTACATATATATATTTTTTTCATTTTTTCCATTAATGTAATTTTTAAATTTCTTTAATTATAAAAATTTCATAAATTAAATTTATCTAATATATTTTTACACACACACACATATATATATATATATATATTTTTTGAAACTGTAATTTAATAAATATTTATATGAAATACAAAAAATATATAATATAAATTAAATTACATCTGTGCATCAAACGGTTCAACTGATTGAAAAACCGGTTGATGTACTTATACCAAGCAACGTCGGCTGTCAGTTAGCAGCCAAAGTTTTTTGTCACTATTTTCATGGTAGGTGAAGCAAAGTCTAGACTGTCCTCACCGTCCAAATTCTAGATCAATCAACTATATCCTGTCAAATCAAATTATCATCTTTTGTCATTTTTGGCATTATTTGTGGAGTCGTAGACCAAAGCAATAACTCATCAAGTTATTGTCTTTGTGTTTGGAAGAAGTTGGAGCCAAAAGGTATATCATGGAAGAAGTTGCAGATATTGTGATTGTGGGAGCTGGAATTGCTGGCTTGACAACATCTTTGGGACTTCACAGGTTTGCTTGTCTTGTGTTTGTGTGTTTGTGTGTGTGTGTATTTTGATCTGTTGAAATACTTGAAAACAAAGATTTTTAAAATATATTACTGTGTTGCAGACTTGGAATCAGAAGCTTAGTATTGGAATCATCAGAGACTTTGAGGATCACAGGATTTGCACTCACAACATGGAGCAATGCTTGGAGAGCTTTGGATGCTGTTGGAATTGGTCACTCACTTCGCCAACAACATCAACTCATTGAAAGGTAACTCAAATCCCTAACCACGATTTATGTATTATTAACGCATTTATTAATCGGGAATGAAATGTAGAGAATCAAGTTCCGTATAGGAAAGGAACCTTAGGTGATAGGTGATAAGGGGGGAATTAAGTAAGTTTCCATTCTGGCAGGAACTGAATTCCTATTTGTGTGTGAGAACCACGTAATTTGATTCACAACTGATTTTAGTATAAACAGTAATCCCAAATCAGAAATTAAGTTCCCTTGTTAGGATTCATGATTAGTAAACGTGCCTTATATTTGGTTTGATCAAGTTTTTTTTGGGATTCAATGTTGAAGAAGAATTTTTTATATGGATCAATATAGAGCATGATTCTAGGAAATTTTGTTCATTCTTGAATTGAATTGAAATTTTGTAACACTGGTTCTTAGAATAATTGCATCATAGTATTGATGATTAGAGTCAATTGGTTTGGAAACCATGAAAACTCTACTGACTTGTAAGAGATCCGGTCGATGCAGGATAGTGATCACGTCTACAGTATCAGGAGAGCTCCCTTCAGAGAGATCACTGAAGAGTAAAGGAAAACAGTGAGATTTTTATTAGTTGACTTTCTTCTGTTTGATTGATCATATATAATTTTCTTGTTTGTGGAAGATCATATTGATTGATGATTATTAATCTTTGATATTTAGCGGAGAGGGTGAAATTCGATGCGTGAGAAGGAAGGTGTTGTTGGAAGAACTTGAAAGGGAGCTCCCAAGCGGCACCATCAGGTACTCTTCGAAGGTGGTATCTATAGAAGACGAATCCCGACACCTTAAGCTGGTGCATCTAGCTGATGGAACCGTAATTAAGACCAAGGTAAAGATGGAACAGAGAGGAACCATCCGCGATCATTCTTTTTAGTCTCTACTTTACTTTCTCATATATTTTATGATTGTATTGCTTTGTTGATGAGTAGGTGTTGATTGGGTGTGATGG
Organism: Acer yangbiense; assembly: GCA_008009225.1. Lineage (NCBI taxonomy): Eukaryota > Viridiplantae > Streptophyta > Magnoliopsida > Sapindales > Sapindaceae > Acer > Acer yangbiense. The sequence goes on along the minus strand of CM017764.1, from coordinate 52,485,209 downwards.
AGTGAACTCCGTGGTTTCAAAATGTCTCGGGTTCAAGCCACCGTCTTTTACGGGAAGATCTGCTATAAGGGGGTATACAGAATTCAAGGGCAGTCATGGCTTTGAGCCCAAGTATATGCATTTTTTGGGGAAAGGCACGCGATCTGGTTTCATGCCTTGTGATGATCAGATTGTTTATTGGTTTTTCACTTGGTCTCCCACCAGCCAAGGTAATGGTTCGATTCATGTATAGCTAGCTAGCAAATATATCAAGCACATATATGTCGTTTGTAAAATTTCATTACTTGTAGATAAAGAGTTAGAGGACAACCCGGCAAAGATGAAGCAATTCGTGTTGAGCAAGTGTCACAACTTGCCTGATCGAATAAAGGCTGTTATCGAAAACACTCTGCTGGATAGTATCTCATCATCACCGCTAAGATACAGGCACCCGTGGGAGGTGCTATGGGGAAACATTAGCAAAGGCAATGTGTGTGTAGCTGGAGATGCACTCCACCCAATGACACCGGACCTAGGCCAAGGCGGGTGTGCGGCACTAGAGGATGGCATCATTCTGGCCAGGTGCATCGCTGCAGCCTTAATGAAAACAGGTAACGATGATGACGACAATGATGAAGATAGAGTGGTGATGTTTGAGAGGATTGAAATGGGGTTGAAAAAATTTGGCAAAGAGAGGAGATGGAGAAGCATTGATCTCATCAGCACAGCTTATATGATTGGTTATATACAAGAAAGTGAAGGGAAGATAATGAACTTTTTGAGGGATAAGATTCTGACTTCATATCTAGCTGGTTTGTTGATGAAGAAGTCTGATTTTGATTGTGGGAAGCTCACCACTATTTCTTGATTGCATACATGTTTTTGTTTTTGTTTATTATATCAGTTTCATTCCGATGTAATATAAACGTTTCAAGTTTGCTAAAAGACTAGAGTCCTCTCGTTCAGTCATTCTGTTTTGATATATGAATATAAGAATAATCTCACCTTACTTCTTGTTGATTCTAGTGAGCTTGATGTTAATGTAATTTGAGATATTTAAAAGTATTCAACTCATGATGTAATATAATGTTTCAAGTTTGATGATAAAAGATTAGACATTTTGTTTAAATATATGAATATGAGAATAATCTCACCTTACTTTTTGTTGATTAGTGAGTAGTGAGCTTGATGTTAATGTAATTCGAGAGATTTAAAAGTATTCAAAAATATTTTTGGATCATTCATACGTATTTTATGTGATTTCACAATCTCGACCGAAATAAGAAATCTCACCATATGAGTTTGGGTTCATATAGAGTTGAATTGAAGTTATTTTGAGTGACAATGATGGTATACTTATACTTCCGAATATGAATGTCGAAACACATAAACTTTGGTCTTCCTCCATAAATTTATATTAATAAGATAGAGAAACATACTTAGTATAAAATTATGTTTGGGATATGTTTTTTTCTTTCAAATCTGACACCAAACAGGTCAGGGATATATCGGAAGCTACCGAAATCAATAACTACATGTGTGATCCGGAGTTATACCAATGTGGACCGGAATGACGGGAATGTCCATATCACTTGAGCAAAATTTAAAACTATTATAGGGGTTTCATCTGAATTCGAAACTCGAAGGTTATTTTCGATTTACACCTTCACCAAAAACGACACCGTTTTAAGTCCACAATCTGACCATCTTAAAGACTCCGAAAACCGACGTCGCTTCGAGCTCTCCACACACCACTGACTTGCAGCGAAGGAAATCGAATCAAAAACCAGTTCTTGATTCGAAGCCCTAGCTAGTCGTCATCATCATCTTCTTCTTCTTCAACTCTCTCTCTCTCTCTCTAACATTTCCAAGGTCAGTTCTCACTTCACACTTCACTCAAATTTCAATTTACAGTTTCAAAATTTATTCTTTTTAAACAAATTTTTGTTTCAGTCACTGAAAATTGAAAACACAAAACGATGACTCAAGACGTCGAAATGAAGGAGCAGCTCCCGCCGTCCAATTCGCTCTCTTCCTCTTCTACTCCGTCCACTCTTCAACGTACAATCGATTTTACTCTTTTTTTTTTTATATATAAAAAAATGATTTCGATTTAATTATTCAATGAAAAAAATAATAATCTGTGTGTTTTTCAGATTTGAAAGAGATCGCCTCGCTGATCGAGACCGGCGCACATGCGCGGGAGGTGCGGCGGATCGTGCGCGCCGTCCGCCTCACGATGGCGCTCCGACGGAAGTTGAAGGCCTCGTTGCTCTCGGCTTTTCTCAATTCGGTTTTGACTCCGGGATCCGACGCGCATGCTCGCTTGGTTTTGTATCTTCCTAAGGTGATTTCGTGGATTTTTTATTTTTGTAGTTCGAATTCGAAGTTTTTGGATGTTTTTTTGTACGAATTTTTAGAAACTGTGGTGGAATTTATTTTTAGGAAGATGAGCATGATATGGAGGTTGATACGGCGTCGTCAATCACACAAGCTCCTGTAAAACACTCGTTGCCTGAAATAGAGATTTTCTGCTATTTGCTTGTGCTGATATTTTTGATTGATAAGAAGAAATATAGTGAGGTAAAGAAGTTTCTATTATTATTATTATTATTATTATTAAAAGAAGAAAAAAAATTTGTGGGGTATGTTGTTTATGTGTACAGTGTACTATGTTAGGTTTAATTTGCATTTGGGTTGTGATGGTTTCAGGCTAAAGCTTGTTCCTCCGCGTGCATTGCGCGGTTGAAGATCATCAACCGGAGAACGGTTGATGTTCTGGCGGCCAGGCTTTACTTTTACTACTCTCTCTGCTATGAACTCACTGGTGACCTAGCTGAAATTAGAGGGTGAGTCAATAATTCTATACACTCGATTCGTTATTTTTATGCTCTAGCAATGCAAGCACAAGACTAGACTCTAGAATGAATGGTTTCCGTGTAACTTAAAAGTATGTGAATTTGGTCTAAATGGATGTTCTTTTGTGAAACAGTAACCTACTTGCCTTGCACCGTATTGCAACACTGCGCCATGATGAGCTGGGACAGGTACGTTCATCGTTATCAAAGTTGAATTCCAGTCCATATTGCTAGGAAATTATATGTTGATTTATATAATGATTAATGATGCAATGCAGGAAACACTTCTCAACCTGTTGCTTCGCAATTACCTGCATTATAACTTGTATGATCAAGCAGAGAAACTCAGGTCAAAGGCACCTCGATTTGAAGCTCACTCCAACCAACAGGCAAGTTTTAATTTTCTAGATATTTCTCTATTTTGATAGTCTACAGCTGAGACAACACACTGCATACTAAAATCTATAAAAGTTGAACTAGACTTGTGGTTTTCTGCATAATTTGAAAGTATGTTATTGTGGCTTGTTAATAGTTAATACTCCATGTTAATGTTGAGTACCTGAATTATGGGGTATGTTTGATTTAGTTGTTGGAATTGCTAGTATGAGAAACATAACATGATTTTCTGAAATGTGTTCGTGGGATATGCATCATGCTTGCTTTTTGTTGATGGATCATTTGTCACACGTGAGGGTTCTGAAAGTAGATGCATAGTACTTTGATATCTCAATGTATTAAAATAATACTGGCTTTGTTGAGATGATTTTTGGTTATTTAATGAAACTCTTTGGAAGCTAGACATTACAACTTTATTAGAATTTTGAATATAGTGAAGGAAATTTGTACCGTGATCTGCAGTATTGCTGAAAAGATTTGATATAGAAAAACATTTGCATTGCAGAAATTTTTATTTTCATTATAGTGATTAAGCAATGATTAGGGCATTGTTGGCCACAGGCCTGTGTAGCCTACGTTTCAAAAGATTTTAGTTATTAGCTTACATTATGGCACTAACTGTATTCTCTTGCAGTTTTGTCGGTACCTCCTTTACCTGGGGAAGATTAGGACAATTCAGTTGGAGTACACAGATGCAAAAGAGTCCCTCCTTCAAGCTGCTAGGAAAGCTCCTGTTGCAGCCCTTGGTTTTCGAGTTCAATGCAACAAGTGGGCAATCATTGTCCGTTTATTGCTAGGGGAAATTCCAGAGAGGACTGTTTTTATGCAGAAAGGCATGGAAAAGGCTTTGAGACCATATTTTGAGCTGACAAATGTAAGTCTCAGTTTTCTTAACTTCAGCCATTGGATCTTGATTCTTCACTTAACAACATGGTTTAATATATTGCTACGGATTACTTGCATTGGGGCTATATTATTATGGTAAATAAGTCGGTTATATCAATAATTTCATGTTTTCTTGAGGATCTCCGTAACTTGGATCATGGGAAATGCTGTTGTTTTCTCTTTTCTTCATAATCATTTTTAGTATTTAACCCATATTTAACTTTGGCCAGTGCTGAAAGATATGATGGTGTCTTGAAATTAAATCGGTTGAATTGACGGAATTGAACCTCTTGGGATTAATAATTTTCAGGCTGTGCGAATTGGAGATTTGGAGCTCTTTAGATCCGTTGCTGAGAAGTTTTCAAGTACGTTCAGTGCAGACCGGACCAATAATTTGATTGTTAGGTTGCGTCACAATGTAATAAGGACAGGACTAAGGAACATCAGCATTTCTTATTCACGCATATCACTGGCTGATGTTGCCAAGAAGCTGAGGTTGGACTCTCCTAATCCTGTTGCTGATGCTGAAAGCATAGTTTCCAAGGCAATCCGAGATGGTGCAATCGATGCAACGGTGGATCATGCAAATGGTTGGATGGTATCGAAGGAGACAGGAGACATCTACTCCACAAATGAACCTCAAATGGCATTCAACTCTAGGATTGCTTTCTGCCTCAACATGCACAACGAGGCCGTGCGTGCCCTTCGCTTCCCACCAAACTCCCACAAGGAAAAAGAAAGCGCTGAGAAGAGGAGGGAGAGACAACAGCAAGAGCAAGAGCTCGCAAAACACATTGCTGAGGAAGATGATGACGAGTTCTAAACTAATAGTGATCCGACCTCGGAACTCAATCGCTACTATTTAAAACGAGCTCTAAATCTGATTTTTGTGCTTTTGTTGGCTATCATTGCTTATGTCCTAGGTCTTCTCGTGTTAAAACCCAGCTCACTCTGCGCTATGATCTTAATTATTTTCCATTGCTATTGCATTATGTGATCATTTGATGCATCGATGATGCTTATTCAATTTAGCGATGAGCAGATTTGGTGTGATAACTGTGTATTGGTGGGAAGTTTTATCGAACAAGTAATGATTTTAACTCGAATCATTTTACTATCTGAATTCACAAAATCATCTAAACAAAGTACGTATTTGATTGAAACTTTTGCTCTTAACTTCAGAGAAATAATAAGATAGAGGAACAAAAGCACTTTCTGATCATAACAAAAATGAGAAATATTACAATCACTTGCTTAATATTTGGTACAACTCAGATTCAGATACAGTATATGTTCAATTTCTAGGTGAAGAAATGAATACGAAAAAAACAAAGGTAAAGAATACAAGAAAAGATCCGAAAGGTTTGATCTCAGAGCATTCAACCAGCTGAACTCAATCCAAATGACTTGACAATAGTGCTTACTCTTTCTGCGAAAGTTTTGGATGTTATCTTTTTACCGGGGACGTGAAATGGGTTCGAAACAGCATCCACATACGCGGCATGGAACCTCCTGAAGAACTGTAGAATCATTAATCGAAATATTAGAGCAGAAAACAAGTCAAATCCCATACCCAAGTCTGAATCAAAAGAGAGTGCAGCAACAAGGGCAGGCATATATATGCAAAACTCTCTGCGGGTTTTCATTTTTCTTTTGTTTTCGGGTCATTTAATTACGAGGCAGCTGAAACCACAAACAACTGTTCTTATATTCATTTACTAACAACCGAAGATAAAAAGCATTATCTGTCTATGGCAGGTGAATCCGCATCCAAACAGATAAAAAACCGTAGAGCAATTATATATTTAGAAGTGATCTACATAGTGTCGTTCATCCATTAGTAATATAAGATAATTAAATTGAAGACGGGAAAATATATTAACTTATTAAATGGAAGCCCAAGCTAGTGTGATCATTAATTCATTTCCCATCTGAAGAACGCAAATAGAAAACAAAACTATTAACAGTGTTACAATCAAAATGAATCCTGAAATTCAAACCTAGACTAGAAATCACCAAATTCACAGGTTCTGACTGATATATAGCAAGAACAGCAAATTAGATAACGTATAACATATCATGGCAGATGATGTGCAAGTTATCTCAAGCATCGATTTCAAGTTTCAGACAAGCTAATCCTTGAAGAAGCCGAATCCCAATTGGTGTTAGTAACTATAACTAACCACTCATAAAATTCGCACCACGCTTATTTTTAACACAAAATTAATTCTTTTAAAAGAAGTTATAAAACAGCGATTCAAGAGCTTGAAGAAAGCAAAGACAACATGTATTATTCAAGATGATTCCAATATATTCACTATAAGAACTTTTTAGATCATGACAACTGCATCAGTAACACTTACATTTCTCACATCTGCATCTCTGACGTCTAAATCTGTGGTCACTAAGATAAACTTCACTTTCGTGTTAGTCAAATAGCCGTACCTGAAGAAAATATCAAGCATGAGAAATTCCACACACTTGTAATTACATTCTAAGCACTCCACACAAATTTGACAAAATAAACAATCAATGATAACTTCTTACACTTTATAATTTTCGGTGGGATAGAGCAGACCCAAAAATGTCTCGTTCAGAGTCGGTCCAGATTTCTTCGGATTGTTCACTGTACATGCCCCATTCACAACCAGACATCAAAATTTGAAACTCTTAACTCTGTATAAGCCATGCAAGATTAGATGATCTAATCTAGATCAACATTTACATCTATGAATTGGAAGAAAATAAAAAATAAAATTAACAGCAATTCAGAGCCAAATGGTATACCAATCTTCAATCAACAATACAAACACAACCCCATTTCCCAACATCTTGCAAGAACCCTAGAATTGGACAAGAATCATAAATATATAAAACAACAAAATTGGCTGTCTTTATTCATGATCCCAATCCTAATTCTACAAAATCGAAAAAACCACATTATCAAAAACCCGGATCATACAGAAGTTGAGGTGGCCTGCTAGTAATAAGCCCCTCTCACCTACATCAATCCAATTTTCTAGTTCGAGTCACGTCCCCTCTCCCAACCCTCGAATTCGTAATATTTCCAAAAAAAGCAAAAAAACCAAATTCATATTGCAGCAAAAACAATCCAAAGCAAACATTTTTTTTGTCACTCTCTAAACAGATCACAACAGACCCACATGTAATTCTTCATTATAAGACTATTTACATGCCAATTCAATCCAAAATTCAACAATCAAAAAACAGTTGACATACCTCGCTCGTCGACAACATCGAGCGAGCAGTGAACGATGTGGTGGAGCTTGAGAGCATCATCTTCCTCCGTGAAGCTCTGTATATACAGTGGATTGTTCTACAAAACAAAAAAACAAAAAAAATCAAAACAAAACAGAGAAATAAAAAGTTCAGATTTCAAGGCCTCAAACAATAATAAAAAAGAAAACTTTATAATGAGAAAAGGTTCACCTGATGGCCGACGACTGCGACGCACACGATCATCTTCTCCACTGTCTCTGTCTCTATGATTCGCTCACTGGGTGGAGAAGAAGGTGAAAAAGCTGGGTTTTTTTTTTTCAACTGTGATATACGCTGTGAGTTGTAATTCAAAACGACATGTCGTTTTTTGGTACCGAAATTGAAAACGGTATTTTTATATTTTAAAATAAAATGGAAGATAATTATTGAATTTTAATTTTAAAATTTTAAGAATAATTTTTATGTGATAGGGGTTCGAGTTTGTGTGGAAGTTTTGGAAGTTTTATTTCGAATCATGCTTGTATTGGTTGATCATCGAAAAAATAAATAGTAAATATACTATTTTATATTTTTTAAATGTTTTGGTTGAAAATAATTTATGTCTTTGAGTTTTTAATGGTGGTCATTTATTAATAGTCAATTAATAGTCTTCAAGTTTGGTGTTATGTTTTGACTTAGCTCAGTTGGTAAATGAATGAGCTTAAGACTTGAACAAATGAACGGTTCAAATCCTATCAATGACAAAAAAAACTTGTCTAGATAGATGGATATGTAGTGTCAAATTTTTTTTTGATATTATGTTTTATTCAAAATTATGTAATATATTTGTCTTTTTTCTTCTAAACATCATTTTGTTAAATTCCTCCATTTTATTTTATTTTTAATTAAAAAAAGGAAAATTACAATTTAAAAAGTTATAAAGCGTAAGATATAATGAGAAATATTAAAAAAATAAAATAAAAAAATGAAGAACTCTTATCATTTGCTTGTTTTATTAAAACACTTGAAAGCATTTCTTGAAGAACATACTCTTTTGAAGGAAAAAAAAAAAATCCAAATGTTTCTTTATCCTCAAATAGTTATTGAAATGTTTTTTTTTATTTTTTTTTAAATGATTAAATGGTTTATTGCTTTAAATTTTGTTGTTTTTAATTAAATTAAACACTCCAAAATATACTAGAAAACAATACTTTTAACCATATAATAGTATTTTGCAAGGACAATAAAAACACTATCAAATATGTATAAAAACCAAACATTACTATGACTTTAAGATTTACAAAGAAATTATAGAATACATATTATTCGTCATTCGAGACATGCTACAGATGAAAATCATCGGTTTTGATGACAAGATGAGATTGGTTAAAAAGTGTACCATTTCCATAACTTGAATTAATTGTAATTTGAGATTGGTACTTTGATCAAGTACCATTTCCAGCAATAGAAAAGATGGTTCTGTCATATCTTTGCTACAATCCGGTTCTGTTTCTCTTTACTCAATCCATTCCTCTTGTACGACCTCCACGTAAACCGTCTCTTCGCTGCAATCTGATCCTGGTCCTGTAATATCATGAATCACTTCAGAAAAACCAGGAAGACCACAACTGATTTGAAGGAGACGAAGTCAGTCGTGGTTCCGGTTTCTATGGTGGTGGATGATGAGTACATGAAAGACATGGATAAGTCAAGACGATATCTCCGCGTTCTACATCATGAACATAATCGCGCAATAGACATGATCAGATTAGCGTAAGTATTCAAACACCGAAAAACACACACTCTCTCTCTCTTGTTAATTTTGTGTTTGCTTACTATTTTCAGATGGTTTGAGGCCATGACATTCGACGTTATATCAAAAACTAGAGGTCCAAATGGTTCCATTAGGTTTGGAGAAGAACACACCTACTGCTGTGATTTTGGTTTGTAGAAGTGCTTGGAAATGTGTGGTGAATCGCTTTAGAAAAGCCATAAAGACCACAACTGATTTGAAAAAGACAACGTCAGTCGTGGTTTCGGTTTCTATGGTGGTGGACGATGAGTACAAGAAAGACGTGGATAAGTCAAGACGATATCTCCGTGTTCTACTTCATGAACATAATTGCACAGTAGACATGAACTGATTGGCGTAAGTATTCAAACACTGAAAAAAAAAAAAAAAACACACACACACACACACACTTTTTCAATAATTTTGTGTTTGCTTACTGTTTTCATATGGTTTGAGGCCATGACATTCAACGATATATCAAAAACCAGAGGTCCAAATGGTTCCATCAAGTTTGGAGAAGAACACACCTATTGCTGTGATTCTGGTTTGCTGAAATGCTTAGAAGTGTATGGTGAATCACTTCAGAAAAACCATAAAGACTACTACTGGTTTGAAAAAGAAGACGTTAGTCATGGTTCCGATTTCTATGGTGGTGGACGATGAGTATAGGAAAGACATGGATAAGTCTAGACGATATCTCCACGTTCTACTTCATGAACATAATTGCGCAGTAGATATGATCAGATTGGCGTAATTATTCAAACACCGAAAAACACACACACACTCTCTCCCTCTCGTTAATTTTGTGTTTGCTTACTGTTTTCAGATGGTTTGAGACCACGACATTCGGCGTTATATCAAAAACTGAAGGTCCAAATGGTTCTATCAGGTTTGGAGAAGAACACACCTACTGCTGTGATTCTGGTTTGCAGAAGTGCTTGGAAGTGTGTGGTGAATCGCTTCAGAAAAACCATAAATACCACAATTGATTTGAAGAAGACGACGTCAATCGTGGTTCCGGTTTCTATGGTGGTGGACAATAAGTACAGGAAAGACGTGGATAAGCCAAGACGATATCTCCGCGTTCTACTTCATGAACATAATTGCGCATTAGACATGATCAGATTAGCCTAAGTATTCAAACACCGAAAAACATACAAACACATACACACACACTCTCGTTAATTTTGTGTTTGCTTACTATTTTCAAATGGTTTGAGGCCACGACATTCGACATTATATCAAAAATCGGAGGTCAAAATGGTTCCATCAGGTTTGGAGAAGAACACACCTACTGCTGTGATTCTGGTTTGCAGAAGTGCTTGGAAGTGTGTGGTGTATCGCTTTAGAAAAACCATAAAAACCACAACTGATTTGAAAAAGACGACGTCAATCGTGGTTTCGGTTTCTATGGTGGTGGACGATGAGTATAAGAAAGACGTGGATAAGTCAAGACGATATCTTCGCGTTCTACTTCATGAACATAATTGTGCAGTAGACATGATCATATTGGCGTAAGTATTCAAACACCGAAAAAAAAAAAAAAAAAACACACACACACACACACACACTTTCACATTAATTTTGTGTTTGCTTACTGTTTTCAGATGGTTTGAGGCCACGACATTCGACGTTATATCAAAAACTGGAGGTCCAAATGGTTCTATCAGGTTTGGAGAAAAACACACCTATTGCTGTGATTCTGGGTTGCAAAAGTGCTTGGAAGTGTGTGGTGAATGGGTTCAGAAAAACGATAAATACCACAACTAATTTGAAGAAGACGACGTCAATCGTTGTTCTGGTTTCTATGGTGGTGGACGATGGTCAACAGGAATATGTGGCAGCACCACGTGAGAGACAATCTGCAAGTAGAATCCATTCGACATAATTAACCTACTCGGCTAAGGAATCCTATTAAGCTAGAGTTCTACTCGTCGAAGATCTCTATTCAGCAAGATCTCCTCAACATACCAGGAAACACAATCTTATCAAGATACACTGTATCAAGCGGAGATCCACTCAAATACAGAATCTTAGAATCACACTCCAATAAGGAAATATCTCTATTTCCTCTCAAGTATTAGGAAGTTCTAATCGGGAAGTAACTCAAAACTTCTAGAAGGATAAACACCAAACAAGAATAGTCCTATAAGGGCTACTTGACCGAAATCCTACAAAAACTCTAACTATGAATCTGTTACTTTCACGGTAAGGTTTATGGCAACACCCTATCAACCCAAATAAATACTAGTGGAAATCATTGTATTGCAACATGACCAATTATTTGAGAGAAAACGAGTATTAAGTGTGTAATCTTTGAGATCATAATGATATTCCGCTTGCTGTTTCCAGCAACCGTGGTTTTTTTCCTGCCTCGGGGTTTTCCACGTAAATATCATGTTCTTACCTTATTATTTTCTGTTATATTGCTTTACAAACTGCCTTTCTCATCGAGCTAGCCATTTATAGTAAGCTATTTGATGACTACATCACATCCACGTGGAAGAATGGGGTTTTGACTGTCTCACCTTGAGTAGTCAAACCTTCGATTTGCCTACGTGCTATTATTTGGCGGATTGACTTTTTAACAATCCAAATATCACCGTCAACATCTAGTAACGTACTTGAATATCTATATTAATCAATTCATATACAAAGAGACCTAAAATTTATTGTCCTTAATACAAAGAGACATATTTAGGGAATTATTATCCTCCAACATTTCAATTCATGTACAAAGAGACTTAAAAAATTCCTTAAATACTCAAACATACAAAGTATTGTCCTTTTATAATTACAATAATTAGCTCATAATATACACATCCACATTTTCATAAATGAATGGTAACATTTATGTGATTTGTTAGGTTCATATGTGATAAGTCTGAGTAATGGTTACTACTTATAATTCACCTTGCACATTTCCCTTTTATTTTCATTTGTCTTTCATGCTAATGGATACCTTTTTTTTTTTTTTTTTTTCTTAAGGCTATAGTCCCACAGTAAATTCAATAGAAGGAGATTTGGTTTCCATCATATCACACAAAAATTATGCCACCGACCAAGCTAATTTACCAACCCATCTCATAAATTATGCAAATCGCCGGTTTTGATAACAAGATGAGATTGGTTAAAAAGTGTATCATTTTATATCAAAAAAAAAAAAAAAAAAGTGTATCATTTCCATAACTTGAATTAATTGTAATTACTTTCATCAAGTAAACCACAAATAATTTGTTACTAAATTTTTTATTTAATAATAATTGAAATCCTTGAAATGGACAGTCCACCAAACAACAACAATTTCTTGAACAAAAAGTGTTTTTTTTTTTTTTTTTTTAAATATATATATATTCCCATTAAAACATCCCATTATTATACCATTCCTCAAGAAAAAGTCATCCCATTTCTTTCCTTCAACTAGAGACTAAGCACATCAATATGTCATTCATTAATGGAAGAAAAACAATTCCTCTTAGAACATATTTTTATATTATTGTCTATTAATTTTATTAAAAAATAATTAGTTTCTCATTAAATAAAATTTAATTTTGCTAGTAATTGCATTTTCCTCTCACTTATGCTGTGATCGTTAAATTCCGATAGACCCCTATCTTTATCTCATGTTTCAACTTCTTGTTCACTTCGATACCAAACCCCTAACATCATCTCGTGCTTCAAATTCTTGTTTACCCCGAACATCGACCCAAACTAAATTTACTTTATATTTATGTATTTATTTATTTTTGGAAATATTACAATATTACATAAATCTAGGGTTTTTTAGAAAAGGAAGATGACTCGAACCCGTAATCTCGTGGTGTAGGTACAAGGGGTTTTACCGGACCAAGCTTATGTCGTCATTTACTTCATATTGGACAGCCTTGACCAACTCTTAGTGTCAACTTCCTTCTCGATCCGAACATCGGACGGCCTTGATTGAATTGCAAAATCTTTCCTTCCTTTTGACTACAATTGCCGATATACCCCTATAGCGCCTTCAAATGTCAGCTCTACCATCTCTCTCTATCAAATTGCGAAAATATTCTCTTCTCAAAAATTACCAGCAAAAAACACCCGATAGCCTCTCCCATTCAAAAAAGACCAAAAAAACAATAAAAACAAACACAAAAACAACAAGAACTCGCACAGCTCCGATTCTTTAAACCGGTAAAACTTCATCTTTAGATCCTTAACCAGGTTTTCATTCAATCGTATTTTTTGTATTCGAAATTTAAAAGTCTTGTTTCTAGTTTAATCCTTCATTGTATTGATTGCATATGTTGTGTTTTCGTGGGATTTGAGCTGTCTTTGTGTTTGTTTTTTGAATTCAATGATTGGGTTTTCTGGGTTTTTTTTTTCTTGAGCTGTCGTTTGTCTTGACATCAATACGTGTTTTGTTGCTTTTGTGGATGTTCTGGTTCTGGACGACGTTGTGTGCCGTTTTGATTTTGGTTTTGATTATGGTTTTGTGGGTCTGAATGGGTTTTTGTGCAGGTAAGAATGTGTTTTTTAGTGGGGTTTTGATATTTTTCAAAAAAAATTTTTGAGCTTGATCGATATGAAATGGTGTGTTTGTTGTGAATTTAGAATCTGGAGATAAGTTAAGAGCTGAAAAATTCAGTTCGAATGGATATTTGGGTTCGTTTGTTCGATATATATCTTTGTATTTATACTGTGTAATCCATGAAGTTCACTTTGTTGACAAATGGGAAGGCGGGGGAAATTAATATGGATAGTGTAGAAACGAGGTTACCTGACGCGTGTTGGTGTGTTTGTTGTAAATTTTGAATCCAAAGATAAGTTTTTAGCTGAAGAAATCGGCTTGAATGGATATTTGGGTTCGTTTGATTGTTATTTGTTGTTGTATTTATACTGTGTAATCCATGAAGTTCAAGTAAAAATGAGGTACTTGTCACATGTTGGTGTGTTTGTTGTAAATTTAGAATCTGGAGATAAGTTATCAGCTGAAACAATCAGCTTGAATGGATATTCAGGTTTGTTTGATCATTATTAATTGTTTTATTTATACTGTGTTCTCCATGAAATTCACTTTGTCCGTCACATGTTGGCATAGACTTAGACTTCAGAAGAAACTTTGTTTACTATTATATATGTTATTCTGCATTGAATGATAAGATTTGGGTGTATTAATGATATTTTGATGTTGGTATTTAGATGGAGGCCGAGCAATCCGACACTACTTCTAAAGGTAATGAGCCTGCGACAAGTGGTGATTCTGCAGCAAAACCACCAAATGTAAATAGCATAGTCAATGAAGTAAATAATTTAAATGATGCCGTCAAGAACTTGCACAAAGTCTCATATATTTATAGGCAAGATGTTGTGAAAAGCAACAAAAGTAGTGTGATTGGGATTGTGAGTGAAGTTGCCGGTGACTCAGATTCAGAGGACAGCATAACTGATGAAGATGACGATGATGATGAAGAGGACGATGAGAATGAGGAAGACAAGGCAGGCAATGATGAAGGCAATGACAATGCTAATGAGAATGATGATGCAAACAGAGGTGACGACGATTATAAGTGTGGTACTCTTCAGGCTGACCAAGTGCGAGTACTTTGGATGGATGACACTGAGCCAGTCCAGAATATTAGTGATGTAACAGTTGTTGATCGGGGATTCTTACATGGGGATTATGTTGCTGCTGCATCAGACCCAACCGGGCAAGTGGGTGTGGTGGTGGATGTCAATATTTCTGTTGATTTATTAGCTTCTGATGGAACTATTGTTAAAAATATCACATCTAGACAGGTGCAACGTGTGAGAGATTTCACCGTGGGTGATTATGTGGTTCTTGGCCCTTGGCTGGGTAGAATTAATGATGTCTTAGATAACGTGACCGTATTGTTTGATGATGGTTCTTTGTGTAAAGTTAATAGGGCAGAGCCAACACGTCTCAAACCAACCCCAAAGACTACCCTTGAAGATGATGGGCATTTTCCTTACTACCCCGGACAGCGTGTAAGGGCAAGCTCTTCATCAGTTTTCAAGAATTCTAGGTGGTTATCTGGCTTGTGGAAGGCTAATCGTTTGGAAGGCACTGTTACTAAAGTTACAGCTGGATCTGTGTTTATATATTGGATAGCATCTGCTGGCTACGGACCTGATTCTTCTACTCCCCCAGCTGAAGAGCAGAGCCCAAAAAACTTAAAACTGTTGTCTTGTTTTGCACATTCAAACTGGCAAGTAGGTGACTGGTGTCTTCTTCCTTCATTGATAAAATCATCCTCCAGTCCTTTGGACAAGAGTTTGTCGAAGTTAAGACTCAATGATTCCATCAAAAGCGAATTGGATGATCAACTCGGAAGTGGGTGTGATTCTGAAGAGGCTGCAGTGGAAGATTCAATTGAGAATGGTGAATCTGCGGACCTTGATTCAGTGAATGCACCTGATGATAATACTGATACTAGTCTAAATAAAGCCTCTCCCGAATCTAGCTCTTGTGGTCGTTCATCCGCAGTTCCAAAAGAGCCTAGCCATCGGAAAAAAATCCGTAAAGTTGTAATTAAGAGAGACAAGAAGGCTCGAAAGAAAGAGGAAAATTTTGAAAAAGCTTTGTTGATTGTAAATACCAGAACAAGGGTTGATGTGATATGGCAGGATGGAACCACAGATCGTGAACTAAATGCTAGAACTTTGATTCCAATTGATAGTCCAGGTGATCATGAATTTGTACCGGAACAGTATGTGGTGGAGAAGGCCGCTGATGATGGTGATGACACTTGTGAAGTCAGGCGTGTTGGGGTTGTGAAAACTGTTAATGCAAAGGAGCGGACAGCTTGTGTAAGGTGGTTAAAGCCAGTTGCTAGAGCAGAAGATCCTCGGGAGTTTGACAAGGAGGAAATTGTAAGTGTGTATGAGCTAGAGGGACATTCAGATTATGATTACTGTTACGGAGATGTGGTTGTTCGATTGTCTCCAGTTTCAGTTTCCACACATTCAGCCAATGACGAGGGTTCTGCTGAGGAATCAAAGCAGCAAACTGGACCAAATGAGGTAAAAGAAAATGTGGAAAAGAGCTCGAGATGTAAGAAAGCAGAGGATGCTTCAGACAATGAAGATCTTTTGGACTTCACAGATCTCTCTTGGGTAGGGAATATAACTGGCCTCAAAAATGGCGATATTGAAGTCACATGGGCTGATGGGATGGTGTCATCGGTATATTTTCTCCCCAATTCTGTCAACCATCATATACTTTTTCTTCTTCATCGATCTTATTTTCTCTTCTTGCATCCATAAATTGTGAATCATTAGCTGACTTGACTTTTATATATTAATAACCTTGTACTTTACTTTTTATCTCCCTTAAATATGAAACCGGTCAACTCAAAAGGCTATAGGTTGTTTATCTTCTTTACATAATTGAGGTTTAAGAGTATCTGTCAGCAGTTTTCAGTGGCTGAAACTTTATGAATGCGATGTTAATGATGTGAAAAATGATTGTTTCAGTACCTTGTAGGAGGTTTCTCCATATATGTATAATGTCTTGATTATAAGTTGTTTTTTTTCTGTACTTTGAATGACCAACACTATTGTCGATTTGATGAATTGATTCTTTCTCTTCTCTGTAGGTTGGACCTCAAGCAATTTATGTTGTTGGTCGAGATGATGATGATGAGTCTATTGCTGCTGGGAGTGATGTAAGTGGTGATGCTGCTAGTTGGGAAACGGTTAATGATGATGCAATGGATGCTCTTGAGAATGCTCAAGAGGTTCGTTTGAATCAGTTGTATGAATGTCCTTAAATTAAAATTAGTTGCTTGTCTATTAGAGGTCTCGAAAATGTATAAGTATATATCTTTCATGCTGGGATAGCTACTTTACAGGAAATCCAGATCAGGCTTAACAAATATGAATTAGGAGAAGTTTTGACTCTGACTTCTTATTTTCTAAATTGCGTCTCTCGCTTGGCACAACATACTATCGGGTGATCTTAATAATGGTCTTCATTGTTTTGATGTATAATCATCGTGCTGGGAAATAATTTCCTCGCCCCTTTATTGGAGGCACAACCATCATTAAATGGTTGGTTTCTCATGAAAATGATTTCAGCAAGTGTAGAATTGATAATCCATTGATGAACAGTGCTTGTTGAATTCACTTGTACAATACTTTAGATGTTTGATCAACTTTTTTTTTGCTCAAGTAATTAATACTAGTCTATGGTGTTCAGGAAATCGATTCGCAGAACGCCACCAGCATGACTTCTGAGGCAGAAGAGAGTGTAGACAATAATTCTGGAAGAAATGCTGCTTTGTCTCTCCCCTTAGCTGCACTTGGGTTTGTTACCAGACTGGCCAGTGGAATATTCTCACGGGGACGGAAAAATGTAGATCCACTTTATTTGGATTCCAAAGTTGAAGATGAGCTTCTATCCCAGGAAATAATAAAAAATTGTGGTGGAATGGATTCTAGTAACAAGTCTAACTCGCATAATTCTGATATCATTGATAATTGTGGTGGGGAGAGCAGTCATGGAAAACAACAACAGCATGTTGGTGCTGAGCCCCCAGAATATTCAAACGTAGCTCAATCTTCTTCCAACTTGAGGACTGAAGAATCAGAGAAGAAGCCTTCTTGTTATGGGGATGATACTGTCAGTTTCAAGCGCTTTGATATTGCTAAAGATCCTCGGGATCACTATTTTCTTGGTGCAAGTGAACAGGTATAAGTTGTTTTATGCCACTGAATTTTAAAGAGCTTTCTCTTTTGTTTCATTTTCTTTGTTTTTTATTCTTTAAGCTTATGAAATGTAATTAGGCAGAGATTTTTCATGATTATGGTAGTAATACAACATAGCTTGGGTGATTTCAAATATACATATACTATAGACCAATTACTGAGACAAAGGAGTAGAATATTTTGAAAATGATAAAATTATTGTTTAAGGAAATGCTAAACCTAATATTAATTTTTTCTATGTAGAATTTTATGGTTCTTGTCAGTTTTCTTTGTTTCCTTTTCGTATAAAGTTATTAATTTTTGACATTTTGTTGTTTCTCAATGTTTTCTTTCGGCATTTGGAAAACAAATTAATTGTCAAGTTGCTAGTTGTGGATTATTATATTCCAGATAATTTCATTGGCATGAACATTGTTATTATGATGATTCCAGTAATGCCGTTTTGCTCATTTGGTTTATTTCCTTATCACTTCTGTGATCGCAGACTAACAATGGAAGGAAGTGGCTAAGGAAGATTCAGCAAGATTGGAACATACTTCAGAACAACTTACCTGGTAAGCATTATGTCGGTATATTGTTTATTACATTTTCCGGTAGTTTGTCAAGACTATCCGTTTTGTATGGTTTAATATAAACAATTTAAAAAATTTAACAGATGGGATATACGTACGGGTTTATGAAGATCGAATGGATCTCTTAAGGGCAGTTATAGTTGGAGCCTATGGGACACCTTACCAAGATGGTCTCTTCTTCTTTGATTTTCATCTACCCCCATCTTATCCCGATGTTCCACCGGTAAGAAATGCTGGTTTAAATCCTTGTACATATATCTATGGTTTGAGGAGCTGTACTTTCGATCTAGTTTGGTCAAAATTCACTCAATTTTATGTATTAGTTGATGAAAAAGAGAAATGTAGTAGAGTTTTGTCTCTCTGACCAAGTCTGTGATGTTGCAGTCAGCGTACTATCATTCCGGTGGTTGGAGGATAAATCCTAATTTGTACGAGGAAGGCAATGTGTGCCTCAGCCTTCTGAATACATGGACTGGTAGAGGCAACGAAGTCTGGGATCCGACTTCTTCTAGCATCCTTCAAGTCCTAGTTTCACTCCAGGGTTTGGTGTTAAATTCGAGGCCATATTTTAATGAAGCTGGATATGATAAGCAGGTCGGGACAGCCGAAGGGGAGAAAAATTCGTTGGCTTACAATGAGAATACTTTCTTGCTTAACTGCAAGACTATGATGTATCTTATGAGGAAGCTTCCCAAGGTGATAGCTACATTTCATTATTCTGCTTTGTTAGCTGTTTTTTTATATGTTTGTTCCTCCAAGGTATTAATAATATAATTACTAATTATCGCAAAATGTCACAATGCGAATGACACCCTTCAGGACTTTGAAGACCTTGTTAAAGACCATTTCAGGAGACGTGGCTACTACATCCTTAAAGCCTGTGATGCATACATGAAAGGCTACTTAATTGGTTCTCTCAAGAAAGATGCATCTGTAAGTGATAAAGAGGATGCAAACTCAACTTCAGTTGGGTTCAAATTGATGTTAGCTAAAATTGCACCGAAGCTTTTCTTGGCTCTGAATGAAGTAGGAGCTGATTGTCAAGAATTCAAACATCTCCAACAGTCATAGTAATACCCTTTCAAGGGCTAAAGCGCCCGTCATTGCCATGGAGCTGGTAAGGTCTTTTTAGATTCCAGAAACTCCTCAAATGTATAAGGCCTTTCGTGCTCTATGAATGTTGTGTTCATACAAATTGTGATTAGAAAACATTCTTTGGTCTTGTTTGGAACCCTTATGAGTTTTAGGAGCTGGGTTTTCTCGGACCAAATCGACCAAGTCTCCTTCTCTTGTCGGTTTTCGTATGGAGAAAAAATTTTGTATGCTAACACCGCAAAGTTTTTCTTTCCTTTTTTTTTTTTCCCACCAACTCATTTTGGCTGCTTCTCATTTAGGATCAAGAAGGCAGTCAAGGGTTTTGATTGATTGTTCACCTTATGATATTTTATTGCTACTTGATGAATTAATTATAACTGGAGAAAAGATTCTCCTCCAAATTCTTCCAATTCTTTCATGTTCTTTATTGAGTTCGGTTTGGACCCTATTTTTGTTCTTTTTCGCTGTATTAAGTTTCGTATTTATACGTCACCAACTGCAAAGAAACTTTGAGATTGTAACCTATTATATCCTATGTAATGTGCTTGGTTATAGGTTAAATCATCTCGAAGCTGTTTACTGGAGAGTAGTGAACAAAAATGAGGTTAGGGGATTTGCATATAGAGCGGATTGATGATCGCGAATTTGAACATGTCAAACATGCTTATTTACACAGAACAAATTGCACCATCTCAATCTCTAAACAAAATACTACTACATGCATTAAGCATTTCCAGCCAACTAGAGAACAAAGTTGGCAAGAAAAGAGTATCATAAAATCAAGAAAGTTTCAAATTGTTTAAACTCATATGTGATCCATTATCATTGATATAAAAAATGTTTTTCCTGTTTATCGTTTATGAAACCTTGATTATTCACCTGTTATTGTCGAAGGTTCTCGAAAAAATACCCAACCGGCAATCAATTTAGTTATTTTTTCCACTATTAGGTCCTATAGATTCAAACATGTCGTTTAACTTCAGCAAATGACATTTTTCTATAAAAGATACCCAACCAGCTATCAATCTAGTTCTTATTTCCACTATTTGACCCTATAGATTCAAACATGTCATTTAACTTTGGCAAATGACATCTTTCTATGAAAAATACCCAACCGGCTATCAATCTAGTTCTTTTTTCCACTATTTGGCCCTATAGATTCAAACACGTCATTTAACTTCAGCAAATGACATCTTTCTACGAATGCAATGATACACCATTACAACATAATCCAAATTCATGGATTTATAGTGTTACGAGATAAAATTCCCCAAAGAACACGTCAAACCTAGCAAAAGTTACAGCTTTTACCACATTTCCCATAGCCAAATTCATTTTTGAACAATTCGTCCACTCTTCCAAACTAGGCAACACAAAATTAAGAAAGACCAACTACATACAATTACTATAGGCTCTTATCGGAACAGAGAAAAACAAGTTTCTCATCAATTCAATGCCATTCTTTTTCGTCTCTTAAAGGTGAAACCTTTTTAGCTTTAATTTTAAAAGATTCAAACTTTGACATCTTTTACTACGCTACATT
Source organism: Acer yangbiense (assembly GCA_008009225.1). Taxonomy (NCBI): domain Eukaryota; kingdom Viridiplantae; phylum Streptophyta; class Magnoliopsida; order Sapindales; family Sapindaceae; genus Acer; species Acer yangbiense. The sequence goes on along the minus strand of CM017764.1, from coordinate 52,464,164 downwards.
TATTCAGGCAACTAACACCCCAAGCCTAGTTGTTATCGGGTTCATATAGCACTCCTCAATCATACTCGCTAGGTACCTTTTGTCTCTCAAAATGTTTCCCCTTTTGCTTTATTTTATAAGTTTCAAACTTTGACATCTTTTACTACGCTACATTTATTCTGGCAACTAACACCCCAAGCCTAGTAGTTATCAGGTTCATATAGCACTCCTCAATCATACTCGCTAGGTCCTTTTCGTCTCTCAAAATGTTTCCCCTTTTGCTTTGATTTAAAAGTTTCAAACTTTGACATCTTTTACTACGCTTCATTTATTCCGGCAACCAACACCCCAAGCCTAGTAGTTATCGGGTTCATATAGCACTCCTCAATTTTACACGATTTTTATCATATTTTTTAGATCGATATAGTTGAAATTACATTTGGTATATGTATAATTAACCTGACCATGCCAATATTACTTGGCTTATTTATCATATAAAACACTGATCAAGCTGACCTCAACCTAGTTGTTGTGATTTAGTAGGGACGTTGATTGACAAAGTTGCCTGGGGGGTCATAGTTGCAGGCGATGAACGTGCCGCGCCTATTGTCGCACTTCACCTTAGCACACCCTAAACGAACAGATTTGCGCCAAACAACCTGAGTGTAGTGTCTGCACTCTCCGCCAATGCAAGAGTTGGACTTGTAGTTGTATTTAGGCTTCTCATCCACCCACAACTTCACGGCAGCCGTGCCTGTCAAGTCACTGCTGCCCCATGCTATGTTCTCGCCATAAGGACCACCTGAGTGCACCAGCTTGCAGTCACCCTTACGTTTGTTGGCGTATTTTTGCGCATAAGATTCCACCCGATTGTCCCATTTTATTGCCCCAACACCTACTTCAGCACGAGCTGCCTTGTGTGCTCTAACGTAGTCTTCAGGTGAATTTTGGGCGTAGGAGAGATTGAGGGCGTCTATGCCTACAAGACAGAGAATTGCTAGTGAAACCTTGGACATTTTGAAACTCTTTTTGGTTTTTTGATTTGACTCTATCAAAAGAGAATTGATGAAATATTGTTACAATAGCTTAGGTTATGGATGAAAAACTTTGAAGATATGAATATGTTTATATAGGGATTATGATGTTGATCGTGGAAATTAAAGTAGTTGAATTCAAGTATGTACGGTAGAATTCGAATTTAAGATGTCAGATTAAATGAACTCTTTTTATGGTTGAAAATTTTTGAAGATAGGAAGAGATTTATATAGAATAATAGTGTGGAAAATAGTTGAATTCAAGTATGTAGTTTTTTTATTTTATATAACACATGCAGGTAGAGCGACTCTAACTTGAGACATTACTGACCGAATAAATGTTTGTTTTTTTACATAAGCCACCTTGGCGGCTGTTGTATGCTAGCTAGGTTGAGGTCAGCTTGAAAAATACGTAGCCTGAAACTCTCCGAAGAACGAACAGGCTATTATAATGGAAAAGATCACACCATTAGATCTCCAAATTTGTAGAATGTTAATCAATCTCTAAAGGGTTTAAACTTTTAACATCCATGAGAAGACCATTGCAAATCAGAGAAACATTATAATAAAATTAGAAACCAAATGAGCATTCAATCTGGTATTAAAATCTTAGGTTCCAATCAAGAGGTTATAGGTTAAATCATCTCGAAGCTGTTTACTGGAGAGTAGTGAACAAAAATGAGGTCAGGGGATTTGCCGATAGAGCGGGCAAATTGCATTCTAATCACGAATTCGAACATGTCAAACATACTTATTTACACAACAAATTGCACCATCTCAATCTCTAAACAATATACTACATACATTAAGCATTTCCAACCAACTAGAGAACAAAGTTGGCAAGAAAAGAATATCATAAAATCAAGAAAGTTTCAAATTGTTTAAACTCATATGTGATCCATTCTCATTGATATAAAAAATGTTTTTCCTGTTTATCGTATATGAAACCTTGATTATTCACATGTTATTGTCGAAGGTTCTTGAAAAAATACCCAACCGGCAATCAATCTAGTTCTTTTTTCCACTATTAGGCCCTATAGATTCAAACATGTCATTTAACTTCAGCAAATGACACCTTTCTACGAATGCAACGATACACCATAACAACATGATCCAAATTCATGGATTTATAGCATTACAAGATAAAATTCCCCAAAGAACACATCAAACCTAGCAAAAGTTACAGCTTTTACCACATTTCCCATAGCCAAATTCATATTTGAACAATTCCTCCACTCTTCCAAACTAGGCAGCACAAAATTAAGAAAGACCAACTACATACAATTACTATAGGCTCTTATCAGAACAGAGAAAAACAAGTTTCTCATCAATTCAATGCCCTTCTTTTTCGTTTCTTAAAGGTGAAACCTTTTTTGCTTTGATTTAAAGGTTTCAAACTTTGACATCTTTTACTACGCTACATTTATTCCGGCAACTAACACCCCAAGCCTAGTAGTTATCAGGCTCATATAGCACTCTTCAATTATACTCGCTAGGTCCTTTTCATCTCTCAAAAGGATTCCCCTTTTGCTTCAATTTAAAAATTTCGAACTTTGACATCTTTTGCTACACTACATTTCTTCGGGCAACTGACACTCCAAGCCTAGAAGTTATCAGGCTCGTATAGCACCCCTAAATTATACTCGCTAAGTCCTTTTCGTCTCTCAAAAGGTTTCCCCTTTTGCTTTGATTTAAAAGTTTAAAACTTTGACACCTTTTGCTATGCTACATTTATTCCGGCAACCACTCCAAGCCTAGTAGTTTTCAGGCTCGTATATCACCCCTCAATCATACTTGCTAAGTTCCTTTTGTGTCTCAATAGGTGAAAGACATGAAATCTTTTGCTTCAAATATTAAAGTTTCAAACTTTTGACCTCTTTTACTTTGCTAACATTTCTTCCGACAACCAACCAACAATCCAAGCCTAGTAGCTGCTGCTTTCAAATTCACATACCACTCTCCTCAATCATACTTCGCCCAGGTCCAATCCTCAGCCTACATTCTTCTCATCACTCCCTTTCATTTCATATTCAATTCTCACCCAATAACTTCTATTTTTCTATTCACATAATCACATATACTATCGCTAGTCTCCTGTTTTTCATCAACAAAAATGTATACACACACAAACAAGATAGTACGAAAATAACCCGAATTGGCAATGCGAAAAACTATTAACTTATTATCCATAAAAACATAAACCCACTTGAAAATTTTCGTTCAAGCAGCTCAATAACTATCCATTTTCTATCATTGTGTTTCCAAATCAGAATAAGAAAAGAAAAAAAAATCATACAAGTAAATATAGTTTAAGGGTTTAAGATAAATTTAAAAAAAAAACAAGAGAACCAAAAATCATACACCGGTGCTCTTGATAATTTTTCTCCGAGCCAGGAACCGAGCCACGGGAGGCGTGAGCGCGATCGTTATAGGAATCCTGACTGGTAAAAGCGCCTTGTTACACAAAACGGCCAGAGCCAGGGCCCCACCAGTCGACGCAGCCAGCTCAGCCGTCCGATTTCTCTTCTTTTGAACCTCCTCAATCACCACCGTTGATTTACCGTTACCACTAAAATCACCACCACCGCCGTTGAAATCCGAAGAATTATCCGAAATGGAATCGGGAGAGGAGGCCGAAACTTCATCTGGGTCCTTGGAGGAGACGCCGGGGAGGTGAAACTTGGCGAAGATTGATTCGACGTCGACATTGTTCTTGATGGCGACGAAGAGGCCAGCAATGGAGGCTCCGGAGACGGAGAAGTGAACCCCAAATGCTACTTTCCCGTACTTCTTGAGAAGCTCCTTGAATCGGCCTCCAGCCATTGATTTTTGTGTAGGTTGTCGATAAAGATGGTTTTTTTCTGTGTTGCGTTGTGTGTGCGCGCGAGGGTTTTGCGAGGTTTTTGGACAATGAACAAATTTTTATTTATTTGCAGGAACTAGGTGAGTGAAGAAAGAAAACGACGCCGTATTTAAATGGGCCAAGCTAGGCCCAATGATTGCTGTCATTGGTGAAGGTGGGTCCAATTGTCTTGTATAATGGGCTATTATTATGGGCTTGAGCCCAAATCTTTACATGTAGTTTGTCTAATTATATTTGTTTTTTCTTTTGGACACCAACACCGAGATTAGATCAGGGTTCCGTCAAGACTGGTCATATCAAGCACTACTAATCAGAGATCGAGTAAGGAGTATGTTAGAACCCGTTGAGATGACTCGTGCAGCTGGAGTAGCTACTCCTACAAGACAGTTAGACAAGTGAGAGGTTTCTTACTTGCTCTTTTTTTTTTCCCTAGATGGGACTCGAACTTTTATTATAAATATAAAAAGGGGATGCATGCATAACCATTCAATCGATAGTGTAAGTAATTCGGGTTACATGATTGCATCAAAACAAAATATAAAAAAAGAGTTATAATTATATAGTGTGAATGTTCGAGTTTTGTTCATACACGGATGTTAAATTTCAACCATATAACGTATTTGACGAATGAGATTTATTATTTATCTTTTTCCATTTCTAAACAAAATAAATAGTCTCATCTAACAATTGAGAGAATTCAAGATCTAAATTTTCAAAGTATATTGATGATTTTCATTAGCAAATATATCATGAAAGTTGCTTATTTTCTCTATATTAATATAGCATGTATAAAGTCAGCTTCTAGAAAAATCCAAGGAGCACAAAGACAAGATAAAAGTCTTTTGTTTGAAGTTTCTTCTACCATCATTTTCTTGGTACGTGAATGCTTTAATTTCTTTTAAGGCTAAAAAGTCTAGTGGTGTGTAATGTATTTTAGGACCATGATTTTCCATGGAACTCAATGTCTATCAACATCAATGAATCCTCATTGATTGATTGGTAACTTGGTAAGGGTAGGTCAAAAATCTGATCATCATTAATTAACCACAATACACTAGGTATAATAACGTGTTACATGTTTAATTATTATTAATAAGAAGTTATAAAAAAAAAATAAAAAAATAAAAAAAAAAAAAAAAAAAAAAAGCTTTTAGCAAACTATAAGAGACATTTTAGAAAAAAAAGAATTAATAAGTTTACGTCTTTTGAAGTTAATAGAAATTCTCTTTTAAAATTTGTTAAAAATCTCTCCAATAAAATAGATAGTTGACAAAAAATAATTACCCTAGCCAATGATATCATTTGAAAATGTCTAAACCGTCATCAAGAATATTCTCACATGAAAATGACCTCAATTAATAAAAATAAGAGAGTTTCTCCTTACAATTCATAAATTATCTATTTATACTCTAATTTAATTTTTTTTATTAATGACAATTTTAACCTACATTAAAATTACTAAACAAGACAAAAAAAAAATTTTAAGACATTCCAAACTAATTAAATTATTAAAAAAAGAAATTCTCTCTCCTAAATCATTAGATTAAATATTACCTATTAAACTCTCTCTCATAAATCTATTATTACCATATTAAGCACTCTCTCTCTCTCTCTCTCTCTCTCTCTCTATTTCTATTTTTCAAAAAAAAAAATCATATCTCCATACTTTCTCGATCATGATTAATAGTTAAAGAAAAAAATTATGAATATTTTTGTTTTTTACTAACAGTAATATATATATACAGTTTTTCTATTATCAGTTCGAACTGACAAAAGATTTATCAGTTCCTTGCATGTGGGCCATCGGATTTAAAAGATACTTTGACAAGTTCATGCAACCAAGTCAAAGTATTTAAATCTAATGATCCACATGCAAGGAACTGATATATCTTTTGTCAGTTCGAACTGATAATAGAAAATCTGTGTGTGTATATATATATATATTAAAAAGTCAATTATTTTTTATATATATATGAAAACTTGATTTGTTACAACTAGATTCGATTAAACTCAAAATTTCTAAGCCTAATGAAAGAAATTAAAGTTCTCTAGGCAATCACATACAACAAAAGTAACAAAAAAACATTTTCATATTTTGATTTTTTTTTTTTATAAAAAAAAAAAAAACAAGGTACTTGTTTTTGGAGTTTTTTATTTTTTATTTTTTATTTTTTAATATATACATATATACGGTTCCTAAAAATCACGTTTATTCGTAAGTTTTTTTTTTTCTTTTAACTGTTAGTCTTGTTTTAGAAAGAACGGAGATAGAAAATTAGAGATATATATTGGAGGAGAGAGAGTTTAATATGGTAATTAAAAATTTATGAGAGTCTTTAATATGCAATATTTAATCTAATGATTTTGGAGAGATAATTTTTTTTTTTAGAATAGGAGTGTTAAAAGTTCCAATGGCCCACATGCAAGGAACTGATATAACTTTTGTCAATTCGAACTGATAATAGAATTTATATATATATATATATATTAAAAAGTCAATTTTTTTTTTTTTTTTTAAATAGATATATGAAAACTTGATTTGTTGCAACTAGATTCGATTAAACTCAGAATTTCTAAGCCTAATGAAAGAAATTAAAGTTCTCTAGGTAATCACATACCAACAAAAGTAACAAAAAAACATTTTTCATATTTTGATTTTGATTATTATTTTTTTAAAACAAGGTACTTTTTTTTTTTTTTAATATATACATATATACGGTTCCTAAAAATCACATTTATTCGTAAGTTTGTTTGTTTTTTTTTGCGCTTAACTGTTAGTCTTGCTTGAGAAAGAATGGAGATAGAAAATTAGAGATATGTATTGGAGGAGAGAAAGTTTAATATGGTAATTAAAAATTTAGGAGAGAGTGTTTAATATGCAATATTTAATCTAATGATTTAGGAGAGATAATTTCTTTTTTTAGAATAGGAGTGTTAAAAGATAAAAAGGATAATCTTGGAACAAAATGAAGTGTCTTTAGAATTTTTTTTTAATTTAAATTTTGAGAATGAAGTGTCTTTAGAAAAGAAGTGTAAAAAGAAAAAATTGGATTGTCAAAAGAAACTCTTTAAAAATAATAGGGATAATTACCCCGGTGGCCATCGAATTGATGACACACTATCAAAATGGCCATTGGATTGGAAAGTTGTTCTAAAATGGCCATTTTTTGTGAACTTTGTGACACTAATGGCCATTCCATCTAATTCCATCTAATTTCATCCAATGAGTGGCATTTTAGTAAATAAGGGGATGCCATTAATTTATTTTATATGTTTTTTGGAAATAAATTTTTTCAATAAGTGACATTTTGGTAAATAAGTGGATGACATTAATTTATTTTAGATGTTTTTTAGAAATCATTTTTTTTTTTGAAAAGAATAATTATATTTAGTGTGTGTAAATATATATATATATATATATATATATATATATATATATATATATATATATATATATATATATATATATAATTACGACATTTGTATCTTCCTAGTAGTAATCTGGTTTGTATATATAATTACGACATTTGTAAATATATATATATAATATTACGACATTTGTATATAATTAGAATTGGGTCAGGTTTACGTCTGGACATCTGACTAGTAGTAATCTGCACAAGAGTTTCCATGTTGTATCTTCCTGTTGCTTTTCAAGCTCACAAATGTTCACGTAGATTTGTAATATGCATATGATGGACTCGAATCTCCCAATTCTACTGATGTGAAAAAAGAGATGCACGTATGGGCTATGTCTCAGTGTTTCTAAACCTTAATTATAGTAAAAATAAACTAATTGTTATGAAATAAATAAAATAAACAAGAAGAATGGATATATATATATATATATAATTAATGGCATCCCCTTATTTACCAAAATGTCACTTATTGGATGGAATTGGATGAAATTAGATGGAATTGGATGTAATGGCCATTAATGTCACAAAGTTTGCCAAAAATGGCCTTGGAACAACTTTCCAATCCAGTGGCCATTTTGATAGTTTGTCATCAATTCGATGGCCACTAGGGTAATTATCCCAAAATAATATTTAGATATATTTGATTGTTTCTCCTGGCTTTTTCTTTTTTATGTCAAAATTGAACTGATCTAAGAGGAAAAAACATCACAAGAGATCATATACTAAAAAAAACACTCATAGGCAGTTTTTATCTTACTTAAATCTTACTTAAATCTTTTTACGAAAAGCAGACTTCTAATATAATATATGATTTTGGGTCCACTTGCACATGGATATATATATTTCTTTATTTAACAAACCAAATCTAATTAATGTCAATGATATACGAGAAGAAAGAGGTTGGTTAAGTCGCACACCAATTCCAAAACACCAAATTGATTGTAATAATTAATTAATATATATAAAATATCAATGATTTATATTCGCCATTGGGTCTCTTGCTGATGTGGTGTGTAGGGATAGGAATTTCCCCCATGGGGCTCCACCCCCACGTGGCTCCGCCCCCATTTGGGGGTAAATTTTGCCCCCAAATGGGGTTTTCCCCCATTTCCTAAATGGGGTGGGGGTGGGGGTGGGGGTGGGGCCCCATTTCCCCTATATATTTTATTTATATATTTTTTATTTTATTAAAAAAAAAAAAAAACTCTAATTCTATTAGTCAATTACTCATATACTTGATTATTCTCTGCACAGTTAAATTTGTTTAGACTTTTATGTGTAATACACTAATACTATATTATTATAGTTATTTGTATTAAATTAAATCAATTATAGATTTTAGATTGTATATTTTGTTAATTATTGGATTGGATATTGAAACAGGGTGAAACAAAAGTTTGGTTTGATCGAATTTTGAATTATGAATTCTAAATTCCGGATTTCAGATTGAAAAATTTTAGGATTAGAAATTGGAGAAATGGGGGATGGGGGTGGGGGCAGGGGAACCTCCCCTCAAACACCTCCATCCCCAGTACCCCCAAATGGGGTTTGGGTGCCGGGGGGGGGGGGGGGGGGGGGGGGGGGGGGGGGGGGGGGGGGGGGGGGGGGGGGTGCAGGTAGTGGTGACCCCGGTTCGGTTTCGGTTCGGTTTCGGACCGAAACCGCCGGTTTCGGTTTGGGTGGGACCCTAAACCGAAACCGAAACCGGAAAACCGTTTTAGTGACCGGTTTCAAACCGCCGGTTTTCGGTTTCCGGTTTCGGTTTCGGTTTCGGTTTTTCCCGGTTTCGGTTTCGGTTTCAGTTTCGGTTTGGCCGGTTTCGGTTTCGGTTTTTTTTTTTTTTTTTTTTTTTTTTTAATTGTTTTTTTATTATATATTTTTACCTTTTCAACCTTTGATTATTATATTATAAAGATTGTTTGGGTTTCCGTTTTTTTAATATTTTTTTTATAAATTATTATTTTTTTAATTTTTTACCTTTTCATTGATTATTATTATAATAATATATCATAAAGATTGTTTGTATGATTAAAATCTTGACAAATAATAATAAAATCTTGTATTTATTAAATATAAAATCATGAAGTTGTAAATAAAAAAATATTTACAAACATTTTCATTGAAGTATTTAAGTATTTCACAATGTTTAGAAGAAAAAAAATTGACATTTATTAATAAATACAATTTTACAATTTCACAAAATAAATAAATAAATTACAAATTGGCCTTGAAGGCTTGAATTCAAATATACAATATTACAATGTAACAAAGTTAAAATTAAAAAAAATAAAAAATAAAAAAATATCGGCCTTGCACTTAATGTTTTACCACAATTAAGCTGCCTACGTATCCTCCACCAATGTAGAGAAATCAAAGGCCACGTAGTTCTTTTACCTTTAATTACTTGCTCGGTGTTGGAGGTTGGAAGTTGGAACAGAATCTATTCGCTGCCTTCCGTTCCAGTGGTTTGGTCACCTTCGAAGAAGTCGTTCACTATCTCCGGCTGGAGTTCTTGTTGTCTATGTTTTGCTTTCGTCCAATCATCAACACACGACTGCATTTCAAGTGATTGTGGACACATAGCCGACCGTCTTGGGTCTAAAATATTTCCACCTGCACTAAATTCTTGTTCCACAGCAACTGTAGAAACCGGCGTTCCAAGAATTTGTTTGGCAATAATAGCCAAAATTGGATATTCCTGTTCATGACTCTTCCACCAATCCTGAAGACTAAATTTATCATCTGGAAATTTATGATCGTCTTCTAAATACCGGTCAAGCTCAGAGATAGATTTAGATGAAGAAGATGTTTTTAATTTTTGGATCTTTGGGAAAACAGTAGATCCCCTAAACCCTGTAATTTAAATTTTGAGGAAGAACTACTAGCACCAGATGGTCCAGATGTGGGTTGGGGTTGTGAAACCGGCACGTTCAAAGACTGACCATATATTTGAAGATATTCATCGTATAATTCATAAAGCAAAGTCTTAACGGAATCACAACAATCAAGAACATCAACATCAACTTCTAAATCTAAACATTTGTAATAATTAGATAAATAGACCTGCAAACATTCTAATTTAAAGCGTGGATCAAAACACGATGCAAGCAAGTAAATATTTGGAATCTTCTCATAATACTGACACCATTTTGTTTTCATGGCAGCAACACATGGACTCAATTGAACATCGAATTCACAGGCACTAAATGCACCAACAACATTAACACTTTGAATAAGAAATAAATGAGTAGTGGGATAGTAAATACCAGATAAAGCATTGGTAGCATCATTAAAAACACGTAACAATTCAAGAATTTTTATACATACATCCCAATGGTTCAATTTAAGAGAAATTGAAGGAACATTATAATTAATAAAAGAAACTAATAAATCCTTATATTCAACACTTTCACAAAGTAACTTATAAGTTGAATTCCAACGTGTGGTAATATCTCGAGAAAATTTTTTTGGATGCATACCATTCTGACAGCAATATTTTAACCATTGTTTCTGGATTTTGCTATGCATCTAGATATAGTTAATACTATCTCTAATTGGTCTAATAAAAGCAGAAAGCTTTGTTAATCCAGCTTGAACACATAAATTTAAAACATGGCATACACAACGTTGATGAAATAATTTACCCCCAAAATAGGGATTGCACAAATCTGTTAATATAGGAATAGCTGCGGTATTGCTTGCAGTATTATCAAAGCCAATAGCAAAAATTTTGTTTAGTAAATTATACTCTTCAAAAATGATTTTAAGGAGTCGAAAAATATTTTTAGCCGAATGCGAGTCATCAAAAACACGAAATGCGAGAATTCTTTTTTGCATGTCCCAGTTATTGTCCATATAATGACATGTGACACCCAAATATGAATGACTACCAAAATTGTCGCTCCATATGTCGGCACATACAGAAACGCGACCTTGAAAATTTTCAAAAAATGTTTTCAATAATTTTTTTTCTTTTTTGTAAATGCCATTTAGTGTACGTGTGAGAGTGGTTCTAGGAACACGTTGCATTGCAGGATTTAATGCATTTTGACAGTAATTAACAAAACCCACTTTCTCACCAAAACCAAAAGGTAAGTGTTCAGTTGCAACCATTAATGCTAATTGTTCTCTATTTTTTTCAGACGTGTAATGAAATAATTGATTAGAAGAGGTTGCGTACCTAGCAATTTGGGCTTGGTTATTCGCCATCGCGTATTCAGACGGGTGAGTTTTTCTGACATGAGTCCACATCGTGCCATATCCGAAGTTTCTTGGAACCTTGTATGTTTTGGGGCAGTAATTGCACTGGATGTGCCAATATGTACCATCAAAATTAATTTTCTTCATATGCACTTTGAAGAGATCGGACTTCATCGGCTTTTCTTCTTCAGCATCACCTTCACCTGCAAAAAAATCATCCGAAGGGGGTGGGGGGTTAGATACATTTTCATTAATATTGGGGGTATTGTAAGCGGGGTTGAGTCCGTCGAACTCGGGATTAGGAGTAGAAGGCTGATTGGATCCAAATCGATCTTCAATGAACTGCTGAAAAGTCACATCGTCGGCAATGACAGCATCACCAATGTTTTGCAACAAGTTTTCCACGTGACCCTTTCCTCTATTCACATTTCTTGAACCATCTCCCCCACTTCCACTTCCACTTGCCATTGAAAAATTAATAACAATAAAATTTAGATATATGTAAAAAAAATATTGTTGGAATAATGATGGTAACAAAGTAAAAAAAAAATAGATGATTGAAAAAAATATATTGTTGGAATAATGATGGTAACAAAGTAAAAAAAAAATAGATGATTGAAAAAAAATATATTGTTGGAATAATGATGGTAACAAAGTAAAAAAAAAAAATAGATGATCGAAAAAAAAAATATTGTTGGAATAATGATGGTAACAAAGTAAAAAAAAAAATAGATGATTGAAAAAAAAAAAAATGTTGGAATAAGACTATAAGAGTGGTGAGGAAGTAAAAAAAAAATATATGATGGTAAAAAATATAAGAAATAAATATTTTATGCTAGAAAAAAAAATATAATAAATTATTTATATATGAAATGAGAAATTGAGAATTAAAGAAAATTGTAAATATATAGAGAATTCAGAAATTGAGATTGAGAGAGATTGAGAGAAGTTGAGAGTTGAGATTTGAGATTTGAGAGAGTGAGAGTGGTGTGAAGAAAAATAGAGTGGTGGGGGGTATTTATAGTTTAGAAGAAAGGGGTGGGTTTGCAAATAGAGAAAATAAAAGGTTAAAAAAAAAAATTGATGAAACTGCCGTTGGGACTGGGCTGGCCGCTGGGCGTCAGAACGATCGTCTGCCTGAGTCGCCCAGTGCCCAACGGCACAATTTGAATTTTTTTTTTCAAAACTCATGCCACGTGTCAGTGGCTAATTGGTTTATATATATAAATATATTTTTTTTCCCTTCTAACGGTTATAAAGAAGTATTCGTTCAGACGCTGCCACGTGGCAGCGTCTGATTGGTTTTTTTTTTTTTTTTTTTTTAAAACCGGCGGTTTACCGCGGACGAAACCGTCGGTTTTATCCGGTTTCCACTCGGTTTGGATAAATTTTTTTTTTTTTTTCGTTAATTGAAAACCGGCGGTTTAACCGAAACCGGCGGTTTAACCGCCGGTTTTGTCCGGTTTTCTCCCACCCGAAACCGAAACCGAAACCGAAACCGAAACCGGAGGGTTCGGTTTCCTACCGGTTTGAAAACCGCCGGTTTCGGTTTTCGGTTCGGTTTTGACCGTACGGTTCCGGTTTAACCGCGGACAAAACCGACGGTTAACCGGAACCGGGGTCACCACTAGGTGCAGGTTTTAGGAATGGGGGTGGGGGTGGGGAGATCCTCCCCGGCCCCATTGGGCCCCCAGTCCCATCCCTAGTGGTGTGACTCTCCAAAGGGAGACTCCACCACCACGATTCAACGCCCGGCACCGTGTATATATATATATACACCCATTATTTCCTTGTCCCACCTCATGTGTGGGTGTCCTCTCCCCAATTGTGGGAGTGTTGTCCGGGCTATGCTCGTAGTGTCCAATCCTCGTAGGGTCTCGGTAGTGTTGTACATTCCAAAAAAAAAAAAAAAAAAAAAAAGATTTATATTCTGTTGTTTACTTGTAGTTGGCATGATTGTGAAAACCTTATAAGTCTTCTCTAATATTTAATATTAGTATATATATACATAAAATAAACAAGTTAAGTTTCTCACGTTGCCAACCAAACAAAGTTGATTAAAAAAAATTAGATTTAATGACATTGATCCCACCAAGAAGCTCGAAATATAATTTGATTTGAGTCATTGCTTCACGGACAAATTTCTTCATTTCTTTCACAGCTATTTGATGAAATTTCTTTATTTCTAAGATATGGAAGTTCAGAAGATCGTCTTCAAGTACAATAGCTTCCAAATTATAGTCATTATTCTGATGATCAATATTTTGTTCTTGAAGGGAATCAAATCTGAAGATTATATAGTTGGTGGTGATCAGGATCAGTGGAATTCACAGGGAGATTTTGGTTCTTGGTCACAACAATACAATTTCAGTGTTGGTGATGTTCTTGGTATGAATTCTTAATTTAACTTCTTTTGATGAGTCTTGTTAATTTTTTCTTTGATTTTTCACATCTATATATGAAGTTAAACAACCTACAAATTGATGATATAATTATATCCAATCCGTTTATATAATTAGATCAATAACGTGAATAGATTTTTTTTCTCGGGTTTCCATCCAAAAAGGTTCGTACTAGATTGATGAGAGAATAAGAGTGTACACGACCCTTTTAAAGACGATGTAGGATTATGATATCTAATCTTAATTAGTTTCGATGCATCACGAGTACTCTGATCATCTTATATATTTTCAATCTACATCGTTTAATACTTTAATTTGACTATCTTTTACATGGTAATTAATTTCAACAATATATACTATAAATTCATTTTTTTTTTCTTTGAAATTTCATGTTGTAGTTTTCAAGTACAACAAAGGGCAACACAATGTATATGAAGTAACACACACAACATATCAAACATGTGAAGCAAGCAGTGGAGTGTTAGCAAAATATGAGAGTGGAAATGATCAAATAACACTCACAGAAGCAAAGAAGTATTGGTTTATTTGCAACGCAGTTGGTCATTGTCTTGGAGGCATGAGATTCACCATTGATGTCAAAGAATTAGCTAATAATAATACCACCAATACATCTACTAGTTCTTTTGGTACTCCAGCAACACCTCCAACATTATTGGAACCAAACAATTCTTGTATAAGAATATTTGGTCTTGAATTATGGCATATTGGAATTTATATTGTTGTATTATTTGGGTTGTTTTTTACTTAAAATTGTATTAGAAAAGTTGAGTATTTATTAATAATATCCATAATTCGTTAGTTTACTTGTTTTCGGCTCGATAGTTAGATTAATCTATTTTGCATAATAACATTTTTTTTTTATGCTTAATCAGTTTCTCACAAACCTCGTTTTGACTTTAAAAAATCAGGACAGTGCCGATAAAAACTCCTAAATGTACGTAAAAATTGTCTTTATAGGACGATATATAATGTAACGTCTTATCTTTTTATATTGTTGCATTATTTGGATTGTTTTTTTTACTTAAATTGTATTCGAAAAGTTTTATTTATTAATCATTTCTACAATTGGGTAGTTTACGTACATGTTATTTAATTAGCTACGTATTGCCTGTTAGATTCATCTGTTTTGCTTAGTCAACATTTTTTATGCTTAATTAGTGTCTAATCGTAAACTTTGTTCCGAACTTAAAAACTCGGACAGTATTGGAGAAAACTCTTAAATGTAAAAATTGTCTAACCTCTTTATAAGACGATATATTAATGTAAAAAGTTTGATAAAAAAGAAGAAACATTAATGAGCAGTACAATTTATATCTGTTTCTATTGATCACACTAGCATATAACATGACTGTTAAGTACTGATTATGATCACAATCATACATAAAGGAAATTAAAATGATAATCAAAAGGTCAATTAATTAATTGTTTTTCAAAAGTATTTGAAACTCTAAGAGGTTAATTATAATAATCTCTAATTATGAAGATGGTGGTGAAGGTGGTGGGCAGCAATATGATGATTATGAAGGTGCTGATCATGGTGATGATGATAATCCACACTGCCATTGATGCCCTCTGAAGCTTTTTCGATTTGATCCGACCACCCTCTAGATGGGATTGGATTTCGAGTGAGCTCAAGCAATGAGTCTCTCACATGATCAGCTTGAACCATCTCACTATCTCTTTTCTACAAAAACAAATTAAAATTTTGTAAAAGATCAGAGACTTGTTAATTAATTACTTGTAATTAGGGATATTATAATTTTGCTTAATTAATTATAATAATTACCTCTACTTTGAAAACATTAGAGACAAGGCCT
This sequence comes from Acer yangbiense, assembly GCA_008009225.1. Taxonomy (NCBI): domain Eukaryota; kingdom Viridiplantae; phylum Streptophyta; class Magnoliopsida; order Sapindales; family Sapindaceae; genus Acer; species Acer yangbiense. Next base: position 52,448,429 of record CM017764.1, on the reverse strand, counting down.
AAGTAGCTGGTCACATTTGCATTTGTGACTTCCAGACCCAAAGAATTCAAAGCTTCCATCAATCTCAAAAATCCACCAGGCTTATGCTCACAAAACACCTTCACAAAGAATGCATTTCCATCCAACTGAGCCACTTCCACTTGAACCTATATACGAATATCGTTCCATCGATCAAATTTTCATTTTTTTTAAAAACCGTATAAATTAGATTAACAGGTTAACGTTAACGTTTGTTCTAAACATGAGTATTTCCTTAACGCGTATTATCGTATATAAATTCATTCAAGAGAAGAAAATATATAGTTAACCAAGTATATACCTCCATTTGTTGTTGCCTGTCATTAGAGATTTCTAGGTCATGTTTTGGGATAGTACTGCTGGCAGTGCCTGAAGCTCCCAATTGAAACCCACCGTTTGGAGCTGATTTGTGATGATCCAATTCAGTTTTGGGGCCAAAAGTGGTTCCATTATTTTGGCTGAAAATCTCTGATTTGACATTGTTGTTGTTGACATTCATGATGCCTCCCCCTCCTCCTCCACTCTTGTCTCCATCATCATCTGAATTCTCTTCTAGCTCATCTTGTAGCTCTTTTGCTTGCTTTTGTAACTCCTTCACAAATTCAATTGCATCCCCAAGAATTGAAGCCCTATCCAACTGATGATCTCACAATAAACAAACAAACACCAAACATCATTTATATGTACATCAACAAGCTATAGCTACAGGCTGCATGCATTTGGAAGTTTTCTAGAAAGCTCTTTCGAATAAAATTGCTTTTCATAGAAACCCTATTTCCTAAACGAATCATATATTGACTACTAAAAAAAAATCTGACATTCACGCATACCTGTTTAATTATTATATGTATGTATGAAACATATATGTATATAACTCCAATAAAAGAAATAAATTCTCGAAGTTGTTGTCAATATATATTCAATATATATATATATATATATATATATATATATATACAAAAGAATTGTAAAAGAAGAGAGATTGAAGAGAGAAAATCAAAGATGATAGATAATGAATTTACTTTAGAAATTTTGGGAACCAAAGCTCGAAGAGCATAGAGCCTGTCATTGAGTTTCTTCCTTCTCTTCCTCTCAGCAACAAGGTTTTTAGAGCTAGGCCCTTTCCCATTTGATCTCCTCCTACTATACTTGACATCATCTTCATCATCAATCTGATCACTGCAATCCGAAACTGAGTCCGACCGTCCATTTTCCGGCTGCTTACTATTAAACGAGTCTCCATCATGATCATTAACAACATTATTATTATTTCCTTGTTGTTGTTGTTGTTGTTGTTGTTGTTGTTGATGATCTTCCTGCTGATGATCATCCATGTATTGCACTTCCATGATTTCTTGGTGAACACCCCCACATTGTGATGATACTGAATTAGAAAGGAATGGATGGTTGTGATGATGATCATGATCATGATGTGATGATCCTTCAAAGAAGACATGCTGATGATCATTTTTGTTGGTTCTATTGTTTTGATCACCATAGCTAAATTGCTGCAACAAATTCATGGGACAGCCAGTACTACTACTAAGATGAATTCGATCAACCGAAATATCATAAGGGACATGATCTAGATTATCTAATGCAGTTGATAAGGAAACCGGTGGAGGAAAAAGATCATTGTTGTTGTTATTATTGGCCATAGCAGCAGCTTCTTGATGTTGATGATCATGAAATGATATGTTGCACTGGCTTGTGATGAAATCAATCACATTAACATCTTCACAAACCTGTAAAAATTAATCCATTAATTATCATGAATTTATAAAATATGATCACCAACTATATACTCTTAATTAATTAAATTATATTTCAGCTAAAATTAAAGGAGAGAAAAAACATACTTCTTTAGTAACTAATAGTTCAATGAGGAGTCCACCCATCACTGGAATCAAAACCCTAGTCCAAACTGTTTCCTGCAACTTAGAATAAGAAATTTTAAGATCAAATTAAAAGAGTGAAATCATTTATTTATTTATTTATTTCAAAAATTTAAGATGTACTCACCTCCATAGCACCTGAATCTGAGGGATTATTAGAGAAGTTTAACCATCTGGGTTGGTTTGATATCAAGGTTTGTGCATATATATTCCTGATAATTATATCATGATCACGCTAAATCAATTATACAAGACAATAAAGAAAAAGACGAAGAACAATTAAACGAAAACATATAGTATTAATTTAGAGATGGAGGGGCGTGTCGCCTCTCCCATCTCTGAATCTGTGGGAGGAAGTGCACGGCCTTTTCCTGAACTAAAAATACGATGAATACGCAAAATTTATTACCCAGAGGAGTCGATAGGCATGGAAGAAGCAAGTTGGAAAAGAAGTTGACAACATTTGGTTCTTGGATGCTGATGATTAAACGCAACATCTCTGCAAGGAGGGAATTGAAGCTCTTGATCATGATCTCCTCCTCCATTGATTATATTCTGAGGATCAGTTCCAGCACAACAACAGTCCATCCACTCAATAAACCTAATTAATCAATCAAACAAAAAAAATTGTCATCACAAGAAGTAAAAATCAGATAATGGATTGATCACCAAATGATCATGAAGTTAATTTTTGATCAAATTGTGATTGTGATCGTGATCATCGACCTTTGATCATCACTCAATTTCCAGAGAACACAGTAGTCCCAGCCTTTCAAGCCTACAAGAGGCCTCAGTCTATCCATTAGATTCTGGACAATATTGCTCATGCTGGTATTATTATAACCTGAAATACATATTATATATTTTGAGTCAGAAAAAAGCTATATATAGTACTGAAAATGTATGGAATTTCAAAATTAACACAAACATGAAAAAATAGGACGCAGTGCAAACCCCATATGTAATTTACATAAGGATCACTGATTATCACATTTGCACTCCAAAACGTAATTTATATTCAGGATCACTGATTATGATCACATGTGATAATCAATTGGTAGGGCTACAAAAATGATTGTCACATGTTCAGTGATCCCGCCTGAGAATTTTTAATGAAAAATACCCATCATAAAGTACAAAAAAACTGTTAATATAGAAGAATGTGAACAAAATCAAACCAGAGAGAGATATCACCTGAGAAATAATACCACTTATTAATTTTCTTGTTATTATTCCAAAAATATCTGTGGCTGCAACTTCTTCTTATTCTTCTGACAGAACAAATCAGAAAAAACAAAACAAAACAAAAGTGGAGCAAGAAACAAGAGAGAAAAAGTGTATAGAACAAAAGCAGCAGAGATCCATACAAACTTCAGTTGACAGCAATGGTTAACTGCTGCAACATCATCACCATCATCTTATATCTAAAAATAGAAAATTATTTTTTAGGTAAACAATTTTGAATGAATTTGAAGAAGATGATGATCTAAGTAGAATGAAAACAAAGGATACAACAATTGATCACTTGAATAAATATATAATATTGTGAAGATGTTAGATGTTTCTATATATATATATTTGAAGCTTGGTGGGCTGTTACTTTGGTAGGTGAAGTGCAGTGCTTGCATGAGAAAGATAGAGAATTTTTTTCTCTTTTTTTTAATTTGTTAAATATAAAAAGAGAAATAATATTTTTATATATGTGAGTTGTAATGATGATGGGAGGAGCATATTGCATGAGCTAAGATGGCGTACAAAACCCTAACTACCTTGTAAGTTTTTCATTCGTTTTGGTTATTTATTCTTTCATGTCTCAACTACTCTGCTAACTTAATTTGGGACAGAAAAAATTATAAAACCCTTTTACGTAATCGGTTTCTATGTAAGTACTTGCAAAAATATAAAAATTATCTGGTGCGGACATTTGCATTTGAAGATTTTGGATGTAAATATATATGATCATATTCGAATGATGGAAATAAAACGTACATTTTCGCATTAGAGTATAACTATATATTTTTGAAAAATAATTATACACTTAATTTTGTTGGACTAACATAATCTGATTCCATACGTATGAAGTGTAAGCTTTCACATCAGAGAATAACTATATATATTTTCAAAGAGTAAGCTACACCTCCCAATTTTTTATTTTTTTTATATATCATGCAACGATTGTACTCGACGGACATGTAGATGTTTGCATGATACTATATATATATATACACGGTCCCGTTCACATCAGTGCGTACTAATATAACTATATCAGTACTAATTAGGGATGTCAATGGGGCGGGTACGGGGTGGGGATACCATCCCCATTCCCATTCCCCAAACCCAAATATAACTAGGATTCCCATCCCCGCCCCATTCCCCACTTGGGGCGGGGATGGGGAATCCATATTTGGGGAGAGGGCTCCTGGTACCCGCCCCACCTTGCCCTACCCCGCCCCGTTTGATTAAGATAACATTAATAATTATACACCTTATATTGTAGGCCACAATCACAAATGTCAATAGGTCTTTAAAAATATTAAATAATTGAAGAAAAAAATTAGTTAAAAAATTAAATAAACTTTAATTCATAGTAAGTTTATCGCAAACTAAATTACCAAACATATGAATATTACACCGTTCTTTTTCAATAAAAATGAAATTGAAATACAAAATCGTCATAATTAAATATGAGAAAATAAATATTGAATGTTTAACTCATGATACTTGTCTAAGAACAAGTGCTAATGACAAAATGTGACCATGCATCTTCCATCTCCATGTATACTTACATCCAAAAAAAAAAAAAAACAGTACATTTTAATTGTTATTGTTTATAAGAAAAAGGTTTCTTACCAATAAGAAAAAAATTGTAACATAACTGTGTTTCTTGTTTCTTAATCATTCATGCAACATGTTAATTGGGGTATGGGGCGGGGACCAAAATACAATTCCCCGCCCCAAAATTAATTGGGTTTTAAAATCAAATCTCATCCCCACCCCATACCCCAATTAATATGTACCAAACCTGCCCCAAACAGGGTGGGTCCCCGCGGGGCCCCGTACCCATGGGGATTTTTGACATCCCTAGTACCAATGCATATGGACCATTGATTATGGAGAAGTTTTGACAAGTGCATACACTTTGAGTCAAAGTCAGTGCGCACTGATATAACTTTATCAGTGTGTTAGATGTGGACCATTAACACACTGATGAAGTTATATCAATGCGCACTGACTTTGACTCAAAGTGTATGCACTTGTCAAAGCGTCTCCATAATCAATGGTCCACATGCATTGGTACTGATTTAGTTACATCAATGTGTATTGACCAGGACGGAACCGTATATATATATATATATATATATAGTCTTTCTATTGTCAGTTCGTCCTGACAATAAATATATCAGGGTGAAGAATGTGGACCACAGATTATGGAGAAATTTTGACAAGTGCATAAACTTTGAGTCAAAGTATGTAAATCTAGTGGTCCACATTCTTCGTCATGATATATTTATTGTCAGGACGAACTGATAATAGAAAATCTGTATATATATGTATATGTATATATTCTCGTACGTTAAATATAGCATGAGTGGGGATTTTGAGATATGGAGTGATTCTTGATGTTTCTTTTTCTGCTCATTGTGTCAGGAAATGTGATCCTGGTAGTGCACTTGCTCTGCTTTCTGGGGTGGTTTTGGAACTTGCTTTGCCTCTGTTTGGCTTTTGTTTTGCTCTTTGTGCTTCGGGGCTTTGTTCTGGTCGCTGTTTGTTTCTTGTAGTTTGGCTGTTGCTTTTTGATGTTGCTTTTTGTTGTTGCTCTTTTGACTTTTTGTTTTTGGCCTTCTTCGAATGAAATTGCCGTTTATAATATATATATATATATATATATATAGAGAGAGAGAGGATCACCCGGTTACATAGTGACATGATCGCATTGGGAGATCTAGAGTGACCTATAACATTACCGGTGGCAGACTTGTAAGGAGGCCAATCTGGGCTATAGCCGGTTCAGCCTTTTGAATTTGTAAAGATAATTACAATGAAACCCTTCAATCTTTTATTACTTTATCATCCTTATTTTATCCAAAAAAATAAAATAAATAAATAAATAAAAAGTCTTGACTTTTACTTTTTCCCCACTGCAATAGCCGGCTGGCCAATTTAATCAACTGTGGCTAATTTGCTCCAATTTAATTTACATGGGTAATTATTTGGAAGTCTGCAAATTGTCTTGAAAATTTAGTATATGAACTACCGCTAACAATTTGATGTTATAATTAGGTTCTATCCAAGGAAGTCCGAAGTAATTTATTTATTTATTTTTATTAATATTGGATTCTTTAGTTGTGCAATGAATTTTGGATTTTTTTATATTTGAAATATTATAATAATTCAACGTTTGGGGGAGGGAGATCATATACTTTCATCTATTGCAGTTTGTATCTAGGCGAAAAGTTTATTCCGATCTTTTCATTTACGAAAGTGTTCTAGTATTGAGATTTGAAGAATCTTCATCAAAGTTATCCGGATATAATTGATGTAATGCATTTATCTCAAAATTTGTAGCAAATTGGTGTATGTACACTAACAATTTTGTAATCTATTTTTTTTCACTTTCTTTTTTCTTTTTCTTTTCTTTCTTGTGTTCTTATTATCAATTCCTTATTGTACTTTTTGTATTTAAGTTTTCTTGTAGTTAATAATAATTGAATGGACCATTATATTAACTTTGATTGAATTTGTAACTTGTTATCTTCTTGTTAATTGTCACTAAATTTGTGTAAAACAAACATAATTTTCATATGGTTAACTGTCACTAGGTTTGTGTATAGTGGCAATATTTAAATAATTAATTATTGATAAAGTTGTGTATAGTGACAATATTTAAATAATTAATTATCGATAAGGTTATGTATAGTGACACAATATTAAATAATTAATTATCGATAAAGTTATGTATAGTGACATAATTTTGACATGGTTAATTACCACTAAGTTTGTGAATAATGACATAATTTTAAAACAATAAATTGTCACTAAGAAAATATGTAGTGACAAAATCTTCAAACAGTTAATTGTCACTATATATAAATTTAGTGACACAATTTTTATTTTGTCTCTAATTAAGGTCGAGTGATAATATGTCACTAAAAGTTATGATTTGTGACAAGTACCAAAAAACTGTCACCGGTACTTTTAATGACGGGGCAAAAGTGACGAATTATTAGTGACATTTTTTTTGTCACAATATTGAAATTGTGACAATTTCTTTACTTGTAGTGACAAATAATTTTTGTCACTATATATCACTTTTTTTTGTAGTGAGATATGACTCGAACCCACAACCTCTTGATGTATGTGTGACTGTGTGAGGGGCATTACCACTGAACGTACAATCTCATTTTGTCATGAATAATTGTTATTTGACTTACATTATATTCTATAATAGATGAGTTTGATTATGTAAACCTTCATAAAAAAAAGTTTAAATAACTGTTGTTTCATAGAAAGTTTATATACTTTGTCTAGTATATGCATTTTGAGGGGTAAGTCTCATTATATCTCGCATATATATCTACGTGTGTTTTTGCTTTTCTAATAATGATATCATCACTTTTTGCCATATAAACATTATTTGCCCCAAATACATTGCCTTTTTAGACAAAAAATGATGAGCTGGATAAGTGTGATATAAGAATTCTCATAGCTATATGTCTACCAGAGAAAAACTCATGTATTTGGTACGGGTGCGATTTAATATCAATCGTCATCTCCATCGGGATACAAAAGTTAGCATACGTGGCATTACTCTCCGGGGATAAAGATAGAAATCCGTAGAAGGAATTGGCTGTCTCCCATTTTGACGAAAGGTTTAACTGTCTACCAAGAACAAGGCTAAAAAGATGGTATCAAATTCTATATATATACGTGGATGCGAAAGTATCGATAATATGATGAGTCACAAAACTCACATTTTTTAATATGCTTATATGTCCGATTTTATTTGAACAATCAATGAAAAATATTTGTTATTTGAGAGTGTGTGTGTGTATGACGTAGCAGAATCAAATAATATATAACGATCAAGAAATTTAACTAATTAATTATTTATAGCGTCATATATTTAACACATCAATCTATAGATTAGGATCTCTATGACTTGAATGATATTTAATTATATCATACGATAAGGGTGACAAGTTTAGGATGCGTTTGGATATTTGGGTTCTAAAATATGTTTTCAATAAAAAGTAATGTTTCGAAAAAAACGCATCTACTCTTAGCGCAAGCGTAAAGTGGTTGTATACTTTAAATTTCATTGCTGCATTTTGTGATAGAGGTTTCGAGTTTTACATTTGTCTATTAAATTGTTAAGTGTGAGGAGGTGTTCTGAAACCCCTCCCCCTATAGTAGGAGTTGCAAATTTCTTTAGTGTAAGATCACCGTTAAACGGTTTACGTATCACATGAGATAAACGGTGATTTCATACAAAAAAATTTTACAAGATCCCGCACTTGAAATGTCCTCTAAATATATCAACATTCATGAAATTGATCGAAATCCTACTTTGTCACATCGTACATCTCTTTGCAAGTGCGATTGTAGACTTACATGCAAACCTTTATAAGTTTTTAAAACTGAGTAGACATGTTATGAACTAGTAGATTATATATTATTTCTACTTCAAAAAAAAAAAAAGTAGATTATATATTAATTCGAAATCTCATTTATTGATGATGTCCAACAACTACATATACAGATATATTTCAACTACAACCTCACTAGTAAGTTCTTTAGTTTAGTAAAAACTTGATCACATATAGTACTCTCTCCTATATCATATTAATTATGATGTATATATGTGCATCAATTTCCACCAAGAAAAAAAAATGTTTGATTACTTGATTTATAATTGATTATGACCATGAACTAGCTCTCATATTGCAGCTCTTATCAACCACTCGTTAATGGAATACTGAATTTGAGATTTGACAAATCCCATGTCACTCAGAAGTGGTGTGCACAGTTCACCTACCTTTCCACGTTTATGGTAGAGGATTCGAGTTTCACTGTGCACATTTTACAAATATGTGTGAGAAATTTTTCTTTTCAATGTTGTAGGAGTAGATATTTCTTGATTGTATGGGAAGAAATCTAGTCTTAATCTCGGTATGTATTTCTTCATCTTTGGCCCAATTTATAACTAGGATATTTTATTTTTTTTGCGAAGTATTTACATAAATTTGGGGGTTTTTTAAGGAAAGGGATGACTCGAACCCGTAACCTCATGGTATAGGTGTGAGAGGTTTATCACTGGATCAACCTCATCTCTGCTATAACTATGATAATTAATGAAGCAATTAATTATGAACCAAAATATGCCAACCCCGTATGGACTTTCATATATACAAGTGGAAAAATATCAAAACTTTAAGTCAAGATCATTAATTTAGGAGAATAACTTGCATAAGGTGGGCATATATACTCGAATATGACAATTTTTTTATTTTATTTTTATCCAATCACATTTATTTATCTATAATATGACACGTATGAATTGGGAGGGTAACCTAAAGAGACCATCTCATCTTTAAAAATTTTAAAAAAATTTAAAAAACATCTCATAAAATATTTATCTTAATTTGTATTATATTTGTAATACTTAAAAATAATAATAATAATAATTTGTATTATATTTGGATCCTATAAGTTGTTCCAAGCTAGCATCCACCTTGACCACTTTCTTCACTTTGCATGTCATCATAATTTTTGGCTAAATGGGAATCGGGAACTTAGCTAAATATTTGTTCAATTTATTATTTACATGTCATCAATATTGTTTCAAGAAAAAAAAAAAAGGTGGATTATAATTTTATAATTTTATTTAGCTAAATAATTGTTCAATTTATCATTTACATCTCATCTCGTTTTATAATTCACTCACTTTTTCTCGATTAATTATAATTTTATTTAAATTCAACTAGGGGTGTGCGGTGGATCGGATCTATTGGATTTGCCATGATCCAAGATCCAATTGGATCAGATTAGATCTTGGATCATGGCAAATCCAATAGATCCAATCTGATCCAATTGGATCGAAGAAATTACAATCCGATCCAATCTTAGAGCGGGATCCGATCCCGTTTAATTACAATTTGATTCGATCCGATCCGATCCAATTGCAAAATACTTAATTCTGATCCGATCTAATCCAATAGATCAAAAACAAAATGTTGAAATATTACAATAATTTGGGGTTTTGGGGGTGAATGAGGTGACTCGAATCCACGACCTCATGGCGTAGGTGTGAGGGGCATACCATCGAGTCAACTTCATCTTGTCCAATAGATCAAATTTATATGTAGCAATTCTTAATATGTAATTAACAAAATTAATGTTTAAAACGTTCCTAAATTTAACAAAATCAATAGTTAATTCATATGGTATTTCAAATAAAATTAACAAACTATTAATCAACATAAAAGAAATACATAATTTACACTTATTGTAATATTTAAGAAAAAAAAATTAACAAATTATAAACTTAAATTATAAACTTTAAACATAAGTTCTAAACACAAACATAAATAAAATCATCTAAAAGTTTGAAATAAAAATACTCACTTATCATAATAAAATACAATAGCACTCAAAATTTGTTCGATGTTCATATGTATAAGATAAAATAAATTAGCTCAAAATAAATTAAGCCTTATATTTTGACGGATCTAACGGATTTGACGGATTTTCATATAGAAATCCAAAATAGTGGCGATAATGGCACCCCTTAAAAACTGTATCTACACCTCTTTTGTAATCACACACATCAAAAATTTTTAAAAAAATTCTCTAATTTGTAAATAAACCTCACTTAATGCCAAAAATACCATTTCTTTAATTATAATGTATTGTATTTTTATAAGTACACACCACCTATAACTATTATTATATTATTTAATCAACTTTATTATTATTTCAAATTTTGTTGTTAGCTGCCCTTAGGGGCGTAGCGCCGTAGCTCACATGGTAGATGGACGAGCTTGAGGCATGGGCAAATGACTCTCAAGTTAGTGGCTTGAATCCTACCAATGGCAAAAAGTTACAAAAAATATATATCTAGTATAGATAAATGGATAGATAGATACTGTCAAAAAAAAAAAAAAAAAAAAAAAAAAAAAATTGTTGTTATTTTTAATTCTCTTCCTTACTTCTTTTCTCTCCTTGGTTTTTACAAAATCAAACTCCATTTTTTGTTATTTATTTTCGTTAAAAATCCATTTAAAGTTTTTTTTTTTTTTTTTTTTTTTTTGAGAACCACTTTCTATTTGAAAGAGTTGTAGGGATACAAGATTTTTGTCACATCCTAATTGATGTGGAAGTAACTAAGTGTTAAATGATATTTTAAAAAAAAAATAAAAAAAAATAGGTATTCGATAAAATTAAAGAACATCTAATATATATATATATATATATATATATATATATATATTACAAGAAAGAACATTTAATATTGATAAATTTTAAAAAAAATCTAAAGTGTGTTTGAAAGAAATATATATATATATATATATATATAATATAGTTAATTTAAAAGTCTGTTTATATAAGATTTTGTTCTTCTATTAAAAATAATAAAAATTAATTTAAAACCTAGTTTTTCACAACCAAATTTGTCTCATGATTTTGATTCATTTTCCATACTTAGCAATCAATTTGTATTTCCTTAAAAGAGATTGAAAATATATTTAAAAGATAATCTATGATTTATTAAAATGGAAAGAGTTTTTATGATATATGTTAATATCAAACCATTAATAGGAAATTTTTTTACAAAAGATTAAAATAGGAAACTAATTAATAATTATTGGTGGGTGTACTAACAAACAGTTAGTCCTCTAAGTAATTTTACTCAAGGGTATTATTGGATTTTTAAAAATATATTAATTTGGGATGTTTTTTTTAAGAGGTGCAAATATCGTCATTCAATCCAAAATCTAATCCGATCCAATGGATTTTAAAATTTATGATTCAATCCAATCATGTCCTTAAACTCAATCTAATCTGATGGATCGGATAGGATCCCATTGATCCTATTAAATTGAATTGGATCCTGCCCACCCCTAAATTCAACTAATATTTTCACCTAATAATTCATTTCCTTATTTCATACTCTATTATTAATAATATTAATACCCACCTTAATGGTCGAATGACCTCACATAGCAAAAGGTTGATCAACATCCCCTTCTCTATTCTAATGAATCTCCCATTCAATGGGATTTATTTTACCTAAATTTTCAACTAATTTAAATTAAATCATATAAATTTTAATACGTGTGACCACAACTATATATAAACACCAATAAAAAAAATTGGGAGATTTATTATAATATAGAATGGAATTTTATTATCTTTTAACTATAATAATTTTGGACTCATCCCACTTAACTCGAGTGGTCTACACCTCCCTTGACGTGTTAGTTGGGTAATTCGAGTTTCACCATACACATTTTACATGAGTCATGTTGGGAGAGTAGATAGATATTACATATTCAGGTTATAACGTTTTATATATATAGGGTTATATATTGATAGATCTCGATAAATCTTTAATTCTATTGTGTTATATTTTTAAAAAATAAAATAATATAATATTAAGAGATTTTCGGACAAAGGTACACGTGTCATATCTTGATGTCAGAACTAGAACTCTAGAAGTGGGTTAAAGTTTAAAGTAGGTGGGGAAAAGCTAAAAGTGGTCACGGGCTCACGGCCTCAAACCGAAGCACTCTCTTAACTGATAACAGTTTTTCTTTCATTTATTTATTTATTAAATTAATTAATTAGTGAATGGTTGTTGTTGTTGCTAACTTGTTTCACTCGAGTCAATGATTCAATGTGAACTCTGTGTGTGTGCTTTGTGTTGTGTCAAACGTCATCATCAGAATTTCAGAATCCAGACAACTCACCGAAAAAATTAACTATCAACTTTTCCTTTCAAAGCCATTGCCGGTCAAAATTTTCAATAAAAATAAAGGATCCCAAGAATATTGCGACAAACCCACTTATTAATATTCAACAGTCAATATTATAGTGCTTCTACAATTCTACAAAGAGAGAGAGAAAAGAGAAAGAAAAAAAAAAACAAAAAAAACTCACGAGAAAGTTGTTGCAGAGCACCTTTTCCGGAGCACAAACTTCATTTTTTCCAACAGATTTTTCTGGGTAAGTCTTCTGTTTCTCTGTATCTTCCAACTTTGATGGGGGTTTTTTTGTTTTGGTTTCCTTGATCAAGCTTTTGTTTTTAAGTTATCAGTTGTTGTAATCTGAGTATTTCTGATGATTAAGTTTGGGTTTTTGTTTTTTCTTTCTTTTTGGATTGATTAGAAGTGAAATATGTTGCAAATGATGAGAAAGTTGTGATTTTTATGAGTTCTGTTGTTTTGTTTTCAGTGATTTGTTGCAAATGATTAGAAAGTTATGATTTTTATGAGTTATGTTGTTTTGTTTTCAATGATTTGTTGCAAATGATTAGAAAGTTATGGTTTTTATGAGTTTTGTTGTGTTGTTTTCAGTGATTTTGGATGATTTTTTTAAGTCTATATATCTTGAACGTTATTGCTTGAAATGTTCTTGTATGTGGGTTTTAGTTGAGTAAAAAAAAAAGGTGTTAAAAGAGGTTCTAGATAGGACAAGTTAATTGATTTCTGATTTGATGAGAAACTTGTCTGGCTTTTTGCAACAGGTTGTGTTGTGTTGTTTTGAATCCTGTTGTAAAAAATTTCTGTGGTTTCGGGTGAACACAGCGAAGAGATGGCTGAGAACAGAAGAGTACACCCGAATTGTGTTAATGCTTCGAATCCATACCATGAATGCGGTATGGCTTGCTTGGAAAAGATTGCTCAAGGACAGGGACAGGGACAGGGACAGAAGGAGAAGAAGAAATTCGGTAATTGTTTTCGTTTTCTTCTCATCTTGTTCAATTTTTAGTTGACTGTTTATTTTAATTTCATGAGAAATTGAAGGTCCAAGTAGTTCTCTGTTCTGTTTGTGGATAGTATTAAACTTGGTATCCTTAAATTTGTTTGACTTGTCGGTGTGTGTTGCTGCCGATGGAAAGGCTCGTTGCCTTCCCACGTGTTTCGTGACTTCCCTTAGGAGATTTTGGATTTGTAAAATTCGTATGTGCATTATTCATTAACTAAGATAAATGATTCATTGAATCAAATAAGGTCTATGGATTTGAGTTTGCATAGCGTTTCTGATTTTCGTTTACAGGATAACTGTTTGAATTTGGTGGATACCCTTTTCACTTTCCGACCATGTTATGCCATGTTTATATTCCCGTTTGATCGTTAAAATCATCTGTGTTGTTAGTTATCCTTGAAAGTATTCTACTTCTAAAGGTAGAATATATTTTCTCTCAATGAGCAATAATATCCATAGGCCATAGTTGTGCTAGACTGGCTTGTTTTTTTTTCTAGCAATAAGAGCGTAATATAGCAGGTTTAATTTCGTGTTATGTAAACAGTTCTTGCATTTAGTTAAGCTTCAAAGCAAAAATTTTATGGGATTATAATGTATTTGGGCAATCAATGCTCATCCAGCTCTTGTTAAGTTCTAGCACGACTTACCTAACTTTGATTCATTGTTTGTTTTTCTTACGTGGATACAAACAATGTTTTAAAGGATGAAAAACGTTAATGTTTTAAAGTTTTTTCACTTTGTATAAGATTGTGGATGTGTCGTTGGGGACGTGTGGAATTATAATAATCTAAAAATATGAGGGAGTACTCAAGTTATGGTAGTATTGGATTTGAAAATTTTCTATTCTTATAAGGGTTTCTTTACCATTTACTGAGACCAGATATAAAAATTTTCCATTTCTTTTAGATAATCGCAATGGTATAAAAGAAGGTGCGGTTAGCAAAAAGAAGGATGAAGGGAGAAAAGTGCATCCAAATTGTCGTAAAGCATCTAATCCTTTCCATGAATGTGATGAAAATTGCTTCAAAACAAACGGGGAGGCCTATGCTCTGGGGGTTAAAAAAGAATCAGGTTTTCTTTTCTTTCGAAATGGCTTTGATCTCACTTAATGTTTTATTTTTTCCAATCTATCTTCTTCTTTCAGTGAGGGAGAGGTGGGGGTTGGGTTCTTCTTCATCTTGTCTGTTCTACGAATCAAGGAAACGTTCTGACACATAATGTAGATCAACCATCTAGCCAGTTGTCTCGTTGTAAACCAAGTCCAACGAGTTATTTTGGATAGACACATTGTAGAACTTAAGTATCTTAAGTAGAAAATATGAATTATAATTAAGTTTTCGTAAGTTTTAGGAGTTTACTACAATGTAAGAGTCAACTTAGAACAGGATATTTCTCAATTCAGGATGTACTACCTCTTTGCTGCTTTGATACTAACATTGTCCAATTTTGTAGCCGGTTCCTGGAGCTTCGGCAGGAAGAAGAAAGGAACTGAAACTCAGCCCAATTCGCCTCTGCCCATGTCGCCCCGAGTACTTAACAATGTCCCGATTGTAAAACACCATCAAGATGCTCGATTTCCTCGATCTGAAGTTTATTCTAAGAAAAAGGTGGAATCAGAGAAGGATGAGTCCTTTTCTTCTTCGGAACAATTTTCTGGAGAGATTTTTCGTCATGATCAGTCTTTTGACAAGGACCAAGTTCAATCCACTCAATCCGTGCCTGCATCCAGGAATGTCATGAAGGTGCTTCTCTCTCTCTCTCTCTCTCTCTCTCTCAGCATGTTTCTGTTTTTTCTGTTTCGATATCCATTTGATTCGTTATATCCTCTTTCTTCGACAGACTGATAGGCCCAAAGACCCTTCGAAGGATAACATTACTTCCTCTCTTGGTGCAATACTACTGACCCAGCATGAAAAGGAAGGCGATGCTAATGTCCAAGATGTTGAAGAAGGCAATGCTAATGCCCAAGATGTCGAAGAAGGCAATGCTAATGTCCAAGATGTCGAAGAAGGCGATGGTAATTTCCAAGATGCCGAAGAAGGCAATGCTAATCAAGTTGCTTATATGAAATTCAGTTTCTCGAGCATTGACCATCCTCCGGAAGACAGTGATGATGAGGAGGCTCAGTCGGTAATTTCTGATTCCTGTGTATCTGTTGGAAAATACCATGTGAAAGCGCGTATTTCTTCCTTGTTGCAATCAATCTTTGACAAATATGGAGATATAGCAGCAAACTGTCGACTAGAATCCGCTTCAATGCGCGCATACTATCTAGAATGCCTTTGCTCAGTAGTTCAAGAACTGCAATCCACTTCACTCATGCAGATGACCAAAATCAAGGTCAGAGAAATGTTGGCAGTCCTCAAAGACGTCGAAACTGCCCAAATCAACGTTGACTGGCTCCGTGACATCCTCAGCGAAGTCTCAGAAGCTATCGACGTTGTTACTCAGCATCAAACCATTGAGGCAGCAAAAGCCAACTGTGATAATCTCTTGGAATCAACAAGGAAAGAACTAGAATCCCAGATGAAAGACTTGTCTATCAAGGAAAAGGAGCTCACCGACACCAAGGCACGTGTTTCTGCAACACAAGCTCGTGTGAGCGAACTCGAATCCGAATCTTCCCAGTTAAACAAGACCATCGAATCGATGAAGTCGAAGGTCGAAAAATTGAAATGCAAATCCCTGACAGATGAGCTCTTGCAATGAAATTTGCCAAAGCAAGGATTACTAATACCTATCTTAAATGTTTTAGTTTTCTTTTTTTCTTGTTCTATAGTAGTTGATGAAATAAAGGGAATATGTAATTGGTAAAATGTTGGTAGGGTTTGTTATATATTTGCTACTAAGTTGTGTTAAGATCAAATCACAATGTTGATGATCTCAATCAAAATGGTTGAGAATTGTTTTAGTATTTATAAAGTAGTTCTCTTTATACACTATCTTAGATGTAGACTCCTTAAATTTGCTCCAACTTGTTTTTTTCCTAGTGAATTGTCAAAATCCAACCAAATTGCATAAAAAAAACTTATATGCTTGGCAATTAGCATTGAATAGAGAAAGTCAAACGATTCTGAAAATATAAGAAGTTACACAAGGTCGGAAATTGAGTTACAAATTGTCCATAAGCGATTTATAATCTAAATAGAGAATTAACATGTTTTAGCAAATGTCGATTGTTGTTGATTACAATTTATTCAACAATTTTGAAAAGCTAAGAAGTAAAGCAAATGTATAAACTAAATTAAAGTTTGTTTTTATCTAAATCTAACCAAAAGGAATAAAACTTATATGTTTAAGCTATTATCAGTTAGCATCGAATATAGATGGTTAAACAATTTTAAAAACCTAAGAAGTTAGGTAAGAATATAAAATCATAAATGGAGCTAGAAATTTGCTATAAGCGATTTAAAATCTAAATAGAAAGTTTTTCATCCAAAATCCAATTAAAATAAGAAAACTTATAGGTTTTGGCAAACGTCAATTATTGTTGAAAAAGTTAAGAATTTATATAAAGCTTGGAAATGGAGTTTGAATATTACTATATTAAATTTATAAATTAAATTGAAGTTCGTTTCAGCAAAAAAATTATAAGGGGACATGATCTATTCTCAAAAGTTTCAATTTTTTATTTTTAAAACTTTTCATTTATTTGAAAAATTAAATTGAACTCTAACGAATCTGAATTCCTCATGCATATATATATTTTAATGATTTATTTAATTAATCATGCATAGTTACAAACAATTAATTTTGTTAATTTTAAATAAATCATATTTTCTTAAAAAATTATACCCGGATCCGAGAACCCACCCGACTTACCTTCAAAATCCCCAATTTTCTTTCTACAAATAAGTAAATCAGATTATCGAGCAAAAGCAAAGAAGAATTTTTTTTTTGAACAACAAATTTATTGCAAAACTCCCAAAGAAAGGCAAGAGCCGCACCGGAAAAACCCCTGAAACAGCCACAACCAGAGCACAACAAAAACAGGGAGAGCAGAACAATCAATCAATTACTCTCGACAGAGAGAGCAGAACAATTATCGATTTCGACGCAGGTTTGTCTCTTTGATCTGTTCAATTTTTCGGGTTCTTTTCGGATTCAATTTGTTGTTGTTGTAGTTATCTTTGTTTGCTAAGAAACTCGTGGAAAAAAAATTTGATCGAAAACAAGAAAATAGGAACAAATAGTCATCTCAATAGCTTGTTTTAAGTAGTTGAAAGTAGAAAGTTATTGCCTTTGAATCAAACTTTTAGGGTTTCGATTGGTGTTGATTTTTATTTTGATGTTTGATGTTTATGCAATAAAGGAACTAACTTTAAATCGAATTTCAGAGTTAAAAAGTTTTTTTTTTTATTTTTAAGAAAAATATATTAATGGGACAATTACGTTATGTTGTTTGTGTATAGTATGTTACTGGGATAGATGATTTTTTTGTGATTGTATGCGGTTTCGTATACTTAATCATTAATGGAGGTTTGTATTTGTTCGTGTGATGTTCAGGAGATCGGAGTGGTTTAGAGGAAGAGGTCAAAGTATTGAGAAAGATGGAGGACGAAAGAAGAGTGCATCCGGATTGTATCAATGCGTCGAACCCTTACCATGAATGTGTTGAATATTGCTTTATAAAGATTGCAGAAGCGATGGCGCGAATGGGTAAAAAAGAGACAGGTGGGCTTCTTATTTGTTCTATTGTGCATCTTTTTGGACGATCGGTGCTTGTTTCTAGTTTGGGTTTTGTAGTTTTTCTATTAGCTTGTATTTGTTTATGTGGCTTGTTCCTTAGTTGGTTATAATAATTTGGCAAGGTTTTCCATTTGGCTGGAAATCAAGGCTTTATGGGACTTAACAACATAGTTATGTGAGATGGTGTAATTCCTAAATTTAGCTCCTTGATGTCCCATGAAATGTGTAGCTCAAAAAGCTGTGAACATAGTCATGTAGAACTTAACATGTTGTGAATGTAGTACTTGTAAACAATCATAAAGATCTTGAGATAATTTATTGTCGATATTATTTTGGGCCTGCATATAACATGTTTGACAAACTTGAGACTTTAATTAGTTACTCTTAATTAAATTTTTCTCTTGTCTACTTTGTCAGGTTACATGCTTTATTCTTCATCTTTTTTTCTGAAACAACTATCAAATTCTTCATTTTAGTTTCTATTTTTTCATTCTTTATCTGACATTTTTATTCTGTCAGAAGTTGCACAATCTACTGGTGGCAATGGTAAGTCCGTCACATCTGCTCCTGATGTGACTGAGGATCTACATGATGATAGACCTAATGTTGAGGAAGATTCAGATAGTGACGACGACCGTCCAGCTGAGGAGAATGTGGAAGTAGACTTGTCAAAGCTTACAGGGAGACAGAAAAAAATGTTTGAGTTGAGGCTGAAGATGGTAGGTTTTGATTTAATTTCTAGTCATAAGCATCATATCTCCAAGCTGTTTTGTTCGGTTATGTTTTGGTGTATCTTTCATAAATATCTGTATTTAATGGTTGCTGTTGCCTACATTCTTGCAGAATGAGGCTAGAAAAGCAAATCAAACGGCAATGATTGCTGAAAAGAAAAGAATAGAAGCTCCAGCAGAGTCTAGGGGAATCTCTAAGCAGAAGTGGCTTGAAGAGAGGAAGAAAAAGATAGGCAAACTTCTAGATGCAAATGGTTTGGATATGAAAAATGCATTTATGCTAGATACACAAGAGGCAGCAGAGGCTAAATATAAGAAATGGGAGAAGGACCCGGCTCCGTTTGGTTGGGATGGTATGTTTGGATAACTGCTTATTACCTCTCTGTTTCATTCTATTGCTACTTGTTTGTAATTTTAAATGGTATATCCATATGCTCATGTTTGTCGTCACATATACAATTGCATTTTAGCTAGCATGGACATGAATTCATATATTAGAATCAAATCAATGACCATTATGTAATTCAGGGGCTAGGGGTTTATTGAAGTTCACTTTTATTGTGTTTATGCTCCTACGAACTATGGGAGTATCCATGTTATGGACAGACAGTAGAGTAGACTTATAAAAACTGCTCGACATTAACTTGACATATAGAGTAGAACATGCATCAAAACAAACACCTATCCCTAGTAATTTGGATGAAAGATTAAACGGAGGTCTCTGGGGAACTGTTTCCTGGAAATTCCACTGCTTAGCTTGACTGCTTTGATTTTTGAAGTAGTTGTGTAATAACATGTTGACTTGAAAAACTTGAAACTTTCATGAAGTTAATGTATATTATATTGACAGTTTTCAATCAGAAGACATTGTACAATGCTTACAAAAAGAGAACAAAGAACGTCAACATTGACTTGGAGGAATATAACAAAATGAAAGAAACTGATCCAGAGTTCTACCGTGAAGCTTCAAGCCTGCAGTATGGGAAGGTACAGTTTTGGAAAACATGGTGCTCTCTGGTGAATTTAGCTAAACATTAGATCCTTTTGTCATGAGCTTTCTGTTCTTTCATTTGTGTAGGCACCGAAGATTTCTGAGGATAAAATTGACAAGATGGTGAAGGAACTCAAGGACAGGGATGAGAAACGCAAGTCCTTTAGCAGGAGGAGGAAGTTCCATGACGATAAAGACATCGACTCGATTAATGACCGTAACGAGCATTTCAATAAGAAGATTGAGAGAGCATTTGGCAAATACACCCTTGAAATCAAAAACAATCTTGAACGAGGAACTGCCTTGCCTGACTAAGGTATTTGGTGGTTGTAGTTCATTGTTTTCTAAACTTCTAAACATTTTTATCTGATTGAAGACATCTGTTGTGTAGGGGATTATATTTCCATATCATTTCCAGGGGATTATTTAAATTTTATTTCTATGTTGACTGAGTTCTAGTAAATTGTGCCGGTGATTCAAATAATATAAACTGAAGTCCTTGCTATAGCTTTCATGATTCCGGTAATATATCGTCCCCTCTTTCTAGCTAGAACATGTTTGGATTGTTAGGATAAATTGCAATGAAGTTAGATTTCAAGATTAAATTACGATACATGCTGACTGGAAGGAGTGGGTTGAATTAAAAAGATGTTTAGTTCCAATGAAGAGGACGTTGGTTCAATCCCCTTAGGGTCACCTACCTGCAATAATATAATATCCCATAAGTTTCTTGACTACATAACTACATAAGATTGTAGATCCAGACATGTAATCCCTGTTATCGAAGAAAGATGGGGATTTTTTGAGTCCCAAAAAAATAAACGAGTGCCGTCTGTTTTCACTGATTGCATAGGAAACCAAGTGCCATCTGTTTTCACTGATTGCATAGGAAACCAAGTGCTGTGTGTTTTCACTGATTGCATAGGATACCAAGTGTCATTTTAACTTCATTTATTAAATATGGCCAATATTCTAATTTTATGAGCACACCATAAATTGCATCTGGACAAAGCTATCTGGAAGCTTGCATCTGGACACCTTAAATTGTCTGCATCTAGATGACCTTTTCAATCTGTACAAATTCTATTTTGTATACTTTATAACCTAACGTTTTAGAAATATGGACCTAGAGAGATGGTTTTAGATGTCGTATTTTCTTCAATGCCCTTGTCGTGACTTGCCCTTCAAATCTCCCTGAATCTATTTATGTTAATTCTTTAATGGTTGTAATTCACATTTTTTTTCATGTGATTTTTAACCCATACCTATCGATCAAAGGCTAGTAGTAGACAACAATATACCATGGCATCTAGCACACTTGAAGTTCTTTTGTTCTAATAAACTTTGTATCTCCTCCTTGCAGGATTTATGGGCGCCGGTGGGAACAATCTCCAACATTATCTGCTCCATCTCCTTCTTTTTCAATTTGTTTTTCCGTTCTTCAGTTTGTAGTCGCTTGGTATCTAATCTAAATCAAAGTTAACAGAACTACGAAAGATATTGTAAGCATTACTGGTGTCTGTCTTTCTAGGTTGGGTTTTGAATGATGAACATGATGATTGTTCTATCTATTGCTAGAATATACTATTGTGCTATCTATTGTGTAGATAATGGATTTTCGATGTCTCCGATGAAGAACAGGGTACTGGTCTTGTAAAAATTCAAATTATACGAACATAACGTTTAAATTTACAGACGTAACGTTCAACTTAACATGTTAACGTTCCGATATCGCAAATGATATGTTCAACTAACCTTAATAAAAATCCTCAATCCTTGCTAGAGGTCTGTCTCAGTCAGCAACCAAGAGAGACAATAAAATAAGAAAAACAAAGACTACTAGTTTGAACCAAAATTGAAGCACACATGGGTTGGAACCCGAAAAAGGCAAGGAGGAGAGCTTTGAGCTTTGAGCTTTGTGTTGTGATGGGTGTGGAGTGTGGAGTGTGGTCCACACTCCACCATGCACTCTCCTGGTTGGACCACTATCAGCCTGATCCTCAAATCTCTCTCTCTCTCTCTCTCTCTGGACCACTTTCTTTCTGTTTCTTATGCACACAAATAAACAACTTGTAAAAGCCATTGTTAAAAGAAGAGAAGCATGAATATGATTGATGATTTCTTGCTTTAAACATAGGAATCCAACCCACAAAAATTTGATTTGATTCATTATTTTTGCTTTCTTGATAATGTCATTTGCAGATTAGGTTTGTTTAATTATTTTAGGAGACTTTATTATATAATAATACTAACATTTTATACCTTCTGAATCCCACCTTCATCCCAACCACCAATTCATGTATCAATAGTAAGTGGATATGTATGTGTATACACAAGGGATGGATATCGGGAAAATGGGGATGGATATAGGTCCCCCCATCCCCATCATCCCCCGTTTCCCCGTTTGAGGAAAATGGGGATGGGGGAGTTTTTGGGGGATGTATCCCCATCCCCATTTCTCCGTTTTCCATGTTTTTTTTTTTTTTTTTTTTTCCGTTTTCCCTATTTCCCTGTTTCTCCTGTTTTACTAAAACTTGCATTCAAATACAAATACAAATATCCCTCGATCCTCATCCTCATTTCAATACATTTGTGGGGAAATTGGGAAAATAGAGATAGGGGTACCCATTTCCCAAAAAATTTCCCCCCAAATAGGGATGGAAAAGTGGGGATTTGAATATCTGGAGATAAATGCACATCTCTAGTATTCACCTAACAATTGTCACTCATTGGTATGATGAATTTTAAGATGAGATGATAAGACAAAGAGATCTCTCCAATTTGTTATTTCTACAAATAAGATGTTGGTTGAGTTCTTGTCACAAATTTGGAAGGGAATGTCCAAATTCTTTTTGTATGTTAGACTTAAATCCTTGTCACAAATTCAAATATTCGACATCAATTAGGCCAAGGGTCTGTCTATACCATACAAGACCGACCTCTACAAACACAATCCGGAATTAAACTCCCTCATCAATAAAGTAAAAAAAAAAAAAGACTTGGAATCAAATTATCTTTATCTTGTCATGATCATAGAAGGTAACCTACTAACCGTTGTTGATAGATAAAGAGGGGGAGGAGGAGGACCCATCATCAACCTCAAAACCTAACCCACCCCATGTGATGCCACAACCTGCAACACCATCATTGCACGACACGTGGCAAAATGCATGGTTGGCAGATTCCTCTTTTGCCCCCCTTAGCTTCTGCTTTTTCTTAAGTCTCAACTCATTGGTTGGACTTGAGTCCAAAAGTGCTTTTGTCCCATTTCCACATCATTTCATTTCAATCACAGCAACTTTCCAAGCAGCAGTGAAAATAAAAAAATAAAAAGTTGGCATCTTTGTTCCTTCTTGTTAGGTAAAATATATTTTTCCTAAATCACACGTGGCATCAATTTACTGGCATTTGTAAAAGGACAAAAAAGAAATTGTTGGAAACTTGCAATTTCATCACCTTTAATCTTTCTTTCTAAAGTTTCTATTAAAAAATCATTAATCTACATCAGCATGATTTAAAATGTATTAAGAACAATTGCACAAACATCCCTTGATATTAGTCATAATTGCATATACATGCAAAATGTACTAATGATAATTTGAAGTAGATTTTGTAAATGCTGCCTAACATTTCTACCTTGTATGCGTGGATTCTACTTCTTATGTGTAATCACCTAACAGAAAATTTAGTAATTTGTGAACATATCAAGAATTGTTGTCGAAGTTCGACCGAACGATTGTGACCCCAGAATTTCTACTTACTGTTTGAGGATTCTACATTTCTACCAATAATGTTTAACACTTTAACCTAACAACAAACTTACTAATTTGTGAAGATTTCAAGAATTGTTGGTAACGTTCAAATGATTGTGACATTAGAATTTTTACCTTATTCGAGAGAATTCTAGTTGAAATATTTCACCTAATAAATTTAGTGAATCTTTCAAGAATTTTAACCACATGTTTATCTAGATTACAAGTTTTGTAACAAATTTGGTCCAACATTGTGTCAATACGAATATAGAATATTAACGGGTTGAATGAACATCATTTATGTTGATTTAAGGTGATTAAGTAATAGAAATAGAAAAATACACCACCCACTAGAGCACAAAATAAATGGATAACAAAACATGAAAAAATTAGATTAAACAAAACCAACAACTACTACTCATTAACAATGATTCACAGTATCCACAAACTAACAATAAAAATTATAAATTAAATAAATATAAAAAAAAAAGTCATCAACTCATCATGATAATCATCACACCATCATCATCATCCATCAGCATCTCTCACACAAAACAAACGAACAAATAGGATCATCACAAAAGATTAAAAAAAAAAACACAGAGAGCTATCCATTTTTTTTGTTGGTGGTGGTGAGTGGTTTGTTTCCATCTTCTTCTTCTTCATGAGTTTTTTAGTTTCTTTTTTCATTTTTTTAGTTGCTGGGGTTGCTCCTAAATGATCCCAAAGCCTTGATAGCAGCGGCTCTCAGTATATACTGGTGGTACGCGGCGGCTGCCAGAGCTCCGACCATTGGTCCAACCCAGAAAATCCACTGTAATTACATTTATAATAATTAAACAACAAAAATTATCGATATATCAATCAAGAACATAAAAAATATTGAGTGGTGGACCAAAAACATTTTTAAAATGTGAAATAAATTTTTTTCACTTACTTGATCGTCCCATGATTTTTCGTTGTTGTAGATGACAGCAGCTCCAAAGCTTCTAGCTGGGTTGATTCCAGTTCCAGTAATGGGGATTGTGGCCAAATGAACCATGAACACAGCGAACCCAATTGGAAGTGGAGCCAAAACCTGTAAAAAAAAAAATGGTCGAAAAAGATCATTACTTGATTCAAAATTGAAACTTTATGAATAAAAATAAAAACTTGAAGATTGAAGAAGAAGAAGAGTGTTTGTTCTTACAGGGACGTGGGAGTCACGAGCGCTTCTCTTGGGGTCAGTGGCGGAGAAGACAGTGTAGACAAGCACGAAAGTGCCGATGATCTCAGCACCCAAAGCGGTGCCGGTGTTGTAGCCGGTGGCGACAGAGTTGGCGCCACCACCTTGAGCGTTGTAGTCGTGTTTCATGATAGCTTTGACGAGACCAACACCGCAGATGGCACCCAAACACTGAGCTACCATGTAAGTCACAGCTCTGATTAGAGACACTTTTCTGGCAAGGAAGAGACCGAAAGTCACTGCAGGATTGATGTGACCACCTGAAAACACACACACACAAACGTTAGAGAAGGTAAAGAGAATAACTAGAAAACTCATGTGGGTACTCGTAAATTTTCAGTTTTGAGTAACAAAAAGTAATAAAAGAGATGTTAAGCGAGAAAAAAACTCTAAAAAAAATCATCAATCCTGCAGAAACAGCAACTCATTAACAACTCATTAAAAAAATCATCAAGTCCTGCAGGATTGAGTTCTAGGTTTGATCTGTTTTTTGAAGGTTGAAGGGTGGTGAAGTTTTTTTCTTTTTTTTAAGAGAAACTCATTAAGAACTCAAAAAACCAAATGGGTTGCCTTCATTTTTCAGTTATAAACAGCAGAAACAGAGAAAATTCACAGAAAAAGACATGAACATGCTCTGTTTTCTTGGTTTGATTGGTGAGTGTTTTTATAAGTTTGTTTTTTAAGAGAAACTCATTAACAACTCAAAAAAACCAACTGGGTTGCTTTCATTTTACAGAGAAAACTCAATAAAAAGAAGACATGAACATGAACATGTTCACAGTTTGGAAGAGAAAATCATTAACAACTCAAAAACCAACTGTGTTGCTTTCATTTTTCAGTTTCAAACAGCCTAAAAAGAGAAGATTCACATAAAAGACATGAACTTGCTCTGTTTTTTAGGTTTTATCTTATGTTTGAAGGTTGAAGAGTTGTGAGGACATGAAACTCATTAAAAACTCCAAAAAAAAAACCAACTGGGTTACTTTATTTTTCAAATAAAACTCAAAAAAATAAAAGAAGACATGAACATGCTCTGTTTTAAGTTATCTAGGGTGTTGTTTTTTTACCAGAAATTCCAGCGGTGCAGTAGACAAGAATGAAGATCATGCCACCAAAAGCCCATGCAATACCCAAAAGCCCAACACCATCACAAGCGTCGGTCTGTTTCTTGTGTCCGATGACGGTGGCAACAGTAACGTAAAGGAAGAGGAGGGTGGCGACGAACTCAGCTATGAGAGCTCTGTAGAAAGACCAGAGCTTGAGCTCCGCCGTGTCAAAGAGCGGAGCCGGTGGTGGGTCGACGTAGTCCTTTCCATGGTGGTGGGTCTGTCCTTCTTCACTCACTTCCTTCGACATCTTCTCTCTCTCTAACTTCAAAGCTTTTGTCTTTCTTGTGTGTGAGAAAAAACCAGAGCCTTTTTTTTTTTTTGATGTGTTGATTGTTCTCAGAGACAGAGCTCACTCATTTTAAAGTGAGAGAGATGATGCATTAATAGACACGCGAGGGTATTCTTGGAATAAAAAAAACAAATAAAATAATAGGATTATTTCACTGTCATCTTTGTTGTTTGAATATTTATGAATTTAGTCTCTAATGTTTATTTTGTATCAAATACGTCCTTATCGTTTCATTTGACCTTCAAAATCGTCCCTATTATTTTAAGTTTGATGGGAATAGTTGATGTATACAGTTACCGTTAAGTTTTGTGTTAATAAGTTAGGGTATATTGATATTTTTATATTCAAATTATTGAATTTCTTGATATTTAAAAAGAACTCTCATTTGAACTCTCATATCTAATATGGTATACTTTTTATCTTTCATGTTACTAGGAGGTTCGAGTTTCATCGTACATATTTTACAAGCATGTGTGAGTAATTTGTTTTATCACTAGGATTATGAGTTTAGATTTCTCTCGATTGTGGGGTAGATAGTTGGACCGTGCATGTAATATTTAATCTCAAAATGTCCCGACAATCTCCTATCGTGATTGATATGAAATTGCAAAAAACAATGTTAATTATTGTCTAATGGGACCAGTTTAGTACAAATGAAATTAAAAGAACCATTGCTATTTAGATAGCTAACGAAACAATAAAAACTAAATTCATTCCAATTCATGGACTAACTTGATAATTTTTCAAACAAAGAGGTATGATTTTGATACTTTTCCCAATACAATTTTAAATAATAAAAAAATAGGATAGTTTTATTTTATATTTTCCAAGGATAACAGGATTGTTGATTCATGATTGTTTGTTTGTTTGTTTACAGAGAAAAATTGCTGGAAAAGAAAAAGTACTAAGTGGGACCTAGAGAGAAAGAAAGAGAGTACACAGAGTGCTACAGAGAGACCATGTGAGGGATATAATCATCTTCTTCTTCCCCTCTCTCTCCTCTTTCTCTCTCTACTGTGTAATTGTGCATGTGTGTGCTGGTTGGTGGTGGTAGTGGTAGTGATGGTGTAGTCGGGCTCAAAACGGCAGCCTGGCATACAACTAAAGCCACGCCTGTGCAACAGTTATATCTTGTCTTTTTCACTCTCACTAACTTTTTCTCTTTCTTGGAGAATTTTTCCATTTCATCTTTTCCAGCGAATTTGTCTTCATGTTTTTGGGTACCTAATTTTGGAATTTGGCCCCTCCTTGTCTAGCATAACACCATTGTAATATATTATTCTGGTTGTCCAATCTTCATCCTTGTCTTTTTAAAAAAAATTATAAAAAAAAATAAAAAAAATTATTCGTATAGTAATAATAGATACCCCGGTTGTGACCAAACTGTGTATGTAGTACTTGATGTCTCTTTCGATCATATATGATCTACTCAGTTGTGATCAAACTACATATGTAATACTTGATATCTCTTTCGATCATATATATATCGCTTGGTTGTGACAAAATAAAATATGTAGTATTTGATTTCGCAAGTTAAGGTAGAGCTTAAAGCAACTCCAATCGGTGCTTTTATAATAGCAAATAGTATATTTCCCAAAAAAAAATATACAATTCCCATAATGGTTTTTTAGCTGTTGATTTACTGTTCATATACACAAATCTTCTTTTATTTAAATATTTATCGGCATAATATTCTGTAAAGAGATTTTTTTTATTTATTTATAAATTTTGGTGTTGAACATTGGAGTGAAAAAATAATTTGGTGTAAGCATATTCTCAAGAGATTCCCTTTCAATTCAAAATTAGAGTAGAGTTTGATGTGTAATATTGGAGTTGCTCTTAGATCTAATTGGTATCGGATTAAAAAATATATATTTACAATTTTTTTTTTTATAACCATTTTTGTGGAAGTTGGACCTATATAGTACATTTTGAGGGTTTGAACAAAATACAAAGGTTAGGGTTAAATGTTGCATGCATGTAATTTTTTCATGTGAAACTTTGGAGGTCAATTTGAATCATTTTCAAGATCCTATGTTGACATTAATTCAAAAACAAAATAATACATTAACATACTATAAATTATTTTGTATAATAACACTATCGATATTTTATCAAATTATTATAATTTTTCTTTGAAGTTTATCGTACTTAAAATTTACGATCAATTTTTTTTATCCATTATTATAATTTTTATTTGAAGTTTATTGTGTTCAAAAGTGTAATATCGTTAACGAAAAAGATAAACCGATTGAATTCGTACAAATATCAGTTAAATTTTACGGAGATTTCTAGAATTTATCTTTGTCCCTTCTTTATTATTACTACAAGTACCATACACTGATACACATAACACAAAGTTGAAACTACTAATTAAAGAAAATGATTAGGACAAAAATGGTCCCCTAACTAACTTTGGAAGAATATATGTAATCTAGTTACAAAAAATTAATAATAACAAATTTTGATTAATGCCCACTTTTTGCCCTTAATTAATTACAAAAAGAAATTATTAAAGGTTCATCATTGTGGACAACACACATAATTCCTGATTATATTTAATAATCACTTTTTCACGAATCAATGCAAAAAATAAAATAAAAACTTATTTTAATTAGCTGGCTTTGGAAGAAATTTTGATTAATTATTTTATTGAAGTTATAAATCATCTTCAAAGATGACAAGATGTCTTTGTTTTTTTTTTTTTTTTTTTTGTGTTTCTTAATTATTTTATTCACTATCATGCGATGACCTTATCCATCCAACGGTATATAATTTATTAGACTTTAATTTTGATGTTGTGATGATCATCAGCTTCGAGGACAATGGTCCCTCTCATGTTTTGATCTTAGGTTCTTATTGTTCGACACCGTAAGACAGACACGATAGCTTCTGTACCAGTATCCATATCATGAGTTGTCGAGATCAAGTATTACATATATAGTTAAAAAAAAATAATAATAATAATTCACATATATTTGTAAAATACTCAAAATAAGAATCACATCCGATTGATTGCATTTAATTATATAATGCAATATAATTACATTTAGGTTGATTAGCTTATTGGTATGTGGTTCTAATAAAATTACTATACCGTTAACGTAACAAAAATCATCATGGTAGGGTACAAGTTATATCTTGTGAATTTTTCATCATGTGAGATGAGTTTTCTTTTCCTATTATGTGAATAAATATCTAAGTCAGCTTATACATATTCGACAGGTTTCGATAAACACTTATTCTGTTTGGTGTCTATTTAAAAGAAAAAAAAAATGTAAATGGAAGAGAGAAAAATGTTGTTTTCAATGGGATATTTGCTAGGCATGTGTAAAAAACATTCCCCGAAATGGGAATTTGGAAGTGAGGTTGGTGTGTAATGTTTTATGCCAAAAAGGTGGGACCATGATGGTCGATCAAGATGTGAGTAATTTAGATGATCCAAGATCATGTGGACACCAGTTGTCAAAGTGTATTACGTTTGATGTCGTGGCACATTTGATGGGGTTCCCTCATCCCTAGGAAGCACGGATACTCCATTTGGTGGAGGTAACTCGTATCAAACTCGTATTCAATTCAGATACTCCAGGATACGTATCCGATACGCCAAATGGCGTATCCGTTGACTTTTTCACAAGTTTGACTAGAGGATACTTGGGGGATACTTGAATGATACGTTTGAGACAATATTATAATTATTTTAGTATAAAACATGGTCAAATTATAATTTCAAAATTTTAGGAGTAAAAATGAAATTGTAAGAAAATTTTGGTTTTGATTCCATTCACATGGAGAATACCGGGATACTTGAGATTGCAAACTTTTCTCTTGATGAACCAGAGTTAGAGGCCGAATTATTTAGATCCTTTAACAATATGAATGATGATAATGAAGTTAATTAGGAATTTAAAATATGTTTTATGAGTTTTTTTTATGTAGTATTTGGATTTTGTAATATGTTATGACTTATGTGACGTATGTTTTATTTGGATATTGTAATATGTTTGACTTATGTGGTATGTTTTATTTGGATCCTGTAATATGTTACATTATCATGACTTATGTAGTTACGTGACATGTTTTATTTTGATTCTGAATATGTTTTTATTTTGAATGAATTATCAAATATGTTTTCATATATTATTATTATTTTTTAAATATAAATATATATTATTTTAATTGACGTATCATACCGTATCCGTATCCGTATCCTAGTTTTTGAAGATTTACCTTATCCCCATTTCGTGCCGTATCCGTATCCCGTATCCGTATCCGTATCCGTGCTACATAGCCTCATCCCCTCCAACGTAACCATCCGTTTCATGACCACCTCCATGTCCCCACCCCACTTGGTAGGGGGATGGGACGGAAACCGAACGCTATTGTACGAACGTGACTAACTTAATTTAAACGATTAATGTAAGTAATGATTCGAATAACAATTTCCATTATAAAATAAGGGTTTGTAGTCCAATTTTATAAAGAACGCTCATTTAACGTACCAATATATTAGGTTTAGGTAGTGTATTAGGCTCGAATCAATATAATCATAAATGGTATATCAAAAAAAAAAAAAGGTCTTTCCACATTTTATAACCGTTCAAATAAAAGCGACTATACTAACTAATCGATAGTTGGACATTAGAGACAATTTAAGTGTATAAATACATTAGATGACTCATGACTGTGATATGTTCGGGATAACATTATCGTGTTCAAAGTTACCTTAATCGGAGAATGAGATTAAGACAAAACTAAATTATTTAAATTAATATTGTCTTTAACAATGCTAAGATTAAAGTAGCTCTGAATTATTTTATTTTATTTTATTTTATTCAAAATCAACAGTAGCATTTCATGCAAATAATATCAAAAAATATTAAGTGAGAACATTATCAAATTTGTTTTTTATTTTTTATTTTTCAAAAATTCTCAGATAACCAAACAAGTTTACTATTTGTACCCATCACCAATCACATCAACCCACGTGTTCTAGATCCCAAAACGGATATATCTTTCTAGACTCATCTTTTATTACCGTTGGCCGTGGGGTCCGGATTTTTCATGCCTTAAAATCCGATCCATCAACGGTCACATTTTAATTAATTGTTTTGGAAAAATAAATAAAAAAAACAAAGAAATTGTGGCTGTGAGGCAAGCCGATTCACCGGTTGCTTTGGAAAGAGACTTCGAAGAAGAGATTCTCTGTGATATAAGCAAAGCAAGTATGAGTTGTGACTTGTGACAATAACATCGTCTTCGTTTTTCATGTGACGAAAATGACCTCACACACTTAGCCGCAAAAACTGTTATTTTTTTTTTATTATTATTTTTTGTTTGGTTGCCGAGAAAAAACCATTTACAACAAAATAATAAGAGTAATGCTAGAGGATCCAAAAAAGTGATCCAAATTTTGGACCCAAACCTATGTGGCAACATCACATATAACACGGGTCCATGTCACTTTTTTCAAAGATCCCATATAATGTTGCCACATAGGTTTGGGTCCAAAATTTGGGTCACTTTTTTAAATACTCTAACATTACTCAAATAATAATAATTGTCTTTTATCTTACTGTTTGGTCCTCAAGGGTTTTGTTTTATCGGCTTCACCTTAAGGAATCTTTGTTTAGTTAAAAATACATTTAGATTTGCATTCGAGATTAATTCTGAAATTCGTTTAGTAGATTTTATGAAATTTTATATGTACGTATTTTTTATGTATTTCTTATATAGAAGTTAAGGAAGTAAATATCGATAATATTATTGATATATCTTTAATATTTTTTTACTTTCTAACATAACAATATGAAAATATCTTTGATAAATCCGATATTTTAATTTTAAGTTTATTAACGATATTTTCATCGAAATTTATAAAAATATGAACCCCATTATTTTACCATTGACAATATGCTAATAATTTTATAATATTTATTAATCCGGGACCAAGTATTTTTTTTTTTAACAGCTTTCGTCATTAGTAAGATTCGAACTGTTGACCTGAGAGTTATTTATCCAAATCTCAAGCTCGCTCATCTACCGGCTGAGCTACGCCCTTGTTGGCATATGCCTATAATTTTAGAATTAGTGGTGATAAATTTAAGGATTTTCTCTCTCTTTAATTTATTAAAAAAAAAAAAAAAAAAAAAAAAAAAAACTGAAAATCAGAATATAAATGAAATGCTGATGACATCCCATGTTTATAAGTTTTTCTGCCTCTCTCATGTGTCATCGCACTATAATAATATTAATAATTCATAATCATATCTTCTAATGATACAATACATCTGTTTTTTAATATATATTTTTTCAAGTACAACTGTTTTTTTTTTTTTCTTCTTAATTAAACAAAATTATTTAACACTTAAAAAACACATGTAATCGATCTCCAAGTCTGAAAAAAAATAAAAAATTTCAAGCAACTTCTTTGATTAATTTAATTTCTGTTACACATACAGAATAATATTACATTAATCAACAAAGAGTTAGCAGAATAGTCATCGGTCAAACATGTGGTTTAATTTGCTTATACAATGTCTAAGATTCGAATCCCTTCACGGCTAGTTACAAACTTACATGACCAAAGACCATATATGAATTTCTTCTTTTTAATTTCTCAAAAATCGTAAAGTTCTGCCGGGAGATCCAGTTTCGAATTCGAGTTCGTTAAGCGGTCATCCAATGTAGGGTTGACTGCAGTTTGGTATATATGTTTGTCATGTGTATAATAAACATGCAACATCATGCTACACGAGGATGATTATTTGATTATTTTGTGTTTTAAAATAAAAATAAAAATTCAATATCAAGTACAATAACATGGCAGGTCTGGCATGTTATTTTTTTCTACAAATAAAGTTATAAGAATACTCCAACCTGTAAAATTATTTCCCTTTGACCCTGCAAAAAGCAAAAAAATCATTAAAAGATGACCAAAATTTTCCATGTAAAGTTTCTTCAATGATATAAGTATATAACATATATTTTCTCTCAAAAAAGTTTTTTTTTTATTTTTTAAATAAAATAAAATAAAAATACTGATCAAATGTCCACTAATTTTTTTATTTTATAACGATCATAAGAGATTTCACAAGTTAAATTACATAAGATAACATAACCCATGTAGCTAGTTTCGTATTCGTTCTTGTATTATTATAAGGATTCACATATATATATTGACAATATCTATTAATTCGAGACCATGTATTTTTTTGTAAAGTTTTCACTATCTGTAGGATTCGAGCTGCTGACCTGGGAGTCATTTGTTCAGACCCTAACTCGTCCATCTACCGGTTAAGCTACACTCCTGTTGACTATTTCCTTTTTGGTTCAAGTATATTAGTATACACACAGTATAAATATAATACATATACACAACATATATATATATATATATATATATATATATATATATATATATGGTTGCCTTTTGTGATTTTGATGATCATATGCTTTTTGGTACTGATTTCTGGGTTGTCTTCAAAAGCTTTTGATCTGTCAAACTTATCATGTATTTTGCTCATGTATGTCCTTTTGATAAGAATATATATATTGACTCTAAAATGGAACATGGTGGTGTCACAACTGGTGTCAATTCTGTGTTTTTTTATCCCTTAGAAGTCTGAAGAATATTGCATTATGGACCCACCATTCTTGATCTTATCTTAATGGAAGTTTCATGAAAAAGGCATCGGAGAAACTCCAAAATCATACGAAGAATCTCAATCAAGCCGATCGACTTTATAAGTTAATTACTGTATAAGTTATGTATAGATACATAGTTGATTGTTTGTCGATGAATTTTAATTTAAGGGTCTACGAAAAATAAAAAAATCAAAAATCAAAAATCAAAAATCAAAAACCGAAAGATAATTTTACAATCCTATTTTTATGTCTCAATTAATTTGCACGTTTAGTTGTTAATTATTTTTATAGTTTTTTTTTTTTTTTTTTTTAATAGTTATTAACACCGTTAGCTCCTTAACTTTATGTTTAAGTCAATGGTTGTGGTGGAGGTGGTTTATTTATCTCATTAGTGCACTTCTTGTTTTATGGGAATAGGTAATTAGTTCCTAAATTATAGTTAGCAGTTAATTGTATATTTATATATATATATATATATATATATATTGTTAATTGTATCTTTAATGAAATCATTATAATATAATTTTTGCTTAATTGAGTAATTGATTTTCTTTGGAAAGTGATTCTCTCGAATTAACCATCTTTCTTTTCAATTTATCTAAAATTCTAGTTTTAGAATTTTTGTATTCGTATCATAATAACTTGTCCTCATAATTACCCCTACAACTATACGTACAAGTCATGTATAGTAACTCGAAGATGTTAATTGACCTGTATATTGTAGCGTGATCCGATGATTCTATATACATACCTTTCGTAATTGTGATCAAGATCTGAGTCCAACATAGCTTGAAAAATAAAGCAATAAATCTTTTTTTGGTGTTGTGGAACTAATTATGAGGATCATGTTACCAGTGTTTGATATCAATAGGTCTCTTTAAACGTTTCACTTGGTTCTTCATTGATTTTAAAAGGTTTGAATATACGAAAATTGGAATGACTTGGAAATTTACATCAAATATTATAACTTTCACTACATGAAGGTTATGGATGAAATATCAAATCAATCATATTCATTGTTGAGATGTACAAGCTAGCTGGAGATTACTTTATACTTAATAGCATATGATCATTTCTTAATTAATAATCAATCCATAGTCTTTTTATATTTAATTTGAAGACAATATACTTTATCTAGTTGTTGAGAGAAATATATATCTTCATTTTTTTTTTTATTAAGATTTTATAGGTTGACACCCAGATTAAAGCCCGTCTAGACAAAACACATTGGGTGGTGGTTATGGGAGGGTTTACTTACTCTTCCATTTTTATGTTACATTTTATTAAGTTGAAATTAGAGAAAAAAAATAACAATATCCACCTCCAATGTTCCCTCAACTAGTTAAAAATTCTAATAAATTATTTTAACTCATAATTAAACAATTAATCTTTTGAAAAAAAATTGACTCTAGTAGTCTAGTGGGCCTCTTAATCATTAATTATCAGAAGTAAAATATGTGCATTATAATAATGGAAAATAGTTGTCTTCAAGCATACCCAAAAATGACCTTTATTAGCTATAGTCAAATCAACTCAATATTTTATATGAATATATTGCAAATTTTAATAATTAAAATAGTATTTAAAAAATAATTAAAATAGTAGGTAGTAATCACTTCTGTATTATAAGTTTATAACTAATGTTTGCTTATTTTACAATATCGATTGATTAAGATAGTTTGAAAAAATAAAAAAAATGGACAAGAATTCTTTGTATGTTTATGAAGAAAGCATTTTGTATTAAAAAATATATTTTTCTTTGTAGAGTTATTATCTAGTTGTTTCTGTACTTATCTAGAAAGTATTTTAAACATGTCAAGTAAATTATTTATAGTTTGAAAAAAAAAAAAAATTGGACAAGAATTCTCTATATGATTATGAAGAAAAATTTTTGTATTAAAAAATATATTTTTCTTTGTAGAATTATTATCTAGTTGTTTCTGTACTTATCTAGAAAATATTTTAAACATATCAAGTAAATTATTTATTTCAAAAACTTTAAATTGATAAATCCTGATATATATATATATATATATCGTGTTATTTATGTATTTCTCGATCTCGATAGGTTCTAATAGATCTTTACCTTATTCCGTTTTGGAATAAAACAAAGAGTAACGATATTTGCATCCATTAAAAATCGTATGTACACCCCAAAATATTATATTTTTAAAAATCCAATAATACCCTTGAGTAAAATTACTTAGAGGACTAACTGTTTGCTAATACACCCACCAATAATTATTAATTAGTTTCCTATTTCAATCTTTTGTAAAAAAAATTTCCTATTAATGGTTTGATATTAACATATATCATAAAAACTCTTTCCATTTTAATAAACCCTAAATTCTCTTTTAAATATGTTTTCAATCTCTTTTAGGAAAATACAAATTGATTGCTAAGTATGAAAAATGATTCAAAATCATGAGACAAATTTAGTTGTGAAAAAGTAAAGTTTTAAATTAATTTTTATTAGAAGTACAAAATCATTATGTATATAAACAGATTTTTAAATTAACTATATTATATATATATATATATATATATATCTTCCAAACACACTTTAGTTTATTTATATATTTTTTATCAATATTATATGTTTTGTCTTGTCAAAAAAAAAAAATAGATGTTCTTCAATTTCATCGAACACCTATTTTTTTATTATTATTATTTTTTGAAATATCATTTAACATCTATATACTTCCATATCACTTGGGACATGACACAAGTCTTGTATCGCTACAACTCTCTCAAACAGAAAGTGGTTCTCCAATAAAAAAATAAAATAAATAAATAAATAACTTAAAATGGATTTTCAATGAAAAATGGAGTTTGATTTTGAAAAAATCAAGAAGAGAAAAGAAGTAGGGAAGAGAAAGAAGAGAATTAAAGGTAACAACAAAATTAAAAATAATAATAAGGTTAATTAAATAACATAATAATAGTCAAAGTGGTGTGTACTTACAAAAATACAATACAGTATAATTAAATAAAGGGTGTTTTTAGCATTAAGTTGGTTTATTTACAAATTATAGATTTTTAATAATTTTGATCGGTGTAATTATGAAACGGGTATAGATACAGTTTTTGAGGGGTGCCATTATCACCGTTCTAAAAAAAACCAATTAATAAAAAGACTAGACCCAAATTTATGCAAAGGGTAGTTGGGTTCAATGAATATTTCTATATTTTAGTGTACTATATTTGATGGGCCTGATGGCCTTTTTATTCTTGGACTTGTATTTTCGGGCCTTATAAATTTAAGGGAAATTATCAATTTCACCCATAAGGTTTGCCATATTAGATAAACCTGTCCCTCTAGTTTCAATAATGGTCAATCAACCCCCTGAAACCTTAAATAGTAGTCATTTTACCCCTTCCGTCAAGTTTACCATCCAAAATCCATTTTTGACCGTTAATTAAAAAATAAAAACACCTCCATCAAGGATTGAACCATTGCCCTTGTGGTTAAGAGACATAAACTCTAACCAACAGAGCTACTCCAACTCATTGTTAAAGAATTGTCGATTTAAATGTGTATATATATATATTAGTTTTTCTATTGTCAGTTCGCATTTATTAAAATTTTTCTATAATCCATGGTCCAAATTCTTCATTCTAACATAAAATATATCAGGATGAACTAACAGTAGAAAGACTGATATATATATATATATATAGTTATATAATTTGTTTAAAATAAT
Source organism: Acer yangbiense (assembly GCA_008009225.1). NCBI lineage: Eukaryota > Viridiplantae > Streptophyta > Magnoliopsida > Sapindales > Sapindaceae > Acer > Acer yangbiense. Next base: position 52,410,391 of record CM017764.1, on the reverse strand, counting down.
TTAAATATGTTTATATAATTTAAAATAAACTCATATTTAATAATAATATATATAAACATATTTATGGAAAAGAAAAAAGGAAATAAGAAAATAAAAGGAAACCCAGAAAATCAAAGCCCGTAATTTATTTATTTATTGAATTTTTTTCCTTTTAAAAAAATATACTATTTCAATGTGATAAAAAAAAACCCAAAAAATCAAAGCCCATAAATTGAAAAGGAAAAAAATTTCAAAAAGAAAGAAAGAAAGAAAGAAAAATAAATAATAATAAAAAAATTCCTTTTTTTTTTTCCCTTTTGTTTTCTTATTTTCTTTTTCTTTTTCATAAATCTGTTTTTATATATTATTATTAAATATGAGTTTATTTTAAATTATATATATATATGTGAGTTTATTTTAAATTATGTAAACAGCTTTAAATTATTTTAAACAAATTATATAACTATATTTATACACATATACATACATTTAAATCGACAATCCTTTAACGACAACGAGTTGGAGTAGCTTAGTTGGTTAGAGTGTGTGGCTCTTAATTATAGGTTTCAGAGGGTTGATTGACCATTTTTTAAACTAGAGGGACCAGTTTATTTAATATGTCAAACCTCAGGGGAAAAATGATAATTTTCCTAAATTTAATGTGGAACTCTCGAGATTTATATGCCTAAAAATTCACTAAAAGATAAAAGTTTAAAATTTTGAAATCTCGCATTTTTTTTTTTAATGGAAAGATGTTTGTTTAAAATATTAATACTTTAATAGCAAGAAAACATTCAACAACTCAAAATAATATCATTATATAAAAACTAAATATTCAATAAGTTTCTACTTTCTACCGATCCAAACTTGTAAAGGGCAAAATGACCAATATTCAAGACAGAGGGTTGACCGGCCATTTTTTAAACGAGAGGGACCGGTTTATTTAATATGGTAAACCTCAGGGGAAAAATGATAAATTTCCAAAATTTAATGTGGAAATCACGAGATTTGTATGCCTAAAAATTCACTAAAAGATAAAAGTTTAAAATTTTGAAATCTCGCATTTTTATGTTTATTTAAAATATTGATACTTTAATAGCAAGAAAACATTCAACAACTCAAAGTAAGATCATTATATAAAAACTAAATATTCAATAAGTTTCTACCGATCTAAACTTGTGAAAGCTTAAAGAAGATAAACGATAAAATAATACTTTAAGATAAAGGAGAATCTCGATCCATATTGAATGACCACTTCAAGATAAATCGAGGGTCTTGCGGATCCCCTTTTTTTTTTTTTTTTTTTTTTTTTTTCAATGGGCAGAGGTGGCCATGGCCCCCTCTGGTCTCCATGGGGTCTGTTCCTGTACGGATCAAATTTACTCTTTGATAGACCACTCTAACCGTTTAAGAAGACGTCTAGAAACCCTCGATCGCGTCTCTGCCACCTTATGAACTCGCTTGTCTTTTTTTTCATTTTGTTATATTTTCTTCAGCATATATGTACATAGTGTTCTCTTTGTTTTATACTCGTTTATTAATGGGATGAACTGAAAATTTGTTTCAATATGATTTCCGATTAAGGTAACTTGTGTCAAGTTACATATTGCTATCTAAAATGCCCCATTAATGGAAGACTCTCTTCGCCTCTACTAAATTTTCTTTTGCCTCTTAATTTATTAATTCTTACACTTGGAAATTGAATTTAAAATAAGGATTTAAATGCCTACTTGTTTTTATCCATCTCATGAATTAGATGACATATGACATTTGACAAAAAAACTTTATTATTATTTTTGAAATATCACAATAATTTGGGATTTGGGAGAGGGGGATAAAGTACTTGAACCTACAACCCCTTAATGTATGTGTAAGGGGCAAACCATCTGACTAACCTTATCTCTGTCTCAATAATATAACTATGGCCAATGATATACATGCACATAAGGAAATTTAAATTTGATCGATCAGCAATTTCCTTATTTTAGTCATTTGCCTCTTAATTAAATGTCAAATGTATGCAAATTTAAATCATTGACGAAATCAATTTAATTATGCAATTAAATACTTATTGGAAATTCAATTTCCAAGTGTAAGAATTAATGAATTAAGAGGCAAATGACACAACTAAAGAAATCTCTAAAAATAATATAAAATACCGAAGTCATTAAGGCTATGCAAAATCCAATCCCATCCAATATGATATGCGGAGGTAATTTGATCCTAAATTCTAAAATCAATTAGATTTTGAATTGAGTGGCGATATTGACACCCTTCAAAAACTGTATGTACATCCCTAAAATATTTTAAAAATCTCTAGTTCGTAAATAAACCCCACTTAATGCCAAAAATACTCTTTCTTTAATTTTATTGTATTATATTTGTGTTAGCACACCCCACTATTTTGTTATCTAATTAGATTTATTTAAAATTTTATTATTTTATATCTTTTTATTCAAATAAATAATTTCTCTTTTAAGAAATAATTTCTAACTCATGCAAAAACATTTGATGTCACTAAAAAATTGTAAGAAATTTTTTTTCTTTTCATTGCATTAAAACTTTTTTTTTTTTTTAATTCTTTATGTAAAAAGAGGCTCTCAGCACACAATAGTGTATTTCAATTCTTTTGTTCCTACGAAAGTTTTTTTTAAAAAAAAAAAAAAAAAATTGTTCATAAGAAAGTTTATTGTTGGTATTGATTTTTGTTTCACTCAATTATAACAGTAAATTGTTTGTCAACTCAATCAATTTGTATTCTATAAAAGAAATTAAAATTAGTATTTAAAATAGAAGTTAGGGTTTGATAAAATAGAAAGATTTTTATTATCATATCAAACAATTAATAGGAAACCTTTTTTTTTTTTTTTTTTTTTTTCAAAGGATTGATATAAAACCAATTAATAATTATTGGTGTGTACTTACAAACCATTTAGTCCTTTAAGTAATTTTACTCAAGGATAATATTGGATTTTTAAAAATATACTAAATTAGGGTGTACATACAGTTTTTGAGGGATGTAAATATCGTCAATCTTTTGAATTTCTATATGGAAATCTACCGGATCCGTCAAATTCTTTTAAAATATTAGGCCTAATTTTCATGTTGGACGATTTATTTCACCAAATCTTTCTAATGTGAGGCCCATCTGATAGCCCAACTCAAATACAAATTAACAACTTTCTTTTGTTACTATTTAGATTTTCTTACTTTCTCGGTTTCTCTACGGCAGTAGTGCACAAAATAAATGGATAACAAAATATGAAAAAAATTAAATTAAATTAAACAAAACCAATCACTTCTACTCATTAACAATGTTCATGTGTCATGAGATTATATGAGATTAAAAAAAATATCAAATCAGCAGAGAATTGATCACAAACTAACAATAACAATTATAAATTAAATAAATATAAAAAAAAGTCATCAACTCATCATGATAATCATCACACCATCATCGTCAATATCATCCATCAGCTTCTCTCACACAAAACAAACGAACAAAGAGGATCATCACAAAAGATTAAGAAAAAAACACAGAGAGCTTTCCATTTTTTTTTTGGGTGGTGAGTGAATGGTTTGTTTCCATTTCTTCTTCTTCATGATTTTTTTGTTTCTTTTTTCGTTTTTTTAGTTGCTGGGGTTGCTCCAAAATGACCCCAAAACCTTGATAGCGGCGGCTCTCAGTATATACTGGTGGTACGCGGCGGCTGCCAGAGCTCCGACCATTGGCCGCGCCCAACCCATAAAATCCACTGTAATTACATATATAATAATTAAACAACAAAAATTATCAAGTAACAAGAATTCTTTGTATGTTTATGAAGAAAGCGTTTTGTATTAAAAAATATATTTTTCTTTGTAGAGTTATTATCTAGTTGTTTCTGTACTTATCTAGAAAGTATTTTAAACATGTCAAGTAAATTATTTATAGTTTGAAAAAAATAAAATTTGGACAAGAATTCTTTGTATGATTATGAAGAAAACATTTTGTAATAAAAAATATATTTTTCTTTGTAGAGTTATTATCTTGTTGTTTCTGTACTAATCTAGAAAGTATTTTAAACATATCAAGTAAATTATTTATTTCAAAAACTTTAAATTGATAAATCCTAAACTATACATTATATATAAAAAGTAATCTTTCAATGAGGACTTTTTACGATACACATTTTAAGTACCTTTGATGAAATTTAATGGGATATATTGAATATTGATTTGAGTTTCTGTATGGATGATAAAAACACTGAAATACACTTACCAAAAAAAAAAAAAAAAAATTTCGGGTCCAAGAACTAAGGGCGCATTTGGTATCGTTTTTAAAATGGTGTTTTTGAAAACTTTTTTTAAAAATGGAAATCATGTTTTAAAAATGATGTTTTTAAAAATGTAATGTGTTTGGTAGTGTTTTTTAAAAGTAGTTTTTTGAAACGGAAAACGATATAAAAGTGTTTGGTTATTGTTTTTAAAATGAGTGAAATAGTTGTTTTGAGGGAAAAGTTAAGGTTTATTTTGAAAACCTGTTTTGAAAACAATAGAAAACAATAAAAAGTTGTTTTTAACTTTTTAGTTATAACTTTTAAAAAGTTGTTTTTTATTTTCAAAAACAATTTTATAAAATGTTCAACCAAACAACATTCTAGTTGTTTTTTGTTTTTAAAAACAAAAAACAGTTTTTAAAAACAAAAAACAGTTTTTAAAATCAGATCCAAACACCACCTAATTGTTTCTGACTTTTTTGAAGATAAAACATTTAAAAATAGAGAAATATAAGAAAAAATAGTTCTCAAATCCAAAAAATTTCAAAATTTTTACCAAATTTGTATTTTAATTTTCTTATGATGCATACAAAAAATCTCATCGAAAAACATTCGATTACATGCAATTTCATCAAAGGTGCTTGTGTGCATTTTAAAAAATCCTTATTAGAAAATTACTCTATATATATTGTGTCATTTATGTATTTCTCAATCTCGATAGGTTCCAATAGATCTCTAACTTATTCCGTTTCTGAATAAAACAAAAAACCAATTAATAAAAAGATTTGACCCAAATTTATGCAAAGGGTAGTTGGGTTCAATGAATATTTCTATATTTTAGTGTACTATATTTGATGGGCCTGATGGCCCTTTTTTTGTTGGACTTGTATTTTCGGGCCTTATATATTTAATGTGGAAATCTCGAGATAGAAGTTCAAAAATTTGAAATCCCACATTTTTTTTGCAAAGATGTTTGTTTGAAATATTATTACTTTAAATTTCAAAAAAAGAAAAAGAAAAGAAATATTAATACTTTAATAGCAAGAAAACATTCAACAACTCAAAATAAAGTCATTAAATAAAAACTAAATATTCAATAAGTTTCTACCGATCCAAACTTGTGAAAGCTTAAAGAAGATAAGCGATAAAATAATACTTTAAGATAAAGGAGAATCTCGATCCATATCGAATGACCACTCCAAGATAAATCGAGGGTCTTGCGGATCCAAGGGCGGAACTTGAATTGTGGAATTGGGGGGGCCAAATGATAAAAACTTAAAAATTATAGTATTAAAATGTAAAATTCATATATTTTTTTAAAAAAATTATAATTTTTTTAACTATAATTTATAATCCCATAGGGTCCGCCCCTATACGGATCAAATTTACTCTTTGATAGATCACTCTGACCGTTTAAGAAGACGTCTGGAAACCTCTGCCACCTTATGAACTCGCTTGTCTTTTTTTCCATTTTGTTTTATTTTCTTCGGCATATATGTACATAGTGTTCTCCTTGTTTTTGTACTCGTTTATTAATGGGATGCACTGAATTCAATATGATTTCCGATTAAGGTAACTTAACACAACTCACATACTGCTATCTAAAAATGGCCCATTAATGGAAAACTCTCTTCGCCTCTGCTAAGTTTTTTTTTTGCCTCTTAATTCATTAATTCTTACACTTGGAAATTGAATTTAAAATAGGGATTTAAATGCCTACTTGTTTTTATCCATCTCATGAATTATATGACATATGACATTTGACAAAAAAAATTATTTATTTATTTTTAAAATATTATAATAATTTGAGATTTGGAAGAGGGGGATAGATTTGAAGTCTTGAACCCACAACCTCTTAATATAGGTGTGACTTATGAGGGGTAAATCACCTGGTCTCCTCTCTGTCTCAATAATATAACTATGGCCAATGATATACATGCATATAAGGAAATTTAAATTTGATTGATCAACAATTTCCTTATTTTAGTCATTTGCCTCTTAATTAAATGTCAAATGTATGCAAATTTAAATCATTGAGGAAATCAATTTAATTATGCAATTAAATACTTATTGGAAATTCAATTTCCAAGTGTAAGAATTAATGAATTAAGAGGCAAATGATACAAATAAAGAAATCTCTAAAAATAATATAAAATATCGAAGTCATTAGGGGCATGCAAGATCCAATCCCATCTAATATGATATGAGGAGGTGATTGGAATATAAATTCTAAAATCCATTGGATTAGATTGGAGCGGATTGAATCGTAAATCTACCGGATCCGCCAAATCCTTCTAAAATATTAGACCTAATTTTCATATTGGATAGTTGATTTTATTCACCAAATCTTTCTAATGAGGCCCATCTGATAGCCCAACTCAAATACAAATTAACAACTTTCTATTGTTACTATTAAGTATTTATATTTTCTTACTTTCTCACTTTCTCTACGGGTTTCTCTACGGCAGTAGTGCACAAAATAAATGGATAACAAAACATGAAAAAATTAAATTAAACAAAACCAACCACTGCTAGTCTACTGCTCATTAACAATATTTGTGTGTCATGAGATCAGGAAAATTAATCAGATTTCCATTAACAATGATTCACAGATCACAAACTAACAATAAAAATTATAAAGTAAATAAATATAAAAAAAGTCATCAACTCATCATGATAATCATCATCATCATCATCATCATCATCATCATCATCATCATCATCATCATCCATCAGCTTCTCTCACACAAAACAAACGAACAAAGAGGATCATCACAAAAGATTAAGAAAAAAACACAGTGAGCTTTCCATTTTTTTGGGTGGTGAGTGAGTGGTTTGTTTCCATTTCTTCTTCTTCTTCATGATTTTTTGTTTCTTTTTTCATTTTTTAGTTGCTGGGGTTGCTCCTAAATGACCCCAAAGCCTTGATAGCGGCGGCTCTCTGTATATACTGGTGGTACGCGGTGGCTGCCAGAGCTCCGACCATTGGTCCAACCCAGAAAATCCACTGTAATTACATATATAATAATTAAACAACAAAAATTATCAATATATCAATCAAGAACATAAAAAATATTGAGTGGTGGACCAAAAACATTTAAAAAATGTGAAATAATTTTTTTTCACTTACCTGATCGTCCCATGATTTTTGGCTGTTGTAGATGACAGCAGCTCCAAAGCTTCTAGCTGGGTTGATTCCAGTTCCAGTAATGGGGATGGTGGCCAAGTGAACCATGAACACAGCGAACCCAATTGTAAGTGGAACCAAAACCTGTACAAAAAATGGTCGAAAAAGATCATTACTTGATTCAAAATTGAAACTTTATGAATAAAAATAAAAACTTGAAGATTGAAGAAGAAGAAGAGTGTTTGTTCTTACAGGGACGTGGGAGTCACGAGCGCTTCTCTTGGGGTCAGTGGCGGAGAAGACGGTGTAGACAAGCACGAAAGTGCCGATGATCTCAGCACCCAAAGCGGTGCCAGTGTTGTAGCCGGTGTTGACGGAGTTGGCGCCATCACCTTGAGCGTTGTAGTCGTGTTTCATGAAAGCCTTGACGAGACCAACACCGGAGATGACACTTTTCTGGCAAGGAAGAGACCGAAAGTCACTGCAGGATTGATGTGACCACCTGAAAAAAAAAAAAAAAAAAAAAAAAGGTTAGAGAAGGTAAGAGAATCACTACAAAACTCATCTGGGAACTCGTAAATTTTCAGTTTTGAGCAACGAAAAGTATTAAAATACTTGTTAAGCGAGAAAAAAACTCATTTATTTTTCAGTTTTAAACAGCAACAACAGAGAGATTTCACAGAAGAGACATGAACATGCGCTGTTTTCTAGGTTTTATCTGTTTTTTGGAAGGTTGAGGAGTTGTCAAGTGTTTTTATAAGTTTGTTTTTTAAGAGAAACTCATTAACAACTCAAAATACCAACTGGGTTGCTTTCATTTTTCAGTTTGAAACAGCTAAAACAGAGAAGATTCACATAAAAGACATGAACTTGCTCTGTTTTTTAGGTTTGATCTTATTTTTTTGAAGGTTAAAGAGTCGTGAAGACATGAAGCTCACTAAAAACTCAAAAAAAAAAAAAAAACCAACTGGGTTACTTTAATTTTCAAAAAAAAAAAAAAAAAAAAAAAAAAAAAAAAAAAAAAAAACATGAACATGCTCTGTTTTAAGTTATCTAGGGTTTTGTTTTTTTACCAGAAATTCCAGCGGTGAAGTAGACAAGAATGAAGATCATGCCAACAAAAGCCCATGCAATACCGAGAAGCCCAACACCATCACAAGGGTCTTTCTGTTTCGAGTGTCCGATGACGGTGGCGACAGTGACGTAAAGGAAGAGGAGGGTGGCGACGAACTCAGCTATGAGAGCTCTGTAAAAGGACCAGAGCTTGAGCTCCGCCATGTCAAAGAGCGGAGCCGGTGGTGGGTTGATGTAGTCCTTTCCATGGTGGTGGGTCTGTCCTTCTTCTCTCACCTCCTTCAACATTTTTCTCTTATCTCTCTCTAACTTCAAAGCTTTTGTCTTTCTTGTGTGAGAAAAAAAAAACAGAGCTTTTTTTTTTTTATGTGTTGATTGCTCTCAGAGACAGAGCTCACTCCTTTTAAAGTGAGAGAGATGATGTGTTAATGGACAAGGCGAGGGTATTTTTGGAATAAATGTTTTTAATAAAATAATGGGATAATTTCACTGTCCTATCTGTTTTTTTTGAATAATTATGAATTTAATCTCTAATGCTTATTTTGTATCAAATACGTCCTTACCGTTTCATTTGACCTTCAAAACCGTCCCTATTATTTTAAGTTTGATGGGAATAGTTGATGTATACAGTTTCCGTCAAAGTTTTGTGTTAATGAGTAAGGCCGTAAGGGTATATTGATAAATTTTTTTAATTCAAATTATTTATTTTTTTGATATTTAATGAGTACTCATTTTGGAGTTATTATATTTTTTCACAGTAAGAGACTAAAAGTTGATGGTGATGGTAATGCTAATACTAATGACATATTTTCTCGATAATACTAAAAAATGATGATGTAGATAAGTATTTTATAAGTATGTTCACATTTATATATATACCTACTAGAGAAAAACTCTACATTCACTCTTATCTTGTGTATTGTTTACAATCCATATTACTATGAGGTTCGGATTTCACAATAAGCATTTTATAAACATGTGTGATTGGTTTTGTCCTTGGGTATGTTTGGTATGGTGGCTATGGCCAGGGGCGGTACCCCATGGTGGCTAGGGGGGGCCATGGCCTCCTCAGCCCACTGAAAAAAAAAAAATTATAGTTAAACTTTTTTATATTTTTAAAAAAAATATGAATTTTACATTTTAGTATCATAATTTTTAAGTTTTTATCATTTAGCCCCCTCAATTCCACAGTTCCAATTCCACCCCTGGGTATGACTTTTCAAATAGAGCTTCTAGAGTAGATCTTTTTGGAGTAAAGCCTCTAAGGAGTAGAGCTTCTAACAAAAAGTTGTATATTGTTTGGTATTCAATTACAGAAGTGTTTTTCAATTACTGGATTGTTTGGCAGTATATTTCCAAAAGTGCTTTTGGTTATGATAAATTACAAATAAGGGCATAAACAAAGGATATAAATTATGATTCTAAGGAAATAAAAAAGATTACCAAATCAACTGGTACAAGCCAAAAAAAGAAATCAAAGGTATTATATAAATAGGCAATTACAGATACACAAGTACATAACAAAATCACAAGTACTTGAGGTAAAAAAAAAAAAAAAAAAAAAAAAAAACCACAAATAAATAACAAACACATCAATATCTTTGAACAATCACAATGCACAAGTACTTGAGTTTAAAAAACAATTATATATACATGAGTTAAAAAAAAAAAAAAATCACAAGTAAATAACAAACACATGAATATCCTTCAACAATCACGGATGCACAAATACATAACAAAATCACAAACACTTTAGTTTTTTTTTTTTTTTTTTTTTTAAATCACAAACATGAGAATTTTTTTAAGAAAAAATAAAATCAGAGGTACGGTACATAACAAACACATTTATATCCTTCAACAATCATAGATATACAAGTACATAACAAAATCACAAGTACTCAGTTAAAAAAAAAAAAAAAAAAAAATTACACTACTTAAGTATAAAAAACAATCACAGATACATGATTTTCTTATATAAAAAAAAAAATCACAAGTATATAACAAATATATCAATATCCTTTAACAATCACAGATACATAAGTACATAACAAAAGTAAAAGTACTTGAGTTAAAAAAAAAAGAAAAAAAGAATCAAAGGTACATAACAAACACATCAATATCCTTCAACAATCACAGATACATAAGTACATAACAAAAGTAAAAGTACTTGAGTTTAAAAAAAAATAAAATCACAACACATCAATATCTTTCAGCAATCACAGATACACAAGTAGGAGAAAAACTTCAGTGGGACGGTCCCAATGACGTGGATATGTGACCGTCCAATCAGAGCATACCACATATACATTGGGAGAATATATGGCACACTTGTTGCACACTTGTGGCGTACTCTGATTGGACGGTCCCATATCCACGTCATTGGGACCGTCCCATTGAAGTTTTTCTCCACAAGTAGAGTTTTAAAAAAACAATCACAAATACACGAGAGTAAAAAAAAAATCACAGCTAAATGAGTTTAAGAAAAAAAAAATCATAGATACATAACAAACATATCAATATCCTTCAACAATCGTCTAAATATCATTGTTGCATAAGAAGAACCGCAATTCGATCATGTTCCTTATCCATTTCGCGCCTATGCAATGCACCAATATTAGGTCCATATCTTGAATCTTGTTCCTCACTCCTTTCTTCTTCATTTGGTAGAAGTAGTTCTTCATCGTCATCGTAAGGTTTGAACTCCTCATCATTATAAGTATAATTTCTACCGGTCATAGCATCAAACTTAATTGTAATGCTCTTCCACCCAACCTTATTGAAATGACCATTTGGTCTATTTCCAACTAATTTCTCATCCACACAACTCCTTATGAATTCCTCACTAGCTTCATCATTCCAATCAGCCTTAGCTCTCTTTTGATTTTCCTCTCTAACATTTCCTTGAGTTGAATTCACTTGTAGAATACTTATATACGAGCAGCCCATACAACAATGGATAATGGATAGAGTCGAAAGGTTCCGCCCGAGGAAGCCGGGGCCGCGGTAGCTGCGGAATCTTCTACTGGTACATGGACAACTGTGTGGACCGATGGGCTTACCAGCATCAATGACATAAAGGAGTATGGTATCCTCCCATTCCTCGATCTTTAATTCAAGTCGTACAATGCTCGGAGACCTTTGGCTACTTTGGTGAAATCCTTGGACTAACTTTAGTAGATCGAAAAACGGAGGAGCAGTTTGGTGGCTAGCTTAGGAGGCTTTCAGATTCGTAAGACATGTTCTATACAAAAGAAATATAAATAAACAATATATTATATATATGTGTGATTTACAGACTTTAAACTATTTAAAAATAAATAAAATATGTACAGACATACAAAGATGTACATACATTAAGAAACAAAATCATAGATACATGCAAAAAAAAAATTTAAATCATAGCTACATGAGTTTAAAAAAAGAAAATATCATAGATATAACAGTTTTTTTTTTTTTAATCACAGATACATGAGGTTTTTAAAAAAATAAATAAAAATATCACAGGTACATGAGTTAAAAAAATCACAAATATATGAGTTTAAAAAAATAAAAATCACAAATACATGAGTTTTAAAAAACAAAAATTACAGACACATGAGTTTTGTTTTGTTTTTGTTTTTTAAATAAAACAAATCACGGGTAAATGAGTTTAAAAAAAATCACAATAAAAAAATATAGGGTAAATTGCAATGAAGTACCCTCACATTTTGCCATACCACAACCAAATTAGTTTTTAATCTAAAATTGCAATGAGGTACCCTTGACCCATTTGACCAACCTTGGCTTTAATGGCAAGCCATACCGGCGGTCTAGATCCGTACCGGCGGTCCATCAACGGAGTCGGTTAACTCCGCCGATGATCAGATCTGGAAGATCGGACGGTGCTGAGTTCGTTTGCGTGATCGGTTTCGTCGGATTCACGACGGATAGGCGTAGATCTGGCGACGAAGCTTTGGTGACGGTGATGATGTTAGCGGCGATGATGATTTTGAACGATGGTTTGACCACCAAAACGACTTCGTTTCGTGACGGTCCTTTTGAGAGATCGAACGGTCGGCATTTCCTGCACCTTCTGGTGTAGGTGGTGTCGACTCACTCTCTCCGGTGGTCGGCGATCGGCGAAGGTAACGGCTGAGAGTAACGACATAGGTTGGTCAAATGGGTCAAGGGTACCTCATTGCAATTTTAGATTAAAAAACGATTTGGCTGTGGTATGGCAAAACGTGAGGGTACTAGATTGCAATTTATCCAAAAATGGGTAAAAATATATCACAAATATACAAAAGTACAGGTATATGATTTATTCATTTTTTAAATTCTAGGTAGATGAGTTTTTTTTAAATTAAAAAAAATCAAACACACACACACACACACACACACACATATATATATATTATTGTTTAAGATTATAAAAAAAAATTAAAAAGTGTTGATTTGAACTTACAGGTTATGGATGAAAACTTATCGTTTGAATGCCAATGAAGACGAGGAGACAAAATGATGTTAGATAAGTATTCAAATATAATAGGGTTGTGTTATAGAAGGGGTATCTGATGAAATATTTAAAATTCGTAGAGGGTAGTATTGACAATGTAACTGTATTAAAAAAGTTTAAAAAGTGCTCCCAGTAGACACATGATGGCTTTTTTTAGATTAAAAAAGCTGTTTTTGAAATTTTCCAAAAAAAAAACAAAAAAACAAACAAACCTTAAAACAGCTTATAACATTAAAAAAGTGCATTTAACCTTTACAAAAGCCATACAAAACATACACTTAGTATTATGGGTGTAGATTTCTCTCAATTGTGAGAGTATACACTTGGACAACGTATAGTGTTTGATTTTGAAAGATCATGACGGACTCATGTTGCGAATCGCGATCGATATCTCTATTCAAATAATAGAGTAAACGAAAGTACGAAACAATAAAAAACTCAATTCTTTCAGATTCGTGGACTAAATACTTTTTCAAACAATAGGTTATGATTTTTTATACTTTCCCAAAAAAAAAAAAAAAAAAGGATAGTTTTATTTTATATTTTCCAAGGATAATAGGATTGTTGATTCATGATTGTTTGTTTGTTTAGGGCGGGTTTAGCACAGAGATGGGACATGATATGGTGGGACGGGATATGATAAGATAGGATGGGACAGTTGTTTCGTATTGTGTTCGAAATGTCTAGGACATAACTGTTGACTGTATTATGCGTTTGGTATGGCTGGGACAGAACGGGACAAGAGGTTCAAATAACCAGAGTGTCCCATATTAAAAATTATTACATATATAATAAACTATAATTATATATTTATATTATTGTATATGAAATAATCGTTAATATATTATATATTATTATATATAATAATAAAATATATATATTATATTATTGTATATGTAATAATTTTTAATAAATTATATAATATAATAAAATATAATATATATAATAATATTATATTATAATACAAATTAAATAATAAATATTATATCATAAATTATATAATGTATATTATAATATAATATATATATATATATAATATTACACAAATTTATGATTTTTTGAAGATTTAAGGGTTAAAAAGTCATTTTGAGACTTGTCCCACATGGGATAAATCGGCCTAGGGTCTTAGGTGGGATAAAATTTGGTGATTTTTGTCCTACCTTATCCCGTTATGTTCTATGCTAAAGTCGCGCTAAACGTGGGATATGAAGAAACCGTCACACGTTGTCTTGTTTGCGTACCAAGCGCACCCTTATAGAGAAAAATTGCTGGAAAAGAAAAGGTATTAAGTGGGAGTGTGGGACCGAGAGAGAGAGAGTACACAGAGACACAGAGTGCTAAGAGAGACCATGTGAGGGCTAATCATCTTCTTCTTCTTCTCTCTCTACTGTGTACGTGTGTGTACTGCTGGTGGTGGTGGTAGGGTTCAAAACGGCAGCCTGGCAATTGCATCCAACTAAAGCCACGCCTGCAACGGTTACATCTTGTCCTTTTCACTTTCTTTACTTTTTCTCTTTCTCTGAAATTTTTTCCAGCCAATCTCTCTTCATTTTTTTGGCTACCTAATTTTGGACCCTCCTTGTTGTCTAGCTGAACACTATTGTAATATAACGTTTTGGGTCTCCAATCTTCATCATAGTCTTGTAAAAAAATAAAAAATAAAAATCGCTTGGTACGAAGGACACGAATCCCACCATATCCCATGTATCATACATATTTTACAAGTATATGTATAGAAAATTTTATTCGTATTGTAAGAGTCACTACAAAAAAAGTGACATATAGTGATACATTTTTGTGTGACAAATTTTAAATGTATCACAGTAGGTATTATTTTGTGATAAATTATATTATTTGTCATTATGTTTTGTTCAATTTATACTTTAAAAAAAATAATTGTCACAATTAGTTTAAAAAAAAACTTGATAATTTGTAACAAATAATATAATTAGTCACAAAATGACCCTATAAGAAAAAAAGGAAAGATTTTATTTTATAGATAATTAGGTTTTTAAAAGGCATCAGAATCAATAAATTTTATTTTATTTAGAAGAAAAAAAAAACGCCACAATCGTGGTGTTGTTATTTTTTTTCTTATTCTATCTTCACATATCTCTTGGTTCTCCCTTTGTCACTGCTATATCTAGATTTTCTCTTTATTTTCTCTTTTCCTTAAACACACTTTTTAGGTTTGAAACTGTGATTTATCTGTAGAAGTCACCAGGATTGTAGAGAAAATTTTTCCTTGATAGAAAAAGGTAAGGGGCCGTTCTGTAAGCGTTTTTCAGTTGTTGTTTTTCAAAAAGAAAAATGAAAATGAAAACAATGTTTTTGGTTTCAGTTTCGATATTCAAAAACGTGTTTGGTAACATATACTAAAATCCGTATTTTAAAAATAAAAACGGGAAAAACGTGTCTGGTAGACTAACCAAAAACTATCAAAAATTGAAATATCAATTTTTACATTTTATTTAATATTATAACAATTATAAACAAATTGATTAAATAATTAACTAAAAAAAGAATTTGTAATGTGATTTATAAATTAAACAAAAGTTAACAGCTGAAAAGGAAGAGGAAAAAGAAGAAGACCAATTGAAGAAGAAGACCATATCGGCGACTCAGCAGAGCAGATTGGCGGCGGCGAGCGGCGGTGAGAGGTGACGCTGAGCCGATCGGCGGCGAGTGGAGGAGGAAGAGGAAGAAGAAGAAGAAACGGCGATGGCAAGCGGCGATCGGCGGCAGCGAGTGGCGATCGGCGGCGATCGGAGGAGGAGAAAGAAGATGAAGAAGAAAGAAGATGAAGATGGGAAAGATACCTAATGAAGAGTTGGTTCAAGACAATCTAAGGTTTTTTTTTTTAATTTGAAGAAGAAAGAAGAAAGAATGAAGAAGGAAGAAGAATGAGAGTGGAGGACGAACAAGATGAAAGAAGTCGGTGGAAATTTTTTTTTTTTGATTCAAATAAAATATATATTAATGATATGGGGCCCATTGATTTAATGATATGTGACCCACTTCATATGGAAAACAAAAACAAATTCAAGAAAAATAAGTTTTTTTTTTTTTTTTTTTTTTTTTCAAAATTTCCACTTTTAACACTGGCTTTGTTTTTCATTTTGTTTTTGTATTTTGAAAATAAAATGAAAAACGGTTACCGAACGTGAATTCGAAATCATTTTTGGAAAACAAAAACAAAAACATGCTGAAAACTGGCTGCAGGACAGGCCATAAGCTTCTATTGATTTGATTTTTTTGTTTTTTATTTAGGGTTTGTTATCTTTTACTTGTATTTCAGGGTCGGAATTTCAAATTCGGGTTTCATATAATAAAAAGTTTCTTTGAATAAGATATATATATTTTTTATGTAGAATTATATATATATATGTTTAGGGATGTTTCTTAATTTTAGTTTTTAATTTTTTAATTTTTTTGCTCTTTAGTTTCTCTTTTCCTTAAAAACATTTTTTAGGTTTGAAACCGTGTTTCATCTTTAGAAGTCACCAAGACCGTATAGAAAATTTTGTCTTGATAGAAAAGGTAAGCTTCTCTTGATTTAATTTTTTTTAGGGTTTGTTTTCTTATACTTGTTTTTCAGGGTCGGAATCTCAAATTCGAGTTTCATATATTGAAAGTTTCTTTTAACAAGATATGTTATATATATGTGTTTAGGAATGATTCTTAATTTTAATTTGTTTTTAATTTTTTTTTCAGGAACCCATAATTATTATTTCATGATTTATAGTTTCTTGTTCTTAGATTACATGATATTTATCAGTTGATATGCATATTAACCGTTTGATTAAATGATTCTTATGGAACAACTAATTGTTTGATGTAGCATTGAAAAAAATAATTATATCTTATTGAGGTGTTAATAATATACTTTATGTTGCAGTTTGTATCTAGGCAAAAAGTTTATTCTAATCTTTTCATTTACGAAAGTGTTCTAGTATTGAGGCTTGAAGAATCTTTATCATGGTTATCCGGATATAATTGATGTAATGCATTTATCTCAAAATTTGTAGCAAATTGGTGTATGTACAATAACAATTTTGTAATATATTTTTTTTCACTTTCTTTTTTCTTTTTCTTTTCTTTCTTGTGTTCTGATTATCAATTCCTTATTGTACTTTTTGTATTTAAGTTTTCTTGTAATTAATAATAATTGAATGGACCATTATATTAATTTGATTGAATTTGTAACTTGTCATTCTCCTGTTAATTGTCACTAAATTTGTGTAAAACAAACATAATTTTCATATGGTTAACTGTCACTAGGTTTGTGTATAGAGACAATACTTAAACAATTAATTATCGATAAGGTTGTATATAGTGACAATATTTAAATAATTTTAAATAATTAATTATCGATAAGGTTATGTATAGTGACACAATTTTGACATGGTTAATTGTCACTAAGTTTGTGAATAATGACACAATTTTAAAATAATAAATTGTCACTAAGAAGATGTATAGTGACAAAATCTTCAAACAGTTAATTGTCATTATATATAAATTTAGTGACATAATTTTTATTTTGTCACTAATTAAGGTCGGGTGATAATATGTCACTAAAAGTTATGATTCGTGACAAATTCCAAAAAACTGTCACAAATACTTTTAATGACGGGGGCAAAAGTGACGAATTGTTAATGACACTTTTATTTGTCACGATATTGAAATTGTGACAATTTCTTTACTTGTAGTGATAAATAATATTTGTCACTATATGTCACTTTTTTTGTAGTGAGTAGATATATATCTTCCGATTGTGGCCAAACTGTGTATGTAGTACTTGATATCCAGTGGCAGACCCAAGAATTTTAACTAGTTGAGGCACTTGAACAAAATAATATTTGTCACTATATGTCACTTTTTTTTGTAGTGAGTAGATATATATCTTCCGATTGTGGCCAAACCGTGTATGTAGTACTTGATATCCAGTGGCAGACCCAAGAATTTTAACCAGTTGAGGCACTTGAACAAAATAATATTTGTATTATAAAAAATACTAAGAAATTAAGATCATAGTAAAATAAGTTTTTTTACATAAAGAAAAATTGATAGTATACTGAAGTCTAAATAAAATAAAACAATAGAACATTTACTCAATATGAACTAAATCATCTTAAATTAAGAAAAAAAAAAAAGTTAAGAAACACAATATTAAAATTAAATAATAACAAGAAAAACAATGAAAAATTACTATATATATATAATATGGTAAATTACAATCTAATTTTATAATAAGAAAATTTGTCTTGTATTTATAATGAATTCACTTTAAATTTATATAAAAATAATTGATTAATAAATATTACTAGACATGTTTTTGATTTTTTTATTCTTCTAATTATTAGTAAATTATTGATTTACTGTTCTTAAATAAATTAAAACCATCAAATAAAGAAAAATACTAAGGATAAAATAAAATGAATCATAATAACAGATAGACTATTTTAATACAAAAAATTAAATTTTGAGATTTTAGGATTTATTGATTGGAAACTAAAACTATTAGAAATAATAAAAATTAAAACTAATAATAGATAATTTAATATAAAATAAATTGAATTAAGTAACCACAAATCGAAAGTAGTTAAGAAGTTGATAATTACGTAAAAGAGAAATGATTTTTTTGTTTTTGTTTTAGAATAAGATGAAAATTTGAGAAAGGAATTGAAAAAGATAGTAAAATATAAAAAAAGGCATAAAAAATTATTAAAATTATATCATAAATTTAAATTTGTAAAAGAAGATATTCCTAAACATGTAAATGGTGGATTTGAATCACCACCACCGATGTGGAAGTGTGAAACACGATACCATGTGTTATGATATATATTATCTATCATGTGAAACACGATACCATCTAGGGCCCGTGCCCTACCTCAAATTTATTTAAAAAAATTGATTTTTCTTTGAATTATATATATTACATAACTATTATTATATTATAGAATAATGCTATTTTATCCAGATTTGGTGCTCAAATGATGTGGTAATACTACAATCTATTCATTTAAATTGTATTATATTTGTATTATATTTGTATGATTTAAATGAATATATTAAAGTGTTGCCACATCATTTAAACACTAGAGTTATATACCAAATTTGAGTAAAGTAACATTACTTTATGATATAATAATAGTTATGTAATATATATATATATATATATATAATTCAAAGAAAAATCATTTTTTAAAATAAATTTAAGGTAGTGCACGGGCCCACTTGGTATTAGATTAATTTTTTTTTTTTATTGATTGGTATTAGATTAAAATATATATTAGATTAAAATATATATATTAACATTTTTTATGTTTTACTTTGACCATTTTTGTGGATTGGTCTTGGAAGTTGGACCTATATAGTACATTTTTTAGGCACAAAAGGTTAGGGTTAAATGTTAATGCAGGAAAGTAATTTTTTCATGTGAAACTTCCAAGGTCAATTCGAAGCATTTTCAAGATTCTATGTTGACATTACATCAAAAACAAAATAATACATTAATCTAGGCACAACCAATTAATAATAACAAATTTTGATTAAAGCCACCTTTTGCCCTTAATTGATTACAAAAAATAATAATAATTATAATTATAAACACATAATTCTTAATTGATTATATTTAATAATCACTTTTTTCACTGATCAATGCAAAAAAATAAAATAAAAACTTATCTTCAGCTGGCTTTGGAAGAAATTTTGATTAATTATTTTATTAAATGTATAAATCATCTTCAAAGATGTTTTTCGTGTCTCTTTATTTTATTCACTATCATGCGATGACCTTAAAGCATCTCCAACAGCCTCCCTTGAAAATATCCCTTAGTTTAATTAAGGGAGTATGTGTATTTTTACAGCTCCAACATGTCCTTAAATGGCTCCCTTAATTGTGTTCTGGTGGAGTTCACTTACTTAATTAAGGGGTGTTTTCAGACCCCCCTTAAAGTGGGTTCCACCTATTTAAAATTGACAAACAATATTTAAGCATATACCTTAATGGCCCCTTACAATAACATCTACCATTTTGTATGGGAGTCTATAAGGGAGATTGTTGGAGATGCTCTTATCCATTCAACGGTATATAATTTATTAGACTTTAATTTTGATGTGCTTCCTGGACTATGGTCCCTCTCATGTTTTGATCTTAGAGTTCGACACCATAAAACAAACATGACACCTTTTGTTTGTCTGAAATCTGACAGCTAGTGGGATAGGGGTTTATTGTGAGTTGTCAAGATTAAGTATTATATGTACAGTTTTTGAAAAAAAAATATAATCACATATATTTATAAAATAATAAGAATCACACCCGATTTGATTGCATTTAATTATATAATGCAATCTAATTACATTTAGATAAATAGCTTATGGGTATACGGTGCTAATAAAATTACTATACCGTTAACGTAAAAAAAAACCACACACTTCAAATCATTAACAAATGTATACCTCTTTATTGTGGTAGGGTTCAAGTCAAATCACGTGAATTTAACATCATATCAGATGAGTTTTCTTCTTGTACTGTGTGATTGAACGAACATCATATGAGATTAGTTGCTGGGGTTGCTCCTAAATGACCCCAAAACCTTGATAGCGCCGGCTCTCAGTATATACTGATGGTACGTGGCGGCTGCCAGAGCTCCGACCATTGGTCCAACCCAGAAAATCCACTGTAATTACATATATAATAATTAATTAAACAACAAAATTTATCAATATATCAATCAAGAAGATAAAAAATGTGAGATTTTTTTGATGACTTACGTGATCGTCCCATGATTTTTGGTTGTTGAAGATGACAGCAGCTCCAAAGCTTCTAGCAGGGTTGATTCCAGTTCCAGTAATGGGGATGGTAGCCAAATGAACCGTGAACACAGCGAACCCAACTGGAAGTGGAGCCAAAACCTGTAAAAAAACAAAATGGTCGAAAAAGATCATTACTTGATTGAAAATTGAAACTTTATGAATAAAAATGAAAACTTGAAGATTGAAGAAGAAGAAGAAGAGTGTTTTTGTCTTACAGGGACGTGGGAGTCACGTGCTCTTCTCTTGGGGTCATTGGCGGAGAAGACGGTGTAGACAAGCACGAAAGTGCCGATGATCTCAGCACCCAAAGCGGTGCTGGTGCTGTAGCCTGGGTTGACGGAGTTGGCGCCACCACCTTGAGCGTTGTAGTCGTTTTTCATGAAAGCTTTGACGAGACCAACACCGCAGATGGCACCCAAACACTGAGCTACCATGTAAGCCAAAGCTCTGATTAGAGACATTTTTCTGGCAAGGAAGAAACCGAAAGTCACTGCAGGATTGATGTGACCACCTGAAAACAAAAAAAAAGAGAGATACACGTTAGAGAAGGTAAGAAAATCACCAGAAAACTCATCTGGGTACTCGTAAATTTTCAGTTTTGAGCAACAAAAAGTAACAAAAGAGTTGTTAAGCGAGAAAAAACTCTAAAAAATCATCTGGGTTGCCTTCATTTTTAAGTTTGAAACAGCAAAAACAGAGAGATTTCGCAGAAGAGACATGAACATGCGCTGTTTTCTAGGTTTGACACGTTTTTTTTTAAGGTTGAAGAGTTGTTAAGTGTTTTTAATTATAAGTTTGTTTTCTTAAGAGAAACTCATTAACAACTCAAAAAACCAACTGGGTTGCTTTCATTTTTCAGTTTCAAACAGCTAAAACAGAGAAGATTCACATAAAAGACATGAACTTGCACTGTTTTTTAGGTTTGATCTTATTTTTTGAAGGTTGAAGAGTTGGAAAGACATAAAACTCACTAAAAACTAAAAAAATAAAATAAAAATAAAATCAAATAAAACTAAAAAAAAGAAGACATGAACATGCTCTGTTTTAAGTTATCTAGGGTTTTTTTTTTTACCAGAAATTCCAGCGGTGCAGTAGACAAGAATGAAGATCATGCCACCAAAAGCCCATGCAATACCCAAAAGCCCAACACCATCACAAGCGTCCTTCTGTTTCGAGTGTCCGATGACAGTGGCGACAGTGACGTAGAGGAAGAGGAGGGTGGCGACGAACTCGGCTATGAGAGCTCTGTATAAGGACCAGCGCTTGAGCTCCGCCATGTCCAAGAGCGGAGCCGGTTTTGGGTCGACGTAGTCCTTTCCATGGTGGTGGGTCTTTCCTTCTTCACTCACTTCGTTCGACATCTTCTCTCTCTCTAACTTCAAAGCTTTTGTCTTTCTTGTGTGAGAAAAGAACCAGAGTTTTTTTTTTTTTTTTTTTCCTGAGTTGATTGCTCTCACAGACAGAGCTCACTCCTTTTAAAGTGAGAGAGATGATGCATTAATGGACACATGAGGGTATTCTTGGAATAAATAAAACTGACTCAAATCACCTTTCCAAATTTGGTGTCTCAATTTATGTCTAACCAACTAAATTGGGACATGTGTCTATTTTTTTTTTTTTTTTTTTTTCGAGTTGTGCTATTGACACACACCCCTACTGGTCTATTTATACCTCATTTTTTTAATTATGTAATATATTTTTTTTCCTTTATCAAAATTATTTAAAGAGACGTAAAATTTAAGGGAAAAATTCTTCTACAAAGTAAAACCCCACATTTCTTTTCAAAAAAAAAAAAAAAAAACCACATTCGTACTCTGTTTCTTGAAAAAAAAAATGTCTTAACTCTTAAAACCTAAAATTTGCTTCTTAAACACATACAAAATATTATGGAAAAGTCTAACAAAGATATCAAGCATATCAAAGAATTGTCCGAGAACTAGAGATGCACATTTTTCCCGGGGGCCCCAATTTCCCACGTCCCCATCCCCATCCCCATTTGGGGATTTTTTTTGGGGGGAAAAATGGGGAAATGATGGGGGGGGGGGGATTTTTTTTTATTCTTTGAAAACCCTAACTTTTTAAGTATATATACACATTTTATATAAAATGCATTAATGAATTTTATTTTGTATTTGTAATGGAATGTTTGTTTTTTTTAGTTTAATTTGTAATTTTTAGTCAAATGGGGAAAAACGGGGAATTGAGGATGGGGATGGATATAGGTCCCCCTAAAATTCCCCATCCCCATTTTCCCCAAATGTGGGAAGTGGGGATGGGGGGACCTATATCCAACCCCATTCCCCAAATGTGCATCTCTACCGAGAACAATATCAAACATCCGGAAGAATTGTCTGAGAATGACATAAAACATCAGCAAGAATTATCTGACAATGATATCAAGCATCTGTAAGAATTGTCTGAGAATGATATCAAGTATCTGGAAACAATTCCTTGGCATAGGAAGCACGGATACTCCATTTGGTGGAGGTAACTCGTATCGAACTCGTATCCAATTCAGATACTCCCCGGATACTCCAGGATACGTATCCGATACGCCAAATGGCGTATCCGTTGACTTTTTCATAAGTTTGACTAGAGGATACTTGGGGGATACTCGAAGGATACTTAAGGGATACTTGGAGGATACGTTTGGGGCAATATTATAATTATTTTAGTATAAAACGGGGTCAAATTATAATTTCAAAATTTTAGGAGTCAAAATGAAATTGTAAGGAAATTTTGGTTTTGATTCTATTGACATGGAGAATACCGGAATACTTGAGATTGCAAACCTTTCTTTTGATGAACCAGAGTTAGAAGCCGAATTATTTAGATCATTTAACGATATGAATGATGATAATGAAGTTAATTAGGAATTTAAAATATGTTTTATGAGTTTTTTTATGTAGTATTTGGATTTTGTAATATGTTATAACTTATGACTTATGTGACGTATGTTTTATTTGGATTTTGTAATATGTTCGACTTATGTTGCATGTTTTATTTGGATCCTGTAATATGTTACATTGTTATGACTTATGTAGTTATGTGACATGTTTTATTTGGATTCTGAATATGTTTTTATTTTGAATGAATTATCAAATATGTTTTCATATGTTATTATTATTTTTTAAATATAAATATATATTATTTTAATTGACGTATCCTGACGTATCCGTATCCTAGTTTTTAAAGATTTACCGTATCCCCGTATCGTACCATATCCGTATCCCGTATCCGTATCCGTTCTACATAGTGCAAACAATGCAATGGGTATTGATAAAGAACAGGTCTTTGGCATGGCAGAAACCGAAATGGAGTACAGGATAGAATTATTTAACAGGCTTGCCAAAACTTGTTTCAGTAAGTGTGTTGACAAAAGGACAAAAGGTACAAGGAGAATGAGCTAAATATGGGAGAAAACAGTTGCTTTGATGGCTGTGTTTAAAAGTATTGGCAGGTTAATAGTATGATTGGCCAGCTGCTCAGCGCTGGTGGTCGACCTCCGATGTGAGATTTAGGCATACCTCAATTTAAGTTTATATTCAAAGCCAATCCATCCGGAAACAATTCTTTCTTAAAGTTTACTTTTTCTTTAGAATGATATTAAGTTGTCGTTGTGTTGAATCAACCACGTTATTTTTTTCTTTTTTCTTTTCCACCATGAAATAAAAAGAAGAAAAAAAACTAAAAAAAAACTAAAAATAAATAAATAAATAAGAAGAAAAAATAAATTGTTCAATGAAGATGAGAGAGTGACGTATACAGAAATAAGAGATGGGGTGTATTAAGTTTGAAAAATAAGTAAAAAATGTAGTTTTGAAAATAAATCAAAAAAATTTATAAAAACATGTAAGTTTATTTAATTAAATCAAAATTTTAAAAAGTGGGGCATAAATAGATTGGTAGGGCTATTATTTTATAGCACCACTCTTTTTTTTCAACTTCTTTTTTTATACTTTTTTTTTTTACTTTTAACCAAAAACTTTATAAACTTTAATAAAAAATAAAAATAAAATAAAAGATATGATTCATTAAATAAATAAACAGTTTTAAAAAAAAATAAGAAATAGTTTTTAAAAATTAAATAAATAAATAGTTTTAAAAAATTAAATAAATAAATAGTCTAAAAATAAATTAATAAATAAATAGTTTAAAAAAAAATTAATTTAAAAATAATAATAATAAATAGTTTTAAAAAATAAATGAAAAAAATTAAAAACATTAACTTTTTTAAGGATATCCATTAATAGGGACAAGAAAAGCTCTAAATATCCAAACTTTTATGGTAAGGATGATGGTGAGAGAATCTTCAATGTTCCCAACATTGGGAGTCTTCTTGCCTTCTTCAAGTTCAACCACTTCCTTCAGTGTTAGGAACCTTGAAGCTTCTCTCACCATCATCCTTACCGTAAAATTTTGGATATTTAGAGCTTTTCTTGTCCCTATTAATAGATATCCTTGAAAAAGTTAATGTTTTTAATTTTTTAATTTATTTATTAATTTTTAAAAACTATTTATTTATTTAATTTTTTAAAACTATTTATTTATCTAATGAATCATAACATCCCAATTTTTTTTTCTCAAATTCTATCCCAAATGACATGGCACGTGAAGTGTCAACATTTTATAAATGATGTTGACACCTCACGTGCCACATCTTTTAGGAAAAAAAAATTGAGACATCTAGCATTTCTCTTTTTAAAAACCATCAAAAATGATGTTTTTAAAACCGACGCTGAGATTAATGATGCTTTTTAAATGTTATGAATTGCATGTTATGACGGTTTTTCTTATATAGGTTAGGTCTCTCTTCACTGCTTTTATTTATCTGATATGGGATGTGAGATTGAAAACAACTATGGTTATAAACAATTACCCTATGACCAAGATTAGGGAAGAAGAATATGTGAATGAGATTTGATGATAATATATATATATATATATATATATGATTTAGAAAAAGAAAGCAAAAGAGAGAATCGGAGAAGATGGGAGTAGCGTGGAAGAACAAGAAGAATATAAAGATGTATGAGGTGATTCCTAAATCCTAACTTCTTATGAGGGTATTCCATTTGTACGCTGCACTGCACTCCCTTACTTTTTTAATCAAAACAAACTTTTATATACTTTATTCTTCTATGAGCATTGAGCATGGATTGACATTCATAATTTTTTTCTTTTTTCTTTTTTATTTGTATTAGCCACCAGTGTCCATCTTATCAATGCATTACATTTTCCAAATGGCTTTGTAATAGAGATTATAATATTGATATTTTTAATCATTCTGTTGGCTACCATATTAGAAAAAAAAGAAAAAAAAAAGATGGAAAAGATGGTAATGACTAATGGAATTGAAGCTTGGGTGACAATGAAAGAGGAAGAGATGGCTTATTTGATTATTTTTTTGAACACAACCATGATTTAATATCAATAGATCTCAATAGACCTCCCAACTCTCTTCTTGTTTTCCATATTTAAAGAAGAAGTTGAGACTTAAGAAAATATCATTATATTATATCACTGAATGGAAATGGAAATTCATTCACACATCTCACATCGGATAAATAAAAGAAGTGAAGAGATACATAACCTATAGAAAAAAAAGGAGAAGACAAAAGAAAACATATTTACTTAGATAAGGGTTATGGGCTATGGCCCAATACTCTATGATGTCTTTTTCTAATATATTTTTATATATAAATAAAATGTTATTTTTTGTAAATAAAAAAAAAAAATTTAAAAAAAAAAAAACCGAACTATGACTACTCTATTCAGATAATAGAGTAAACGAAAGTTCAAAACAATAATAAAAAAAAAAAACTCAATTCTTTCGGATTCGTGGACTAACTTAATAATTTTTCAAACAATAGGTTATGATTTTTGATACTTTCCCAAAAATAATATATAAAAAAATAGGATAGTTTTATTTTATACTTTCCAAGGATAATAGGATTGTTGATTCATGATTGTTTATTTGTTTATAGAGAAAAATTGCTGGAAAATAGGATTGTGGCCAGACCGTGTATGTAAGAGTAGGTATATATCTTCCGATTGTGGCCAGACTATGTAAGAGTATACGTATAGAAAATTTTATTTGTATTGTAAGAGTAGATATATATAATATATCTACTCTTACCTACTACATCGCCACTACTACCACCACCAACACACACAGACACAGTAGAGAGAGAAGAAGAAGATGATTAGCCCTCATATGGTTAAAATTCCTCTCATTCTTGTCTTCATTTATGGGCTTTTGTTCAACTTTTGTCTCCATTCTTATCTACTATTTTATATATATAAAAAAAATAAAATAAAATAGTATTGTGGCCGGACCGTGTATATAGTGCTTGATATCTCGTTAGATCATATATATCTTTCGGTTTTGACCAAATCAAACATGTAGTACTTGATATCTAAGTGGCCAATCTATTTGGAAACAATATATATTTACATTGTTTTTAATGTTTTATTTTTACCATTTTTGTTGACTGGTCTTGGAAGTTGGACCTATATACTGTAGTACATTTTTAGGGTTTGAACAAATACAAAAGGTTAGGGTTAAATGTTAATGCATGCATGTAATTTTTTCATGAGAAACTTTGAAAGTCAATTTCAAGCATTTTCAAGATTCTATGTATAATAACACTATCGATATTTTATCAGATTATTATAATTTTTCTTTGAAGTTTATCGTACTTAAAATTTACAATCAATATTTTATCAATTATTATAATTTTTATCTGAAGTTTATTGTACTTAAAATTTACGAAAGTTAAGATCATTAACGAAAAAGATAAAGTGATTGATTCGTACGAATATTAGTTAAATTTTTTGGAGATTTCTATAATTTATCTTTGTCCCTTCTTTATTATTACTACAAGTAGACTTGGCACGGTTCCGGTTCCGGTTCCGGTTCTGGTTCCGAACCGACGGTTCCGGTTCCGGTTCCGGTTCCGGTTCCGGTTCCGATTCCGGTTCCGGTTCCGGTTCCGGTTCCGGTTCCGGTTCCGGTTCCATGGTTTGGTGGAACCGGAACCGGAACCGGAACCGGAACCAGAACCGCTATATGCCGGTTCCGGTTCCGATTCCGGTTCCATAGGAACCGGCGGTTTGAACCTTTTTTTTTTTTAATTAAACAAACAAAAAATAGATTTCTAAGTTCTAACTTGATTGTAACTTATAAGTTGTAGATTGTAATTGAATAAAATAAAATATATAAATGACAAATTACAAAATTAAATTAAATTCATTGGGTTATTATTTGAATAAAATAAATAAATGACAAATTACAAAATTAAATTAAAATAAAACTAAACAAAATGACAAATTACAATTTACATTTCATTGGGTATTTGGAAATTGAGTCACCCAAATTTTAAAAATAACATAAAATAAATAAATGACAAATTACAAAATTAAATTATAAAAAAAAATATATATATGTAAACTTATTACTTATTAGCCTTGCACTTAATTTTTACCACAATTAAGTTGCCTACGTATCCTCTTGGGGGGGTTTAGAGGAATCAAAGACCACGTAGTTCTCTTATCTTTTATTCTTTTATTACAGGTTTGGTGATGACGTGGAGTCGTGGACTAATTCTCCACTGCTCTAGAGCCTTCAGGTTCGTCATCCTTAAAGAAATCGTATGTTGGCTCCTGATCGATTTCTTGTTGTCTGTTTTCAGCTTTTGTCCAATCATCAACACAAACCTGTATCTGAAGTGCTTTCGGTGTCAAGCACGAACGTCTTTCATCTAGGATATTCCCCCCGGCGCTGAACTCTTGTTCCACCGCCACAGTAGAAACTGGTGTTGAAAAAATATTTTTGGCTATCATAGCCATGATTGGATAGTACTCTGTAGCTTCATTCCAATATTTTAAAATATCAAATGCTTCTGTAAACTCACAAGAAGAAGCTAGATAAGATTCAAGCTCGGTATACGAACTGAAGCTTGATGAAGAACATCTTGGTTTTTTGGTTTTTTGGTTTTTTTAATAACATACTATACCCTAAATTCAAAAATCCAGAGGAGGATGATGGAGGCTGAGATGCAGTTTGTGTTTGTGTAACATCTATGTTCGGTGAGGATCCATACAATGTAACATATTCATCATATAAACTATACAATAATTTCTTAACTCTACCACAACACGCATCAACATCATATTCAATATTTAAACCTTTTTTGCCATAATAACCTTCTAGTTAATAAGACAAAGATTGTAATTTACAACGTGGATCAAAAACCATAGCAATCAAATAAATATTTGGAAACTTCTCATAATAATTTAACCATTTTGCCTTCATAGCAGTAACGGCTTCCGCTATTGCTGGGTCAGATTCACAATAAAAAAATGCACCAGCAATATTAATACTCTCAATAATAAATAAATGTGTTGTAGGAAAATAAATACTAGATAAATTTTTTGTAGCATTATGAAATTTTTTTAACAAATTGAAAACATTGTAACAAGCATCCCAATGAGTTTCAAAAAGTTCAATGGTAGGAACATGAAATTGAATAAAAGAAACTAATAAATTTCTATACTCATAACTTTGAGCAAGCATTTTATAAGTAGAATTCCAACGTGTTGGAACATTACGAGCAAATTTAACGACACGTCTACCATTTTGTTTACAATATCTTGCCCATGCTTTCATTGTAGAAGGATGTTTCCATAAAAACATTAGGGCTTTTCTAATAGGTAGAATAAAATCTCCAAGAGTTTCTAATCCTTTTTGAACACATATATTTAAAACATGGCATGCACACCTTTGATGAAAAAATGTACCACCAAGAAAGGGTTTGCATAAATCAATTAAAAATGGAATAGCAGCGGTATTGGTAGAAGCATTATCAAAACCAATTGCAAAAATTTTGTTTTCAATATTATACTCTGAAAAAATAATTATAAGCTGTCTATAAATATTCTGAGCAGTGTGTGCATCATCAAAAACTCTAAATGCAAGAATTCTTTTTTGGATAGTCCATGCATTATCCATATAATGGCAAGTGACACCCAAGTATGAATGCGATTGCCAATGGTCAGTCCATATGTCGGTACATACGGTAACACGACCATTATATTTTTCAAAATATTTTTCTAACTTTTTTTTCTCTTTCAAATAAATCTTTTCAAGTGTTTGTGTGAGTGTGGCTCTAGGGACACGGCATGCAGCAGGGTTTAATGCTCGTCGACAATAGTTAACAAAACCAACCTTTTCACCAAAACTGAATGATAAGTGTTCTACTGCTACCATCCTAGCTAATTCTTCTCTATTTTGTTCATCAGTATAACGAAATAATTGTCGGTTAGGAGTAGCGTACCTGGGAATTTGTGATTGTGACCTCGTTATGGTTATTGCGTCTGGATGTTTGGTTTCAATATGCTTCCAATAAGTGCCATATCCTCCGGATTTGCTCCACTTATATGTTTTGGTGCAGTAATTGCAAGCCGCTACATAGTTTCCATCTTCTTTCCTAACTTTCTTCATATGTTTGGCGAAGAGATCAGATTTGTTCTGCTTTCGTATAAGATCTTCCTCCTCTTGTAGTTCCACTTCCGCTGGATCATAATCAAAATCTAGAGGTGTATCAATATCAGACATATTTTCTGACTGGCTTGTCAAATTGGGGATGGTGTCATTGAGATCGGGTTCAGAAATTATTAGAGGGGGAGTAGGACAGTTTAGGCATAGGTCTTCAGCATAGGCCCGACGTTGCAGATATTCGTGATAGGTAGGGTTGTTATGATTGAGATTATCGATCATAGTACCCTTACCTTTCATCGAAATTGAACGCCTAGGATCGTCATGGCCGTGACCCCTTCCACTTCCACTTCCACTTCCACTTGCCATTTAAAAATAAATTTGGGAGAGAATTGAAAACTTAGAACTTAGAAGAATAATAGTATTAGACTATTAGTAGAATAGTAGGTACTATGTAGTAAAGTACAAAAGTAGTAAACTAGTAATTGCAAATAAATGAAAATGAAATTGGAAACTTGGTAATTGACTAATTGGAAATTAAATAAATTGGAAATAAGATTAATTGCAAATAAAATAAATTGGAAATAAAATTAATTGAAAATAAAATATATTGGAAATAAAATAAATTGCAAATAAAATAAATTGAAAATAAAATATATTGGAAATAAAACAAATTGTAAATAAAATAAATTGCAAATTGCAAATAAAATTAATTTCAAATAAAACAATTACAAAATGAAATAAATATTAAAAACCTTGGAAACTTGGAGAGTTGTTGGAGACTTGGAGATTGAGAGACTTGAGAGTGTTGGAGAGAAATTAGAATTAGAGAATAGAGAGAATTGAGAAGAAATTGGTGTGAGGAAGAATTTAGGGGGGGGGGGGGGGGGGGGGGGGGGGGGGGGGGGGGGGGGGGGGGGGGGGGGGGGTGGGGAGGTATTTATAGAAAAAAAAAAAGAAAAAAAAAAGGGGGTAGCCGTTGGAGGCCCAACGGTAACCAAAAAAAAAAGAAAAAAAAAAATATTTGGGCGAACCGGAACCGAAACCGGCCTCCTCCGGTTTCGGTTCCGATTTTTTCTGTTCTGGTTCGGTTCCACAGTTCGAATCGGAACCGTGCCAGGTCTAACTACAAGTACAATACACATGACAAAAAGTTGAAACTACTAATTAAAGAAAATGACTAGGACAAAAATGGTCCCCTGACTAACTTCGGTCCACTTCAAGAATATGAGAAAATTTTCAGTGCACTAGGTGCATGAGCTGAGTGTTGCACCCGGCCACTCAGATGTTGACACCTCGGCATGTGCAGCTAAAATAATAATAATAGAGAAATGAATAAAATAATGATGAAAAAAATAAAAACAAAACAAAAAAGTTGACACATGCCGATGTGTCACCATCTGAGTGGCCGGGTGCAACACTCAGCCCATGCACTCGGTCCACTGAAGATTTTCTCCAAGAATATATGTAAGAGAAAATTACACTAGTGGCCACCACTTTTAAGCATAAATACCAGTTTAGTAACCACCTTTACCCAATGCACCAAAATGACCACTTTTGGCAGACATGTCGTTAAATGTGGCTATTCCATCCATTTTCTAACGGAATTGCTGATGTGGCAAACAGAAATCACTATTTACCACATGAAAAGCCATTTTTGCCCTTACCATTTAATAAAATCCTTCACACATCTCTTCATCTTAGTCATCAAACACTGATCATCCCCAATCAATTCAAAAAATCACATTTCTTTATCAATCTATAAATCGCATTTCCTTCACATCTCTTCATCTTCATCATCAAACATTGATCGAAGAACTTGATTCAAACGATCAGAAAGATTGATGGGAGCAGATCCCTTAAAAGCTGGGCGGGGTGGCATGCAATAAATTGATATCCAACCACGAGCGTGCATCTTAAACCTAGTCAAGATATCTTCAGTCACAGAACCATAGATCCATCAAATCTGGTAGAAGTAATGGTCAATTAGTTAACATGTACAAAAATAATACCTAATTAAATATCTCCAACTAGGCACCATGATGTTAATAACAGACCTCTTTTCCCTATTCAGACTTGTATGTCCTCGTATCCACACCTTGCCTTTGTATATCTGGGTTCAAATTTGATGGAGATTTGCATTTCCTATTTTTTTTTTTTTTAAATCTGGGTTTGATTTAATCAACATTCAAATTTGCAAGAACCCATCACAAATAACAAATCTAAATACAAAAATCAACATTCAGACAAGCAAATTCACAAGTGGGTTTCTATCAATCCATCACAAATTCACCAAATTCATCGATCCATCACAAATTCACCAAACAATCCACCACCAACCCACAACCCAATAGCACCCAAACCTCTGTCAAAGGAAAGCAAATGGAGAAGAGAAGGAGAAAAAAGAAAAGAAAAGATGATCGGCTTGCGGCTTGGTGTTCATTTCATTGCTTCGGGTCCTCACCATCTTCGACTGACCATCGTCATTTCAGGAAAAATTAGGAAAGATGATATTGATCGGTGGTGGTGTCGTCGTCGGCGATGGCTAGGGTTAGGGTTTGTGTTTGAGTTGGAGATGATGATGGTAGTGGTTGTGTGAGTGAGTTGGAGAAGATGATGGTGGTGGTATCGACGTGTGAGTGAGTTGGAGATGATGATGGTGGTGATGAGTTGGAGATGATGATGGTGGTGGTCATGTGAGTGAGTTGGAGAAGATGATGGTGGTGGTATGGACATGTCTTTTATTGGCTTTTATTAAATGGTAAGGGCAAAAATGGCATTTCATGTACAAATAGTGAAAATGGACGGAATACATCAGCAATACATCAACAATTCCGTTAGAAAATGGATAGAATGACCACCGTTAACTACATGTCTGCCAAAAGTGGCCATTTTGGTGCATTGGGTAAAAGTGGTTACTAAACAGGTATTTTTGCCTAAAAGTAGTGGCCACTAGTGCAATTAACTCTATGATGTAATCTAGGTAAAACCGTGCAACTAATAAATAAATAATAACAAATATAAATTAAGAGCATTTCCAATGTTGTGCTAAATTATTGTGTCAATGCTATAATTTAGCACAGAGTACAAAAACTATACTTAGGGATGGCAACGAGACAAGTCGAGGAATGTTTTTCCATCACCATCCCCACCCCCCAAAACCATCCCTATCCCCACCCCCCAAAACCATCCCTATCCCCATCCCCTTCCCCGTCCCCGCATTAAGAGAAGCGGGGTCGGAGATTCCGCGTTAGAAGGGCCTTCCCTATACCCGCCCCATTTCCCGTCTAATATAACTATACATTTAAAAATTACAACTTAAAACAAAAAAAAAAAGAAAGTAGAAATTTATATATATTTAGTCAAAAGTCAAAGATTCTATAAAACAAACCAAACTTTTAAAGTTTAGTTATAAAAAAAACCTATTTATGTTAAAAAAAATTTAATGTTAAATGATATTAAAAATCTAAATATTATATATTATATTATAAATATATATATATATATATATATATATATATATATATATATATATATCAGGGCAGGGATGTGGCGGGGAGTGCTTCCCCTATCCTAGCCTTGCTTCACCTTCGAGGACAAGACTTTGTCCCCATCCCCGTCACTATTCCCTTCCCCGAATATTATCCCCCATCCTCGTCCCATTTGGGGTGGGGCCCCAGGCTCCGGCCCCGTAAGGATTACTGCCATCTCTAACCATGCTCCAATACAGTGTCAAATGCCCTGCCAAATTTGACATATGTCAAATTGGCACATAGTAGAGTATATACCAAAGTTGACACAGCAATAAATGCTCATTTTTAATTACAAAAATACCATTATATATATATATTTTAAATATTTTAAATAATTTAAATTTAATGTACATAAATGATATTTCTATCAAAATATATTTCATCTGCAACTATTCTATGAATGCATTAATGATAAGAGTTGACTTATATACTTTTAATTAATAAATTAATTAAAATAGCATTTTAAATAGAACCGTGCATTAAAGCACAATACTAAATTGATGGACCAAATATAATTGATTATATTTAATAATAACCTTTTCACTAATCAATGCAAAAAATAAAAGGACTAATTGCACAAACGTCCCCTGAGTTTAGACATAATTGCACGTATATGGAACGTTTACCCATAATTACACAAATGTCCCTTGCCGTTAGTTGACTTCCGTTAATTCTAACCGTTGACCACAATTTAACTCACAATGACTAAAGTGCCCCTAGTTACCTATTTTATTATTTAAAATAATAATTAAAAAAAATGAAACAAAAAGGATTAAAAAAAAATCAATCATTTTTTGGTGATGAACACATTTTTTAATATGGGTGAACGGATAAATTGTAGTTTTTGTTTGGGTGGTGATTTTTTTTTTTTGCGATGAATGAAAACTTTTTTTTTTTTTTTGGGTAATTACTGGATTGTTGATTTGTTTGGGTGATAGATTGGATCCAAAGAGATGAACAGTCTCAAATTTTCAATCTCACGAATCAAAAACTCACAGTTGATTTTCAGCATATCCATTCCATCTTATATCTTCAATCTCCATCTTCAATCAAATTCCAGAAATCTCCATCTTAAAAAATAAGCAATAGATTAAAAAAAAAAAAAAAAAAAAAAAACAAAGCAATCAAACTCAACCCCTTCACCAACCTTCATCTTCAATAAAAACCTAGAAATCTTTTTTGTTTAAATAAAAAAAAAAAATCACAGTGCAGATGGAGACACTAGATGGAGCCTCGAGATGGAGGTCTTCATCAACGGAGAGTCACAGATTGAACCCGCTAGTGTTAACGACGGCCATCGCATCAACGCTGGTGGTGAAGATAGTTGCGAGCCATGTGTTGAAGGAGTCACAGTGTGGATTGCAAATAAGAGTTCGATATCGATTCGGAAGCTCATGAGATGCCCTGTAAGCTCGCGAGATCCATCTGAGATTGAGGCGGTGCTCAATCAGATGGAGCAGATTGCTCCACGATGGAGTTTCGAGAGAGAGATCTGGACTCTCTTTTCAACTTTTTTATTTTCATTTTTATATTTTTTAAGTTGTTTTGGTTTTTTAACTGAAACCGATTTATTATTTATAGAAGATAATGGAAGATAATGGAGACCCAGTTATGAAGCCACTCTGTCTCTTGATCCAGACCCGGACTAACTCTTCTCCTCCGTTTGACTTTACCGGATCGGCCACACTTATAGGCTTTTTTTTTCTTTTAAATTCCTTGGCATGGATACACTTTTACAATGGGCATACGATTGGCTTTCCCTTTTTTTCAATATTCGCTGATGTTCTCCATCGATGACCACTAGATCCTGGAGATAAAGATCTCCATGGATCTGGAAATTGAGACTCTTCAATTTTTTTCAGCTTTCTTTTTATTTTTTATTTGATTTGACCGTCCATTTCATTTTTTCAAATTTAATTTTTAAAATTTATTGGTTTGTCTTGATGATTACTAGTTTGGTGATGTTGATGATGGAGGAATACGGGTTTTGTGATGATGAATCTGAGTTTGTTGTTGTGTTGATAATTTTTTTGAAGACAACAATTTTCAATTGATGGAGTTTTATTTTTTAATTATTTAAAAAAAAAAAACATTGTTAGAAGACAGCAATTTTCAATTGATGGAGTTTTTTTTTTTAATTATCTTTTAAAGAAACATTATTTTTCTAACTCTAAAAAAAATTCAATGTTGGAAATTGGTTGATGGATAGAGGAGATCAAATCTCTTTCATCCATAATTTTAAAAAATGAAATAGGCCTCCACTTTTTTAAATATTATATATATATAATTATTAAATAGTTTTGTATCAAAAATGTATCAAATGTATTAAATTAAGGGTATTTTAACATATTATCAGACCAAAAGACTATTTTACCCCTCAGCCGTCAACTTCTAACGATAACCCACTAACAGTAGGGGATGTTTGTGTAATTATGGATAAAAGTTCTATATGTGTGCAATTGCGGCTAAAATTAGGGGATGTTTGTGCAATTAGTCCAAAATAAAATAAAACTTATCTTAATTAGCTGGCTTTGGAAGAAATTTTGATTAATTATTTTATTGAATGTATAAATCATCTTCAAAGATGTCTTTTTGAGTTTTTGTGTATCTCTTTATTTTATTCACTATCATGCAATGGCCTTATCCATCCAACTGTATATAATTTATTAGACTTTAATTTTGATATTGTGTGGTCATCAGCTATTCAGCTTCGAGGTCTATGGTACCCCTCATGTTTTGATCTTAAGGTTTTTATAGTTCGACACCATAAAACAAACATGACACCTTTTGTTTTTCTTAAATCTGACCGCGAGTGGGATATGAGTTTACCGTGAGTTGTCGAGATTAAGTATTATATATGCAGTTTTTGAAAAAAACAAAAAACATATATTTGTAAAATATTCATGATAAGAATCACATCCGATTTGCATTTAATTATATAATACAATTTAATTACATTTAGATAAATAGCTTATTGGTATATGATTCTAATAAAATTACTATACTTAACGTAACAAAAATCCCACATTTAAAATTATTAACAAATGTACACATCTTTATAGTGGTAGGCCGGTAGGGTTCAATTTATATCATGTGAATTTAATATCATATAAGGTGAGTTTTTTTTCTCGTACTGTGTGAGTGAACAGACATTGAGTCTTTTATGCATGATATTGATCTCGACAAGTTCCAATAAACACTTAATTTGTTCATGTCAATTTAAAAAAAAATGTATAAATGAAAGAGAGACGAATGTTGTTTTTAATGGGATTTTTTTTTTTTTTTTTTTGGTTTGGGGGGGGGGGGGGGGGGGGGGGGGTTTGAAGGGTCGGTGTTTAATGTTTTACTGCCAAAAAGGTCAACATGGATCATGTGACACCAGCTGTCAAAACTGTATCACGTTTGATGCTGTGGCACATTTGATGGGTGTTTAATGTTTTACTGCCGAAAAGGTCAACATGTGAGTAATTAGATAATTGAGGATCAGTTCGGTTGTTATGGCATGATATCAAGAGAATCTGCTTTAAGGGTCAGTCATTTTTCTTTGAATTTATTCTTGATTGTTTCTACTATCTTAATTCTGGCGGTTGTGGTGGACTGGATCAATGGTGGATCTGAATTGCTCTATGAGGTTGGTACTATCATTTCTGACATCAAAATTCTGTTACAACAGATTCAATGTGTTGCAGTGGCTTTCGTCCTTAGACCGGCGAACAAGGTGGCTCATTGCTTAGCGAAATTTGCCCTCTCTTGTGATGAGAATAGATTTTGGTTGGAAGAAGATCCTCCCTGTGTTAGTGTTCTTGTTCTGGCTGATGCCAGATTGTGTTTGTAAGTGTTGCTTTGTCTGGTTCTGTTTCGATTCAGAAAAAAAAAAAAGATAATCAAGGATCAGT
Organism: Acer yangbiense; assembly: GCA_008009225.1. Lineage (NCBI taxonomy): Eukaryota > Viridiplantae > Streptophyta > Magnoliopsida > Sapindales > Sapindaceae > Acer > Acer yangbiense. The sequence goes on along the minus strand of CM017764.1, from coordinate 52,372,708 downwards.
GGACACCAGATGTCAAAACTATATCACGTTTGATGTTGTGGCACATTTGATGGGGTCTTCTCATCCTCTCCAACGTAACCATCCTCATCTTAATCGGGAAACTTGTCCCGTCCAACTACATGCAGAGCCGATCCTGGGCCGAGGTTACAGGGGCACCGGCCCAGGGCCCATCAATTTGAGGGCTTTCAAATACATACGATGAGTACATATGATGATTTAAAAAGGGGTCTGCGATGAGTTCAAATACATGTGATAAAACCCAAAAATTAATAAAATCCACCAGACAAAAGAACATCTCGTTTTAGACTTTTTTAATTTTTTATTATTTTATTATTTTTGAAAAACGCACAGAATTACTCAGAGGAAAAAAGAGATTAGTCGTGGATTACAAGCCTCTCAACCTCTGTCTCAGAGATGATAAGTTTCCTGTTCCCAGACCAAATGTCTTATTCTCTCAACTTCCAGGTGCTATGATCTTCTCTAAATTTGACCTCAAAGGTGCTTTTTGGCAAATTGGTATTCATCCAGATGAAAGATATAAGACAGCATTCTGTCTTCCTAATGCTCAATACCAATGGACTGTTCTTCCCTTTTGGTTTAAAGACTGCTCCATCCCTTTTCCAAAAGGCTGTTACCAGGATTTTTCATCCTCTCTTACACTCTGCACTCGTCTACATTGATGATATCCTCCTATTCTCTCCAGATGATACCTCTCACAATCTCCTTCTCCAACAGTTCCATGACATTGTTCATCACTATGGTATCATGCTCTCTGAAAAGAAAAGCATAGTTGGGAAATCTGAAATTGAATTTCTTGGAATGCACATTTTCAATGGCCAATACCGTCCTGGTCCTCATTTGGCTGTCCGATTATTAGACTTCCCCGATTCTGACCTTAGTGTGAAACAAGTTCAACAGTTTCTCGGAATCGTCAACTATGTCAGAGATTTCATTCCACATGTCAGTCATTACACCTCAGTTCTTTCTACGCTCCTCAAGAAGCGTCCTCCTCCCTGGAGTTCCTCCCACACTGAGGCCGTCATCAAATTAAAGGAGATCACTCAATCTCCTCCTGCCCTCGTCATCCCTTCTTCGGGCCAGCTCATCCTCTAGACTGATGCCAGTGATATTTTCTGGGGAGCCGTTCTCATTGAAGATCGAGACGGTCAACGAAGATACTGTGGTCATGCTAGTGGAAAATTCAAAGATGCCCAACAGCATTATCACACTATCTATAAAGAGATTCTTGCTGTCAAATACGGAATCCAAAAGCTGAATTTTCACCTCAGGACAAGAAACTTTATTGTTGAAATGGACAACTCATCTTTTCCAAAGATCCTCGATTTTCGCAATAAGATTCCTCCCAATCCTCTCCTTTTAAGACTCAAAGATTGGTTTGCCCGATATGACTTCACTGTTCGTCACGTGAAGGGCCATCATAATATAATTGCTGACATGCTCTCCAGACCTCCACTCACTCATCTCATCACATCCACAGGTCATTATCCTCTTGTCTTCATGACTTCTCCTGCTGGTCCCTCATCATCTCATGCTGGTCCCTCATCATCCTCACCAGCCGTTCCTGATTACTCATTCCCACCAGAACTCTTGGCCACATTGCCACCTGATCATCAACCTTCTTTAAATCAGATCCAGTCCTTCGCCAAGACTCAACTTCCGGTCTACCTAGCTCAGCTCAACAGACAAGACTGTCGTCACACTGTCAACAACTTGTCCAGACCATTTCTTGACCCGTTCATAATGCCACCTTTCTACTATTTCTCTCCTCAACTCCTTTGGTTCCTCTGGTGTTTATCAGTTCTACATCATCATGCCATCGTCTTCCCTCTTCAGGCTCTATATGGTCATCCCCATGATCCTTCTCAGCGGAACTCTCTATTATGGGTTTTCCTCCGATGGTTCACGTCCTTGACCAACTGGAAGCACGAACTCACTGAGCTCATGGGCAAATATAACATTTGGAAACTTGATTATGAATCAGCTACCTCTGTATGCTGTATATGGATCTTTAATAGGCCCTACAGGTACAATCCCCACAAACGACTCCTTTGGACTGCCAACTCCAGTTATGAATGGCATACCACGTATGATTATCCAAAGATGTATCCATAAATCCTTCAAGTCGGTCTGCTCAATTTCCTCTGTGATGTTAATTATGTCACCACCGACGAAGTTTTCATCCTACCAGATATTCCCAGAGACCCCTCTCAAAGCTGGAACCCTTTTCTAAATTCATACATGATTGACTCTCAGGACCCCTTTGACACTGCATGGCCCTGCTTCATCTGTGGAGCTCAAGATTCAGATGATGAAAATCATGCCAACTGTAATATGTCTTCTAGTCCGTGATTCAGCTTCGCTCAGACCAAACTCTCAACTCGTCACGTGAACTGCAATAATTCACTTTCATTATGCTATTTTGTTTTATTAGGCAACTGTTTGGCCTTATTAGGTTTAATTATGCTATTTCGTCTGTATTAGGCTTCATTTGTCTTCATTTGAGTTTGATTGGCTGTAAATTTTGGCCGATGGCCCTGCTTTGCTTTAGCTAGGTATCTGCCACGTTTGTGGCCTTACTGTACAATAGGTTTGTCAGCACTCTATCTCTCCGCCTATATAAGGAGAGCTCGTCACTTGTGTAAACTCAGAACAAAATCAATAAATATTTTCTTGTGTGTATTAACTCTCATGTCTTGCTAAATTGTTCCTCTTCTTCCTTCGAATGCCATGTCACTCATATAAATAGCAGTCTGTAATTATCTCAGTATGCTCTGTGCTTGCCTCTAGGTTGAGGATCCTGCACATCAGAAGATGAGATTTGTTGGCTTTTTGGCTTAAGGTCCTTATCTGTCTCTAGTGGGTTGGAAAGTTAGTACCCTGTTTAGGCCGTGGTTAGGCCGCCATTGTGGGGAAAACTCTAAAGACCTGTATGAGAGGCACCCAGGGGTACCTGCCACCCGAATGGTATCAGAGCCATGTCTCGAGTCCCTGGAGTCCAGGAAAAGAGTTAGACTGCTATGAGTATGTAAGACTGGTATAGAAGGAAGAAACTTCTCAAAAATGGCAAACACTAGCACAAATCCCTCTACTGCTTCTCTAGTTCCTAATAGATTGTCTTCTTCTATGTCCTTACCTTCTCCTACTATCCAAAGAACCCAGTCCAACAGAATCCAAGATCTGGTAGAATACACCCATATCCCTGCTTCTGCCCAGATAAATGAAACTACTTTCCCCCTACTTAATCCATACAACATCTTCAAGAGAAACAAATCTCTTGCCACCCGGTTAACTCGTCTTGTCCATACCAGACCGCTTCCCATCAAAGAATATGTCCAGTCCACAGGCCTAGATAAATGTTTGATTCCATCCTCTTCCAGTGAACAATATGTCACTCTCACCATTGATCAAAACATGATAGATCAATGGATCAAGGAAGGATACTCCCATCTCCACATAGGTGCTGTCCGAATCATCCTCTCCCTACATGGTCGAAAAGGCTTACCTGTCACTGCCAGACTGGCCTTGCTCAACACCATCTACACTCAGTATGAACATGCTGTGATTGGCACCTGCCTATCTACTCTTCATGCTGGTAGCATATCCCTCACATACTATCCCAACTTCAACATTCCTTTGCGAGACCAGAACCTTCACAAATGTCTCAAGATCCAAGTTCAGATTCTTGGTGCTCCCATGCAAGCCAATTCCTACATGGCAACCGTCCATCATCAGCTTGCTTACAGACTTCAAGATCATGCTCTTGATCTCCCACTTCCTGGCCATAATGGTGACACCATCTTCATCAAAGCAGAAAGAGAAGATGAAGTTCCCACCATCCTTCAAATTCCAAAACAACTGCCCAGAGAAAAGCTCACAGAGATCATGCCTCTTGAATGGCTCACAAATTATGAAAAGGTTTTTCAGGACGAAGCTCCTGTCGTTGCTGCTGATACGTCGTATGTTCCTCAGCCAGATGGCTCCATCAAAACTATCTATGCTCCCCTTACCGGTTCTCAGGCTTCTTCCAGTTCGGAGACTCCTCCGATATTCCAAGCCCTTATGATTCAACCGGTTACCACTGAAGCTGACATTCCTATCCACAGTTTTGAAGCTGACGGATCTCCGATCTACACTGATAAGATCCGTGGTCACTTCATCTGGGATGATGATCCCAACATGTGTGACGCAGACTGTATCTGTCGACGATGTCTTAAGGACACCTCTCCTACCTTCTGCAAACCTTGGAACAAACCTCACAAACCAGATCACCCTGATAGTCCTTGGATAGGCCTCCATCCTATCAAAAATAAACCTCTACCCATTTATGATAGAGCTTTACAGATCTTACGATCTGAAGGTCTCCTGCCTCCACAACCTACCCTTACAGTTCCTAATCAACCAGCACCAGTCCCTTGTTACATGACCTCAGATTATGATTGTGATTTCCCTCCACTTGAACCTTCCTCAAACCAAGAAAAAACTCGTTTCTCAAAACCTTTTGTCCAATCTACCGAAGTTCAACCCGATGGTTCTTACAAACTGCCTTCCCAGGCTGAACAAGTCCTCAACTGGCAATCTCACAATGCCAGAGCTCAGAACAGAGTTCTTAACTCTATTGATCAGAAGATTGACCGTGTTACACGACATGTTTCTCAACATGATCACCATCTCCAAAGTCTTGATGCCTCCTTCAGAGATTTGGCCTCTGACCTTCAATCGAGAATAGCAAAGCTTCATGTAGATCTTCACAGGTATATTTCTCATGGCTATTCTGGCCCAGACTTTGACACAAAGGAAAGAGAAATCAAACAACTTAAAGGACAGCTTGAGCAGCTGACCAGAGATCATTCTCACAAACCAAAACCTTACTCTCATCACTCACAATCACTGTTTTTCCCTGTATCTCCTACACATTCACCCCCGTCCAAATCTGATGATTTTTCCAACCACTTTAAATCCACTGGTGAATTGTTCCGAAAATATCCCGTTCTCTCTTCCCCTCAAGCAAAACCTAAGACCAGGTCTCCTTCGAAGCAGAAAGACAAACACGCTGCTTCCAGTTCATATGACCCAGTTCTGTTTGCTTCTAAGACGTTTTCCTCCTCATCCAAGTCTGATTCCATATCCTTTTCTGAAGACGTCTCCTCCCGGTCGTCACAGACTTCCTGTCCTTCATCCTGGCTGGATACTACTGCCTCTTCTCCTCATGATCATGCAGACCTTACTCAAGTTTTCATGGCATCCCGTACAGATCCTCAGCCCTCAACAAGAACCTATGAGTCTCCCGATGAGACTGCCTCCTCCACTCCTGCTCCCTTTGTCGAAGAACCTCCAGAACATTTTCCTGGCCGTTCTCCTGCTAAACCAACCAATGGCCCTTGGTTTACTCTTGATGACACTTCTCCTGGTTCCTGGAGAAAAAGGGTTTCAGAGATGAGCGCATGGCTTGACCTACAACTGGCAAAGTCTGAACAGAACCTTGAAACAATTCTACGTGAGTTCGTTTCTCGTTTTACGGGTTCTCTCAGAGATTGGTACCAAGCTCTTGGTGAATACAGACAACTCCAATTTGTCAGAGTCCCCTTAGCCTCCCAAGCCATGGGATACATATTCAGAGAATTCCTTGGTGATCCTGACCATCTCTATAAACAGGCGCGACAAGAATTCTTTGACATGCGTTGCTGCTCTCTCAAAAGAAATGACATTATGTTCCATTACAAGCGGATGTCTCAACGATATCATACCCTTGGTGGAATTAATGATCATAGTCTTAAACAAGTCTATGTCAACTCTCTTCCAGATGACCTCCAAGATGAGATACAACGAAAAATAGACACCTCAGGACGATCTCTCAATGATACATCCTTAGGTGAGCTCCACATGTATGCTCTCAGCTCTCTGGATAAACTCTGTGCCACTCAAAGATTCTTCTCCAAGATGCTCACAGAAGGCAAACACCTGCAGTCCCAATGCCGTCAACCTTCTCTTCAAATCAAGTGCAAATCCTTGGGCTCTTGCACCTGCAACACGAAGAAGAAGAATCATTTCAAACGTTTCAAAAACAAGAAAGGCAGGCCTAAACGATTCAAGTTCTTCCGCAAGAAAGCACAGCGCGGTTGGAATAAATCCCAACGCTGCTACATTTGCGGCAAATCCGGACATTATGCTAAGAAATGTCCCAACAAAAAGGCAAAGTCCGCCAGATTAGTTCAGCAGTTGAAAGATATTGCTGATGAAGTTCCATCCGATGCAGACATTGAATCCATCTTCTCTGAACAAGATCAGGCAGATTCCTCCACGACCTTTGTTCTTCAAGAAGATCTTTCTGATTCGGAATATTCTGGCTCCTCTGACTACAGTTCTATCCCAGAATCCTATCAGGCTACTCAGCTCGATTCTCATTCCGGTCCCCAGGCTCCGGTTCGGATTCTACCTGACAAGTATTCCAAACCTGTTGATGTCATTGCTTATTTTGACACAGGTTCCCACACTACAATGATGAACCCAAAGGTCCTTCCTCCAGAATTTTGGAAATCCCAAGTTCGGCACTTTCGGGCCGCTGATGGAAAAGTTTTTTCCACTAATCTGATTTCCAGAAAGAAGATTGGTATTCAGTTTTTCCCGTCCTTTACTCTTTGGGTCCAAGTCGTCGGCACTCCTCTTCCAGATAAAGATATTCTCATCGGCTGGGATGTTTTTCGCCAATGTTACTCTCTTCGGATTCTCCCTACTGGCATCCGATACAAAAAGTATTTCAAACCTTTTTCTGACATTCCGAAGATTTTCCCGCTCTCAGAAATCCAAGCCCCTTTTGAACATATCCAACAAAAATTGCTCCTGCTTTGTGCTGACAATCATGCCACTTTCTCTCATCCTTCTCCTCTGTGGAAGAATCCAGATTTCTTTATCAAGCTTCCCTTTAAGCTTAATGAAGATACGAATCCTACCAAGGCTACCCACTCAGGCATGTCTCCCTCAGATCTCAGGCTCGCTAATGAAGAATGCAATGAGCTCCTACGTCAAGGTCTAATCGAACATACCTCTTCTCCCTGGGCGTGTCAAGCCTTTTACGTTGAAAAACGCACAGAATTACTCAGAGGAAAAAAGAGATTAGTCGTGGATTACAAGCCTCTCAACCTCTTTCTCAGAGATGATAAGTTTCCTGTTCCCAGACCAAATGTCTTATTCTCTCAACTTCCAGGTGCTACGATCTTCTCTAAATTTGACCTCAAAGGTGCTTTTTGGCAAATTGGTATTCATCCAGATGAAAGATATAAGACAGCGTTCTGTCTTCCTAATGCTCAATACCAATGGACTGTTCTCCCTTTTGGTTTAAAGACTGCTCCATCCCTTTTCCAAAAGGCTGTTACCAGGATTTTTCATCCTCTCTTACACTCTGCATTCGTCTACATTGATGATATCCTCCTGTTCTCTCCAGATGATACCTCTCACAATCTCCTTCTCCAACAGTTCCATGACATTGTTCATCACTATGGTATCATGCTCTCTGAAAAGAAAAGCATAGTTGGGAAATCTGAAATTGAATTTCTTGGAATGCACATTTTCAACGGCCAATACCGTCCTGGTCCTCATCTGGCTGTCCGATTGTTGGACTTCCCCGATTCTGATCTCAGTGTGAAACAAGTTCAACAGTTTCTTGGAATCGTCAACTATGTCAGAGATTTCATTCCACATGTCAGTCATTACACCTCAGTTCTTTCTACGCTCCTCAAGAAGCGTCCTCCTCCCTGGAGTTCCTCCCACACTGAGGCCATCATCAAATTAAAGGAGATCACTCAATCTCCTCCTGCCCTCGTCATCCCTTCTTCGGGCCAGCTCATCCTCCAGACTGATGCCAGTGATATTTTCTAGGGAGCCGTTCTCATTGAAGATCGAGACGGTCAACGAAGATACTGTGGTCATGCTAGTGGAAAATTCAAAGATGCCCAACAGCATTATCACACTATCTATAAAGAGATTCTTGCTGTCAAATACGGAATCCAAAAGCTGGATTTTCACCTCAGGACAAGAAACTTTATTGTTGAAATGGACAACTCATCTTTTCCAAAGATCCTCGATTTTCGCAATAAGATTCCTCCCAATCCTCTCCTTTTAAGACTCAAAGATTGGTTTGCCCGATATGACTTCACTGTTCGTCACGTGAAGGGCCATCATAATATAATTGCTGACATGCTCTCCAGACCTCCACTCACTCATCTCATCACATCCACAGGTCATTATCCTCTTGTCTTCATGACTTCTCCTGCTGGTCCCTCATCATCTCATGCTGATCCCTCATCATCCTCACCAGCCATACCTGATTACTCATTCCCACCAGAACTCTTGGCCACGTTGCCACCTGATCATCAACCTTCTTTAAATCAGATCCAGTCCTTCGCCAAGACTCAACTTCCGGTCTACCTAGCTCAGATCAACAGACAAGACTGTCGTCACACTGTCAACAACTTGTCCAGACCATTTCTTGACCCGTTCATAATGCCACCTTTCTACTATTTCTCTCCTCAACTCCTTTGGTTCCTCTGGTGTTTATCAGTTCTACATCATCATGCCATCGTCTTCCCTCTTCAGGCTCTATATGGTCATCTCCATGATCCTTCTCAGCGGAACTCTCTGTTATGGGTTTTCCTCCGATGGTTCACGTCCTTGACCAACTGGAAGCACGAACTCACTGAGCTCATGGGCAAATATAACATTTGGAAACTTGATTATGAATCAGCTGCCTCTGTATGCTGTATATGGATCTTTAATAGGCCCTACAGGTACAATCCCCACAAACGACTCCTTTGGACTGCCAACTCCAGTTATGAATGGCATACCACGTATGACTATCTAAAGATGTATCCATAAATCCTTCAAGTCGGTCTGCTCAATTTCCTCTGTGATGTTAATTATGTCACCACCGACGAAGTTTTCATCCTACCAGATATTCCCAGAGACCCCTCTCAAAGCTGGAACCCTTTTCTAAATTCATACATGATTGACTCTCAGGACCCCTTTGACACTGCATGGCCCTGCTTCATCTGTGGAGCTCAAGATTCAGATGATGAAAATCATGCCAACTGTAATATGTCTTCTAGTCCGTGATTCAGCTTCGCTCAGACCAAACTCTCAACTCGTCACGTGAACTGCAATAATTCACTTTCATTATGCTATTTTGTTTTATTAGGCAACTGTTTGGCCTTATTAGGTTTAATTATGTTATTTCGTCTGTATTAGGCTTCCTTTGTCTTCATTTGAGTTTGATTGGCTGTAAATTTTGGCCGATGGCCCTGCTTTGCTTTAGCTAGGTATCTGCCACGTTTGTGGCCTTACTGTACAATAGGTTTGTCAGCACTCTATCTCTCCGCCTATATAAGGAGAGCTCGTCACTTGTGTAAACTCAGAACAAAATCAATAAATATTTTCTTGTGTGTATTAACTCTCATGTCTTGCTAAATTGTTCCTCTTCTTCCTTCGAATGCCATGTCACTCATATAAATAGCAGTCTGTAATTATCTCAGTATGCTCTGTGCTTGCCTCTAGGTTGAGGATCCTGCACATCAGAAGATGAGATTTGTTGGCTTTTTGGCTTAAGGTCCCTGTCTGTCTCTAGTGGGTTGGAAAGTTAGTACCCTGTTCAGGCCGTGGTTAGGCCGCCATTGTGGGGAAAACTCTAAAGACCTGTATGAGAGGCACCTAGGTGCTCTGATACCATTCGGGTGGCAGGTACCCCTGGGTGCCTCTCATACAGGTCTTTAGAGTTTTCCCCACAATGGCGGCCTAACCACGGCCTAAACAGGGTACTAACTTTCCAACCCACTAGAGACAGACAGGGACCTTAAGCCAAAAAGCCAACAAATCTCATCTTCTGATGTGCAGGATCCTCAACCTAGAGGCAAGCACAGAGCATACTGAGATAATTACAGACTGCTATTTATATGAGTGACATGGCATTCGATGGAAGAAGAGGAACAATTTAGCAAGACATGAGAGTTAATACACACAAGAAAATATTTATTGATTTTGTTCTGAGTTTACACAAGTGACGAGCTCTCCTTATATAGGCGGAGAGATAGAGTGCTGACAAACCTATTGTACAGTAAGGCCACAAACGTGGCAGATACCTAGCTAAAGCAAAGCAGGGCCATCGGCCAAAATTTACAGCCAATCAAACTCATATGAAGACAAAGGGAGCCTAATATAGACGAAATAGCATAATTAAACCTAATAAGGCCAAACAGTTGCCTAATAAAACAAAATAGCATAATGAAAGTGAATTATTGCAGTTCACGTGACGAGTTGAGAGTTTGGTCTGAGCGAAGCTGAATCACGGACTAGAAGACATATTACAGTTGACATGATTTTCATCATCTGAATCTTGAGCTCCACAGATGAAGCAGGGCCATGCAGTGTCAAAGGGGTCCTGAGAGTCAATCATGTATGAATTTAGAAAAGGGTTCCAGCTTTGAGAGGGGTCTCTGGGAATATCTGGTAGGATGAAAACTTCGTCGGTGGTGACATAATTAACATCACAGAGGAAATTGAGCAGACCGACTTGAAGGATTTGTGGATACATCTTTGGATAATCATACGTGGTATGCCATTCATAACTGGAGTTGGCAGTCCAAAGGAGTCGTTTGTGGGGATTGTACCTGTAGGGCCTATTAAAGATCCATATACAGCATACAGAGGCAGCTGATTCATAATCAAGTTTCCAAATGTTATATTTGCCCATGAGCTCAGTGAGTTCGTGCTTCCAGTTGGTCAAGGACGTGAACCATCGGAGGAAAACCCATAACAGAGAGTTCCGCTGAGAAGGATCATGGAGATGACCATATAGAGCCTGAAGAGGGAAGACGATGGCATGATGATGTAGAACTGATAAACACCAGAGGAACCAAAGGAGTTGAGGAGAGAAATAGTAGAAAGGTGGCATTATGAACGGGTCAAGAAATGGTCTGGACAAGTTGTTGACAGTGTGACGACAGTCTTGTCTGTTGATCTGAGCTAGGTAGACCGGAAGTTGAGTCTTGGCGAAGGACTGGATCTGATTTAAAGAAGGTTGATGATCAGGTGGCAACGTGGCCAAGAGTTCTGGTGGGAATGAGTAATCAGGTATGGCTGGTGAGGATGATGAGGGATCAGCATGAGATGATGAGGGACCAGCAGGAGAAGTCATGAAGACAAGAGGATAATGACCTGTGGATGTGATGAGATGAGTGAGTGGAGGTCTGGAGAGCATGTCAGCAATTATATTATGATGGCCCTTCACGTGACGAACAGTGAAGTCATATCGGGCAAACCAATCTTTGAGTCTTAAAAGGAGAGGATTGGGAGGAATCTTATTGCGAAAATCGAGGATCTTTGGAAAAGATGAGTTGTCCATTTCAACAATAAAGTTTCTTGTCCTGAGGTGAAAATCCAGCTTTTGGATTCCGTATTTGACAGCAAGAATCTCTTTATAGATAGTGTGATAATGCTGTTGGGCATCTTTGAATTTTCCACTAGCATGACCACAGTATCTTCGTTGACCGTCTCGATCTTCAATGAGAACGGCTCCCCAGAAAATATCACTGGCATCAGTCTGGAGGATGAGCTGGCCCGAAGAAGGGATGACGAGGGCAGGAGGAGATTGAGTGATCTCCTTTAATTTGATGACGGCCTCAGTGTGGGAGGATCTCCAGGGAGGAGGACGCTTCTTGAGGAGCGTAGAAAGAACTGAGGTGTAATGACTGACATGTGGAATGAAATCTCTGACATAGTTGACGATTCCAAGAAACTGTTGAACTTGTTTCACACTGAGATCAGAATCGGGGAAGTCCAACAATCGGACAGCCAGATGAGGACCAGGACGGTATTGGCCGTTGAAAATGTGCATTCCAAGAAATTCAATTTCAGATTTCCCAACTATGCTTTTCTTTTCAGAGAGCATGATACCATAGTGATGAACAATGTCATGGAACTGTTGGAGAAGGAGATTGTGAGAGGTATCATCTGGAGAGAACAGGAGGATATCATCAATGTAGACGAATGCAGAGTGTAAGAGAGGATGAAAAATCCTGGTAACAGCCTTTTGGAAAAGGGATGGAGCAGTCTTTAAACCAAAAGGGAGAACAGTCCATTGGTATTGAGCATTAGGAAGACAGAACGCTGTCTTATATCTTTCATCTGGATGAATACCAATTTGCCAAAAAGCACCTTTGAGGTCAAATTTAGAGAAGATCGTAGCACCTGGAAGTTGAGAGAATAAGACATTTGGTCTGGGAACAGGAAACTTATCATCTCTGAGAAAGAGGTTGAGAGGCTTGTAATCCACGACTAATCTCTTTTTTCCTCTGAGTAATTCTGTGCGTTTTTCAACGTAAAAGGCTTGACACGCCCAGGGAGAAGAGGTATGTTCGATTAGACCTTGACGTAGGAGCTCATTGCATTCTTCATTAGCGAGCCTGAGATCTGAGGGAGACATGCCTGAGTGGGTAGCCTTGGTAGGATTCGTATCTTCATTAAGCTTAAAGGGAAGCTTGATAAAGAAATCTGGATTCTTCCACAGAGGAGAAGGATGAGAGAAAGTGGCATGATTGTCAGCACAAAGCAGGAGCAATTTTTGTTGGATATGTTCAAAAGGGGCTTGGATTTCTGAGAGCGGGAAAATCTTCGGAATGTCAGAAAAAGGTTTGAAATACTTTTTGTATCGGATGCCAGTAGGGAGAATCCGAAGAGAGTAACATTGGCGAAAAACATCCCAGCCGATGAGAATATCTTTATCTGGAAGAGGAGTGCCGACGACTTGGACCCAAAGAGTAAAGGACGGGAAAAACTGAATACCAATCTTCTTTCTGGAAATCAGATTAGTGGAAAAAACTTTTCCATCAGCGGCCCGAAAGTGCCGAACTTGGGATTTCTAAAATTCTGGAGGAAGGACCTTTGGGTTCATCATTGTAGTGTGGGAACCTGTGTCAAAATAAGCAATGACATCAACAGGTTTGGAATACTTGTCAGGTAGAATCCGAACCGGAGCCTGGGGACCGGAATGAGAATCGAGCTGAGTAGCCTGATAGGATTCTGGGATAGAACTGTAGTCAGAGGAGCCAGAATATTCCGAATCAGAAAGATCTTCTTGAAGAACAAAGGTCGTGGAGGAATCTGCCTGATCTTGTTCAGAGAAGATGGATTCAATGTCTGCATCGGATGGAACTTCATCAGCAATATCTTTCAACTGCTGAACTAATCTGGCGGACTTTGCCTTTTTGTTGGGACATTTCTTAGCATAATGTCCGGATCTGCCGCAAATGTAGCAGCGTTGGGATTTATTCCAACCGCGCTGTGCTTTCTTGCGGAAGAACTTGAATCGTTTAGGCCTGCATTTCTTGTTTTTGAAACGTTTGAAATGATTCTTCTTCTTCGTGTTGCAGGTGCAAGAGCCCAAGGATTTGCACTTGATTTGAAGAGAAGGTTGACGGCATTGGGACTGCAGGTGTTTGCCTTCTGTGAGCATCTTGGAGAAGAATCTTTGAGTGGCACAGAGTTTATCCAGAGAGCTGAGAGCATACATGTGGAGCTCACCTAAGGATGTATCATTGAGAGATCGTCTTGAGGTGTCTATTTTTCGTTGTATCTCATCTTGGAGGTCATCTGGAAGAGAGTTGACATAGACTTGTTTAAGACTATGATCATTAATTCCACCAAGGGTATGATATCGTTGAGACATCCGCTTGTAATGGAACATAATGTCATTTCTTTTGAGAGAGCAGCAACGCATGTCAAAGAATTCTTGTCGCGCCTGTTTATAGAGATGGTCAGGATCACCAAGGAATTCTCTGAATATGTATCCCATGGCTTGGGAGGCTAAGGGGACTCTGACAAATTGGAGTTGTCTGTATTCACCAAGAGCTTGGTACCAATCTCTGAGAGAACCCGTAAAACGAGAAACGAACTCACGTAGAATTGTTTCAAGGTTCTGTTCAGACTTTGCCAGTTGTAGGTCAAGCCATGCGCTCATCTCTGAAACCCTTTTTCTCCAGGAACCAGGAGAAGTGTCATCAAGAGTAAACCAAGGGCCATTGGTTGGTTTAGCAGGAGAACGGCCAGGAAAATGTTCTGGAGGTTCTTCGACAAAGGGAGCAGGAGTGGAGGAGGCAGTCTCATCGGGAGACTCATAGGTTCTTGTTGAGGGCTGAGGATCTGTACGGGATGCCATGAAAACTTGAGTAAGGTCTACATGATCATGAGGAGAAGAGGCAGTAGTATCCAGCCAGGATGAAGGACAGGAAGTCTGTGACGACCGGGAGGAGACGTCTTCAGAAAAGGATGTGGAATCAGACTTGGATGAGGAGGAAAACGTCTTAGAAGCAAACAGAACTGGGTCATATGAACTGGAAGCAGCGTGCTTGTCTTTCTGCTTCGAAGGAGACCTGGTCTTAGGTTTTGCTTGAGGGGAAGAGAGAACGGGATATTTCCGGAACAATTCACCAGTGGATTTAAAGTGGTTGGAAAAATCATCAGATTTGGACGGGGGTGAATGTGTAGGAGATACAGGGAAAAACAGTGATTGTGAGTGATGAGAGTAAGGTTTTGGTTTGTGAGAATGATCTCTGGTCAGCTGCTCAAGCTGTCCTTTAAGTTGTTTGATTTCTCTTTCCTTTGTGTCAAAGTCTGGGCCAGAATAGCCATGAGAAATATACCTGTGAAGATCTACATGAAACTTTGCTATTCTCGATTGAAGGTCAGAGGCCAAATCTCTGAAGGAGGCATCAAGACTTTGGAGATGGTGATCATGTTGAGAAACATGTCGTGTAACACGGTCAATCTTCTGATCAATAGAGTTAAGAACTATGTTCTGAGCTCTGGCATTGTGAGATTGCCAGTTGAGGACTTGTTCAGCCTGGGAAGGCAGTTTGTAAGAACCATCGGGTTGAACTTCGGTAGATTGGACAAAAGGTTTTGAGAAACGAGTTTTTTCTTGGTTTGAGGAAGGTTCAAGTGGAGGGAAATCACAATCATAATCTGAGGTCATGTAACAAGGGACTGATGCTGGTTGATTAGGAACTGTAAGGGTAGGTTGTGGAGGCAGGAGACCTTCAGATCGTAAGATCTGTAAAGCTCTATCATAAATGGGTAGAGGTTTATTTTTGATAGGATGGAGGCCTATCCAAGGACTATCAGGGTGATCTGGTTTGTGAGGTTTGTTCCAAGGTTTGCAGAAGGTAGGAGAGGTGTCCTTAAGACATCGTCGACAGATACAGTCTGCGTCACACATGTTGGGATCATCATCCCAGATGAAGTGACCACGGATCTTATTAGTGTAGATCGGAGATCCGTCAGCTTCAAAACTGTGGATAGGAATGTCAGCTTCAGTGGTAACCGGTTGAATCATAAGGGCTTGGAATATCGGAGGAGTCTCCGAACTGGAAGAAGCCTGAGAACCGGTGAGGGGAGCATAGATAGTTTTGATGGAGCCATCTGGCTGAGGAACATACGACGTATCAGCAGCAACGACAGGAGCTTCGTCCTGAAAAACCTTTTCATAATTTGTGAGCCATTCAAGAGGCATGATCTCTGTGAGCTTTTCTCTGGGCAGTTGTTTTGGAATTTGAAGGATGGTGGGAACTTCATCTTCTCTTTCTGCTTTGATGAAGATGGTGTCACCATTATGGCCAGGAAGTGGGAGATCAAGAGCATGATCTTGAAGTCTGTAAGCAAGCTGATGATGGACGGTTGCCATGTAGGAATTGGCTTGCATGGGAGCACCAAGAATCTGAACTTGGATCTTGAGACATTTGTGAAGGTTCTGGTCTCGCAAAGGAATGTTGAAGTTGGGATAGTATGTGAGGGATATGCTACCAGCATGAAGAGTAGATAGGCAGGTGCCAATCACAGCATGTTCATACTGAGTGTAGATGGTGTTGAGCAAGGCCAGTCTGGCAGTGACAGGTAAGCCTTTTCGACCATGTAGGGAGAGGATGATTCGGACAGCACCTATGTGGAGATGGGAGTATCCTTCCTTGATCCATTGATCTATCATGTTTTGATCAATGGTGAGAGTGACATATTGTTCACTGGAAGAGGATGGAATCAAACATTTATCTAGGCCTGTGGACTGGACATATTCTTTGATGGGAAGCGGTCTGGTATGGACAAGACGAGTTAACCGGGTGGCAAGAGATTTGTTTCTCTTGAAGATGTTGTATGGATTGAGTAGGGGGAAAGTAGTTTCATTTATCTGGGTAGAAGCAGGGATATGGGTGTATTCTACCAGATCTTGGATTCTGTTGGACTGGGTTCTTTGGATAGTAGGAGAAGGTAAGGACATAGAAGAAGACAATCTATTAGGAACTAGAGAAGCAGTAGAGGGATTTGTGCTCGTGTTTGCCATTTTTGAGAAGTTTCTTCCTTCTATACCAGTCTTACATACTCATAGCAGTCTAACTCTTTTCCTGGACTCCAGGGACTCGAGACATGGCTCTGATACCATTCGGGTGGCAGGTACCCCTGGGTGCCTCTCATACAGGTCTTTAGAGTTTTCCCCACAATGGCGGCCTAACCACGGCCTAAACAGGGTACTAACTTTCCAACCCACTAGAGACAGACAGGGACCTTAAGCCAAAAAGCCAACAAATCTCATCTTCTGATGTGCAGGATCCTCAACCTAGAGGCAAGCACAGAGCATACTGAGATAATTACAGACTGCTATTTATATGAGTGACATGGCATTCGTAGGAAGAAGAGGAACAATTTAGCAAGACATGAGAGTTAATACACACAAGAAAATATTTATTGATTTTGTTCTGAGTTTACACAAGTGACGAGCTCTCCTTATATAGGCGGATAGATAGAGTGCTGACAAACCTATTGTACAGTAAGGCCACAAACGTGGCAGATACCTAGCTAAAGCAAAGCAGGGCCATCGGCCAAAATTTACAGCCAATCAAACTCAAATGAAGACAAATGAAGCCTAATACAGACGAAATAGCATAATTAAACCTAATAAGGCCAAACAGTTGCCTAATAAAACAAAATAGCATAATGAAAGTGAATTATTGCAGTTCACGTGTCGAGTTGAGAGTTTGGTCTGAGCGAAGCTGAATCACGGACTAGAAGACATATTACAGTTGGCATGATTTTCATCATCTGAATCTTGAGCTCCACAGATGAAGCAGGGCCATGCAGTGTCAAAGGGGTCCTGAGAGTCAATCATGTATGAATTTAGAAAAGGGTTCCAGCTTTGAGAGGGGTCTCTGGGAATATCTGGTAGGATGAAAACTTCGTCGGTGGTGACATAATTAACATCACAGAGGAAATTGAGCAGACCGACTTGAAGGATTTATGGATAAATCTTTGGATAATCATACGTGGTATGCCATTCATAACTGGAGTTGGCAGTCCAAAGGAGTCGTTTGTGGGGATTGTACCTGTAGGGCCTATTAAAGATCCATATACAGCATACAGAGGCAGCTGATTCATAATCAAGTTTCCAAATGTTATATTTGCCCATGAGCTCAGTGAGTTCGTGCTTCCAGTTGGTCAAGGACGTGAACCATCGGAGGAAAACCCATAACAGAGAGTTCCGCTGAGAAGGATCATGGAGATGACCATATAGAGCCTGAAGAGGGAAGACGATGGCATGATGATGTAGAACTGATAAACACCAGAGGAACCAAAGGAGTTGAGGAGAGAAATAGTAGAAAGGTGGCATTATGAACGGGTCAAGAAATGGTCTGGACAAGTTGTTGACAGTGTGACGACAGTCTTGTCTGTTGAGCTGAGCTAGGTAGACCGGAAGTTGAGTCTTGGCGAAGGACTGTATCTGATTTAAAGAAGGTTGATGATCAGGTGGCAATGTGGCCAAAAGTTCTGGTGGGAATGAGTAATCAGGAACGGCTGGTGAGGATGATGAGGGACCAGCATGAGATGATGAGGGACCAGCAGGAGAAGTCATGAAGACAAGAGGATAATGACCTGTGGATGTGATGAGATGAGTGAGTGGAGGTCTGGAGAGCATGTCAGCAATTATATTATGATGGCCCTTCACGTGACGAACAGTGAAGTCATATCGGGCAAACCAATCTTTGAGTCTTAAAAGGAGAGGATTGGGAGGAATCTTATTGCGAAAATCGAGGATCTTTGGAAAAGATGAGTTGTCCATTTCAACAATAAAGTTTCTTGTCCTGAGATGAAAATCCAACTTTTGGATTCCGTATTTGACAGCAAGAATCTCTTTATAGATAGTGTGATAATGCTGTTGGGCATCTTTGAATTTTCCACTAGCATGACCACAGTATCTACGTTGACCGTCTCGATCTTCAATGAGAACGGCTCCCCAGAAAATATCACTGGCATCAGTCTGGAGGATGAGCTGGCCCGAAGAAGGGATGACGAGGGTAGGAGAAGATTGAGTGATCGCCTTTAATTTGATGACGGCCTCAGTATGGGAGGAACTCCAGGGAGGAGGACGTTTCTTGAGGAGCGTAGAAAGAACTGAGGTGTAATGACTGACATGTGGAATGAAATCTCTGACATAGTTGACGATTCCGAGAAACTGTTGAACTTGCTTCACACTAAGGTCAGAATCGGGGAAGTCTAATAATCGGACAGCCAAATGAGGACCAGGACGGTATTGGCCATTGAAAATGTGCATTCCAAGAAATTCAATTTCAGATTTCCCAACTATGCTTTTCTTTTCAGAGAGCATGATACCATAGTGATGAACAATGTCATGGAACTGTTGGAGAAGGAGATTGTGAGAGGTATCATCTGGAGAGAATAGGAGGATATCATCAATGTAGACGAGTGCAGAGTGTAAGAGAGGATGAAAAATCCTGGTAACAGCCTTTTGGAAAAGGGATGGAGCAGTCTTTAAACCAAAAGGGAGAACAGTCCATTGGTATTGAGCATTAGGAAGACAGAATGCTGTCTTATATCTTTCATCTGGATGAATACCAATTTGCCAAAAAGCACCTTTGAGGTCAAATTTAGAGAAGATCGTAGCACCTGGAAGTTGAGAGAATAAGACATTTGGTCTGGGAACAGGAAACTTATCATCTCTGAGAAAGAGGTTGAGAGGCTTGTAATCCACAACTAATCTCTTTTTTCCTCTGAGCAATTCAGTGCGTTTTTCAACGTAAAAGGCTTGACAAAAAAAAAAAAGTAATTGCTTTTCTTCTTTTTAATATTTAATCATCTTTTTTTTTTCTCACTTCACAGGCTCACACCTCTCTGACTCTCTCACAAGTCACATATGATCTCATTCTTCGTTCTTTCTCTCTTTTTTCATTCTTTCAATCTCTCAAGTCTCATCTCTATCTGTTAGATCTCACACTCTCAATATCAGACCCTCAGTCCCTCACAGTCTCACTCGGTCACTCCCCCAGTCATTGGTAATTTCTAATTTCGTTTTTGTTTGTAATTTTTATTTTAATGTTCTATTGTTCTATTTATAATTTAATGTTCATTTTAATCTTCAAAGTTTCTGATTCATTGAGTTAGTTTTATATTTTAATTAAAAATATTTGTTGTTTGGTTTTTAGAAAATTTTCAAACAAATCTTAAAAGTCTATTTTTGATTTGAAAACAGTGGAAATGGTGGAAAATGTCATCTTTTTAAACTGATTTGGTGACAATATCAGTACTTTAATAAGTTAAGTTTAGAAGGCACCAATTATGGTGAACTATCAAAATTGCCCTTAGTTAATAATTTATGTTATTCTCTTTGTACTTTTCTCTTTCCACACTTCCAACAAAAACGACAGTAGTGTTAACTTACTGACTCTCTCTCTCTCTCTCTACAAATACAAGTTCAAGGTTGTTTCAGTACAATAAGGTAATATTTCTTGCAAATACTTCTTTTAATTTGTTCACATTTTCATTTGTTCATAAACAAATCTGTTATAGGAGTCTTTTGTAAACCTTGGCCATCGTGAGAATTTTGGATCTCCAAGCGTTTTAAACTTTTGTTCGAGTCTTTTAAAATAGTCTCCGAGCCTTTTAAATGATTAAGTATCGAGCCTTTTGAAGTCTTCTTCGAGCCTTTTCATGTCTTCTCCGAGACTTTTACAATGAATCATTATCCGAGCCTTTTCATGTCTTCTCCGAGACTTCCATGTCTTCTCCGAGACTTTCCATGTCTTCTCCGAGACTTCTCCGAGACTTTTTCAAAGAATCATTATCCGAGCCTTTTCATGTCTTCTCTGAAACTTCCCCGAGACTTTTTCAATGAATCATTATCCGAGCCTTTTCATGTCTTCTACGGGACTTTTCAAGTCTTCTCCGAGACTTTTTCAATGAATCATTATTCGAGCCTTTTCATGTCTTCTTCGAGACTTTTCAATGAATCACTATCCGAGCCTTTTCATGTCTTCTTTAAGCCATTTAATGTCTTCTCCGAGACTTTTAAAGTCTTCTCCGAGACTTTTGAAGTCTTCTCCGAGACTTTTCAATATCATCACCTGAACCTTTGTAAATGTAATAGGTGAAAATATTTTGTAGTCCTGGGGTTTTATTAATGGTTTGTGATGATTAATTTGACAACATCATGAATCGGGTTAGAATAGTAATATCTTACAACGGTCGATGAGAGCAATTACCCGACAGAAGTCAGAGGTTTGTTAGATCCGATAACCGGGGAATGTATGTGTCAAGGAATATGACTTACGAAGAATTGGTGGCGATCGTGCATACCATTGTGAAGTATGATATAAACAAATTCAATGTTGATATGTCATCAATATCAATCGTTTCTAGCAGTACATGTCGTACATTTATAACAAATGACGATGATGTTCAGTTTATGCTAGGGGAAGATCGGGTGATCCCTCAAGTATATGTCAGTCTAACTAAGAGGACAACTGGAGATGTGATAAAGAATGATATTCCTCCTCCTGAAAATACCCAACAATTTGGATCCTTTAGCGGTAGCAACCAAGTATTCACCCAAAGGAGTGCCACCGAAGGTGGGGAAAACATGTGCGGTGTCCCACCGGTAGCGGTCGACCATGTAGATGTAGTTGAACCTCAATTTGGTGATGTGTTTGGTTGTCCAATTGAGCAGTACAATGAGTAGAACAATGAGCAGAACCATGAGGTGGATAATGAGGCAAATAATGAACAAGTTGATGATCTGTAAAATGCGGATGAAGAGCCTGCCCAAAATCAAACACGTGGTAGACGTGTACAAGGAGTTAGTTGCACTACACCAGATATGCCTGGGACTTCCGAGGTTCGGTATAATGTACCAGCATCTTATTATGATAATGTGACAACGTGGGTTATTCCCATAGCAGATTCATACTCGTTTGGTATTGGTAGAAGCAACACCTTGGCAACGCAAGAACCTAGAACCATGATTTATAAAGGTCAATTTTTTCCGAGTAAAAAGGATTTGAAGAGGTTAGTTGGCCATTTTGCAATGCATCCAAACTTTGAATGGAAGGTGAAAATGTCCAATAAGACAACTTTACATCTGGTTTGCATCATTGACGAATGTACGTGGAAATTAAGAGCGGTGAGAGACGAAGGGACTTACTTTCAAGTTAGAAGTTTTGTCAACGAACATAGTTGTCCCTTGGAAGAGATTCACCGTCGCCACCGATACGCTAGTGCAGTCATAATCGGAGAAGTCATTGCACCTAGACTTCAACAACATGATGGTCGTCTCATGCGTCCCAAGGACGTAATCGCTGATATGAAAACAATGTATGGCATCCAAATCATATACAGTAAGGCATATGATGCCCTACAATATGCATTGTCATTGAGCTATGGAATGCATGAAGAAACTTTCCAGCTGCTGCCATATTTTGTATACGTTCTAGAACAGTAAAATCCTGGCACAATCACTGACTTACAGTGCGCAGACGATGGTAAATTCCTGTACTTTTTCATATCGTTAGGATCATCAAGTAGAGGTTTTCGGAGGTGTATGCGTCCTGTGATTGCAGTTGATGGTACCCATTTAAAGGGAAGATTCGGGGGTACAATATTTGTTGTAACTGCACAAGATGGAAACAAACAGGTGTATCAAATTGCTTTTGGGTACGGTGACTGAGAAAATAACCTTTCATGGGAGTGGTTTTTGGAATGCTTGAGGGGTGCCTTTGGTCATATAGATGATCTGGTTTTCATTTCCGATCGTCATGCAAGCATTGAAGCAGGGATTTCTAAAGTGTTCCATTATGCAACCCATACCATATGTTGCTGGCATTTTGGTGAAAATATGAAGAAGCGATTCCACAGAAAGGATGTTGCCGACATAATGGATGATGCAGCTAGGTCGTACAGTGAAATGAAGTATAATCGGCACATGGAGGAGTTATGTAAGTTGCACAAGGCTGCATTCGATTATGCCATTGCTGTCGATTCACATAAGTGGTCCCGCGTACATTATCCCTAGAGAAGGTACATGGTGATGGCCACAAATATTGCAGAGTGCATAAACTCATGCCTAAAGTTCGCACGGCAACTGCCACTGATGACACTGGCAGAGTTCATTAGGAATATGCTACAAAAGTGGTTTCACGATCGTCATGCAGCTGCACTGTCTATGCGTCATCGATTGACCGACGTAGCACATCTTGTGATCCTAAAACATGTCGAGAAGTGCGGTTATATGACCGTAAATCTAGTTGACTGGAACATATTCTTCGTCAAACACAAGGGAAAACAGTGGACGGTTAACTTAGCCTGGAAGACTTGCACATGCAACAAATTCCAAATGGACTTTTTTCCATGTTCACATGCATTTGCAGCGGCAATGTACATGACAAGTTACAGTTAACGCTTTATATTACCCAAACGTGAATCTCACTGTTTTCATTGTTGCAGGGAGCGGAACCAGGATTTCACATCTCTATATGCGGACTGCTACAAGAGGGAGACACTTATTGATGCATACTCGGTTCTTATTATGCTTGTTGGCCATCCTTCTTCATGGGTAGTGCCATCTGACATCGTAGCATGGGTGGTTTTAAATCCAAAGACGAAGAGACAATCAGATCGCCCAATGGAGGGTCGACATGCCTCGTCTTCGGAGAGGACAACCACACAGTCGTGTAGAAGATGTGGACAGCCACAGAAGGTGTTCCAACCCGCCTATGGTTAATGAAGGTCCCAGCATAATTGTCTCCAAGGAATACCGTCGCAAGTGCAGCATCTGTCATGAGACATGACACAACAAACAAACGTGCCCTGAGAAGGACTCTACCATGGAATGAATGGAGCCATTAAGGAAGGCGATCAAACATAACAAGACAGTACAAGAGGAAGACGAATTACCACCAAAAAAGCTTATGATTGCTAATGAGGAACATGTCTCCAACTTGATGTCTTCCAACATTATTCAGACTTTGGGAACCATGCTCGATACCGTTGTGTTATGAGACCCTTGGTTCTTATGCTTTTATGTTGAACTATTTTGATTTATTTTTTGTTATAGTGTTCATAATTCGTTGTATTGTTTATGGATTTCAATGTATGAATTGTGTGTTGAACTTTTCGTTGCAAACACTCTAAAAAAAAAAAAAAAGAATTCGTCATTTCATTACTCAAATGTTATGTACATCAACTAAATGTTCTTGGAGTTACAAAAAACCTCCACGGCCATCTTCTCCCGGATGGTGACCATATCGGCTTTTTTCTAGTCGAACTTATCCCTGTTCGCCGTCAGGTACTCTATCATTCTCAAAGTATGGGCACCACAGTTACCCCTGCAATTCACCACATGAACAACCGTTAGAATAGAATTTTAATAAAACCAATTGGGATTGAATCCGATCTTGAAATAGTCATACCCTCTATCCTATTGGGGCACACGGTCTGCAGACACAAACCTCATCTGAAAGGGCCCATCCTTTTGTTTGTACGTCATATCACCGTACCGTCTATTCTTGTGAAAGTGCACCGCATTCAGCATCCAGGGTAAAAGGTACCTTAAGCACGCGATCTAGGCATTCCTGTGGCAAAATGGGACCTCCTGTCTGAATGGATCCATCAGGTAGATTAACCTTGTTGTGAGGTTGACACTGGCCAAGACCCAATGCGTACGTCCAAGGTTACAAGGAATCAGCACTTGTAGGTGTTTCAACAAAGTGTTATCAGTGTCAAATTTATTTTAAATTTACGCCATGTAAAATAAACACTCACCGCGTCAACATTGTGCCATGGCTTGTTTCCTAACGGGAGCTCTCCATGTACCACCATAAGTTCATCATGTGACCACTGGTGCTTCAGCACAGACCAACCCTTTGGGGGTTGGCTGTCCACAATAGGCTGCAGTCTGTCTCATGTATGACATAACAATGACTGTACATATAAAATTTACCGAAACGTTAGGTTAAAGAGGTATGAAACACATCAAAGCAGAAGCGAAAACCATACAATATAAACACTTACATAGAATTATGAATCCAGTATGTTGATCCTCGAACCGTAGATAGTTGGGTATGCTCGTTGACGCTTCCGGAGAATCTTTAAGTACGCGTCAATGTGCTGACAAATTCAACATTTTGTATTGTTAGGATTCTACCATTTCTGAGAGAAACTTATACAGACAGTTGAAGTAAGGAACATACCATATCCTCTAACTCCATGAAGTTGGTTTAAAACCAGTGGAACTAAGTGACGCCAACTAGCTCGTGTGGATCCATATCACGTCTGCATCATGCTTGAAGAAGTTTGATAACCAAGAACTTTCACGTAATTTCAAACCAAGAAGTTAGATAGCCAAAGAAGTTTGAAAATACTACACAAAAATTGAAATTTATACGATTATACTTACAATTCCCTCGTCAGATTCCTCTTGTAGGCATGGTACGCCTCAAGTTGGTTAGGATCAACCAATCCGTGTGGCATCTACTCATGTGGTGGCGGTGTTATAATCCTTGGCCTATTCAGTCGACAGGGGTCTGTGTATGGGGAGTGCTACTACCAACCTCGCTGTCGAATCCGATCTTGACGCCTTAGGGGTAGGGGACTCCGGTCCAAAGCATTAGGATCGACCAAATCCCTGCGGTGTGAAGAGGAACCCTGTACGCTGGGTTCGACCATATCCCTGCTGTGTGAGGAGGAGCAGTATGGGATCAACCGTAAGGGTGCGTCACGACGGACCAAATCTGTCCCCGTGGATTGCCTGGAGAGGTGCGTTGTGCTGGGATCGACCGGAGGGTTACGCTGTGAGGAAGAACTATGTACGCTGGGATCGGTTGGAGAGCTAAACTGCACTGCGATGAGCGGTCAGATGTGAGGTCCTGGAAATGTACAGGATCAGGCAGCAGCAGCTGTGATGACCGGTTCGCGGTTAGGTCCGAGAAATAAACAGGATCATACAGCAGTGGGGACGAATGGTCCGCGGTGAGGTCCTCAGATAGTACTTGCTCCAATAGTGCTATCTGTGTACCACCACGCACCTGCTCTCGTGCGGTCATAACTGGCCCCCGCTGATCAGGTACTGTCTCCATAAGACCACTACCCCTCCGTCTGGTGTTAGGCCTTGTCTTGTCCTGATGACCACCTGGCCTGTCTTTAGGAGTAAAGTCTCGGTCGTCAAACGGTGGACCATCCCGATGGAACTGCGAGGTGGAACCCTGAAGTGCTAGGAGCAAGCCCAGTAACTTCGTATGCTGCTGATCTCATTTCTCATTACCCTTTTGGACATCCTCTTTTAAACCTTAGATATCCTCAAGTAAATCTCAAACGGTATCCATCACTTCAGTAAATTTTTGGTCCCAAGTCTCCTGAAAGGATTTCGAACTCTGTTAGTACTAAAACCTTTCACTGGATTCAAATTAAATAATACGGTACAAATATTTTAACGTACCTCTGGATGCCCTCCAACGACTCCTCGTGAGTCACCTCCAATTCGAGGTTGTCTAGGCAACGAGAATCGAACCCGCATATGCCTCACGGGACTCCCACTGCGACCCTCCAGGTCAGAACCCTCCGAATCACTATGTCCGGAAGACAGACCCTCAGTATCAGTAGGTCCGGAAGACAGACCATCATACCGACTGTCTCTTTCGTAAATGCCATCGAAGTACCATTCAGCCCTCTCAGTTGTCGTTGGCACCAATTCAACCCTCACATACATCTGAAATCGAGGTTAGACCATTGTAATTGCATACATACTGAACATTAAAAAAAAAAAAAATGCTTACGTTGTCGCTGAAAATGTCATCCAGTTTGTCCCCCATCAGTCGCTAATGTAACTCCCACTTTAGAATACAGGGGGATAGCTCTATTTCCTTGCGGGTCCCATAGTTGCTGTTGGCAAGTCCAGGGATAACCTCAAAAGCAAATATCTGCGTAATAGATAAGTACGATAAGAATCCAATACATCAGTCATATAAAAAATACATTAGTCATATGAAAAAAAATTACAATTAAAGTACGTCATCAAATTCTAAGTTCTCACCAATAGTGCGTGTGTTAGACCGTATATGTTGTACGTCTCCTGTTTATGTACGGCAACGCCCTTTTGTCTCTTGCGTTTTTCGAACCGCTGGCTTTTTCTTGCCAACGCATGCTTGAAACCTGAAATAGACCGCCTATACACGTGTGCACCCCATGGGAACGCATCAAAAGCGTCCAAGTCCTCGACTAAGCAAAACTGCCATACTGGAACTTTCTCTCTCTTGTCCAACCTCATCAGTATCCAGTTAAGCATATACAATAAGCACATTTTAACCGCATCATACTGCTCGGTAAAAACACCAATCCGCAATACAGCTCTTAGCTGTAAATACTCGATGTCATCTTAACCCTCAAAGTACCGCTGGTATATGCCATTCTCTACCATAGCTGGTATATGCCATTCTCTACCATAGCATAGGTCAACGTGTCGGGCGTGACTCCAAACTTCAATCCGGTGATCAGACAAAACTCAACCTTCGAGAACCAGACCGAATGCTGACTTAAAAGAAATCTCATCTCATCTTCCGGCCTATCGTGATGCAACTCGCGAAAAAGCAACCGATGGAAAATGCCACCTGAAAACTTCATCTCACGTTGCATCTGAAGGAAATGTCCAAAGCATGACTCAGTATACCGACGTCGTTCTTCGACCGCAAGATGTTCAGGTACCCTGCCAAGTGCGTTGTCGATATCTGAAAGGTCATTGAAATGGTCATGCCGAGTTATTTTTCCAGAGAACCTTCCATCCTCTGGAGTTTTAAGGAAATTTTTAAGCTGATTCGTCATCTGCATATTCAAAGAAAAAAAAACATATAAGTTCATTGAAAAGCCTTGGAGAGTATATGAAAAAGCTCGGAGAAAAATTAAAAAGGCTCGAAGAGTATATCAAAAGGCTCGGAGAGCATATGAAAAGTCTCAAACAACGTTTGAAAAGGCTTGAAAAACGTTTTAAAAGTCTCAGAGATTGAAAATTGAAAAAGCTCGGATTACTATTACAAAGTCTCGGATAATGTTTGAAAAGGCTCGGACAACGTTTTAAAAGTCTCGGAGATGCAAAATAGAAAAAGCTCGGATTACTGTTACAAAGTCTCGGACAACATTTAAAAAGGCTAGGACAACGTTTTAAAAGTCTCGGAAATTCAAAATAGAAAAAGCTCGGATTACTGTTACAAAGTCTCGGACAACGTTTAAAAAGGCTTGGACAACGTTTTAAATTTCTCAGAGATTCAAAATATAAAAAAGCTCGGATTAGTGTTACAAAGTCACGAAAACCGTTTGAAAACGCTCGGAAAAGGCTCAGAATACGTTTTAAAAGGCTCAGAAAAGTCTCGAAAAAAGTTTTAAAAGGTTCGACCAAGGTTTTAAAAGTCTCGAAAACCCAGATCTTCATCGTCTTCTACATAATGTTTTTTATACATTCAAACCCTAATCTAAACCTAAACTAACCCAGAGACATAATCTAAATCAAACACACATAAACTAACAACAAAAACAAATCAAAACAACAACTAACATAAATTTATCAGTTACAAAAACGAAATAGAAACATAACCTTACCGTGAGATTGCAGGTTCTCGTCGACTTCAACATTGTAGTGTCACTGCTGATGAGTTCACGGTCAAATTTACGGCCGGATTTCTTGCACCGAAGCTTTCTCTCTCCACTGTTCTCTCTCTCTCTCTCTTAACTTTTTTCTCTCCACGTTTGAAAACACACAAACTGCCAAAATAAAGGTATTTTTGTCTGGTCACCTAAATAGGTGCCTTTTAAACTTAAATTAGTAAAGTGGTGATAGTCTTACAAAAAACGCCTCAGATAGTGACAAATTTTTTTTGAACTCTTTGGAAACAAAATATTATGAAGAATGACTACACAGATTTGGAAACCAAATCAATATTTATTAAGTATGGCATTTGTGATGATATTTAATTCTCGATCATATGAGAAATTAATTCTTAGACAATTCTATGAAAAAATATATATATATATATATATATATAATTGCATTTTATACTTTATTTGTAATGATCTGTTTATTTTATGATATTTCCGGTGACAAATTCATTTTTTATTTATTTGTTTGTTAACTATTGTTTTATATTGTATTTTCCAACAACAAAAAAATCAATCTTGCGGGATAGGCAATTAGGCATATCGGGACTACCAGACTGGTGGACAAGCTGAATCCAGTTGCTTGAATACTTGACAGGTTTTATTGTTTTGTTTCAGTGTTTCACGATGATTGTTAATTTGTTTGTTAATTTAGTTATCGGTATTTTATTGACTATTGTTAATTTGTTATTTGTTTGTTACTTTAGTTATTAGTAACATGTTTTCTTAAAAACAATCATCTGGATTTGAAAAATGCTAGAAGAAGACATTTCCAATGATGTTTTAATACTCTTTAACTTATTGTGATTTTCAACGAAATTATCATTTTCGGTTTAAATATTTAAAAATAGGTTATATATAGTATATATATTGAAAAAACTATGAATATGCACATGGGGCCTATTGTTTACATTTTCGCGCCCACCTCAAGAACCTTAGGACCGGCTCTGCCTACATGTCCCCATCGGCCACCACATTTGGTGGGGTGACGGGATGGGACGAGACGTCAACTGATCTCGCTTGTTCGAACTTGAGTAACTGAATTCAGACAAACTAGTATAAGTACGATTCGAATAACAATTCCCATTATAAAAGAAGGGTTTACTGTCACATTTCAATATATTAGGTTTGAATTGTATATCATGCTTGAATGTGTGAGTATTTGTTAATGTGTGACTGTGGGCCCAATGTGAATGTGTGGATATGGTAGACGTCCTGAAATTATAAAGTTAGGGTGGACCTAACTAGAGAACTTTTATATATATATATATGTTCAAGTCAAGGTGCACTGATATAATATTATCAGTGCGTTGGATGTGGACCATTAGATTTACATACTTTGCCTCAAAGTGTATGCACTTGTCAAATTTTCTCCATAATCAGTGGTCCACATGCATTGGTACTGATATAGTCAAATCAGTGCGCACTGATGTGAACGGGACCGTTTATATATGGGTGGCCCACATGCAAGGAACTGATATAACTTTTGTCAGTTCGAACTGATAATAGAATTTATGTATATATATATATATATATGGGTCTTTCCACACTTTATAACGTTCAAACAAAAATGAATCTGCAAACTAATAGATAGTTGGACATTAGAGACAATTTAAGTAAATGAATGTATTAGGGATATTTACGTAGTTAGATAAAACATATTATACTAAAAAGAGTCTCTCTCTAAGGTTCTCTCTGAACTTAAGTTGGGAGTTTACTGGTTGCGTTTTTCTGGTTCATCTATTCTTTTCTTTTCTTGTCTTCGTCTGAATTTTGTTGCTTTCACGATGAACGCTGAGGAGATTGCTAAGCTTTGTGATGCTCTTTCGATTACGGAAAAGGAAATGCCGGCGCATACTCTTAACGTTACCCTCACGGATAGGGGGAAAAAACGATTGGCGATGTGCATTGTGGGGAAAGTACTGACGTCAAGGTTAGTAAAAAAGGAAGTGTTCATTGATGTTATGAGCAAGATATGGCGTGTAAGTGGGGGAGTGGACATTGAGCCAATAAAAGGAAACATTTTTGCTTTCTATTTTACAAATGACGAAGATAGGATGAGAGTTTTAAGAGGTGGTCCTTGGAGTTTTGATAGGGCTATCATTATTTTTGATGAACCCACAGGGACAAGGGATATTAGCAATCTACGTTTCAATTATGTTGATTTTTGGGTCCAGATCCATAACCTACCGTTGCTATGTATGAATGAAGAGATTGGTATTACTTTGGGGAGCTTAATAGGGGAAGTTCGGGACTATGACTCTGGTATAACTTCTGATGCTTCCGGTCGATATATAAGAGTTCGAGTTACGATTCCGGTCGACAAGCCGCTCCAGAGAAGCCTTAGAGTGGATTTGCTGGGCGACGAAAAAATCTCTACAATGTTGTTACGATACGAAAGGTTGCTTGATTATTGTTTCAAGTGCGGTCGGCTTGGCCATTTGCTGGATGAATGTGTGGAAAAGGTTAACGTCAGGGACCTTTCCTCAGATGCTAGCAGGAAACTTGGAGTTTGGCTTCGTGCTGTCAGTCCGCCGAAACGGCCTTTCAATG
Organism: Acer yangbiense; assembly: GCA_008009225.1. Lineage (NCBI taxonomy): Eukaryota > Viridiplantae > Streptophyta > Magnoliopsida > Sapindales > Sapindaceae > Acer > Acer yangbiense. The sequence continues at coordinate 52,342,126 of CM017764.1, read as the reverse complement.
GGTTTGGAAGATTGGATAAGAGAATTTGGAGTAGAAACAAGGCGGGTGGCAATTCAAGAATAGACAGCGGAAATAGAAATTTACAATCCAACTGGAGAGAGAGGCATGAAAATTGACCGGGCATCGTTTTGGGTGGCCGGAAAGAGCAATTCTCCCAGGAGGAAGTTGAAGCGATGGAGGAGTGCAGTCTCGATAAGGGGAAAGGGTGCACGGGGTCTGACAAGGATTCATTAATTGCTTCTGGAAGAGGCAGAGATTTACTGGAATAATAATGGGACACATTGACGTAAATGTTTCGACGACTGGGGGTGTTACTTGGAGACTTACTGGTTTTTATGGCAACCCTGAGAAGAAGCAGAGATGTCAATTTTGGACTCTTATGCGTCGTCTTGCGGGTATTTCTAGACTTCCTTGGCTTTGCGTGGGAGATTTCAATGAGATTTTTGATGACTCCGAAAAGTCTGGTGGGAGCAGTAAAGGATGGAAAGAAATGTCTGACTTAAGAGAGGCTGTGGAGGATTGCAATCTTGAAGATATGGGATATGTGGGTTCAAGATTTACTTGGAGTAACAAAAGGGAAGGCTCGGAGGCAATAATGGAAAGGCTTGATAGAGCGTTATGTAACAGAGGGTGGAGGGCTGAGTTCCCGCGTTCTGTGGTCAAAGTTCTTGAGTTTTGGGGTTCAGATCATAGGCCTCTGCTTGTTGATTTTACTTCAGCTGCGATGTGTCGGAATCACGGAAGGAGTATCAGAGGTAAGAGGTTCTTTTTTGAAGATTGTTGGGTGGATAACAAGGATTGTCAAGCCATCGTCGAAGCTGCTTGGAAGACCCCAGAGTTACCGTGTAGGGTGAGAACTGTGCTGAATAAAATTGAGGAATGTGGCAGGCGTTTGAGATACTGGAATATGAAGAAAAGAGAGGAATTGCGCTCTAATCTGAAACTGAAGAGGGCGGCTCTTTAGGCTGCATGTAATGGGAACAAATTGATGGATTGGAAGGTGGTAAATGACCTTGAATGCCAGCTTAATGAGATTTTGGAAACGGAGGAATGGTACTGGAAACAAAGGGCGAAAGTTGAGTGGATGAGGAGTGGAGATCGCAATACTAAATTCTTCCATTCCAAAGCTTCTTCGAGAAAGGCAAGGAATAGAATTCATGGGCTGATGGATGATGACGGTGTCTGGAAGGATTCGAGATCAGATATTGAGCGCATTGCTGGCCAATATTTTTCTGACATCTTTAGTTCAAGCAACCCCTCGGTTGTGGATATGTGCAAAATTCTTGATGATGTTGGTCCAAAGTTAAGTCAGGCCAAATTCAATTTTCTTGATATGGAATTTTCAGGGGAGGAGGTGAGGAAGGCAATCTTTGATATGTGTCCAACCAAAGCTCCCGGTTGCGATGGTTTGCCGGCAGTTTTTTTCCAAAAATATTGGGAGTCAGTTGGTCCGAATGTGATTGAGGCTTGCTTGTGTGTGTTGAACAAAGGTGGATCGGTGGAGGGCATGAACAAGACTATTATTGCTTTGATTCCCAAAGTACAGAACCCAATGGCAATTACTGATTACAGGCCAATTAGCTTATGTAATGTTATTTACAAAGCTATTGCCAAAGCAATGACAAACAGGCTCAAGCAAGTTTTAGGTGATGTTATCTCTGCGACCCAGTGTGCGTTCGTTCCTAGACGGCTTATTTCAGATAACACAATTGTCGGCTTTGAGTGCCTTCATCGGCTGAAATGGAGGAAAAGGAAGAAGGGCTCAATGGCCATTAAAATGGACATGTCTAAGGCCTATGACAGAGTGGAATGGCCCTTAATTCTTGGAAGGTATGATGTGCAAACTTGGTTTTTCGGATAAGTGGATTGAGCTGGTAATGAGATGTGTATCTTCAGTTAATTATTCTATAAGTATTAACGGGGATGTGTGTGGAGATATAAAACCCTCCAGGGGCCTCAGACAGGGCGACCCCTTGTCACCTTTCTTATTTCTTTTTTGTGCGGAGGGCCTAACCAGTTTGTTGAATAAGGCTCAGGAGTGTGGTGATATTTCCGGTTTTAAGTGCAGCAGAGGAGGTCCTGTTATATCACACCTCTTCTTTGCGGATGATAGCTTAATCTTCTCCAAGGCCAATGACAAGAATTGTAGAGTCATTAGGTCTATTTTAGAAAAGTATGCGAAGGCTTCAGGTCAAGTCATCAATTATACAAAGTCTGCTATGTGCACTAGCCCTTCTTTTCCGGCTGCTGATGGAAAACGTATGGCTGGCTTGATTGGTGTTCAATTGGTCGACTGCCATGAAAAATACCTGGGTTTGCCTTGTTTTACTGGTAGAAGCAAACAGAAGCTCTTTTCTAACATTGCTGACAGAGTTTGGGGAAAAATTAAGGGGTGGGGTGAGAAGTTATTGTCTTCGGGTGGCAAAGAAATCTTGATTAAAGCGGTCGTTCAGGCTATCCCCTCTTATGCTATGAGCATTTTTCGCCTCCCTAAAGGTCTTATAGACGAAATTCACAGAATGTGTGCTAGGTTCTGGTGGGGCAGCAAAGAAAATCAAAGGAAAATCCATTGGTGTACCTGGAAACGCCTTTGCAAGCCGAAATACGATGGTGGTCTTGGTTTCCGTGACATTGAGATCGCTAACAGAGCGACTCTTGCAAAACAGTGTTGGAGGATTCTTAAGATTTCGGATTCTCTTGCGACCAAGGTGCTTAAAGGTTGTTATTATAGGGAGGGCAATTTCTTGGAAGCTGGAAATGTTGGGTCTGGTTCCTTCGTTTGGAAAAGTTTAATGTGGGGCAAAGGCTTATTGGATGAGGGTATTAGATGGCGGGTGGGAAATGGTAAGTCTATTAAAATTTATAAAGACAAATGGGTTCCCAGGCCATCAACTTTCAAAATTTTGTCTCCACCAAGTTTGGATATTGATGCCACGGTGGACCAAATCATGAAGCCGTCTGGGGGATGGAATGTGGATCTTCTCAAAGCCAATTTTCACCCTGATGAAGTTACTGATATTCTGAGCATTCCAATTAGCAACAATCTGAGAGAGGACACAATTCTTTGGCATTATGAAGGTAATGGCATGTTCTCTGTTAAGAGTGGCTACTGGCTTGGCAATCAAACTAATGACAACCCGTGTCCCTCTACCTCTACAAGTCTCAATTCGTGGTGGCTGTTTTTCTGGAAATTGAGAATCCCTCTCAAAGTCAAGATTATGGTGTGGAAAGCATGTCATGATTGGATTCCAACCAAAGTGAACATTGTGCGAAGAGGAGTCCGAACTTCTAGTATATGTGATGTCTGCAAGTGCTCCGAAGAAACTACTTTTCATGCTCTTTGGGACTGTAACAGACTGAAGAACATCAGAGGAGAGTGGAATCAAAAGAAAGGGAAGCTTAAAGGTAATTTTTCAAATATCCTCGATTTGCTGCAGGTCTGTGTGTCTAACAAAAGCTTGAGCAATGCTGAATTATTTTGTGTGGTGATTTGGAGAATATGGTTTGGGAGGAATTCGGTCATACATGGTCAAAGAGAGTTTAATTGGAAGGATGTGCTCAATTGGAGCGAATTGTTTCTAAGCAGGGACGGACCTTGGGCTGGGCTAGGGTGGGCTTGAGCCCACCCTATCCTTTCCAAAAAAAAATGACAAGTTAAAAAAAAAAAAAAAATTTAATATCATTTCTAATTTAAACAAAACGTGTATGAGTGGGCTACTAGGATTGTATGGTTGCATATATGTGGAATTGGTGAGAAATGTCACCTTTTTAAACTGATTTGGTGACAATGTCACTGCTTTAATAAGTTAAGTTTAAAATGCACCTATTATGGTGAACAGACAAAAATACCCTTACTTTACACATTCTTTTCTTACTTTGAAGTTTTCTGAGATTTAAAACAGACCTCCAATGGATAATTAGTTTTGTGGCTCTACGCAAACGCATTCGGGGGTCGAGCTCCCCGCTGAGCTCGTGGGGGTGTGGGGGCAACGCCCCCAGAGATTTTTTTTGGTTTTGAATCTTCCATTGAAAAGGCTCGAATGGAAAAGGCTCGAAATGAAGTGTTCGAGCCTTTTGATACACCAACCGTGCCTTTTCATTAGTGTATGAAAATGCTCGAACACTTAATGAAAAGGCACGATTACTGTACAATCGTGCCTTTTCATACACCAATCGTGCCTTTTCATGTACAAAAAGGCACGATTACTGTACAAAAAGGCTGGAAACTTTGTTCAAAAAGGCTCGAAATATTTTTTAATTTTTTAATCGAGCCTTTTGGAAAAGTTATCGAGCCTTTTGGAAAAGTTATCGAGCCTTTTAGAAAAGTTATCGAGCCTTTTAGAAAAGTTATCGAGCCTTTTGGAAAAGTCTCGATAACCTTTCCAAAAGGCTCGATAACCTTTCCAAAAAGCTCGATAACAACTTCAAAAGGCACGATGACAGTGTAAAAAGGCACGAAAATATTTCAAAAAGGCACGAAATCATTTCGAGCCTTTTCCGAACTTTTTTCGAACCTTTTTCGAGCCTTTTCAAACCTTTTTCGAGCCTTTTTCGAACCTTTTTAAACATTTTCGAGCCTTTTTAACTATCAATATATTATGGTGAAGAAGGTTACTGTGAGGGGTAATTTTGTCCGTTCACCATAAATGGTGCCTTTTAAACTTAAGTTAGTAAGTTGGTGCCTGTTCCCAAAAAAGAGCCTCAAATAGTGCTATTTAATTTTTTAACCCTTGCATATATTGTACTTTGTTGTAAACATTTTCAGCTTTCACGATTCACGAGGTGTGAATCATTTATTTATTTATATTTATTTTATAATTATTACAAATTTGAACAATCCATTTATCAATATCAAGAATTGATTTTCCAAATTAGATATGTTGGTGTGAATATTGTAAATTTAAATATTTTGTTTTGTATTGAAATTTTAGGATTACTATAATTATTAGTTTATAAAATTTTAAGAGTAATCTAATTATCGGTTATTCTAATTTTAAATTTACAAACTAACAATATTGTTTAATGAATTTCTTTCTGTATTGGTTGAAATTTATATACATTCATTTTAAGTTATTATTTATTTTTTGAGTTTTGAAATGGTCTTTTGTTTTTAGATTTGTTGGTAAATAGTAATAGAAGTGTATATTTATTTCTATGACGTGAATACTCCATCATAACTAAGGTAATATAATAATCAAATAAATTAGATTTTTTTTATAAGTAATAAAGTACTGGTGCTATCGATTATGATTTCATAATTGACAAGTTTGATCTTTTGAAAATTCGTATGATACAACTTAATTAATATATGATCGTATTTGCATTTCATGTTTATTTTATAATTTGTTTTGACTTTATTTTTTTTTATTAATTTTGTTAACGTATTTATTTAGAATATAGATTTACAGGGTAAGCCTCTTTATGTCTTCTTAACTAGGTGTATCTTTATTTTTAATTATAAAAAAAAAAATTCTCGTATTGTTAATGATCAGTAATAAAAAAATTATTTTAGCCTACCCTAGTGTTTAATCCTAGTTACGTCCCTGTTTCTAAGCGACTATCAACAGACAGATTTGTATGTTCAGAGTGAGTCAAGCTATAGAGTCAACAAGTTGATCTGTAAATGGGAGCCTCCGGATGAGGGAATGTATAAACCAACTGTGATATTGTTGTTGACAGAATTGCTGGAAAGATTGGTTTTGGAACTGTTATAAGGGATAGTAGAGGGGAAGTGATGGCTTCTTGTGCCCAATCGATGATGGCCAATCTCAGCTTAAAATCGGCTAAGCTTGTTGCGGTGTGGAAGAGCATTACTTTTAGTAAGGACTGTGGTCTGAATCCTTGTGCTTTTGAACTGGATGAGGCCAGTGTTGTTAAATGGATTCAGAAAGGTGGCCATAGAGAGTCGGTTCATGGCCGAATTTTGGATGACATTGATTCCATTATGGATGACACTGGAGAGGTGGTTTTCTGTCACACTGACAGAGGGGCTAACAAAGTGGCGAGGGGTCTTGCTAAGTTTGCCCTCAAAAGCAATGACGACATCTTTTGGATGGAAGATTTCCCTAGCTGTGTTCGAATTTTGGTGGAGGCTGACATGCCTACTTAGTTCTTTTCCTTGTTTCCTGCTGTTGTCTTGTTTCTGGGTTCCCCAGTCTTTGTTGTTTTATCAAAAAAAAAAAAAAAGTAAATGAATGTATTAGATGCCTGTGCTCTGTTTGGGATAACATTATTATGTTTAAAGTTACCTTAATTGGAAAATGAGATTAAGACAAAGCCAAATTATTTAGAGAGATGCTAAAATCACTCTCTCTACTCACGCTCCCCACCCACTATCTCTTTATGTGATGACATATGTATAACATTTACTTTTTTTTTTTTTTTTCTATTAAACTTTGAGCCATTATAAATGGTCTCACATTTCATTTTATTTACAATGCAACCAAAAATTAATTTTCTAACTTACCCTTTCTTCTTTAACTTTAATAAATTGCCATTTAATACCAGTTTTTTTAATATCAGTTTTTTTTTTAAGAGATGGTTACAAGTAAAGGTATACATAGATTAAAAAAAAGTAAAGGGATGTCGAGAAGGCTTGTTGAGGCACTACATGCACAGTTAAAAACCATATTAAAATATTTGGATAATCTGGAGATAAACCTGATATATACTAGGAAGCATGTGCTTTTGTATAATTATCAAATACATTTCAGTAAAAAATTTAATAGCAATTTGATTTGGGACCGTACACACAACACATATTGGATTTTTTTAAAAAAAAATACAATATTAAATTGTTTTTATTTCATAATGGTATTAAATGATAATTTAATACAATAGTAAGCTGATATGTAAGTTTTGTTATTTTATCTTTTTCTGGTGCTTCGTTCTTATGCTTTTACTCATATACATACTTGATAATAAATGCACACCTTTGTTATGTTCTCCATGTATTTTCATCCGATTTGTGATTTATGAAGCTTCTATGGGATCATACAATATTCTTGCTTAGTAACTTCATTCAAACTTGATGCATCAGTGAATTGCATTGTGCAGGCAAATAGAAGATTATACATTTATACCTGCCTAAGTGCATCGATTAAAGCCCAGATCAAACTGGTATGTTTATATGTAATGTCGGGCTTTGTTATTTTTCTGCTTTCTTTATTCAATTTTTGGCATTTCCAACATCTATTATGGGAGTGGCAATGCTGCTTAAGCCTGTTCAAACTTGTCTTTTAATCATAAGTTCCCCAGATTGCTCAAATATTATGTGTGAGGGTTTTGAATGAACTTTTGATATGATAACTTTTTTTTTAAAGGCAAAGTTTATTAAAAAGGCCATGAAAGGCCAAGGCACCAAGGCCACAGCAAACAACAAAGAAAACAGCCTGCCAAGGCACAACAAACACCCAACAGAAGGCCAGCAGAAATAGCAGCCAAGAAACCAACCCACAGAAGAAACACAAGCCCACACCCAAGGCAAAAACGACTACTAAAAAAACAAGGCAACACCACACGAAACTGCAGCTAACACGGCCAAAAAAACAAACCCCATAGCCTTGTTATTGACAACTCCTTTTTTCTTCCACAGGAGAAGAGACCCTGATCCATACCCTCATCGTTCCACGTCAACTTGATTTAATATTTTATTTTAAACTGCAATCATCAAATCTGTGATTATCCTCCTCTTCTCTTCTTGTGATAGCCACCTTCACTTCCTTTTCTACACCTGAGAAGTCAAAACCTAAAGCTGATCCTATAGCCAAAGTATTCGCAACTTCTTCTTGAACGGAGCTTACCGAAATCTTCCTCTGCACTTTTGAATTTCTGGTCTTCATATTGTGCTTAGAGATGGAACTTAAAGGGCCTCTCCTATTCTTACGGACTCCCCGCGTTTCTGGGTTACAGATACGATTCTCCATCAATTCCTCTGCTGCAATTGTAGCCCTCATGCAATCGCTCGAGAATTCAGAGTCTTCCACATAATCCAGACCCATCTTCCTCTCAGAGAACTTAGAGCCAGACCGATTATTCTCACTTTCCTTCTCGACAGCCACTGTAGCCTGCACCAGAGCTTCATTGGATACAGGACTCTGATCTGATGGCTCTTCACACACCCTCCCTCTCACCAGACTATCAGAATCGCCAGAGAAAATAGAAGGGGTTGGAAGTACGACAGTCGCTTGAGTCTTCTCACCTGCAACTGTCGCTTGAACCAGCACTTCCTCTGATATAGAGTTCACACACTCTGTAACAAAGATAGAAGCAGGCTTGTTCTACCTCTGGATCCTCTTGACCTCTTGTCATTAGATGGACTCACCAGCAAGTGACCCAGATCCACACACAAATCCATGTTATCTTTTTAGACCATAAACTTTGCTCTACTTGGGCATTCATAAGACTGGTGGAAAGACACTTTCTTGGGCTTTGATGATCTCCTATCCCCTGATTTCAGCCCACTATATTTCAAGATTAGCCTACTAACTAGACCACTATCCTTACAAACTGATCCAGTATTGATACCAGCCTTCACAGAGCATTCCCCAGTCGTCCTATGAGAATTCAAAAACAAACTTTCCACAACATCTTCATCAGACGATGAAGTGCTTTCATCCACGATTCTGCCACCATTCCTGACACATCCTTTCTTTTCTCCAAATTCAAACTACCATTCTGCAGAGAAAAGGACATAGGTTTTATCCTGGCCTTAATAAACCCACTTCTTCTTCCCTTTACCAATGACACCTTTCTGACCTGACAAAATAGCCCCAAATTTAGACTTGCTCTGTCCAATCACACCTTTGATATGATAACTACTTGCTATGATATGATTACTTGCTTATGATTAGTAAGAACAACTTCTTTTTTTCCCTATAGTTTGGTTCTGATTATTTTGATGACTACACTCAGGTTTATGAAGGGATTCGTGAGTTACTCCAACTTCCAGCCGAGAGAAGTGTACAAGAGCCCATTTTTTAAGCTCGATGGGCTTTTATGTACATGTTTGCATTTTAACAAAGGAGCGATTGAACTGAAAGCAAATGTTTTGTCAATCACTTGATATTTTCATATGAATGTTGTTGATCTTGCCACCCAAAAAAATTATTTGTTTGTCGAGTTTTTATTAAGCTTTTTGTAAAACATATATACCCTTGAATCTTGATTAAAATTACTAAGAAGGGTAAAATTATTTAATTAAAGTAAATCTTGTGCAATTTGAGTTTCTTCCTTGTCATGTGAATGTTAGTTGGTCTAGGAGAAGCCTCAAATGTAGCTGCAGAAGAGTAAAGTGATGTATGCTGAGACTAACGATTTCTTGTAGAGCATCTTTTAGAGCATTTCAGTAACTATCTCCTGATAAACCTTCATTCTATATAACAGTATAATAAAATAAAATAAAAAATTTACTGGGTGTACAAATGAAAAGATATATATATCTATAGTGTTTTATTATTATCATTTTTAATCTAATAATAGTTAGTTAAAAATTTGTACGGACTTGATGATGAGTTCAATTGCTATAAGTATGGTCTGAATAATAACCTCGGCATGCATTTAAAAAAAAATATTCATAGCAGAATTTAAGAGTATTTGGGTTGATCTTTTTCATATTTTAGAAAGATGAAAGTGAAATTACAAGAGTGAGTAGTACACGGGAACAAAGGATTCGTTGGGTTTCTCAACTCAGGCATGTGTGTTTGTTAGCAAATTTATAAGGTATATATTTGAAAAAGTCAAAAAAGTCTTAAAATATTCATAGCAGATGTTTCACAATATCTGCTAACGTCGTAGGTGATTCTACCCTTGGATTATTTCCAATCTAATGGCTTAATTACATCTCTGACAATTATGTATTGGACTCTTAATTCGGCTAACGTTCTAGTACGTGTATATTGACCTAATACATTAATTCAGATAACTCAATTCATTATCGATTAGCAGAAATTGAATCCTTTTGAATTAATAGATTAATGACTAATTAATGTCATACAACTCTTAAATATGTTTTGTTCATCAAAATTCTGACTATGGTTTTCTATATCTATCTGTAATTATCTCAAATTCTCTAAAGAGTCAATTTTATAACATCATTGTGATAGAGAGTTCCATTTAATGCCTTATCAGATTTGATAGAATCATCTAATTAATTATCTTATTGTAGAAATTAGTCCGGGACTTCAACTCAGTATCTCTTCTTTATCAGAAGCGTAATTAATGAATTTTAGTACATGGAAAGTTTTTGTTTTGGGTATGAGAAAGACATGCATATATAGGTGGTGAGTGACGTACCAGAAAATTCCATGTACGTAATACCTTACTAAACCAATATTTTGCTATCATTACGATATATTCCTTATTTATACCCCATTATTTATATTCCTTTATATATATATATATACAATCTTTCTATTGTTAGTTCGTTCTGACAATAAATATATCAGGACGAAGAATGTGGACCATAGATTATGGAGAAGTTTTGACAAGTGTATACACTTTGAGTCAAAGTATGTAAATCTAGTGGTCCATATTTTTCGTCTTGATATATTTATTGTCAGAACAAACTGATAATAGAAAAAAAATAAATATATATATATATAATAGAGAGACCGGCAATTAATGATATTTAATTTCAACATGAGAAATCCCAATAACATTAACAATAATGCTACTTTGTCTAAATTTGGTGTCCAATGTGGCATCACTATAATCTATGCATTTAATTTGTATTATATTTACATGATTTAAATGAATGGATTATAGTGATGCCATATCATTTGGACACTAAATTTGGATAAAGTAGCATTACTCACATTAATATTGTTAGTCTTATTGGGATTTTTTTAGCCTTTTTTTTTTTTTTTTTTTGTAATAGTATCTATCTATACACCTATTTAGATTATATATATATATATTTTTAAAGCTTTTTACCATTGGTAGGATTCGAGCCGACTTGAGAGTCATTTGCCCAAACCCCAAGCTCATCTATCTACTTGAGTTACGCCCATGGGGCCCATTTGATTTGGTGGTGCATGAACTGAGCTTCTTTCAACTCTAGAGGGCATAATTTAATTGGATGCGGAAACAAACGCACATGCACGCATCATGGGCACGCATGTGCACGTACGAGAACGCACGTATGCGCACGCATGAGCACGCACACACTGGCACGCACACACAATTATATAGTTATGATCTAATTCTAGAAATTGCATATCTTTGATATTACAAAATACTCAAGATGATATTAATTCATATTTATGATTCCTTGAGTTTTGATGAAATAAATTTAAGTAAAATAGAAAACAAAATCTGATAATAGTCGAGAAAGAATGAAGAAAAATATGAAAAATTAGGTTTATTTATATAATTAAATATATAATATATTAGTTTAGATTATTATATATATAATATTATAAAAAAAAACACTATTTTTTTTTTTTGAAAAATTTCAGGTGGGGCACATGCCCCACCTGGTCCTAGTCCATCATATCAATGTAATCAGTGCTCACCACTTCATCATCATATTCATATCATCATCCGGCCTGGTCTGCTAATTAATTTGTTGAATACTAAGGTGTTAGATCATATCGACACATTCAGTAATTCAGACTTCAGACTCATTAATTCACTAATTAAACCTGATTATTTGTACGACTATACCAGGACACAAAAATTTCGAACTAGGAGTTTGTTCAACATCACCATCTAAATCCCTATAATTTAATTACTGAGTCTGATTAATTTGGTTAGTTTGCAGTCGAGGCTTCATAAATTGTAAAAGGCTACTAATTGAGTGTTTTAAAACTACATATATAGAATCTATGAAGATTTGTTTATTTACACATGCAAAACAAGCTCTCTGATTAATGAAAAGAGGGATCCCAATTTTTTTCAAGCATCATCATTATCAAGAAAACTGGGTTTGAACCCAGTTTTGGTGAAAGTGAGTTGAAAAGAAAGAAAAAGAAGAGGGAAAAAAATGGAGAGAATGAAGATGCAGCGGCCAGAGCAAATCGAGCTCCGAACTAGGTTCGATCAAGAATCAGGGTCGACCTGATGTGAAGAGACAGAGAGTGTGAGATGGAAAGAAAGAGAAAGAATGGGGAAAAAGTGAGAGAAGGAAGATGTGCCAGCCGGAAGGAGATCAATCGTCGATTTCCTCGATTAGAAAGGGATCAACGAAAGAGAAGGAATGGGGAAAATAAGGAAAGAAGGAAGATGCACCGGCTGGAAGGAGATCGATCATCGATTTCCTCGATTGGAAAGGGATTAACACTCGTATGGGCGGTGGCTAGGGTTTGGTCTTTGAGTGGTGGTGGCGGCGACGACTAGGGTTTGGTCTTTAAGGTGTGGTGGTGGCTAGGGTTTGGTGTTTGGGTTGTGAAGGATTAGGTTAGAGTTTGGGTGTGTTGGAGATGGTAGCGGTCCGGTGGAGAAGATGATGATGATTGTTAGGGGAAGATTTTTTTTATTTTTTTTTTAAAGCAAAATGAAATTTGTGAGGTATATATATATATTGAAGTAAAGATTTTATTATTATTATTATTATTATTATTATTATTATTAAATTTAAATAAAAAATGAAAAAGAGATATCTCCACCGTCCATCTCCAAGATGGATGGTGGAGATCCAACTTTTTTTTTTAATTGTGTTTTTTATTTTATTTTTTTGTTTTCTATTTTTTAAAATATATTTTTTATTTAATGAATATCTTAAGGGTTAAATGGTAATTATATGGAGCAAACTAAAGGATAAAACAATCATTTGACCATGAGGATTGACTGTTAACTTAAAAATGGATGGAAAAGGTAATAGAAGGGGCATATAATACATTTTTTCCATTTAAGAGAGGAGACCGGTTAATATGAGCAAACCATGTCCTCACCGGGGGGGATGATGATAATATCTCTTAATATTTAAGGATAAACATTTGCAAAATTCATACACATATATGCTTGGATCACGGCGGGAATTGCAATCACATTTTTAAATGATCTTTACCGTCCATCTCAAAGATGGATGATGGAGATCCATTCTTCATTTTTTGTTTTTAATTATGTTTGGTCTTTTAATCTCATTGTTTTGTTTTTCAAAAGATGGACGGCGGAGATCTTTTTCGTTTTCCAATTTTGTTTCTAAATTCTATTTTTAATTTATTTATTTCATTTCTTATTTTCTTAATCTGTCTCTTTCATTTCTCATTTTTTATTTCTTTTTTATTTGTCAATTTCAAGTCTAAGGGTAAAATAGACTTTTAGCAAATTCGGTATCAAAATTTAGTCAAAAGGATCTAAATGAGTTATTTTAATTATATAATGACCAATTTGATGAAAAATGTAAATTTACGTAAAAAAATGACGTTTTCAAATTAGATAGGAACCCAATTGTAAAAACCCCTAAATAAATAAATAATTTCAAACATCAGTAATTCAAGCTTATATCCGTTGTAAAAGATGATTAATTGGGGATTGAAGTAGTTGTGAGAGACATATCATCAAATCAATTCATCTTGTCTTTTTTGCCAATATCTATCTATCCACATATCTATATCAGATATTTTTTTTGAAGCGTTTGCCAATGGTAAGATTCGAGCCGCTGATTTAAGAGTCATTTGTCCAAACCCCATGCTCGTTCATCTACCAGCTGAGTTACGCCCCTGGGGGCAACCTCATCTTGTCTTGAAACTAGATTTTTGATGTTATAACATAGATAGGTGAGATAAATCATTATTAATGTATATCCACTCACCAATTGACACCTCATGTGCCACATGTGTTGTGTTGGAATAGTAATTGTGATATCTAGCATTATTCTTATGATTTATGTTATGCAGGTAGAAGAATGAAGTGTTTTGTTATGTTATGGGTTCGAGTATCCCTCCCCAAATTCTAAATTATTGTAATATTTAAAAATAAATAAATCATATATATATATATATATATAGAGAGAGAGAGAGAGAGAGAGAGAGAGAGAGAGAGAGAGAGAGAGAGAGAGAGAGAGAGAGAGAGAGAGAGAGAGAAGTATACATAAATATGTAATCCAATAAAAAATTAAAAATCAATCATAGATGGAAATGTACATAAATATGTAATCCAATGAAAAAATTAGAAACCAATCATATATAGAAGTATATCATACAATTTATACATAGATATGTAACCAAATAAAGAATTAAAAATTAATCATATATAATTTAAAAAATCTAGTAACTCTTATAAGAGATTTCCATCTTAATTTCAAAACTTAACAACTAAGATTTTATCTCTATATAAACAACCCAAACCCAGAAACATAAAAACCCTAAAACCACCGATTTAATTTCATTATAGATATAGTCATGGAGAGAGACAATGGAGAAACTGTCGAGCAAGCAACAAAGACGGGGACGGGGATGATGGACTTACCAGATGGTTGTATAGCGACCATCATTTCCTTCACAAGTGCTCACGATGCCTGCCGCTTGTCTTGCGTCAACTCCCTCTTTAAGTCCATCGCTGATTCTAATGTCGTTTGGGATCGGTTCTATCCAGACCACTACAAATGTTTGATCTCCAAATCCGATTCAATGAAAGAGCTTTACCTCATAGACTGTCGCCGACCACCAGATCATGATATTGAGAGGGTAAATTCATTTGTTATATTCTTTTGTCAATTATTATGCTGCTTCTGGTTCTACATGATATTATTATTGGATTTTAATATAAGGCCTTGTTTTCAAAGCAAAGGCATTTGACTCACATTTACCATTATGTTAGAATTTACAACATCAAATTTTTTTCATCTAATTAGATCAAACAAGAATTTGAAACATATTATAAGCTTTTCTGATCAAATGAATATTATTTATTTTTGAATATATTTTCTTTTTTCTTTTTGAAATAGTTCAAAAATATCTTTTTATATTGAAGAAAAAATTGTGTCTTGTACAAATCATGCTTTCAATTTTTTAAATAGTAACTTTTTGGTACGGGATCGTCGATTGCTACCGCTAGCTTTAGATTATCACTGGTAGCAATCTAATAAATACCGGTAGCAATATCCCACACCTAAAATTTTTCATTTATATATATATTTGTATGTATGTATGTGTTTGATAAACCTATGCCATATATTGATTACTAAATAATTTCCTTTGTTTGGTAGCCTAAAAAGAAATGGCCGCAATGGTATGGGAGGAATAGGATGAGAAAATAGCAATCTCAGGAAATCAAGCAAGCAAATCATCAGAGACAAATTTGGACAAATTTGGTCTTTTGTTCAGCATTATCAAAAGAATTTCCTTATCCAGATTTAATTTTAAGAAGATTGGAACACAATCCTTAGTGATTGTCTTTTCCTCCTTGATTAGAAGAGTGAATTGAATTTTGTATTCGTTTGAATGAGTAACTTGATGGATCAGAAGAGTGAATTAAATTTTATTTTTCAGATTAGTTTCTTGCTTTGTTTAAATTATTTGTGTTTCTTAATTTTTTTTTTTAAGAAATGGTATTCTAAATGGAGATAGTAAAGTTGTCTTCATTGAAGGGATTAAATTAAATCAAGCGGCATTTGTCACGAAAACCTGTCTATGGAAAATATAATTAAAAAAAATTAAATTTTAATATAAGTATTCAAATATTCAATGCACTTGTAATATCCGCATCAGGTGATGTTTAAATATTTCATTTTACTTTTCCTTTTTACCTTTTCTAGTTGATTTTTAGGTTTTTTTTATATTAATTTTATTTTTGTCTTCCATTTATTTTTGTTAGTTCTTTACTTATGATTCTAAGTTGATTTTGTTCGGAACTTC
The DNA here is from genome assembly GCA_008009225.1 of Acer yangbiense. Lineage (NCBI taxonomy): Eukaryota > Viridiplantae > Streptophyta > Magnoliopsida > Sapindales > Sapindaceae > Acer > Acer yangbiense. Next base: position 52,326,329 of record CM017764.1, on the reverse strand, counting down.
AATAGATCATCTTCTTGTTCTTTTATTCAATTTCGTGCGAGTTCCATACAGGTATAATACGGTTTGACTGGCTTGGACTCTAATATGCTTTTTCCGGTTTGAATTGGTACGGTTTAATACGGTTTTAGGCCTCATAGACCTTCTAGATCTAAATAGAATCTTACCTACTTTTCCAATTTTATGGGCCTTTTGGACCATAATTCTTCGTCCATATTTGAGAAAATATTCTGAAAATATTATTGACTAACACTAACTAAAACAACTTAGAGAGGGTGAATAGGTTGATGATCAATTTTAATTTTTTTTCGTCAAACATTTGATGAGCAAGAATTCAACTTTCAAAAAATAGTTAAACATACCACAAACACCACACGTAAAGCTCTCCCCAAACTCACTTTAACTAACAAAAATAACTATTTCATTATTCAATCACATCTCAATCAACATTTTTCACAAATAGATTGAACATAAGCAAAATATAGAAAGTAATTATGAGTTAGCGTAAAAGAAAATGAACACAAGTTAAACAGAAAACGAAGAGTTTTGAAGACATGAAACTCATAAACCAACTGGGTTGTTTTCATTTTTCAAATAAAACTCAAAAAAGAAGACATGAACATGCGCCGTTAAGTTATTTAGATTCTAGAGTTTTTTTGCGGCTAAAAGTGTAAAAAAAAAAAAAAAATTTATACTTTCGGGCTTTCGGCCGCAAAAACTGTAAATTTGTTTTTTCTGTGTTTGGTTTCTGTGAAAAAACTTGCCAAAATTTTACTCTTTGGTCCTCAAGGGTTTTGTTTTATTGGCTTCACCTTAAGAATATCTGTTTAGTACGTTAAACTACATTTAGATTTGCATTCGTTTAGTCAATTTTATGAAACTTTAAGTGATATGTTCAATATTTTTATGCATTTTTAGACTTAATTATATGAGAGATAAAGAAGCAAATATTTGTAATATTTTTATATATACCGAATAATATTACATTAATCAACGAAGGCTTAACGGAATAGCCAAACATATATTGGTTTTCTCCCAAAATATATGGGGTTTGAATCCCCTCATGGGTTGTACATGACCAAATGTTATAGTTTCACATTTCCCCGAGATTGTAAAATTCGGTGAGGAATCCAGTTTGGAATTCGGGTTCTCTATGCGGTCTTCCAATGCGGGTTTGACTGCAGTTTGGGATATATGTTGGTTATGTGTATAATAAAAATGCAACATCATGCTACACGAGGATGATTATTTTGTGTTAAATAAAACAAAAAATATTCAATATATATCAAGTACTACAAAAACATGGCAGGTCTGGTATGTTATTTTTGTCTTCAAATAAAGTTATAAGAATCCTCCTACTTGTAAAATTAATAATTTGTTGTGAAAGAATTGAATAATAAATAAAGAAATAAAATGAGAGAGATACGAGAGATGAGAGAACACGAGAGAGAAAGCTTTGCTTTTGTATTGATATTAAGTCATCTAATTCAACAACCAAACATTTACACTAGAATGCCATCATATATATTTCCTTTTGACCCTGCAAAGAGTAAAAAATAAGTAAAAGAGAACCAAATTTTTTCATGTAAAGTTGGTTCAATAATTTGATGATAACATATGTGCATTTTCTCTGAATTGTTTTTTTCATTTTTTTTTTCTATAAAATAAAATACTGATCAAATATCCACTAATTTTTTATTTTATAAGGATCAGAGATTTCACCGATTAAATTACATTGGATTATACCATGTATAACACGCACGGGGCATGTAAAAAATCTACAAAAACCTATGTACCTTTCGTATTCACTCTTAATTATTATACGGATTCATATTCTTTTTGGTTTATGTATATTTAGTATATATAATACTGTATACATACTAACTTTCATATACACAACAAATATATATTTGGTTGCCTTTTGTGATCTTGATGATCATATGCTTTTTGGTTTTGATTTTCTGTGGGTATTTACTGTGCAGATTTTGTAGAGTTACAAGGTTAGATTTTACTTTTTAGTCATTGTATTTCAATTCGATAGTTTATAAAAATTAAAAATTAAAAACTAAAAGATAATAACTCCTTTTATAACTATCATTGCAACTATATATATTCCGTATAATAGGCCTTTGATGAATTTAAGTGAGCCTTAGAAATTCAAGGATGGCCATATTCAGATCCATATGGTGGATAGGCCTAAGGATCTTGATTTGGTTGAGGTGGAGAGGCCCGTTCGTGTTGGGTCGGCTTCCGCTAACAATATTCAGTTGGGTCATTGTGAGAATTGCCTTGAAGGAGTTAAGGAAACAAAGAAGAGCAGTGAAGCGAAGCTCATCTATGAGACTCCTCCTAACTTTCAGAGAAGGAATGGCGAGAATCCTTGCCTTGCCGCAAAGGGTCATGAGATGAAGACAAGGAGCTCCATGAGTAACTTTAAGCTGTCTTGGTACTTAGAGAAGTAGATAATTAAGTTTATAGAGGTTGGTGTTGCGTTGAGTCTTGATTTTAAGGGTAAGAAAGTGGGGATGGCGGATGTTTTTGCTGAAGCATTGAGGAAGCTAAAGTTCGGCAGGGTGTAGTTTTTCGTCTTATCAGTTTTCAGAGGCTTTTTGCCTGTTTTTTTTTTTTTTTCTTCTGGGTTTCTGTTGTTTCAAGGTGCTGCGCCTATGCTCCTTATTGTTAGCTGTGTTTTGTAGCCGGTGGTTTTCAGTTTTGGGCTTTTGTTTTCTAGATCATTTTTAGTTGGGGGTTGTTGGGTTTAGTTTGCATGTTTTTGGGCCTTTGTTGAGTTCTTGTCTGTTTGGTTTGTTCTGGGAGTGGTCCTTTGGGCCGGCGGTTTCTTGTAGCTTTCTAGCCGTGTTTGGCTTTTTTAATAAAATTTTGCCGTTCAAAAAAAAAAAAAAAAAAAATCCATAGTATTTTTAAATTGGAAGACAATTTACATTATCATGTTGTTGAGAGAAATATATATCTGTATTTTTTAATGAGTAATGCTATTTTGTTTAAATTTGGTGTCCAAATAATATGGCAATACTCTAATCCATTCATTTAAATCATACAAATCTAATACGATTTAAATGAATGAATTATAATGTTACTACGTCATTTGGACACCAAATTTGGACCAAATAGCATTATTGTTTTTTTATTAGGTGTTTTTTTTAGGTTGACAACGGGTTGGGTGAGGATTTTGGCTGATTCTGTCTAAAGACAAAACACTACAAACGAGGTTCAGATAGCTACGCATATAATATAAAGAAGTTTGTCTAGGTTGACACTAGATCGGGCAAGGTTTCTGTCTAATTCCGTCTAGATGAAACACTATGAATGTGGTTCAAATAGCTACTTCCGTGATATTGTTAAGGTTAATGCTACCACTGATTCTACAATTGAAAACAACAAACCAAATGCTTCAGCAAAGTCAACTAACTCAGATTTAATACAATATATAGATTTTATTCTCTTCTCTAAAATCGTATACATACCACATTGGCAGTGGTCATGGGAGGGTTTACTAAATTACTCTTCCATTTTTATGTTTACTTTTTTATTAAGTTGAAATTAGAGAAATAATTAACAATACTCGTCTGGAAAGTTCCCTTAACTGATTAAAAATTCTAATAAATTATTTTAACTCATAATTAAACAATTAATCTATTGAAAAAATTTGCTCTAGTGGGCCGCTTAATCAATGATTATCAGAAGTAAAATATGTGCATTATAATAATGGAAAATAGTTGTCCTCAAGCGTACCCAAAAATACCTTTATTAGCTATAGCCTAATGGCCCTAATCAACTCAATAATTTATATGAATATATTGCAAATTTTCATAATTAAAATGATATATAAAAAAATATTAAATAGTATGTTTTTTTTTTTAAAAAATAATAATTGACGGTAAAACCCCTCACATCTGTACCACGAGGTTGTAGGTTTGAGTCCCGCCTCCCCAAAAAAACTCCGAACCTCGAATTAATTATGTAATTATGCAATACTGTCAAAAAAATAAATTAATTAAAATAGTAGGTAGCTATCACGTCTGTATTATAAATTTATAACTTATGTTTGCTTATTTTACAATATTGATTGATTGAGATAGTTTGAAAAAAAAAAAAAAAATTTGGATAAGATTTCTCCGTATGTTTATGAAGAAAACATTTTGTATTAAAGAAAAAAATTATTTTTCTTTGTATAATTATCATTGACTGGTTTCTATACTTATCTAGAAAGTATTTTAAACATATAAAGTAAATTATTTATTTTAAATTTTAAATTGATAAACCCGAAACTATAAGTTATATATATCCCGGCCATTTATGTATTTCATAATCTGGGCAGGTTCGGATTTACCAAAAATAAAAGAGTTGGTCTAAATTTATTCAAAGGGTCGTTGGGTTCAATGAGTATTAGTATACTTTATTTGATGGGCCTGATAGCCTTTTTAGTCTTCGAATTGTATTTACTGACCTTAAATCGAAAGCGGAACTCTTGAGATTTATATACGTAAAAATTTACTGAAAGACAAAATTCCGAAAATTTGAAATTCTCACCTAATAGAAATTGGGACTCTCAATACCTTATCAATATTTCTTTTTTTGACTTCAATAATGTGATTTTTTTTTTGTTCTAATAATACGTACACTTATGCACCAGTTGACAAAGAATTAAAAAAGGAAATAATTCCTTTTCAAAAAAAAAAAAAAAAAAAGGAAATAATTATTTATAGTTCGATTTTAAGTAGGGTTTATTTAGTTTTCTACTTTAATTAAGTATTAGATTTCCTTTTTAATACATAAGTAGGGTTTATTTAGTTTTCTACTTTAATTAAGTATTAGATTTCCTTTTTAATACAGGATTAGGATTAATTAAGACTAAAATATATATAAACACCCTTACTCGTAATTATTTTTGTAGATTCACACATACGGGACTATTCTGTTTCTGCTGCTCGATTAGTGAATTTCTTCAAGCTCAAGCACAAGAAACCCTTGCGACAGTTTCTTCAAACACGAGAAAAATTATTTCAAGGTATGTCAATCCTAATTTGTTTTCAAAATTTTCGGTTTTTATGAACTACAAAAGTCTCGTGGCATCGAACTTTGTCTTGATCACGAATAATGCTATACTGTCAAAATTATATCTGAAATTCATGAGTTTTATAAAGTATTAGAATTTTGCATTGTGTAGATTTAGATTCTATAGAAACGATTTCATGCACACCACTTTCTCACTTTATAATAACTATTATGTGCAGGATTCCATACGTTTTTTCGTATAGGATTCCGACTCTATAATGTTATAGAGTAACTTTATAACGGCACGTACAAAGTCGAATCCTGAACGAAAAAAAGTGCGGAACGGGATCACACTGATAATTTATTAGTTAGGTTGGCAATCTTTGTGGAGATGCATATTGGATTTAAGATACAATTTAGTGATTTCTAATATATATTTACTGAGCAGAATTTAATAACAAAGTAGTTGAAATAATGAGTACCGGTAAAACCAGCCCAAATACTAGTACAACAAATGACAGTGGCTGCACCACCACAAATTGGTTTCCATCGATGGACAGCATAATCAAGACGCCGAAGACTAAGGAGGAGCGAAAGGAAATCGATGAACATATCAACAATACCCTTTATGGATCAGGCAGGATCACGCCTAGGTTGCCGGTTTTCGAAGAGATTTGCCCTTCAACGAGTGGAAATGAACGATGGGAAGAGAAGACCGATTGATTTAATTCAGTCATTGATTTTTGTTTTTAGTTTTTATTTTACTCTTAAAAAAGGGTTATACAATGAGAATTATGTGATTTTTTCTAATTAATTTTGATGAACTTTGTGTTTATAATGTAATAGCTGATCATCATTCATGCATGAAGAAGAAAATATATATAACTCAAATTAAAATAATTAAAATTTGGACATGAGTGACGAGATGAGGGTGGTAAACCCCTCACACCTATACCACGAGGTTGTGGGTTCGGGTCCTCTCCTCCTCTCAAAAAACCCTGAATTTATGTAATACTTCAAAAAAATATATAAAAAATTGGATATGAGTACTTACGATACTTGAATTAGGAAATTTTACTTGGATTCTACTTTAATTCCCTAATAGAACCAAAATAGAGAATATAAATCGAACTTATTTATGATTGCATTATATAAGGAAATAAAATAAAATAAAAAACCAAATTCATTATAAGGAAATAAAATAAAATAAAAAACAAAATAGGAAACTTAACTCTCATAGGAAATTATAAAATAGTATTTGTATCTGCCTCCTTTATTGCTACCTTACACACACATTTGCATTTTTTTTTTTTTTTTTTAAGTATTACATTTACACTATTATTTAGTTATTATAATTTCAGGGGAGACCAGGAGGGAATACGACTCGAACCTACAACCTATAGTTTAACTGTGAGGGGCATATCAGCTGAACATCCTTATCTTGTCCCAGACCTTATTTTAAATATTTGACTTGTGTTACACTGTTACTATTGCATTGTTCAAACTAATTGGATTATTTAGCAAATATTTCATACAAAGCACAAATGTCAATTTAGGTGCAATAGTTTATCTCTTGCCATATATGGTTATTAATTACTTCATCGATGTAATTCTATTTAGTTTTTATACATTGATATGATACATGCACTACTTTATATATATATATATATATATATACAGTCTTTCTATTATCAGTTCAAACTGACAAAAGTTATATCAATTCCTTGTATGTGGGCCACTGGATTTAAATACTTTGACTGACAAGTGCATACAGCCAAGTCAAAATATTTAAATCTAATGGCTCACATGCAAGGAACTGATATAACTTTTGTCAGTTCGAACTGATAATAGAATTTCTGTATATATATATATATATATAGGCAATGGAGAATAAGGAAATAAAAGATACAATTGAGTAATTGACAATGGAGGAAAATAAGGAAATAGAAGATACGATCGATAAAATTGGCACTCTTTGATATGATCCTTATATTAATTATAATTACCATTATAATTCTCTGAAATATTTTTTGTTTTGATAAAACCTTGGTGCCCAAGTCACCTCATGCCAACGAAAAAAATCTTCAATGCACTCTGACTATGGGTGAATGCACATGTGTCACTTTTTCAACAGCCGGTTGACTGCCGAAAGAGTATAAGGGTGCGTTTGGTGCGCAAGATTGGATTGGACTATTTCATGGGATTGGATTGGATTGAGATGGGACTGGGATTAAATGGTATTGGACTGGACTGGATTGGACTGAATTAATACTATGCTGTGTTTGGGGAAACATGGGATTGGACTAAATTAATACTATGCTGTGTTTGGGAAAACATGGGACTGGACTAAATTAATACTATGCTGTGTTTGGTGAAACATAGGATTGGACTAAATATAATAATATTTTTAATTTGATAATTATTTAAAATTAAATAATAAAATATTGAATTTGCCAAAGCTTCAGTGCTTCAATGCTTCAGTGCTTCATTGCTAGATATTGGATATGCAATTTCGGAAAAATATGGCTCACGCTACTCTTGCCAGATTTTGGACACAAAATTTCGGAATAATATGGCTCATGCTACTCTTGCTAGATATTGGACACAAAATTTCAGAATAATATGGCTCATGCTACACTTGCCAGATATTGATAAAAAAAGAGAAAAATAGGTATTAATAGTAAAAAAAGCTCAAGTGCTTCAATGCTTATCCATAATATATCATGTTATTATAAATGTTTTGTAATTAGGGGTATTTTGGTCAAACTATAGTTAATTTCATTTCATTCAGTTGTTAACCAAACAAAAATAATACTGATTCAGATACTAATTCTAAAGTCCCAACCAAACAAATAAATCAGTTTTCCATTCATTTCCATTCTGATTCTCATTTCCATTACCATTACAATTATCATTCCACCATGGTAACCAAACGTCACCTACGGGAAAACATGGAATAACTAAAGATGAAGTAAATGAGAAATTAAATAAATAGAGTACATCATCTAGGCAACAATTTTTCCACTTCTATTGTCTACCATTACCAATGCTATCTGTTACACAAGCATTTGTTTTTAATCATTTTATTAAAAACTTCCTTAAGAGCCTGACAATAACAAGAGTATAAGAACATATGTTGTGTATGGCCATAATCTATCCCCATCTACAAGCATCAAAATATTGCTATATATTAAAAAGAGTTCAATACAATCTGTAGCAAATATAATATTACATCATCATTATAGTTAAAACATATATCCATGGTTACCAACTAGCTATACAGTGACCCTTACACAAAAAAGAGTTGATGAGATTAACCAAGAAGCTAGTAACACCAACTAGTCATGGTTAACTATATACAAAAAAAAAAAAAAAAAAAAAAAAAAAAGTAGGATTACACCTACTAAATACTTTCACAGCCAGCCATTTGACATAGTAAACTAGCTAGTCCAAAAAAATAAGTAAGCTTCAATCTTGTGCTTCAAAATAGTCCAAAAAGTATCTACCATAACATAAACATCAATCATCAAATTCACCTGCAAGAATTTCCATGATAAATTGTTGTTTATCTTCATCACTGTCTGAAGCCTTAAAGATCCCTGCAATTTCAGGTTTTTGCACAAACATTTTCATTACTCGTACTTGATCCACACGACGAATGTCAATTCTTTGCAGTTCATGTGCTATCCGTTCATATTCATTATCTTTGTTTGTAGCTAATATTTGGCCAAACTCCTTAAAAGCCTCAGTTGTCTTTTCCATTGCTTCTTTCATCATATCGGAAAATCTATTCATACTTGAAGCTATTGGATCTGTCGATTTTGATCTCAATCTTTTTCTACATGAAGATTGAGATGCAGCTTGATTTCCATAGAAGTCAGATTGACTTTGGTTCATTGACATTGGTGAAAATCTTTCAGGTATCTCAAATTCATTGCCAGAGTTGTCTCCCTCATCAAAATCTGTAGCTTGTTGATCAGGAGTTTGTGCTGCTTTTCCATTAGCACGATCCTTGCCAAATATATTGGCTAACCTTTCATAAAGTGGAAAATGCTAACCTTTCAATCAGTTGTTATATATCTAAATATTGATCTTTGAATTTACAAATGTGTGCAGTTGGTTCATTTGCCTAACTCAAGACTATTACAGAATGAAATCCGACCAAAGAACCTAAGCATGTTAATCAATCAATTTTGGTTGACTTATTATGTAGAAAGAAGAAACATCTGGATTGGATTTAACGTTGTTGTGCTCAATTGGAGACCAGACAAAAACAAATTGGAACTAACTAAACATTTGAATACTGCTCTGTCCTTAAGTGCACCTGGACACAACCGTGTACTCTGAAATTTTCATGCACCACATGTGGTTGATAGTTTGTAGCCCACAACTTTGGAGATATTAATACATATTGTCACAAAAAAGAAAGGCATAATGATTTTAAAAAAGAATTTGAATGAAATAAAGCAAGGAACAACAGATGAACTCATAAGTAAATGTTAGCTTCTTTGTGCACCATGTTACATTCTAAGCAAAGCATTTAGAACTAAGCTATTGCCTTATCAAATATTAATTTCTCAGAAAAAGACACAAATTTCCGAGAGAATCAAATCCTACTTGTTGCACTTGCATTGCATCTATGGAAAGGAGAAAGCACAAAAGATTAACAAGGCATGATTATTAATCAATTAACCAGTGCACCATGAAAAGATGCCATTTGTCTCAGATGTAATGTAATCACATGGCTATTAGAACATACTGCTCTCTCTTTTAACAGAACTGGGAGCAAACAAGAATATACTTGTTTTGGTCACTCTGACCACTTCAATTTTGATAAATCACACAACAAATGTAAAAAAATCTATAAATATAAATGAGAACCTAATCAGTTAGCAGACATAAATCAAGAGCAACCCAAAAAACTTAAAAAAAAAAAAAAAAAAAAAATCAAAACTTTTTATCACCCTCCAAAATCCTAACATACAAGACCTCAAAATAATAATAACATTAACAATAATAACAATAAATCACACGACAGAAGTAAAAGAACCTTGAAACAAAAAGACCCAGATGAACAAAACACAATAAAACGAGTCAGAAACACAACGCAACATAGCACAGAAAAACGAAACCAAACGCCCATAAGACAGCAAGAGGGGCAAAATAGAGCAACAACAAAACATCAGCACCACAAGGCAAAAAACCCCCAAACGAGAGTCTGAAGCAGACAAAACAATGACATGACAACAACCAAAACATAACAGAAACGAATAGCCAAAAAAAAAAACACAAAACTAAGACTTGAGTAAACTTTCATACCTTCAATTGAGAGTCTGAAATGGAGATTTACCCAGGCTTGAGAGGCATTTGCTGAGATTTTATGAAAAAGGAAGTGATGAAAGAGTGAAAGAGACGGTGAGTGTGGGTTGGTGAAATGAATTAAATAGGTGGGGTCCACATATAAAATAGTCCTAGGACTAATAGAGGTGGGGGTGGAGGTGGGTATATTTAGTCTAGAGTTGGTGGGATTATTTTACACTGTTGGGAGAATGTATCCTAGTCCGTTTGTTGGGCCAAACATGGGTTTTGGACTATTTTAGTCCAATCCCAGGCGCTAAACACGCCCTAAGAGTATAAGACCCTCACCAACCCTAGCTAGCCGCCACCTCCTCTCACATTATTTTAAATAGGGTCTAGCTAGTATTACAGGTTCAGTAACTATATATACAAGGGAGATATTATCCATCTATTATCAATGTTTTTTTTTTTTTTTTTTTCGGATTTTACTTTTTAAACTATTCATTTATTTGAACCATTGGATTGCAATCTAATGGATCTAAATCACCCCTAGATAGTAACCCATCTTCTATAAATACAGATCAAAAACTCTTTCTTTTTTTTTTATCAAAACCCTAAACCTAATCGATCAACAATGGCTAGGGAAATAACTAATGAGAATCAAGTACATTTGTTTGCTTTTTCTTTCTTTGCAGAGCGAGCAGTCATATTTCTTCTAATTCTCTTTTCTCTTTCTGAATTTTCTTTTCTACCTGGATTTTCTTCTCTGTTTGATCCTAATCTTGGTTATTTTGTTGACATACCCTTGCTAACTACTTTCGCACAGATGTTTTTCTTGAAATTTTCAAAAGTAAGTATTGAAAAATATGTTGTCGATTTATAGACGGGTTTATAAATAGCAAGTTCGGATGAATGTTAAAATTGTTTGTTTGTTTGTTTTTTTGTGCAGAAGCAAGAAAAGTTTTTTCTTTGGGAGCGATTAGGTTTCTTTTTGGGGATACAATATCAACAGTTTCGATATAGGATTTGTTTGTTCGTTGCAGTTAGTATCTTTGTTGTCACATCTACTATCTTGTCGATCGATCCCCACTCATTTTCGGTGAGTAGTTGTCATTGCAATCATCAGATCGATCTTCTTGATCAATACATACACATTAGATGTTTATTGTTGGTTTATTTTCTCATGAAAAATAGGAAGGAAAATACATTTTTTTAAGGAAAAAAAAAAAAAAAACTATAATTAGCAATTTATTTCCATTCGTGTCTTAATTTTGAAGATCTTTAAAAGTAATTACACATTTGATTGAGATTGATTTTATGCAGAAAATTTACCATGACTATGATTCTAGTCGGGAAATGCACAAAGAAGCATATGATAAATTCGATAGAGAATTGCAGGGTACTATCGAGATCAAAAAGAACAATTGTCACAATAAAGAATCAGAGGAAGCTGAAGAAAAATTGGACTGTGGTAAAGAAGAATCAAAGGTCGATAAGAAGGAAAACAAGGCGATTTTAAACCAAGAGGAGGAGGAGAATGAGTTGGAGAAAATGAAGGGTTGTCATTGCCTAATTTTGGAGGAAGAGAAAAAGAATCTCATGTTAAAGCTTGATATTGCCAATGAAACCCTAGAATATTACCAAGGTGTTGTCAAAGATTTCACTGAACAGTCCTTTTTGTGGGATGAAGAGAAAAAAGTGCTTTCTGAAAAGCTTGAAGCTGCTTCTACTCCTACTACTACTACCAATATTGCAATTGCTTCACTGACTCACCAAGAATCTCATCAAGAATTCATGAAAAATTCCGAAGAAAATTGTCCGCGGCAAGATAATGATCAATATTATTTTGTAGATAATAGCCTCCCACATGATCATTATCGTTCATATTATAATAACCGAAATCTACTTGAAGAAAAACAAGAACTCACCGCAAAGCTTGACACCGCAAGGCACACATTGGAGTTTTACAAAGCTTGTTTTAATGATTACGAAGAGATTTGTCGGAATTTAAGGATGGAAATCACTGACGTTTCTGCAAAACATTTTGCTGAAATGGTGTCAACGGAGCGATATCACAAGCTTTTGAACGAATTAGAAGACAAGTATAGGAGATTGGAGGAGGAGAGGAATGATCTTTCGGCAAAACTTATTGCAGCAAAAGCATCATCTGAACTTTATCGTAACTTTTTACATGATAGCTTTTTACATGATTATGAAATTGTTCCTCATAGTACCTCATGAACTTTTTAGTTAGGGTTTAGTTTTTCAATTATCAATTTAATTTTATCTGTCAGACTCAGATCATGAATTATTGAATTTCAAATTTAAATCAGATTCTCAAAGACTTATGAGAACTATCTAATTATACATATTTACTTCATGATATATCTTCTTATTTATTTCATTTTCTGAATGTCTCCTTTCTGGGATCATAATTGTGAATTTGTGTTTTTGTAATTTTTTTTTTTTTTTTTTTTGGTTTGCATTCCATGACTGCATGTTATTGCTTCTCTTTAAAAAAATGTACACACATAAACCAGAATGCTTTTAAATATTTTTAACAAACTCGTTTGCGGATATGCTTACGAAAAAAGGCTCAAGTATGAGTGGGGACTTCTTGTTTTGGAGTGATACTTAAAGTCTCTGCTTCTGGCTCGTGTGTTCGGAAGTGTTTCTTGATGCCTCTGCTCTGCTCTGCTTTTTGGGGTGCTCATTCTGTTCTTGGAGACTCTGTTTTGCTTCTTATTGCAGTTTCTTTGTCGTTTCTCTTTCTTTGCTTCTGGTCTTTATTTCCTGGGTGCTGCATTGTCAGCTCACTGTTTCTTGTTGGCCTTCTATGAATAAAATTACTTAAAAAAAAAAAAAGTCAAATAACAATTTCTTGTTAAATTGTATCTGGTTGCAATAGAGATATATGCAGTTCGTGTACAATATATTGCACTTTATTATCTTTATTTATTTATTTTTTTTAAAAAGAAAAAAAATAATAATCAATCACATATAAATGTAAAACATCATTGATGTTATTGATTGACGTGTTTGTGAGAGAAGAATACTACAAAACCAAACCCTAGCTACCTTGCAGGGTTTAGCTTGTATACAGATTCAGTAGGGTTGGCCCTGATGTTTTTGAGGCCCGAGGCAAAAATGGAAAAATAGGTCTCATGACATTAGTGGTGACCACGGTTCCGGTTAACCGTCGGTTTTGTCCGCGGTTAAACCGGAACCGTACGGTCAAAACCGGACTGAAAACCGAAAACTGAAACCGGCGGTTTTGAAACCGGTAGGAAACCGAAAATTTCGGTTTCGGTTTCGGTTTCGGTTTCGGTTTTGGTTTTGGTTTCGGTTTTGGGTGGGAGAAAACCGGACAAAACCGGCGGTTTAACCGTCGGTTTCGGTTAAACCGCCGGTTTTTAATTAATGAAAAAAAAAAAAAAATTATCCAATTAGACGCTGCCACGTGGCAGCGTCTTTAAAAAAATAGAGTAAACCGGACGGAAACCGGATAAAACCGGCGGTTAAACCGACGGTTTCGTCCGTGGTAAACCGCCGGTTTTTACAAAAAAATAAAATAAAAAAAACAGCCAATCAGACGCTGCCACGTGGCAGCGTCTGAGCAAAGGTAACGGTTGGTTACTTTCCAACTGTTAGAAGGGAAAAAAAAAAATTAGCGAATCAGCCACTGACATGTGGCATAAGTTTTGAAATTTTTTTTTTCAAATTGTGCCGTTGGGCACTGGGCGGCTCAGTGCCAGACGGCCCAGACGACCATTCTGATCGGTCAGCCCAGTCCCAACGGCACACTTCATTTTTTTTTTTTTTAACCTTTCATTTTCTCTATTTGCAAACCCACCCCTTTCTTCTAAACTATAAATACCCCCCACCACTCTATTTTTCTTCACACCATTCTCACTCTCTCAACTCTCAACTTCTCTCAATCTCTCTCAATCTCAAATTCCGAATTCTCTCTATATTTACAATTTCCTTTAATTCTCAATTTCTCATTTCATATATAAATAATTTATTATATATTTTTTTCTAGCATAAAATATTTATTTCTTCTATTTTTTACCACTATTATTCCAATAATATTTTTTTTTTCAATCATATATTTTATTTTTTTTACTTGCTTACCACTCTTATTCAAACAATATATTTTTTTCATTCATATATCTCTCTCAATCTCAAATTCCAAATTCTCTCTACATTTACAATTTTCTTTAATTCTCATATCATTATCATATAAAAAAAATTTATTCTTTTTTTTTTTCTAGCATACAATATTTATTTCTTATATTTTTTACCATCATATATATATATTTTTTACTTGCTCACCACTCTTATAGTCTTATTCCAACAATATATTTTTTTTCAATCATCTATTTTTTTTACTTTGTTACCATCATTATTCCAACCATATTTTTTTTTTTACATATATCTATATTATATTATTATTAATTTTTCAATGGCAAGTGGAAGTGGAAATGGGGGAGATGGTTCAAGAAATGTGAATAGAGGAAAGGGTCACGTGGAAAACTTGTTGCAACACATTGGTGATGCTGTCATTGCCGACGATGTGACTTTTCAGCAGTTCATTGAAGATCGATTTGGATCCAATCAGCCTTCTACTCCTATTCCCCCTCAAATTAATCCCGAGTTCGACGGACTCAACCCCGCTTACAATAACCCCAATATTTATGAAAATGTATCTAACCCCACCCCCTTCGGATGATTTTTTTGCAGGTGAAGGTGATGCTGAAGAAGAAAAGCCGGCGAAGTCCGATCTCTTCAAAGTGCATATGAAGAAAACTAATTTTGATGGTACATATTGGCACATCCAGTGCAATTACTGCCCCAAAAAATATAAGGTTCCAAAAAACTTCGGATATGGCACGTTGTGGACTCATGTCAGAAAAACTCACCCGTCTGAATACGCGATGGCGAATAACCAAGCCCAAATTGCTAGGTACGCAACCTCTTCTAATCAATTATTTCATTACACGTCTGAAAAAAATAGAGAACAATTAGCATTAATGGTTGCAACTGAACACTTACCTTTTGGTTTTGGTGAGAAAGTAGGTTTTGTTAATTACTGTCAAAATGCATTAAATCCTGCAATGCAACATGTTTCTAGAACCACTCTCACACGTACACTAAATGGCATTTACAAAAAAGAAAAAAAATTATTGAAAACATTTTTTGAAAATTTTCAAGGTTGCGTTTCTATATGTGCCGACATATGGAGCGACAATTTTGGTAGTCATTCATATTTGGGTGTCACATGTCATTATATGGACAATGACTGGGACATGCAAAAAAGAATTCTCGCATTTCGTGTTTTTGATGACTCGCATTCGGCTAAAAATATTTTTCAACTCCTTAAAATCATTTTTGAAGAGTATAGTTTACTAAACAAAATTTTTGCTATTGGCTTTGATAATGCTGCAAGCAATACCGCAGCTATTCCTATGTTAACAGATTTGTGCAATCCCTATTTTGGGGGTAAATTATTTCATCAACGTTGTGCATGCCATGTTTTAAATTTATGTGTTCAAGCTGGATTAACAGAGTTTTCTGCTTTTATTAGACCAATTAGAGATAGTATTAACTATATCTAGAGGCATAGCAAAATCCAGAAACAATGGTTAAAATATTGCTCTCAGAATAGTATGCGTCCAAAAAATATTTCTCGAGATATTACCACACGTTGGAATTCAACTTATAAGTTACTTTGTGAAAGTGTTGAATATAAGGATTTATTAGTTTCTTTTATTAATTATAATGTTCCTTCAATTTCTCTTTAATTGAACCATTGAGATGTATGTATAAAAATTCTTGAATTGTTACGTGTTTTTAATGATGCTACCAATGCTTTATATGGTATTTACTATCCCATTACTCATTTATTTCTTGTTCAAAGTGTTAATGTTGTTGGTGCATTTAGTGCCTGTGAATTCAATGTTCAATTGAGTCCATGTGTTGCTGCCATGAAAGCAAAATGGTGTCAGTACTATGAGAAGATTCCAAATATTTACTTTTGCATCGTGTTTTGATCCACGCTTTAAATTAGAATGTTTGCAGGTCTATTTATCTAATTATTACAAATGTTTAGATTTAGAAGTTGATGTTGATGTTGATGTTCTTGATTGTTGTGATTCCGTTAAGACTTTGCTTTATGAATTATACGATGAATTATACGATGAATATCTTAAAATATATGGTCAGTCTTTGAACGTGCCGGTTTCACAACCCCAACCCACATCTGGACCATCTGGTGCTAGTAGTTCTTCCTCAAAATTTAAATTGCAGGGTTTAGGGGATCTACTGTTTTCCCAAAGATCCAAAAAATTAAAAACATCTTCTTCATCCTCATCTATCTCTGAGCTTGACCGGTATTTAGAAGACGAGCATAAATTTCCAGATGATAAATTTAGTCTTCAGGATTGGTGGAAGAGTCATCAACAAGATTATCCAATTTTTGCTATTATTGCCAAACAAATTCTTGGAACGCCGGTTTCTACAGTTGCTGTGGAACAAGAATTTAGTGCAGGTGGAAATATTTTAGACCCAAGAAGGTCGACTATGTCTCCACAATCACTTGAAATGCAGGCATGTGTTGATGATTGGACGAAGGCAAAATATAGACAACAAGAACTCCAGCCGGAGATAGTGAACGACTTCTTCGAAGGTGACCAAACCACGGGAACGGAAGGCAGCGAATAGATTCTGTTCCAACTTCCAACCTCCAACACCAAGCAAGTAATTAAAGGTAAAAGAACTACGTGGCCTTTGATTTCTCTACATTGGTGGAGGATACGTAGGCAGCTTAATTGTGGTAAAAAATTAAGTGCAAGGCCGATATTTATTTATTTTATTTTATTTTAATTTTAACTTTGTTACATTGTAATATTGTATATTTGAATTCAAGCCTTCAAGGCCAATTTGTAATTTATTTATTTATTTTGTGAAATTGTAAAGTTGTATTTATTAATAAATGTCAATTTTTTTTCTTCTAAACATTGTGAAATACTTAAATACTTCAATGAAAATGTTTGTAAATATTTTTTTATTTACAACTTCATGATTTTATATTTAATAAATAAAAGATTTTATTATTATTTGTCAAGATTTTAATCATACAAACAATCTTTATTATATATTATATTATTATAATAATAATCAATGAAAAGGTAAAAAATTCAAAAAATAAAAATTTATAAAAAAATATTAAAAAAAATGGAAACCCAAACAATTTTTATGATATATGTAATAATCAATGGACAAAAATGGACAATGGAAAGGTTAAAAAAATAAATAAATAAATAAATAAAAAATAAAAATAAAAACTGAAACCGGCCAAACCGAAACCGAAACCGAAACCGAAAACCGAAAACCGGCGGTTTGAAACCGGTCACTATTCTGGTTTTTCGGTTTCGGTTTCGGTTTCGGTTTAGGATGCCACCCAAACCGAAACCGCCAGTTTCGGTCCGAAACCGAACCGTGGTCACCATTACATGACATGTAATGAGGAACTTTTTTTAATATATTCTATAAATATAATTAAAAAACAAAAAAGAATTGGGCCCTTTAGAGTTACAATTTTTTTTTTATAAATATATTCTATACATATAATTAAAAATAGGAACTTTGTTGGTTTGGGTTTTTTCTTGGTTGTTTTATGTGCCTTCTGTTAGGTTTTCGTGGTGGGCAGTCTTTTGGGTTGTGTTCTGTGGTAGTGTGGCCTGCTAGTCGTGTTGGCTTTGTGGTTTCCACTTGTTTCCTTGCAGCGGTTTTGCCGCTTGCATAATAAAATTCGCCGTTTCAAAAAAAAATTATCAAATATGGAAATCCCATATGTTTTTTTTTAATATGATTTTTGATTCCACAATTTTATGAAACTATCACGTAATACATATTATGAAATTGAATCCCCACCTAATCAACTCTCTCTCTCTCTCTCTCTCTCTCTCTCTCTCTCTCTCTCTCTCTCTCTATATATATATATATATATATATGTAAGCCCTAGCTAGCTCTCATCATAAACCCTAATTCCCAGCTGCAACTTCTTATTCTCTCAAATTGGTGATAAAAAAAAATTGGTCGATGGTTACCAGAAGATCCACATGATCAAGATGCGGTTGAAGAGACTTTTTGTTTCATGATAGAAAGACCAGTTATATGTTATATAATTTTTTATTTATTTCATGTTTCTGAATCTGAACCTTTAGAACATTTTCTGATTCGCTTTGGTTTCTTATTTGCGTTCATGTTGTTAAAGCTTATTTGAAGAAACTACATTGTCTGTAAGTAACCAAATACAAACATTCTCCGGTTCGGACGTTCGTATTTTCGTATATATTCTCAGATGTGGATGGTAACGTCTGTTTGTTTTTTTTTTTTTTTTTTTTTTTTTTTTTTCCATGTGCAGGAATGTGGACTTATACAAATGTTTGTTTCTCTCGCAACTGAGAATTCTGACAGATAATTTGATCACCGTGTATCAGGAGCCTGATGACGTATTTTTTAGGGAGCGATTAGCTTTCGTTTTTACTGTATTCTATCAAGAGTCTAGATATACTATATTTTGGTATATTGCAGCAGGAATCTTTGTCTTCACAAATGTTATCCTGATCAACCAATTTTTCAACTATAAACCTAAGGTGAGTGGTGCTCTTATTGCAACTCACATCAAGGCTTAATTTGGAGGGATTTGGTTCATATTTAAAGTAATGTAAAAACGTATTTCGGAAAACGAAAAATTGCAGGAAACTAGTGAGACTAATGAGAACAATAATCATCATCATGAAAAAGAATTAAAGGAGGCAAAAGAGAAATTCGATATTGTCGGTGAAGAACCAAAGATGATGATCAAGGATGATCAGAAGGAAAAGGAGACAAAATCAAACCAAGAAGTAGAGAATAGTTTGAAGGATGAAAAAGTGCTTTCTACAAAGCTTGAAGCTGCTTCTTCTTCTACTGCAAGTACTTCCTCATCAAGTTTTTCTAAGGTGAGTGGTCCTAAATATTCCAATTATCAAATCTTCTCATCAAGTCATTAATTTATATATATTTGATGTGTGTTAGGTTGGATTTTTAAAGTAAATTAACAACGAGAAGTATGAAAATTATTTACATTTGCCCCCTGAACAAAAAAAAAAAAAAAAAACTATGTAACATTATAAAACTAAATGTTACGGGTCTGGTAGGTTCTCTAACTGTATAGATCTTTTTTTTTTTAACCATACAAAACAAAGGTCTTGGATTTTTTATTTTTTTCAGGATAGTCCCGACTAAAGAATTACATATATTTTCTATATGAGTTGATTTTAAACCACTAATTTATAATTTTAACAAAATTAGTAGGCACTGAAAACAAAATTTTGAACTTTATATAGGAAACTGCCATTAATGATGAGCCCAAAAAAGATGAAGTACTCTACGAAGCGAAGGATAAATTGGATGGAAGATTGCAGGAAACTATTGAGATTGATGAGAATAATCATGAGAATGCATTGAAGGAAGCAGAAGATCATCAGGAATTGGATCGTGCAGGCGAAGAATCGAAGAAGATCATGGTCAAGGATGATCATGAGAAGAAATCGAATTGGTCGAATGAATTGGAGGGTCTTGTTGAAAAGCTCATCAATGAAATTTTATCCCATTTTTCAGGACTCAGAGAACAGCTGGTGATAAACTTGAAGGAAGAAAAAAAGAATCTAATTTTGAACCTTGATATTGCCAATGAGACTGTAGAATATTATCAATCCGTTGTGAGAGATTTTTCAGAGCAGTTTCTCATGAGGGATGAGGAGAAAAAAGTGCTTTTGACAAAGCTTGAAGTTACTTCACAAAAACACCAAAGATCCATGAAAAAATTGGAAGAAAAAGGTCGAAAATTGAAACAAGAAAAAAATGAACCCTCTTCAAAGTTGTCCAAGACAATTTCATGGTATGATTGTATGAATATTATGCAAA
The DNA here is from genome assembly GCA_008009225.1 of Acer yangbiense. Taxonomy (NCBI): domain Eukaryota; kingdom Viridiplantae; phylum Streptophyta; class Magnoliopsida; order Sapindales; family Sapindaceae; genus Acer; species Acer yangbiense. The sequence goes on along the minus strand of CM017764.1, from coordinate 52,306,043 downwards.
TATGGCAAATCGACTGTCTATTGAGCTTGATCATGAGCTCAATGAATCCATGGAAGATTTCGAAGAAGAACGTCGTCGAGAATGGGAAGAAAAAAGAAGAAATTTCATGGTATGATTACTATGCAAAAGTGACTTATGATTACAAGCTCTACAACCACAATTTGCTTGTAGAGAAAAATGATCTTTCTGACAAGCTTCGCACCGCCAACTCCTCAGCTGAGTTTTACAAGGCTTCCTTGGATGATTCGGAGAAGACTTGTTGGAAATTAAGAGAAGAAATCTCTGATCTTTCGGTGAAGCTTTTCGCTGAGACATTGTCAAGTGAACAGTCTCATATGCTTTTGAATGAGCTAGAAGAGCAGTATAAGAGATTGGAGGAGGAGAAAAACGATCTTTCAGCAAAACTTAATGCAGCAAAAGCATTATCTGAACTTTATCGTAGCTTTTTACATGATTATGAAATTGTTCCTCGTAGAACCTCATGAACTTTTTAGTTGGGGTTAGTTTTTCAATTTTCAATTTAATTTTTTTGTTATATGAATTATCGAATTTCAACTTTAAATCAGATTCTCTAAGACTTATGAGAACTATATTTATTATATCTATTTTTATTACATGATATATCTTCTTATATATTTCATTTTATGAAAATTTTCTCAAACACCAATTTTTTTGTAATGTCAAAAAAAAAAAAAAAAAAAAAAAAATCTAAATTGCAGAGTGTATACAATAAATCTTCTGTTTTTTTTTTAAAAAAATCATTATAATTTAGGGTTTGGGAGGGAATAGGATTCAATGTAAAACCCCATTGATGCCATTGATGATTAATCGATGTGTGTGAACCAAGAAAATTGTAGATCATAAGTAAACTAAAATTTGCTGTTTCAAAAATAAAATAAAATAAAATATAATAAAAAAGAAGATTGTAGACAGCATATAGAATTTTATCAATGCCATCCGAAAATCAATTACTAAAATAATTAGGCATGCACATAGTGACGAATCATAATTCGATCATAACTAAAAAACCATGCATATTTATGCGAACACAAAAATTATAAGATGCAGGAATCTTTCATGTTTTTCGTGGAATGTAAACTTGCAGGATCGCAATCCCAGCTGCAACTTCTTATTCTCTCAAATTGGTGATAAAAATATGGGTCGAATGTTCCCTGAAGATCCACATAAAGATGCTGTATTGAAGAGACTTTTTGTTTCGTTTTATGTTATTTCATTTTTTATTTATCTCTTGTTTGCTTTGGTTTCCCATTTGTGTTCTTGACGTTGAGCTTCATGGAAGAAACTACATTGTTTGTTAGTAACCAAATACAAACATTCTCCAGTTCAGAGTCTTGAGACGATCGTATACTTTTTTGTATTTTCGTTTGTTTACTTTACATTTTGAATCATAAGGAAGCTGAAGAAGAAAAATTAGATTGTGGCGCCGGCAAAGAAGAATCAAAGATGATTAGGGTTGATAAGAATTAGATTGTGGCTCCAGTTGACAAAGAATTAGAAAATAATTAAGGATAACAGATCGACTTGGCTCTCTTTGCTATAGTTCTTATATTAATTATTGCCATAATAATTCTCTAAAAATAATTATTTCTATTTCAATAAATTAGATTTCCTTTTTAGTACATGATTAGGATTAATTAAGACTATTATAAACACCATTATTTATTATTTATTCCACCATTAATTGGATTTAAAGTCATTTTCGTAATTATTTTCGTAGCTTCTATTACCCCGCGTAAATTAAATAATTCCCACATATTAAAGTATGGGACTATCCTATTTCTGCTTCCCGTTTAGTGAATTTTTCTTCAAGCACTAGCGGAATCTTACACTGATAATTTATTAAGGGATATTATTGATTTCGTACCTATATTTTTTTAAAATATCTATTTTTTACTCACTTATACAGTTTTAAAGGATTGGACCCTATATTTTCAAAAACCACTAAATTTGGTCCTTCTGTTGGTCAAACGTTAATCAAATTAAACGGCTCTAAATGTAATTTTATCTTTAGACAGAGATATGCCACGTGTCAACACATAAATAAGCAGAAATTATATATATTAAAAAGTAAATTAAAATATAAATACAAATTTAAAAATTATAAACAATAAAATTATAAAAAAAGATAAAAAAAAAAATCTCTTTCTTCTTCAATTGAGCAACAGAGCAAAGCCCCACTCCATTTCTTCTTCAAGGAACAATTCCCCAACCCAGATTTCATCTCTCCTTATTTCATCTTCTTCAACCTTTCCTAAAAAACCAAACCCAGATTTCATCTCTCCTTATTTCATCTTCTTCAACCTTTCCCCAACCCGTCGGAGTCCCGAACGCAGTCTTGCCGGAATTAGGATCGTCGACATAAATCTCGGAAATGAAAATCCAGATCAGAATCTCCTTGCTCTTGACTACGGTGAGCCTCCGCATCCGGTGGTTCTCGACGAAAGCAGTGACTTCGTTGTCGTAAGAGACATTGCTCCGATGGCTCGAAACCTGTGATCCGTACGGTTCTTCTTCTTGAGCCAGACGAAACCGGTGGTCCGATTGTAACCCACCTCGATTAAGTCGTTTAGAGGAAGGAGACCCTTTGGGAGCTCGATTTCTGAGAGAAGGTCGAGAGATTTTTGCTAGCAGAGAGACTCGCCATGGTCGATCTCTGCACCTTCTCTGTGATTCGCTATCAGTTGTGTTCCCATTTTTGTTGTTTTACAGATTTGGATATTGACTTCTCTGATTTGTCTAAACTGAAAATCTAATGTAGGGTAATTTAAGAGAACTGTTATTTTCGTTGGATTTAGTTTCTTTTATTTATGTTTGAAGATTTGATTCCTATATTAATTAGATTTGTTCATTTTTTTTTAGAAAGATGGTTCATGTTGTTTTGTTTATTTATTTATTTATTTTTGCTGAATGTCACATTCCAGTCCAGTCGACAGCCGTATTAGAATTAATTGATTATAAATAGTTTTATTATTTCAAATTATTGTATCTTTGGTTATTATTATTAATAAAAATATTCTTTTGAGCAAATTCAGCGATTGTTAATTGAATGGAAAATAAAGAAAAATAAAAACAAAATTTTCAGTTTTTGCTTTTTAAAGAAAATAAAAGTTTTCTTTTTATTTTATTTTATTTAGAGTGAAGGGTAAAAAGGTCATTTAGTATTTTCTGTAACCGTTGACCGTTAAAAATCAGGTCAGAGGGACCAAATTGAGTGGTATTTAAAAATATATGGCCCAATCCTCCGAAAATGTATAAGTGAGTACAAAATAGATATTTCAAAAAAACATAAGGACCCAAGTGAAAATATCCCATTTATTAATTAGTTAAGTTGGCAATCTCTGTGGAGATGTAGTTAATTTTAAGATCCAATTGAATGACTCCTTAAAATATATATATAGGGCCGGCCCTGACTTTTTGGGAGCCCGAGGCAAAATTCTAAGATGAGTCCCTTTTTCATATTAATTTTAAGACTTGAGAGAGAAATCGAGAGAAATCGAAAGAAATCATTCAATGGTGGCCGGAGAGAAAAATAAGAAACTCCAAATCCTTTAGTGATTTAGATGACATACTGAAGGAAAAATAATCAAAATCTAATTCGGGTTTTTACACTCCAAGCTGACCCTATTTTATAATTTTGTTTTATTTTAAATTGTTGGCTTTAATGCTTTATCATACGGTCCTTTTTTAAACTAATACTCAAAATAGAAATTTAGGCCTTTTATGAACTAAAATAAAACAAAATTGAGCTCCTAAACTAATACTGAAATCATGTAAATATGGGCATTTTTTAGACTAATACTCAAAATAGAAATTTAGGTCTTTTATGATCTAAAATAAAACAAAATTGGGCCTCTAAACTAATACCGAAATCATGTAAATATGGCTCCTTTAAAAAGAGGCCTGGGGCGGCCACTCCTCCTATTAAAGCCCAAGGTTAGCCCTATATATATATATAAAGGAATAAATTTCAGATGAGGGATCCCTTATTTTAATTTTGGTAATGGCATCAATGAAACGATCATATCGATTTATATGAATTTTGATTTGAATTTTTTTTTTTTTTTTGGAAGATAAATATAATGTTTCAATCACTAGAATTGTTAATTTATCCCGATTTTATTAAATATGAATCATCCAAAAATTTGCACGATTTTCATCCGGGATTCCTCGCTTAAAATTTACTATAAACAAAGTACAACTACAAGTGAAACGAGCAGAAGTACTAGTGTACACTGTACTACTACTACTACTACAAAGAACAGTAGCTGCACCACCACAACACGGGCTTTAATGGGAACATTCCAGCCCACGTAACTAGTTGGAAAATGGCCCAATTGCACTTGTATTGAATTTGCTAGCTTACACCTGCTCTGGGAAGATTAATGAAATTTAATGTCTAAAATCAATCTAAAGTTGTAAACCATTTTAAATCTGATTGCATATATGAAATAACAGTGCTAAAATTTTTGCCAACTGATGACATGATCATGCATGAATGCTGAGAGATCATAGAATGTGAAGGAGATCATGTTCATGAAACTCAAGGAAATTTTTTACTTCACAACTCTTGAACTGCTCTCTGCCTATGTTGGGATACTAAGGAAATGCACAAATGCATGTTGAAGACTTGTTGAACAGAGCCTTGAGACTTGTTGAAGAAGAGTTGAGTTAGTTTATTATCTAGGTGCAAAAGTCAGTAGTCACCAGGTTTGCCATTAGCCCAGGGAGGCATTAGGCTGACCGCCAGACAAGCTGTGAGTCAAAACCTAGGTTTTATTTTATTTTAGACTTTTCTTTACCATGTTTGCTAGTAGTTCTATGACCGAGATAGAGCCTGACGATAATAATAGTATTGCGTGTCAATCTGTAGCCAATTATGAAACAACTTGGGATGATAAAGACTTAGTAAATTGGCAATTGCCTAATATCCAACAGTATAGCATCTATAGGAAGAGCAGGACACTAGATTTTAGAACTATTTTAGGACAAAAGACTAAAGAGATTAATGTCAAATTCCATAATAATACTTTTAGTACAAATTTATTGAATAAAAATAGTTTGAACCATTATCATAAAATTGGTTACAATGACCTGCATATAGGAAGTGTTCAAATTGGGCTTAAACCCCTAGCCAAAATTGGTCTTAATAATTCCCTTTTAGTTGTCCTCCGAGACAAAAGGATCACCAACTACAAAGAATCTATTTTAGGCATTGCTGAGACTAGTTTGACTTATGGACCTATCTATTTTCAATGTTATCCAAATTTCATTGTTGCTTTAAATTCAGATGAGCATAAAGAAAAATGTCTTGTTATTGGTATTCAGACTCATAATTATCAATTTTTAAGGGGTTCAAGCCCTTATAAACTCATTTACAGAATTCATTACCGTGTACTAACCACTGGACTTATCCCTAGTTATATTCCTTCTATTGTTCCTGCTGGACAAACTATATGTTATAATGCTTGTCCTACAGTTAACTTGATGGTTCCCACACCAGTTAGATGGGAAGATATCAACTTTCCTGAAAACTGGTTGAAGGAACATGCAGATAGGCCCACTTATCGAATACCCATGAGAGATCTCAGAGATTGTATATCAGACCTAGATGGGACTCTTCGGATCTCTTTCAGAGATCGATCGCTATCATCCAGAGAGCATTCACTGCGAAATCCCAATTGTGATGATGATCTCCAGTCAGTCAGAAACTCCCTATCTAGCCTATCCAGATTGAATATCAGGAACCAAATTCCTAGCCTGGTAAAACAATACCAATATAGACCAAATCCAAACACTAGGACTCAGTTACCTAGTCTTGAAAACAGATACAAACCAGGTACTAGTGAATCATCTGAACCCATAAACCTGGTACCCAGACAAAGGCGCCCACCTATTCCTACTACTATTGAAATACCCACTCATATCTCCAGAGTCCATAAAACTCCAGAACAAGTTGCTCATCCTATCCATACATATGACCAAGAAGAACCAAGCTCTCCCACTCCGTCACAAGTCCTCACAGAAATGCCTGAGACAGAACCACAAATTAGAACCATAAATGTTCTTGACACCAATCCTTTCAATTGTGAAATCCTTATAGCAGATTATCTTAGCCACAAATCCAGAACCAAATATGAATCCAGTTACAGTCAGAAAAAGCGAGACCAGTTCAGGATAAGATGGCTCCAGAATGTCAGAACTTTTAACAAAAGCATACCTTTCTTCGAATGGTATGCTAACAGGAAAAGCATAGAGAATGATTGTCAATGCCTTGTCATGGACCGATCGACATTCAGAACCTATAAGACCAAGAAAGGAGAAGAAACACTTCCCCATCCTCCTCCAAGAACCTGTGAGATAGAAATAGAAAATGAAGACCGAGAGGTACCAGGAGACCCTGAGATTATGACTTGCTCCCCTTACATCCTTATTGACTCATCCCTATCCAACACTGTTCCAGCCTCTTCACAGCAAATGGGCATCATCATGAAATAGAACAACTATACAAATGCCTATCTAAAAACAGTTGGAGACCAGCTTGACAGAATTGAGATCAGCCAATTCCAGTCTCTAACCAGATCTGTCCCTGAAAGCATGTCCCAAGACCCTCAGTCCTCATATCAACCTGGTGTCCTTTTATTCCCTGATACCACAGGAATTGAGAAATGTTTTGATAACCACAATCTTCTTGACACAGAAGAACTTTTGAAACTCCTAGAAGAAAGGTTATCACAAATTCCTCAAATTCCTCAAATTCCTAAACCAGAAAACCAACCAGGAGTCCAAACCTTAAACACATATATTGACACCTCAGAACCCAGCAACAGTGAGCCTACCAAAGAATTTGACCAAATGATCTACAAATTAACCAACCAAAATACAGCTGACAACAATAGCTATACCCGATTTTACCATGGCACAAAACCCTATTATCCAAAGCCTACACCACCTGACCTCCAATATGAAGAAACTGTTCCTTACAGAGCATACAGTGGCAATGCTTGTTATCAATTTAACATTGATGGTCTATCAGAATACCAAATTATGACTATCGTCAGACAAATTCACACTGTTGGTTACATTTACATCAAGAAACAAAGCATGACCCATGCTGATGCTGTCACAGCACTAACTGGTGGTTTTGAAGGCCAGTTGCTCGGATGGTGGACACATACCCTATCTCTGGCAGCCAGAGTAAACATTATTAACCACACTAAAACCATATCCGTTCCCTCTACATCTACCACCCCTGACTCTTTCCTGCCCACTACCACTACCACTACCTTTCAACCTGATGGTATAGATGTGCTTTGTTATACCATCGTTTTACATTTTATCGGGAACCCAAACCGATTCCAAGATAAAGATTATTCAAAACTTCAGAACTTGAAGTGCAAAAAGCTGAGTGACTTCAAATGGTACAAAGACATATTCTTGACCAGAGTATTACAAAGAGAAGACAATGCCAAAGCATACTGGAAAGAAAAGTTCATATCAGGACTACCGTCTCTCTTTGCTAACAAGGTCCGGGACAAGATGAGAGAACAAATGGCCAGTTCAGATTGGTCCCAAATCGACTTAGAAACATGGACTTATGGGGAAATCATTGCAACCATCAACGTTGTAGCCCTACAACTATGCAACGACATCAGACTGAAGAGCCAGCTCAAATAGCAAAAGTTAACTACCAGAAGAGAACTTGGATCGTGGTGTGAACAGTTTGGATTTGATAAGCTCCCAAGCCAGAAACACCAGAAGTCCCACAAATCCAACTATCAACCCTCAAAAAGGAAGAAGCGCACTAGTAACGATAGATCACACAAAAAGGAGAAAGCCGAAAAGAAAGACAAGAAGCCTTTTCGAAGACCCTTCACCAGAAACCATAAAACCTGTTATGGATATGGAAAAAGAGGTCATTTTGCTAACAAATGCCCTGAGCTTAAAAATAAGATCAAGTCTTTGAATATTGAAGAAGAATTCAAAGACTGACTTATCCAAGTTATTTTCGAACAATAGTATACCTCAGATGAAGATTCATCGAGTTCCGAGGAAGAGCTACTAATCATTGGCCAATCCAGCACAGAAGCCTCAACTCAACAAGAATCTGATCGCGTTCAGGCTTGCCTCTGCAACCAAGTTAATGTCTTGGATCAATCCGACTATTCAATGCTAATTAGTATGGTTGATAGTATCAGTGACCCTATTCTTAAAGCAACCTACATCAAACAAATCCAAGAAAAAATATCCACCCAAGAGACCAATAAACCCTCAACCAGCCAAAAAATCCCAGATTTTGAAGAAAATGTCATGAAACTATTTTCCCCTAAGCAAAGAAAAGTGACCATCCTTGACCTACAGCAAGAAATCAAACAAGTCAAAGAAGAAATAAAAGATTTAAAGCTCACAACACAGAAGCTCCAAGCACAATTCCTAGAACAATCTTCAAAGGCAAAAAGAAAATCATCCACACAGAGCAGCTTCAAGAGTTCTGATGATTCGGCAGAAGAAGCACAAGGAGGAGATCAATCTAATCATGAATTAGCCAGCCTTCTCCATCCTAACCTTATCCAACAACATGAGACCACTATTGTCAGGGAAATCAGTATCCAGAAATGGTACACTGAAGTAGACATACGCATTTCCTCCAATTTCCATCTAAGAGTCAATGTGTTGATCGACACAGGAGCTGATCTCAACTGCATGCGGGAAGCTCTTGTTCCCACCAAATATTTCGAGAAAACCACGGAAACCCTTTATGGTGCCAACAAACAGCAGCTTAGCATCCAATACAAATTGACTAATGCCAAAGTTTGCAATGATGGAGTCTGTTACAACACTAGTTTTCTCATGGTCAAAAACCTTTCCCAAAACGTAATTCTCGGGTTACCTTTCATCCATCTTATATCTCCCTTTAAGGTTACCTCAGAAGGACTTATTTCAGAATACCTAGAGAAAGAAATACTTTTCCCTTTCACTTTCCCTGTCCTCATTCGAGACCTAAATGCCCTAAAAAACAAATCAGTCTTCCTAGAACAACAAATCGCCAATATCAACATAAAGCAAGACTATCTATCTTTTTCTAAAAGATGACCTACATTTTGAAAGACAGAAGAAACATTTAGAAGACCCCAAACTCCAACAAAAAATCCAAACCTTTAAAAAGAAACTCGAAAGTGAAGTTTGTGCCTCTTTTCCAAATGCTTTCTGGAACAGGAAAAGACATATCGTCTCCCTTCCTTACAATAAAGAATTCTCCGAAAAAGGAATTCCCACCAAAGCCAGGCCTATCCAAATGTCTTCATCCCTCCTGGAACACTGCAAAAAAGAAATAACCGACTTATTGCAAAAAGGTCTGATTAGGCCTTCTAAATCCCCTTGGAGTTGCCCAGCTTTCTATGTACAAAAGAATGCTGAAATCGAAAGAGGAGTCCCCAGACTGGTTATCAACTACAAATCTCCGAATGATGCTCTTCAATGGATTCGGTATCCTATCCCTAACAAATCTGACTTATTGAAAAGACTTTATAACTCTAATATTTTTTCTAAGTTTGACATGAAATCAGGTTTTTGGCAAATACAGATTGATGAGAAGGTCCGCTATAAGACTGCTTTTACTGTGCCTTTTGGCCAGTATGAGTGGAATGTTATGCCTTTTGGTCTCAAAAATGCTCATAGTGAATTCCAAGCTATCATGAATGAGATTTTCAACCCTTATATTGAGTTTTCTATTGTCTATATAGATGATGTCCTAATCTATTCTGATAACATTGACCAACACTGGAAACACTTAGATATTTTCCTCCAAACAGCCAAACACCAAGGCCTAGTTGTCTCTGCACCCAAGATTGTTTTATATCAAACGAGAATTCGATTCCTAGGTCATAACATCGAAAGAGGAACTATTTTACCCATCCAATGAAGTCTTGAGTTTGCTGATAAATTTCCGGATGTCATCAAAGACAAAACCCAGTTACAACGATTTTTAGGATGTCTCAACTATATAGCTAACTTTTGTCAGCAATTATGTATCATCTGCAAGCCCCTTTTTCAAAGACTAAAGAAAAATCCAGCACCTTGGACCGATGAGCACACTTTAGCTATCCAAAAGATAAAAGCCCAAGTCAAAAGCCTCCAATGTCTTGTTATATGTCATCCCACTGCTCTCAAAATAGTTGAAACAGATGCTTCTGAACTTGGTTATGGTGGCATTTTAAAACAAGTCATCAATAGCCAAGAATGTCTTGTTAGATATGTTTCGGGTGTTTGGAATGATACCCAACAAAAATACTCCACCGTCAAAAAAGAAATCCTGGCTATTGTTCTAACAATCCAAAAATTCCAAGATGATCTGATCAACCAAAAATTTGTTTTGAAAGTTGATTGTCAATCAGCAAAATTCATTTTAAAAAATGATGTTAAGAATTTTGCTTCCAAACAAATATTTGCTAGATGGCAGGCCTTATTATCTGCATTTGATTTTACTATTGAACATATTAAAGGATCAGATAATAGTTTACCAGATTTTTTGACCAGAGAATTTTTGCAGGGAAGCCCATGAGTAGCAGTAAAAGGACAACACAGGGCCTCCGGCCCACTATGAGCCCATCCTTATCCAGGCCTGACTTATCAAATGACCTATCAAGTGGACATAGTGCTTTGGTGACTTATCATGGAAACAATACTGCTGCTATTATGACTTATGATGAACAAAAGTCTAGCCCAGATAAAAAGCCCAGCCATAAAGACAAATACTCAATTGCTTCCAGCCAATTGGCCATTTCAACCCAATCACCAAGACCCACCTTACCAACCCCACTACAAATCACCAATAGTTTCTCCCCTTTAAAATCAGACTCTTCATCCTTTAAGATAGTAGCATCTTCCCATATCAGCCCACATTAAGTAAAACAAGGCAAAATGATTGAAAAACAAAAGACTTATGCTCCTTCCACTTCAACCTTCCCTAAAGTCAACAACCCGACTTATCATTATCATGAAAAACCCTATTTTGACAAATTTTTTGTAGTAGAAACCCCATTACTACTCGAGACTTATTTCAAGGAACCTAAAAAATTGGCGGATGCAATCATTGATCCACTGTTTTGTAGGATTCCTGAAGACATATTAAAAAGACATATTTTTTATGAGTTCATTCTTGTAGATACATATTCAATCTATATTTCAGATGTTTTTGACAAAATTGACACGAAAAAATTAATTTTTAGAAAAATAAAGTTTTGCAAAATCATTACCCTAGAGCAATGGGGAAATGATCCAAATAAGAAAAGAAGTTTTTCAAGACCTTTCCACATTTCTGAGTTTTCCTATTGGGATTATATTGACGCATGGACTTATGTTTTGTATGGTCAAAATCCAGGAAACTCTTTATCCTGGTTTATCTACTTTGACAAAGATTTTCCCCTTGACATACCATTCTGGTTTCTAGAATGGTGGGACAAATATGGGCCAAATATTGATTTCCTTCCAACCATCATCAAAGAAGGTTATCAGTATTGGGTCACACATGTTGATAAACCCAAGGATTGGGATTTTATTCCTGACTTATTACTCTTTTTCAGGATTTTCAGTCTTACCTGGATTTTGATGCTTGATTATAAGATTCAAGAATGACTTATTGGCAATGTCAATGTTCCTTATTTTGGGAGACAAACGAAGATCAAATGGTGGAGTGGCATGAACATGGCTGACCATGGAAGAAATAGAGTCGCGAAATGGTTTAACGAAAACCCAAGTTTCTGCAACTCAAGCAAAGACCAATCCCAGTTCTTAATGGCCAAATCCCAGAATCAAGCAAGAATTGCAGCTGCTAAAACTCCTGAAGAACTCTTAGCCATCGCTGATGAAATGAGAAAAACTATGACAGCTATTTCCCAAAATGACTCAGCTTCAGAAGACCGTGATGATTTCCTTAGTGAAGATGATCCCACCGAGGGTCACAGCTATTCTCAACAGCATTGTGGGAGTACTTTCGGCCATGACTTATCACAGTTTCAGGGGCTTTAGTCCTACATATTTCACCAGACTTATTCTTAGAGAGCATGGGATCCATTATTAGCATTTTTCATCATTATCAATGATTATAATCATGTATTGTCCACTATCAATCCTGTGTCGGCAGAACGAGACAAAAAAAAAAAAAGTGTCGGCAGAACACAACAAATTAAAGTTACCCGTTTCAGACCCATGGAATCATCAAGTACCATCATTGCTTCAACCACCATCATTGCTCCAGCAGCAATAATTCCCCCACTTCCAGACCCATGTGACCAACTTATAGGATCTTCAAAGACCATCATTATGTTTCTACCAGGGTCAGGTTTAACCCTGGTTATCATCACCATGGTAATGTGTCTATTTAAAGGACTCTTCTCCGGTTGAGAAGGCAAGTTCTGATTTTTATGCTCTTTTCCTACTCTGTAATCTTCTACTTTGTAACCTTCCTCTCTACTTTGTAATCTTCCTCTCCCAATCTCCCCTTCCTTTGTAAAAACAAGTTTGGAATTAATAAAGAGTGCGACTTATTTGTGTATATCTACATTGCTGTCAGACTAATACTGACTATAGTAAGTTTATGCTAATTTTATTTTCTATTATTCAAGTTGGAATTCGTTTCAATTTCATGTTTTATTATTTTCTGCATTTTGTCTTGTGCATTCTGTTATATTTGTTGGTTCTCCGTTTTGGTATCAGAGCCTTGAGACTTGTTGAAGAAGAGTTGAGTTAGTTTATTATCTAGGTGCAAAAGTCAGTAGTCACTAGGTTTGCCATTAGCCCAGGGAGGCATTAGGCTGACCTGGTGACTACTGACTTTTGCACCTAGATAATAAACTAACTCAACTCTTCTTCAACAAGTCTCAAGGCTCTGATACCAAAACGGAGAACCAACAAATATAACATATATATATATATATAAAAGGGTAATATTATAATTGATGTATAAATTATAAAATTTTAAATAAAGAAAATTATTCAAATTTGGTACAAATAATTATCTATCAAATTATTATTATTTTTTTTAATAAAAGTAAAGTTTTTTTTTTCCTAGTTGAAGCATGTTAATTTATTGACATGATTTGGTAAATAATTTTTTAAGAAAATTGTTATACTAAAAAAAGTAAAAAGGTTGGAATTATGGAGTTGCTTTGTTCGGGAAGGAACATAATTACACATTTACACAATGCATTGGTTGTATATAGTATACTTGTATAGATATCGTGCGACATACACAACACAAGTAACACAATGCATTGTATAAATGTGATGCAGCTATTGATGTGGTCGGTCGTGTTGTGGGTATTGGGATTGTGTTTCGTGATTCGGCTGGGGGTACTCTAAATGCTTATCTAGGATGATGATATATTCAATTTAAATCAACCCTAGATATCAATAGCTAAATGACATGTCAAATAGCTTAGCTAATCAAGATTAATTAAAAACCTAATTAGCTATCACAAACAACACTCAATCAATTCATCACAAATAATCTCTTTTCTTGTATTTAGCATATGATCTAAAACATACAAGTAATTTAAAAGAGATGGCTTGGTATTTAAAATACTACAATAAGATGAAATTAATCAAAATCTTACCAAGCAAGTTGTGATGATGCAAACCCATACATGGATGCACTCTATATAGACATAGGAGATGCAATATGAAATTTGATGCAAAAGGGGTTTGATTTGAGTGGTTAAAGTTGAGTTCTTGATTTGATTTTCTCTCAAAATCTATCTTTGAAGATTAGGGTTCTTAAGAGTCAAAGAACATCATCAGATAATGAGAAAGTGTGATATTTATAGACATCAAGAACAGGGCAAGTGAAAAGACAATTTTGCCCCTGAAATCGCACGATCGGCGGTTTCATTCGGCGGCCAGGCCGCCGAATTGAACCGCCGAATGGCTCCCGAGTGGAACATGGGAACTTCGGCGACTTCGTTCGGCGGTTTCTAAACGCCGATCCCAACCGCCGTTTTGGACCCGAGAGATATATTTCAATCAGGTCTTATTCGGCGGTTTCGAACGGCGGCCAGGCCGCCGAACGTAACCGCCGTTTCACCAAAAATGGTGAAACCAAGGAGAAGCCAAAGGCATCTCCACCGGCGATCATCGCGCAAAACAAAGCACATCAACGTGCACGCGCGGACGTTTCCGAACATCCTTCGGGAAACGAATTACACCACACTAAAAGCTAACATACATGAAGTGCACGTGTGGGTATTGAATGCATCCTAATGCCTATCATGTCATGGCATTTCATAAAACAAGATGCAATCAATTTAATGCAAGAAGAGACATTGAATAAACAATAAAGCACAATGCACACATAATATAAACACAACATTCAAGAATAGGAGATATGCATGTTGTGTGTGTGTGCAACTATATCTCTTCAAGCCAAAGTAAGCACAAGATATACCTTTGGTGCTTGTCCTCTTGAGGTCTTGGAAAGGGTTTTTGATCTTCAACCTTAATGACCTAGACTACCCTTACAATCAAAGCCCAACATGTGGTTTGACCACGAAATAAGCCAATCAACAAAAGGGAATCCTTACAAAGCTTAATCCGAGCAAATATGTGTTCGGTGTACCATCAGGGAGGTTCCTAGGTTTTCAAGTTCACTAAAGAGGAATCAAAATAAATCCCGAAAAGATTAGAGCCCTTGAAGACATGGTCTCACCAAAGACACTGAAGTAAGTACAGAAACTAACCGGATGTCTTGTCTCACTCAATCGATTCATAGCCAAATCAACGGACAAGTGTGCCCCATTCTTCAAAGCAATAAAGAAAGGGAAAGGGCTCGAGTAGAGTGAAGAATGTGAAACGACCTTCCAAAAATTGAAATAGTATTTTGGACGAGCACCAATCCTCTCCAAACCAACAGTCGGAGAAACCCTGTACCTATACCTGTCCCTCACAGAGGTAGCAACTAGTTCGGTGCTAATTCGGCTGGAAGAATGAGTGCAGAAACCAGTGTACCACACAAGCAAAACCTTCCTCCCAGCCGAAACAAGATACTCACCGGTCGAGAAAATGGCTCTTGCGTTGATCACAGCAGCAAGGAAGCTAAGACCGTATTTTCAGGCACATACAATTACAGTATACACCGATTGCCCGCTCAAACTTATCTTACATAGGCCAGAATTGTCTGGTCGGCTAACTAAGTGGGCCGTAGAGCTTAGTGAGTTCGACATCAACTATTCTCTAAAAGCAACATTCAAATGACAGGCTGTGTCATATTTTGTGGTTGAATTCACAAAACCCGACATTGAGGTAAGAAGGATGATGGGTGAAGACCAAGAGAAAAACTTCCATTGAAAATTGTATGTGGATGGATCGTCTAACACCTATGGCAACGGGGCTGGGATAGTGATATTAACCACCGAAGGGGATGCTGTGGAGTGTGCCATGAGGTTCGACTTCAAAGCAACCAACAACCAGGCCGAGTATGAAGCTTTGTTGGCCAGCTTAAGAGTATGCATAGCATTGGGAGCGGATGAGATTGAAATTTTTAGTGACTCATAAGCAGTGGTCAATCAGGTGCTGGACAAATACCAGGCGAGAGATAAGTACATGGCAGCCTATTTAGAGATAGCAAAAAGGTTGCTCAAAAAGGTAAAGGAATACAAGATAACTCAGATCCCTCGGGAGGAGAATGAGAGAGCATACACTTTATCCAAATTAGCATCAGCAACAACTTGCATCAGATCCAAGACAATACCAGTCGCACACCTGATTAAGCCAAGCACAGTAGGACCAGAAGAACTCATAATAGCAGAAATCCGGCCGCATCCAAATGATTGGACAACTCAACTCAGGAAGTACTTGGAGGAAAACATTCTGCTAGAAGATGTTTCAGAGGCAAAGCATATCAGGTACAGATCAACCCGATACATTATTATAGACGGCGAACTATACAGAAAGGGTTTTTCAAAGACACTACAAATGTGCGTTGCGGGTGAAGAAGCCGAGCAGATCTTAAAAGATATCCACAGCGGCATATACGGGAACCACACTGGGGATAAGAGTCTAGCACACAAGGTACTTAGGCAAGGATTCTACTGGCCAGCCCTGTTTACCGAAGCACAACGATTCGTAGAAAGTTATGAGACCTGCTAGAGGATCGCCAATGATATACGACAACCACCAGAGTTACCCAAAAGCTTAACATCCCCCTGACCATTTGCAATGTGGGGTCTCGATCTTATAGGACCAATGCCTACATGAGCAAAGCATGTTATTGTGGCAGTAGACTACTTTACTAAGTGGGTAGAAGCAGAGGCACTCATGCATATCACCGAAACAAACACCACCAACTTCATCAAAAAGAACATATTATACAAGTTCGGGATTCCGAGTACAATCATCATCGATAATGGGAGCCGGTTTGACAATAAAAAATTCAAGGAAATGTGCAAAGAACATAAGATTGCAATTTACTATGCCTCACCTACCCATCCTCAGACCAATGGCCAGACGGAGGCAGTGAACAAAGTAATCAAGCACACTCTGAAAGCAAAGCTGGACGCAAAGAAAGGAAATTGGGCAGACAAACTCCATGAAGTGCTCTGGGCATACCGAACAACTGTAAGGACTTCCAAAGGAGAGACCCCTTTTTCCTTAGCATTCGGAATTAAAGCTGTTATCCCAATCGAAATATCATTTATCTCCCCGAGAGTCCGATTGTACAATCCAGATCACAACGTTGGCATGTTATTGTAAAATCTAGATGAACTGGAAGAAGCCAGAGACAGATCATAAGTAAGGAATACAGCGTACCAGCAAAGAGCAGTAAGGTATTACAACTCTCATGTCCGCGTACTGATGCAGTAAAATCTGTGTTCAATTTACTAAGAAAGTTCGTTCACTGGGATCCGCGATTCTATCGGTCAAAGCCAATTAATCTAGCAAGGATTACTCTAAATGCGAAAAACTAAATTGCATAATGCTACTCTTTGGAAGTTTGTTGAAATCTAATATTAACCTAAATTATGAGAATCTAAACTAAAAGACTAAAATCAAATTAAATCAAAGATCACACAAGGGATGAATATATGGAGAGAAATACTAGGGAATCGATGCACCTTTCTTAGACACTCAATGCTCACAATCAGTCTCGTTAAACACTTCAATCCAGTTACGGGCTTGTTTTCAAGATAATTCAATTAGGTTCGAAAATCCTTTCCAATACTCGCACACGGTCATGCAACAAATACGGATTAATGATCTAGGGTTCTTCCTACTACTCACACACAGTCATGTAATGAGCAATTGTCAAAACCCATATTTTACACAAAACTCTAAGCCAAATTAACATAGCACGGTCATGCATTTATCAATTTTCCTGTTTATTAAGCTTTTGATTCAGATTTAAATGGAACGGTCATCCACACCTAAACCCTAATCTCATAGATAAACTAAACTACAAAACTCAAATCACTTGCGGTCACAACATAATCAGAGAAAGTAGAATAGAGCAATTAATTCAATAAACAAAACGAAACCAAATTGATTAACAAAAGATAAACTAATTGTTCACATAGAGTTATCCAAAATCGGTTACATCATCCCCTAGTTATAGGTTTAGTTACACATCAATGGAGAGAACAAAAACATAGAAGAGATGAAGATAAAACCCATTATGGCGAGATGCTTCTGTCTTGAAATCCCCGTCGTCTTCTTGTTTCCAGTAATCTTCTAATGATGGAATGAATGAAAGAATGAAAGAATGGTGGTTCTCAATCTCGATCTGATCGTCTCTAAAGGTCGGCACACTTTTAGCTTTTTTCCTTTCTTTCTTTTTATAGGTCTTCTGCAGCTTTGAGAAAACGAAGAGGCGGACCACCGATTAACGTGCCGCTGAGTAGGCACGTGCATGGGAAGCGGAAATTCCAACTTCAACATTCTGGAATGGGTCGCTTGAGGGGTCGCTTGAGGGGTCGCTTGGGAGGCACTTGCCTCCTGAGCGACATGGGCCGCGGAAATTGGGGTTCCTCGCCTGCCTAGTGTACCGCCGACGGTGCACCTACATGATGAGCGGCCTGGCCCGCGGTAAATGGGGATTTTGGCCTTTCCTTCATCGTTTGACTCCATCATTTCCAAAATAAGATTTGATCAACACTTCTATGGAAAGAGACCTGCAAAGACTTAACAAGCACATCAACCCACCAAACGGACCAAAGAAGTAAGCATAAACATAAGCAAAAAGGGCAAAATATAAGCATAGAATTAGACTGGTCAAATACCCCCAAACCTATCTTTTGCTCGTCCTCGAGCAAAACCAAACATTCCTAAATTTAAAAACTAAATCCTAATAAAGCCACTTTCGCAGGGAACGCGATAGCATTGAGCTCATGCTACAAGCCTTTAAACCTCTAGGTGTCCCTAGTAGGAGGAGTGTTGTCTCCTGAGGGTTCTCAGCTATGACACCCACAAACATATCCCACAAAACCAATCATTCGAGATGCAATCGATTAATGCCCAGATTGAAACAATGCATGCAAAAGCCAATAGGTAAAGACTAGCATTATGTCACAAATTTGAATGCATTGCTCAATTTTAATTAAAAGCCCAAGCTCAAGATATTCTAGCATCAAAAATACCTTCGCCGAATGCCATAGATGTAATTCGCCTCGACTCTAAACCTCACCAGATATCGCTCATATTTCACACAGAACCTAGGCAAATACACTCATCAAGCATATGCGAAAGAAGTTATGCACAAGAAATTCAAATTATAATCGCATATGAATACATCATTGAAAGAACGCTTGATTTGTATGCAAAGATCTCATGAAAAGAATCGAACATTATGAGCAAGATAAACACACACTTCACTTATACTTTCATAGCAAGGATAACCAGCAGATCAATTAGACTTTTCATTAGGTTGTAATGGGGCTATTGGGTAAAGGTTAGAAAGGAACGGGATGTAAGAGTTCAAAAACCTAGGATCATTCAGTGAGAGCCTTCAGTTACCTTTACGGCTTGGCACAAGCTCTTAGGTCTTCATTGACTTCCTTTGTAAGTGGAATAATGCCACTTACCATTCATTGATGTCCCCTTAATTCACCATTCTCTTTTGCCCACTCCTTCGAGAGTAGATACAACACTTAAATCCTTTGACATGTTGTGTTCCTTAGATTCTTTTCTCTGGCACACGCAATTCACCATTCATTTTGGTGGCAAAACTTTCTTTTTCTTTCTCTTTTTGATTGATTTTTTTTTTCAATAAACATAGATATAATAATACAAAACCAAACGACCTTTCCTCTTTCATTTGGATTGAATGCAGCTCCTTCTTTATTTGACTCATATCAATATCGCACAATTCTTATGCGAACTCTTCAACCTTCATCACAATCTCAAAGCATGATCCCAAGTTAACAGGTATGGCTATAATATGGCTTACATGGGTTACAGTAAATGTGGTGAAGAAAGAAAAGGCAATCAGTGTTTGGCTTTAAACATGGCTATGGAGCACACACACAAGGGTAGGAAATATTACAGGCCTTTTAAGTAGTTCATGCACACATAGTCTAAAATCACTTCCACTGGTTCGACTTACTCAAGATCAAAGATAACATGTGAAATCTTTTTATGATGAATGCTCTATAATGCTCAATGTTCAACCTATAGAGATCAAATCTAATGCTAAGAACCTACTGAGTGTTTAAAGAATAGAAACAAAATAATCCCTCATATATGTCATTTATGTACGCACTTTGGCTTAGTGAACTCACAGGGTAGTCTCCACTATAAATCATGGCATCCAACTATGCATCCTATCCACTATCACATCAAGAGCATGTCATAAGTTATGAAAAAAATGCAATGCAATACTCTAAGCGGCAAGATGTTAGTTTAAACCCAGTGATTTAAGCATATCATTTCAAAGTCACATACCAAAACATCTCATCAAAGTTAATGCAGGAACGACAGACTCTAAAACACTGAAAAACTTGACTCAGGACTCAAAACACAACACACCCCCAAACCTAAACTCGACATTGTCCCCAATGTTGACAAGCAAAAACAGACAGGAAGTGAAAGACAAAGAAAAATAAAAGCAAATAAAAGTTCAAAAAGAAAATCCATAGCCTGCTAAACTCCTCCATCCGCATCGGAAAGCTGTAAGATCTCGGTCCCCTGGTCGGAGTCTATCTGGTTATCCTGCATCAGCTCTTCGTCATCAAAGTTCAAGATCGGGGTCCGCTGGTCAAAGTCCTACGGCTTGATACCTGATCCACCAGCTATAAAAGGATCCTGAGTAGGAATATGGGTTTGAGAAGGTGCTCCACTCCCATTAGCCACAGAAAACCGGCTAGTCATCATCCCACGCAACTCTTCTATGTTCGTCTCGATAGTGTCAAAACGAGCATCTAATCGAGACTCCAACTGCCCGAAGCGCAAATCCATATGAGTCTGCATAGCCTGGATAGTCCAAACGCACCGTTTCATTTACTTTACCGCTGACCATGCACCAGCAGCATAAGCGGTCTACCAAGCGAGCCATTCCAGTGTTGTCAACTTTCAAAGACCACGGCTTGTGCACCTGTCTCTTCAGCGGTATGGGCTGCGAACCATTCCAGTGTTGTCAACTTTCAAAGACCGCGGCTTGTGCACCTGTCAATTTAGCGGTATGGGCGGCGAACCATTCCAGTGTTACTCACGCTGGAGTCACCGCTATCCATGCATGTTCCTCATCAGCGGTATGGGCCGCGGTAATTGCTGAAAATGTGACAGGCCTTATTTCATCGCTGGCTGGACGAGAGCCTCTTGAGCGGTCCCTTGAGCAGTCCCTTGAGCGGTCTATTTTCTAGGAAATCAGGTCTCTTATTATCGCGGACTGTGCATGTGCCTCCTCAGCGGTCTAGGGAGCGAGCCATTCCAGAATGTGGAAGTTGCTCGTACCGCGGTCGTGCATAGGCACCTTGAGCGGTCTAGGCCGCGTTAATTCTAAAAAATGTGCAGTTCTAACCTGGTTTGATCAAGGCAAACAAACACACACATGAAACATATATGCTCACAGCCCAACATAACTAGAAATTCCGACTCCCCCAAACCTGGATTGAATAATACTCTTCACTAAACAGACGACTCACCCTAATTACTGACTCAAATTAATCGAAGGAAAATAAACGAAATGGAAAAAAAAAAGTTACCTAGGTGGGTTGCCTCCCACCAAGCGCTGTATTTAGCGTCTAGGCAAGACGTGTGAGAGCGCTACGGCTCAGTAAGCTCAACATCTTCCATTTGAACGACCTTGTCAAGCTCCATAATGTAAGGTTTTACCCTATGCCCATTGACCTTGAACTTGTCGCCATTTTTCTCGTTCTGCACTTTTACAGCTCCGTGGGGAAAAATGTGAGTTACCACGTAAGGTCCAAACCACCTGGACCTCAACTTACCGGGAAACAACTTCAGCCTTGAGTTGAACACCAGCACTTGCATACCTGGACGAAGATCTTTATGCACTATCATCTTGTCATGTATCAACTTAGTCTTCTTCTTGTACAGTTTTGCACTCTCATATGCCTCTAAGCGAAATTCTTCGAGCTCACACAGCTGAAGTTTCCTCTCCTCACCGGCCTTGTCATAATCAAAGTTCAACTTTCTGACTGCCCAGAAGGCTCTATGTTCAAGTTCTACTGGAAGGTGGCACGCTTTCCCAAAGACCAACCTATATGGACTCATCCCAATAGGCATTTTGAAAGCTGTCCGGTAGGCCCACAGTGCATCATCTAACTTCAAAGCCCAATCCCTTCGAGTTGAATTTACAGTCTTCTCCAGGATACCCTTTATTTGCCTGTTGTTGACCTTAACCTGTCCTGAAGTCTGTGGGTGGTATGGTGTAGCAACCTTATGCCGTACACCATATTTTTTCAAAAGTGCAGCAAAGGATCTGTTGCAAAAATGCGTACCTCCATCGCTAATGATAGCTCTAGGGGTCCCGAATCTTGCAAATATCGTCCCCCTCACAAATTTCACCACAGTTTGACTGTCATTATTCCTTGTGGCCTTCGCTTCTACCCATTTGGACACATAATCAACTGCTACTAAGATGTAACTATAACCGCAAGATGGTGGGAATGGTCCCATGAAATCAATGCCCCATACGTCAAAAAGCTCTATCACCAAATTCCCAAATAAGGGCATCTCATTTCGCTTACTTATACTCCCTGTACGTTGACATCTGTCGCATGCCACACAGAACCGGACTGCATCCTTGTGTAATGATTCCCAGAAGAATCCAGATTGCAACACTTTCAAAGCTGTCTTTCTTGCACCAAAATGTCCTCCACATTGTAGCTCATGACAAAATTTCAGAACGTCTCTCTGCTCTGACTCAGGAACACATCTTCTTATCACAGAATCAGGACCATGAGTGTATAAATAAGGGTCATCCCAAAAGTATTTTTTCGCTCTTGAAATGAACCTTTGTCTTCCTTGTGAGTTCAACTCATCCGGGACTACTCCACTTACCAAATAGTTAACCAAATCAGCATACCATGGTTCACTATCTTTCACAGCCAACAATCGTTCATCCGGGAACTTCTCATGCAATGGCAATTTGTCTACTTCATCCGGATTTTCCTGTACTAACCTGCTTAGATGATCAGCAACCACGTTCTCACTACCTTTCTTGTCTCGTATCTCCAAGTCAAATTCTTGTAGCAGGAGGATCCACCGAATCAATCTAGGCTTGGCATCCTTTTTCTGAAGAAGATGACGAAGGGCTGCATGGTTTGAATATACAATGACTTTAGCGCCCACCAAGTACGTTCGGAATTTCTCCAATGCAAAAACTACTGCTAGAAGCTCCTTTTCAGTTGTTGAGTAGTTCAATTGGGCGTCATTCAAGGTTCGAGAAGCATAGTATATCGCGTGCGGAACCTTGTCTACCCGCTGCCCCAAAACTGCTCCGATGGCATAATCCGAAGCGTCACACATTAATTCAAAGGGCAATTCCCAATTAGGTGGAATTATTATTGGTGCGGTGGTCAATGCACTCTTCAAAGTGTTAAAAGCTACCATGCATTCCTCACTGACCTCAAAATCAATTTCTTTTTGTATGAGCAAACACAAGGGCCTCGTTATCTTTGAAAAATCCTTTATAAATCTTCTGTAAAAACCTGCGTGCCCAAGAAACGACCTCACATCCTTCACGGATTTTGGAGGCTGTAAACTACTAATCACCTCCACCTTGGCTTTGTCCACTTTAATTCCTCTTCTTGAAATCACATGTCCGAGAACTATCCCTTGTTGTACCATGAAGTGGCACTTTTCCTAGTTTAACACCAAGTTGTTCTCTTCGCATCTCTCAAGGACCAAGGTAAGGTTGTGCAAACACAAATCAAATGAATCCCCAAACACCGAGAAGTCATCAATGAATACCTCAATGATTTCCTCCAACATATCTGAAAATATTGACATCATACACCTCTGAAAGGTGCCCGGAGCATTACAGAGACCAAATGGCATTCTTCTATAAGCAAACGTCCCGAATGGACAAGTGAAAGTAGTTTTTTCTTGATCTTCCGGTGCGATAGCTATCTGATTATAACCCGAATACCCGTCGAGGAAACAATAATGACTGTGCCCTGCCAATCGCTCAAGCATCTGATCTATGAACGGAAGAGGAAAATGGTCTTTTCTGGTAGCAGTGTTCAGCTTCCTGTAGTCGATACACACCCTCCATCATGTCTGAAGCCTCTGTGGAACCAACTCATTCTGCTCATTGCGAACCACGGTAATACCTGATTTCTTAGGAACCACATGAATCGGACTGACTCATTTACTGTCTGATATGGGATAAATTATCCCCACTTGTAGAAGTTTCAGGACCTCTTTCTTCACTACCTCTTTCATTATCGGATTTAATCTCCTCTGAGCCTCTCTTGACAGTCTAGACTCTTCTTCGAGAAATATCTTGTGCATGCAAATTGTTGGACTGATTCCCTTGATATCCTTAATTGACCATCCTATAGCTGACTTGTGTTTCTGTAGAACCCCGATGAGCCTTTCTTCCTTATTACTTTGCAATTCTGAAGCAACAATTACCGGGTATGTCTCATTCTCACCTAGATACACATACTTCAGAGTTGTTGGTAACTCCTTGAGTTCCAACTTTGGTGGTGGATCATTGGCAAAACTGACAGTTGAAACTTGGAAGTCTTCAACCTCTTCTTCAGCTAGTTCAGAACTATCTTCAGTCTTGTCGTCTTGATTATCCCAATCCCAATCCGCCAAGTCCTCATCCTTGAATATTCCATCAATCCCAGGGTCTAAAACCTCGATGAATGAACAATCATCAGCTCCGGTAGGGTATGACGATGCTTCAAACAGTTTGAACTCCACTGTCTCATCTAACACTGTCATTGAGAGTTTTCCATTCTGCACATCAATAAATGTCTTTGCTGTGGCCATGAACGGTCTACCCAGAAGAACAGGTCTCATGTTAGTCTCTTTACTCACGTCCTCCATGTCTAATACCACAAAATCTACTGGAATAATAAGTTTTCCAACTTGGACCAGTACATCTTCAACATGCCCTCTCGGATATCTTACTGAACCATCTGCTAACAGAAGTGACATTATGGTAGGCTTCAACTTATTCAAACCTAACTGCTTGTAAATAGAATAAGGCATCAAATTAATACTGGCACCTAAATCTAGCATTGCTCTTTCAAGTTGGGTACCTCCTACTGTGATATTGATGCAGAAACTGCCCGGATCTTTCAGGAGGAAGTTCCTTTTGCAAAACTGCACTAGCACTGCCTGCTATATATTCCTGATGATTCGGTCCAAACGTCTGCCTGTTGGTGTGAAGGCTCTTGAAAAATTTCGCATATGCAGGCATCTTTTCTATCATCTCAAGAAGAGGTAAGTTCACATGTACCTTGGACAGAACATCAAAAATCTCTTTGAATGCCTTACTTAGCTTGTCCCTTTTAAGTCTCCCATGAAAAGGAATTGGTGGAATATAAGGGTCTGACGATTTGTGTAAAACCGAGGTCTTCTTTGGTGGTGGATCTACCACTACCTCTTCTTCTTCTCTATCCTCCTTCTCACTCACCTCTTCTGATCCCTTGGTGTCCTCTTTCTTTTGCCCTCTAACAACTTCAGTGTCTAACACTTGCCCACTTCTCAACACAGTCAATGCCTTGGCTTGTTCTGATTGACTAGGGAACCTTCCTGGTTCATTCTTGCGAACCGCGTCGACTATTTATCCCATCTGTGTTTCTAAATTTTTAATGGATGACTTAACATTGTTAAATCTCTTATTTGTATCACGTGAGAAGCGCTCTGTATTCTCAGCAAGGGATGACACAATATCTTCCAAGGATCTCTTCTTCGGCTGATAGGTGGTACTGTCTCTGTTTGCATCATTGTTCCATTGTTGAGGTTGCCTATTAGAACCTTGGCCTTGGTAATTGCCTATGTTGTACCCTCCTTGATTTGTTCCCTGAGTATTCGGTTGAATGAGCTAATGACTATTAAGAGCAGTGTTGGGGTCAGAATAAGATAAATTTGAGTGGTTACACCATCCAAGATTGTAGGTTTTCGAGTAAGGATCGTTTCTCCCTCTTTGGTAATTGAAAGCTTGAACCTCCTCTGTCTCAAATGGTATCCCGTCTCCATCTTGCACTAAGTTCACCCCTCCTTGCTGTTGATTCCTATTTGAGTTCTGGGCCATCATAGCCTGTACTTGCTTAGCTAGATTTGCCATCTGAATTTCCACCCCAGTTGTCTGGTTAACCTCATACTTACCTCCATTTCTGACAGTTGAACTTCTATGCTGGGAGTTTAGAGCCAAAGTTTCATAGATCTCAGTAATCTCTAAAGCAGATTTCCTGGTAATGATACCCCCACAAGCGTTGTCAACAATGATTTGTGTGAAAGGTGTCAATCCATCATAAAAAGTGCGGACCTTGTACTCCTCTGTCACCATGTGAGGGGGAATTTGATCTAACAGCTCCTTATATCGCAACCATGCTTCATGGAACGACTCACCATCTTCTTCACCGAAACTAGCTATCTTAATCCGGACTTCTTTTGCTTTTGAAGTAGGGAAAAATCTGTTGAAGAATGCAGTGCATACGTCAACCCATGATCTTAAAGATCCTGCCCTTACTGAATTGTACCACTTGATGCTCTTGTCCTTCAAACAATACCGAAAACACCTCATCCTTAACTGCTCTTCTGTCAATCGGCCCATCAAAAAATTCCTTACGGTAGCTTGATAGTCCTTCATAAACTGGAGGCAGTCTTCTGATGCCAAACCGTGAAAAGATGGCAGCATATTTAAATGGCTACTCCTCAACTCATAACTCCTGGCTACGGCATCTAACACAATTGGCTGAGGTTGGTCTCCCAGCATAGGCTGTCCAGACTCTATCATTATTCTGATACCATCTTCTAGTGCACGTCTTGGAGAACCCGGCAGTAAAGGATTGTCTCGAACTTCCTGTCTATTTTGAACACCTTGTTCATCATGAACCTCTCATTCAGCTCGAATAACCCGGTCACGTTGCTCACCGTGATCACCCATGTCCTCAACTAAAGGATCTAACTCTTCGAACTGTCTAGCAACCCGGCCTACTCGGTCAATCTCGTCGTTAGCAGGGATCAGAATACCTCCAAGCGAACGACGTCCGTTCATACACCTGTAAAACCTGAAACACCAAAAACACAACTACCACGAGGTAAAAAGAAACAAAAGAAAAACTAAAACTAAAACAAAATCTAATGACACATACTACCTAACTTAAACTAACTAGATTCAACTAATAAAATCTATACCAATCCCCGGCAGCGGCGCCAAAATTGATGCAGTAAAATCTGTGTTCAATTTACTAAGAAAGTTCGTTCACTGGGATCGGCGATTCTATCGGTCAAAGCCAATTAATCTAGCAAGGATTACTCTAAATGCGAAAAACTAAATTGCATAATGCTATTCTTTGGAAGTTTGTTGAAATCTAATATTAACCTAAATTATGAGAATCTAAACTAAAAGACTAAAATCAAATTAAATCAAAGATCACACAAGGGATGAATATATGGAGAGAAATACTAGGGAATCGATGCACCTTTCTTAGACACTCAATGCTCACAATCAGTCTCGTTAAACACTTCAATCCAGTTACAGGCTTGTTTTCAAGATAATTTAATTAGGTTCGAAGATCCTTTCCAATACTCGCACACGGTCATGCAACAAATACGGATTAATGATCTAGGGTTCTTCCTACTACTCACACACGGTCATGTAATGAGCAATTGTCAAAACCCATATTTTACACAAAACTCTAAGCCAAATTAACATAGCACGGTCATGCATATATCAATTTTCCTGTTTATTAAGCTTTTGATTCAGATTTAAATGGAACGGTCATCCACACCTAAACCCTAATCTCATAGATAAACTAAACTACAAAACTCAAATCACTTGCGGTCACAACATAATTAGAGAAAGTAAAATAGAGCAATTAATTCAATAAACAAAACGAAACCAAATTGATTAACAAAAGATAGACTAATTGTTCACATAGAGTTATCCAAAATCGGTTACATCATCCCCTAGTTATAGGTTTAGTTACACATCAATGGAGAGAACAAAAACATAGAAGAGATGAAGATAAAACCCATTATGGCGAGATGCTTCTGTCTTGAAATCCCCGTCGTCTTCTTGTTTCCAGTAATCTTCTAATGATGGAATGAATGAAAGAATGAAAGAATGGTGGTTCTCAATCTCGATCTGATCGTCTCTAAAGGTCGGCACACTTTTAGCTTTTTTCCTTTCTTTCTTTTTATAGGTCTTCTGCAGCTTTGAGAAAACGAAGAGGCGGACCACCGCTCAACGTGCCTCTGAGTAGGCACGTGCATGGGAAGCGGAAATTCCAACTTCAACATTCTGGAATGGGTCGCTTGAGGGGTCGCTTGGGAGGCACTTGCCTCCTGAGCGACATGGGCCGCGAAAATTGGGGTTCCTCGCCTGCCTAGTGTACCGCCGACGGTGCACCTGCATGATGAGCGGCCTGGCCCGCGGTAAATGGGGATTTTGGCCTTTCCTTCATCGTTTGACTCCATCATTTCCAAAATAAGATTTGATCAACACTTCTATGGAAAGAGACCTGCAAAGACTTAACAAGCACATCAACCCACCAAAAGGACCAAAGAAGTAAGCATAAACATAAGCAAAAAGGGCAAAATATAAGCATAGAATTAGACTGATCACGTACGTAGATTACAACTCGGAGATCTAGTACTAAGAAGGGTGTCCCCGAACACAAAAGACAGAGCAGCGGGGTCCCTCGCTGACAAATGGGAATGACCGTATATCATCGACGGTATAGCCGGACATGAGGCCTATCTAATTGCTCGACCTAGTGGTGGGCTGGTGCCCCGACCATGCAATGCACAATACCTGAAGATATTCTACCCCTGAAGGGCTCCTTTGTTTCTTGATGCTCAGTTTGTTATATTTTAAATATTTTAGTCCCTAGCTTTTTAGCTTTCTATCTTTTTCAGATATTCAGTTTCTAATAAAAGTGGCAATCTGCTAAGATTCATGTTTAGTCCAGTTTTGTAGAATCAGTAAAAAATCCCATGAGGAAACCTTCCCTGGGAAAGACTGGCCGATTATAAAAACGGAAGGAAATAAAAGAAGCCCTCTAAAGTAGACCTGGCAAGGTTTCGGTTCGAACCGCGGAACTGGGCGGTTTTGGAACCGAAAAAACCGAAATCGAAAATCTGGTTTTGATTCCAGTTCTAATCTTTTTAGAACCGCCTAGTTCGAACCGGACTGGAACCGACGGTTCCTTAATTTTTTTATTTTTTTATATTTTTTTTATAAAACTCATTAGTCATCACTGTCATCTCTCTCTCTCTCTTATTAGTATTCATCTCATCTGAGATTCTCTCTCGCTGACTCTCTCTCTTTCGAAGATTCGATTACGTCTTCATCCCGTCGTAGGCGCCGGACGATCACCCTCTTCGAAGTTCGATCTCCTCTTCGTCTCTTCGACAGTTCGACCTCTTCTTCTTCTTCTTCTTCTTCTTCTTTTTCATGATCTCTGATTCTCTTTCTCTATGTTTTTTTTTTTTTGGGTGTTTGTTTGCTAAGAAAGTTGAGGAAAGTGATGGATTAGGTTGGTTTTGGGATCGAATTGGGGGCAATTGGGGATTGTGAGTTTCAATTTAGGTTTTAAATTGGGGATTTTCAATTTAGGTTTTCAATTGGGATTTTCAATTTAGGTTTTCAATTGGGGATTTTTCAATTTAGGGTTTCAATTGGATGTTGGAGATGGTTGATGGTGATGGTGATGGTCTGGTCTGGTCTGGTACTCTGGTGGTGGAGTAGTGGAGAAGATGATGTCTGATGAGTGATGATCATCAGATCATGTGACTAGAAAAAAAAAAAAGGTTCAAAACCGTCGGTTCTGCTGAAACCAAAATCGACAGTTCCTGAATCGAAATCGAAATCGAAATCGAAATCGAAACCGGAATCGGCCTATGTCGGTTTCGATTTCGATTTCGATTTCGGTTCCACCAACCCATGGAACTGGAATCAAAATCGGAATCGGAATTGAAACCGTCGGTTTAGGACCGAAACCGAAACCATGTCAGGTCTACTCTAAAGTAGAAAACAAAGCTCTCTAAAGTAGAGAATGAGACCTAGTCTCATAAGGAGCTCGGGCACAATGAAACCGTAAAAAACTAGTGGATAGTGTTCGAGGGGCGGAGAAGCTGGAGTAGCATGCCCACCTAGTTGGGACGACGTAAACACGTCACCCAGTAAAAAGGCAGACCCAAGGCACCATGATAACTGGTAAATTGCTCGGGGCGTCGCCGGAAAAGGTCTGGTGCGATGCGCAGCTATGTTGGCCGGTAAAACCCTGTAACAGACAAAACCTAGAGACGTCCTAGGTGACTTGTGCAGGGACCTAAGTGTATGGTCGTGGTGAGTCTCGGCATAACACCTAGGTAGATAACTGCTGGTTAATAAGATACTCGGCCTAAAAAAAGAATTACTACTTAATGAAATACTCGGCTTAAAGAATCGCCAGTTAATAAGATAATCGGTTTAATAAAGAATTGCTTGTTAAATAAAATACTTGGCAAAAATTAACCCATTCAGTCTTAATCTTAGATCCATGCTTGTCTTTGTTCGCACTATTTTTGCAGGTATCACATTCAAGGCAGTTACTTGCGGAATAATAAAGCAAAATAGGGAAAAAGTGAGTCGTGAAGAACTTATATTAATCAAGAACGTGATATACACAAAAAATGGACCAAGGATCAATACAAAAAGAAACCAATAGACACAATCAAGAAGTCGGTGCTGGGGGTTAAGAACTGTTGCCACTGATGCTCGAATCTGGCACCATATAATACTCGCTCAAGAGGCTTTCGTCGGAGGGCCATATAATCTCATCTTCTACATCATCCATCCAAGTGATGTCATCTCTCCCAAGCACGGGCCTAACATCAGGTTCCTCACCATGTATCCCGGCTTTCTGACAAGCATGAAAAGTAGAAAAAACACTCTCAGTAGGCATCTCCAAGTGCATAGGGTGAGGCATCTTGCCCTTACTGCGACAATACATGCGCCACACCTTCATTTGGGCCCGAAGGGAATCCAAGGATGTATTCACGTGATTATGGATTGATAAATTCTAGTTGGTCCTGGCTCGGTCAGTTGCCCTATTCCTCAAGTTAAAAAACTCTTTGGCCGAGACCATCCCTCGATGAAATTCTTTGAGAAGCAAGGCATCGAAGGCTGGTGACCTCTTGAAGAGGTCAACTGCCTGAATTTCCAGTTCCACCCTAGCCTTATTTGTCAGGGATTCGACAGTTAGGGCTTGATTCTCCAAATCTTCAATGCGGCGCTCATAGGACAATTTGGCCTCCTCCGCCTTTTGCTCAGCCTAGAGCATCGTTTCATGAATGGAGGACAGCAGATCTTTGAGAGTTTTAATCTCGTCAACAGCTAGGGAAGCCCTTTTCTCGGTTTCCATTTGACTTGCCAAACACTGATCCATAAGTTCTTGGTGCGACTTAATCTTCTCTTGACAAGCCATCTCAATCCGAGCACGACCATCCTCACTTTCCTTTAGTTGGGCTTCAAGGTGCCTTATTCTATCTGCCTGAGTATGGCTGACCCGGCAGGCCTCCGACATCTCAGCAACCATCTGCATAAGCAAGACAATAGAATAAAATATTGGAAGAAACCATAGCTATAAAAAAGAGACAAGTAACTTACATAAGAAGCGCTGTTGAATTTTGTTTGCAGTCGCTCTGATGAAGTGCCGACCCTGAAACGACTCCATTGATCATCACCAAAACACGCACAACCCGAGGACATAGCCCTCAGCATTACTTGGGGAGAAGGTTCCTCGGATTGGCCGGACGTCCTCAAGCTACCAATATCAGCTTCGGGCGTAAGGGGTGGACCCATAACATTCACATCACTTGTTGGGTCCGCCCTGTTGGACAAATCAGGAAGGACTTCAGATAAATTCTTCGTTTGAATCTCTGCCTGGATTCCCAGGAAAGTCCTCACTCCTGTCTCGGTGACTCCAACACCAGTCCCCTCGTCGCATGAGGAAGAATCAAAATAAGCAACCACCCGCGGAACTTTCGGGACAGGTTGGCCTGGCGAAAAAGAAGTTTCCCTCTTCCTATACTGCCTCCCGCGAGTGTCAAGATTGGTAGTAGGATCCTCAACCTCAACTTCACCTCCAGCGACTGGGGAGAAATTAGAAACAGGGACATCAACGATAAAAGGTCCCATAGGTACAGCAGCATTAAAAGGCTCCCCAACCTTCTGCTTCCCCTTATCAGCATCAGGACTTGGCCCACGTGCCCCGATAATCGCCTCATCTACAGCAAGACTCGACTCGCATGCCCTGATAGCTGCCTCGTCTGTAGCGTGACCTCTCCTATCACTCGGTGAATGTTCCCAATCGCCAGCATTAAAAACAGAGTCACCCGACTCATTCGGCTCCCCTCACTTACTTGGCCTGGCCTCATTACAGGCAACCTCCTCGAGAACGTACTCGGGTGCATCCCCCATAACCTCTTCCTCGTCAATTTCTTCGGAAGAGCTTTCATCCTCTGATTCGTCAGAAGGGGGAGTAATCCCTTCAGCTCTCTGGCGAGCGGCCTCCTTGCGACTTGCCCATAAAACAACCTTCAATTTACGAGCCTGAGGCTCCCTAATAACATTAAAATCGCGCACTATAGGGAAAAGTACTTATCTTCAGTCTCGAGTTAGCCGAAAGATAAAAGTAAAAAATGAACCAAGAAAAGAAAGCTTACATCGCTTATAGGCCGCTGTCAACCGAGGGAAGAAGCCAGCCTTGATCATTTTTTCCTCAACAAAAAGACAAGGTTTCCCCCTCTTGTCCAATGCCCGAACAGCTGCTCTGGCCAAGTTCTTCAATTCTCCATCTGTTAAGATAGGAGCCGTTCTATTCCAAGGGTCAAGAGAGCAAAAATAACGAGGAACCTTGCACGTTACCCGAGCACCTTCAACATCAAAATCAATCGATTGGCCCCAGTCGCCACTAACGAAGAACCAACTGTTCTTTCAATACTTGTTAGAGGAAGGTAACCCCCAAACAAAACCCTTCATGTTGGCATCCGTAGCCGTCTCGACCTTCCCAGTGATCTCAACACCCTTCGGGATCTAATGATCAGGTTTGCTGGAAAGAAGAAAGTATGTCCCCGTCTTACCCAACTATCTCAAGGTATAGAAGTGTCTGATCTCACGAGGGGTTGGTAGTGGCAGCTTCATCCTATACCACATGTGCCACAGGCATATCAGAATATGATAACTATTCGGAGCTAACTGGGCTAGAGAAATCTGAGCCTCCGCCAGAACCAGGTAATAAAGGGTTGAAGTGGCAAGGTCATACCACAGCTGAGCATAGCCCCATAAATTGCCACCATCCCAGGTGGGGGGTCCATGCGACCCTATTTCCAGCCAACTCCAGCGAACAAGATTCCCGTCAAGACCGAATCTGTCCACATACTGACCAAGTTCTTTATTCCCGACTACATTCGGCTCAACGTCATAAGAGCAGACCCGCTCAGTAGAAAACTAAATACGAGCTGCTCGGTGCTCTTCCTCCACATTTGCCTCATCTATTCTTTAAGGCCCGATTGTGCTAAGATTAGCAGTACTCTTGTGAATCCTGCTTTGGCTGTGATGTCTGGTTCTCGTCATTGGGGGATGAATATCACTGCAAGTAGAAGAAGATAGGTCAGATTGATGGGTCTCAGATTGAGGAATCCTAGGAGAATCGGTGTTAGAAGGAGCCTCGTGGACAAACCCAGAAACATCAACATCCAAGAAATGAGGCTGGTCTAGGGGTGGGTTTCCCAATAACTTCTGAAGGCACTCAACCAAAGAGGTATCATGGCGCTCAATAGCAATCATCGAAGCAACAAAAAAACGGTGTCTAACCGAAGGGTCCATAAAAAACTAACCTTAGAGGAGTTTGACGATCACACTAGTCAAACGAACCGTAGAAAACCTTGAGCAAGAACAAGAAACCCAGGGGTAAAGAACCTTGGATCTCTGAGAAAAAAAGACTTAAAAAACCAGTAAAAGACTTGGGAAGTTGACGAAGATTTTAGCGTTTATCAAGAGAGCAAAGAGAAGACACAAAAATCAAGCTAAGAAAAGTTTGAAGGCAAAGAAACTGGGAAAAGAAAAATCTGGGTTTGAGGCTCAAAGAGAGATGAAGACAAAAATCACTTTAGAGAGTTTAAATAAGCACAGAGCGTTTGATTTCAAAAAAGAAACGAAACCTTAGAAAGAAGTGCAAAGAAGCGGGAAGCGAGGAGACGTGGGTAGTGATGCACGAACCTGCACAGGGGTTGTGTCACATAAATGCTACCTGACGCACCAACCCACGAAAGGACAAGTGGCAGCAAAGGAATGCATTGAGTCATCAAAGACTCCAAACGTCACCATCAGAAGATTTCTGATTGAAGGAGAAATCGAATGTACGTGGAAGCAATTAAGACACGTCATTAATACATGGATTATTAATATCCCGGATTAAATAAGGAATATTAATCCCTGCATTAATGAGGGATTTATGAAGAAGGCAACGAAATTCAAGAGAAGTTTGCATGATCAAGAAAAGAATAAAGAAGGTTTAAATACTTTCGCCGAGTAAACAAACCCATCTCAAAAATGAGCAAGCCCACTCGGCTCAAATATTTAAGGGGGTATTGTTGTAGGTAGAATTCGTCGAAGAAGACACGTCATCAGACAGCGTAGGCAGAACTCGCCACGTAAGCAGAAAGTCAAAAAGTCCAGTCGGGAAGCACTAACGTTCTACCTAGACAAACCACCTGACATGGACTTAGCACATACAACCAGCAAGCGTTTAAATAAGCCGAGTACGCCGAGTAGGAAAATGCCCGACCAAACCTACTCGGCATAAGAAGAAACCTTGTCTTGAAGTTTTTCCACCACCTGCAAGCAATACAGCTGTAGAGATCAAGCACGGGTCAACTACCAAGAAAACTAAAGTGTTCCACAAGGAAACAAACAAATCTCCTTACCAGTGTATCAGAGTCCTAAACAGATTCAGTCTCAACCTCATTAAAGACTAGATAAACACCAAAAAGGAAAGAATCCTAAAACCAACTCTGTAATCCTATACTTGTACGCCACGATACTAAACTCTAGTGGTACCCAAAAAACCCTAGCGGCTCCAGGTATAAATACCCCTATAAAATACAGTCAAGGGGTAAGAAAATCTTAGCGAGAGAGAGAGATCAGAGTGTGTATCGTTCAAAATATCATAGTGGATTTGACTGAGTTGCTTAGGCAACAGCCCGTGGATGTTTCTCCGATCACTAGAGTTTTACCACGTACTTCTCTCTTATATTGTTTACAGCTTTTTCCATATATTACATTCATATTTGCAGGTTTCACTAACCTAAGACCGTTGACTGGTTGACTATCGAAAAACCACCGTCAACAATAGGATATTAGGATCAACACAATAGAGAAACCATATCAGGCACATATGCATTCCATAAACTAAATAAAACAAAGAAAAATGTTTATCTTATCAGTTATCACTAACCAAACAATTTTATTGGAGCTATGTTTCTTCTCCTAGTATCTGCTAGTTGGAGGAGATTGTGATGTGGCCTATGAGTGTTGGTTATGAAGTTGCAGCAAAGAGACTTATCTGAGTGGGGATCTGAGAGAGGGACGGTTTAATTGGTTCCCAAAAATTTCTTCTTTTTCGGCATAGTTTCCAGAATTTTTTTTAAAGAATTATAATAATAATAAAACAAAATACTAGGAGATCTGGGTTCTAATCTTTGCAATTTTTACATGATGCTCTTCTCCAATATATATATATATATATATATATATATATATATATATATATATATATAT
Source organism: Acer yangbiense (assembly GCA_008009225.1). Classification (NCBI taxonomy): domain Eukaryota; kingdom Viridiplantae; phylum Streptophyta; class Magnoliopsida; order Sapindales; family Sapindaceae; genus Acer; species Acer yangbiense. Next base: position 52,270,567 of record CM017764.1, on the reverse strand, counting down.
ATATTGTTTACATTCAATTTAATTTCATTTTTATTTTCCACCTAAAATTGTGCCCCTAAAAACATTGATTTGTTTCTTTTTATTTATTTATTATTTTTTTAAAGAATTTTATTTCTTCAATTTCTTTTAAGGCAAAAAAGACCTTAATACCCTCCTTAAATAAAAGACCTAGTTAACTCTAACAGTCAACTGTTTGGTCAAGGTATCGATCTGTCATTTTGACAAATGTGTGATCTGGTTGCAATATTAGCAAACGTTATGGTGCTTTAATGCAATTTTCCAAAAAAAAAAAAAATACAAAGACAAAAATTCACTTTATTTACCATTTCAATTGTTTCTAATTTTAGAGTGTATTTGCAGGCTTGATCTAAATATCTCAGGCTTGATCAAAATAGATATTTAATGCCCAAAACTTAGTTTAGAGAGAGAGAGAGAGAGAGAGAGAGAGAGTGTGTGTGTGTGTGTTGTCCTCTTTTCATGAAGGTGTTGAGAAATAAATGAAAGTAAACATATATACCTTTGTACTTAGATATTTTTCACCTACCTTTGTACTCAAACCATTTAGGGACAGTAACGGGTCGGATCCGTATGCTCTAAACCCGAATCTTGAAATCCGATTTTAGCAAGTTGTGAATTTTCAATTTTCACCCGAAACCCGATCCGAATGGGGTGGGGGTGCTCTAAACCCGACCCGAACTAACTCGTTTCATTTAACAAAAATTTTTCTTCAAACAATTAAATATACAAAATTTGTCAAACATTTGAAATTTAGGTTAGGAACTTAAATTTTAACATTCACTCAAATTTTAAAATATACTTAAATTAAAATATATATGTAAATTTAAACATAAAACAACAAATAAATATTAAAATTCAAAATTTAGTGTATGTTTAAAATTCAAATATAAACTAAAATTCAATAGAATATAATATAATATCTAAATTATAAACCTTAAATTTAAACATAAAATACAATTAGAAAAAGAGTTAAAAAGATTAGTTTTATTTTTTCCTTTTATATTTTTAATATTTTAATAAATAAATAAATAAATACCAGGTTAACCAGAACGGTTCAGATCATAATAGTTTAACCCATACCAAACCCAGTTGCAATCCGGGTCAACAAAATTTGACTCATATCCAATTCGAACCCCATTTTAAGTTCTACAAATTCGTCCCAAACGAATCGGATCCCAAATATTTGGGGTGGGTTAGGGATTTTTGCTATTGCTACCTCGGCCCACACCCCCGGCCACACAAAGATACAAGCGGGTAAATCAGAACTCGTCTTCACCTGGATAGGATTCGAACTGCTAACCTAGGAGTTACCCATGCCCCAAGCCCATCCTTCCACCAGTTGAGCTAGCGCCATGATGACTAGCCACAATGTAATTGCCAAGAGTAGAACCAAGGACTTGGGTTTCATCCCAAGCCTTGGACCACAAAGGCAACCACCACGTGGTTGGGACGAAGAGTTCTTTTCCACATTCGGGTTAGTTAAATTGACTAAGGTTTTGTCAATTTTAATATTATTTTGATCTAAAACATATTAAAAATATTTGTTGAGACTTGAGAGAGCATCAAATTTCAAATCCAAATTATTTATAGAGAATTTATTCTCTTCTTGGCGGCTGTTTATTTGTTTTACGATTTCTTTTAATTTTGGTAACCAAAAGTTTTCAAAGTTGCTAGCTGCTACTGGAAAAACATTCATTTGCGTTGTTTTCTTTAATGTATTCACAGAATCACAATAGATGGCTCACAAGAAATCAGAGATTGGATGTTTCCTCTACATATGAACACACGTCAAAGTTGTCAGACTCTCTCTTTGGGCAGCAAAATATTCAATTTATCTTAAAATAAAATTCAATTTATCTTCTTTTATTTTTATGTTTGTTTTTGAAAAAAAAAAGGGTTAATTGCACTAACTTAACCTTTGTTTATTAAATCTTAAATCACAAATTTAAGTTATTTAGTTTGACCCTAATTTTATTTATTAAGTGTCAATGTGCAATAAGGCATGAGTAATAAGACGAATAAGGTGGAGAAATGGTCTTATTATGGAGATTTTATCCCTTTGTATTTTATATACTCTTGCATTTTAGTTTACTATCAATATCATTCAAACGTATATTATGAGGTTGTGGATTGGAGTTAAAGCGTAAATGAATATTAACCTTTTCATATATGATATAACCTTAATTATTATGGTTTGATATGTAAAATGACAAATTCTACCTACTTTGTAAAAGAAATCGGCTATATAAAATTGCTCATTAAATTTATATCCAATTTAATGAAGTATTTGGAAACTTGGAACTATTTAAGGAGAGGAAAGTGCAATAGTTGGAATTATTAATAGTGTGGAAGGGAAATAGAGATATAAGGGTGGGTTTGGTGCATGTTATTGAATTGTATAAGATTGGACTATTTTTATGGAATTGGATAGAATTGGTCTAATTTTATAGGATTGGATTGAATTTAATAGGATTAGACTAAATTAGTATTGTGATGTGTTTGGTGCAATACGGATTAGACTAAAATAATGGGACTGAATAAAAAATAATTGAAAAAAATCTACTGGGAGAGGTTGTTATATATAAAATTATTTTTTAAATAAATTAATCATTTTAAATCAATTCAAATAAAAGAATAATAAAATTATTGACTAAATTTCATTAAAAAAAATTTTAAAATTATTTTTTAAAAATAAATAAAATTAAGTTGAAATAAAATAACATTTATTTTTTAATTTAAAATTAATTTTTTTTAAATGTTAGAATAAAATATATTAATATTAAAAAAGAATAACATGTGCTTTGCTGCTCTGTTTTTGGGCTCTTTTATCTGTTTTCAATAAAGCTTAATGTTCAAAAAAATATATTTAAAAAGAATAAAATATGTTAAATTAATTTTTTAAATAATATATAATATTATATAAATAATTTAATTAAAAAAAAATAAAGAAAACAAATTGGACAAAAGTTGTCCTTGTGGTGAAATAGTCCAACCATAGTGGGATAACCGATCTACGCGGGATTGGAGAAATCCAATCTCGTGTAGAACACAAACATGAGATTGAACTGAAATTAGTCCAATCCCATATAACAAACGCACCCTAAATGTAAAGTGTGTAGCTGAATTTTAGACCAACTCCGATATACAACACCAAACTTTACACCAATCGAGGAATATTCTTACATCAAAATTTTTTCACTCCAATGTTCCATACAAAATTTCACATTAAAAAAAAAAAAAAAACATCTCTAAAGAATATTCTCTCAATATTTATTGTAAAACTTTAATATTAATTAATAAGTAAATAAAATAAATTATATATATCAATATTTGTGTCATTTTAAAGATCTTAACGAGATCTTTCTAACATTTTTTTTTTTTGGAATACATATTTTTTTAATTAAATATAAAAGAGTTTAATTATGAATTTGAAAAAAATTGATTTAATTGGTTTGACAATTAAAAAATAAAAATAAAATAAAAAATTACGCTCAATAAACAGTGGCCTCAAAACTCTATATATATTTTTTAGAAAATGAAATTGGCTCCATTTTAACGCCCTGTTAGAGTTGCCCAATTGTTTATGGTCATCCCAAGGCCGGCCCTGGGCATAGGTCGACGAGGCGGCCACCTAGGGCCCTCATTTTCCAAGGGCCCCCAAATTCATTTAGTGTGTATTCTATGTTAGGCCTGAGTAGAGTTTTGTTTAAAAAAAAAAAAAAAAACCCACATGTTAATTATTATTTAAAAGGCCCACCAAAGAAATATTTATATACAGCCTATATGTTTTTGTTGTTAAAAAAAATGCCCATTAAAGAAACAAAATCATTATACTTTTTTTTTTTTTTATTTAGACAAAATCATTATGCTTACCCCATCACAACATATCAAATTGCAAATTACAATTCATTGTATCAGACATTTGAAAATTTTTAGGGTTCTTTACTTCTTTGACACTTGGTAGCTCTCAGCTCTGTTCTTGGCTTCTTACGAAATTGGGAATTAGTGGGAAAGTAATTGTTCTTGGATTGGAATTTGGAAGCTCTCTTCTTGAAATCAATCGTAGTTGTTTTAGAAGGTAATTTAACATATCTTTTCCTTTTTCTTCTTCTCTTAATCCGAAAAACCTCTTTTCATTTTTCTATTTTAAGTTTTGTTAGAATTTTGTATGTATTATGTATTATGGAACCCGGAGGTAAGGATTCAAGAACCCAACTACCCAAAAGAAAAAATTGTTCTTGAATTTTTATGCATGCATTGCTAGAATTGTTCTTGAATTTTGTATGTATTTTATTAGAATTTTGTTTTTCTATTTTAATTTTGTTAGAATTTTGTATGTATTATGTATAGAGATGCACATTTTTCCTCAGGGTCCCAATTCCCTGCGTCCCCGTCTCCATTTGGGGATTTTTTTGGGGGGAAAAAATGGGGAAAATTGGGGGGGTCCTCCATCCCCATTTCCCCCAAACATATATAAATATAATTATAATATATATTTTTATTCTTTGAAAACCCTAGCTCCCTAAGTATATATACACATTTTATACAAAATGCACTAATAAATTTTATTTTGTATTTATAATAGAATGTTTGTTTTTTTAGTTTAATTTGTAATTTGTAGTCAAATGGGGAAATGGGGGAACAGGGGAAATGGGGAAAAACAGGGGATATGGGGACCCATATCCATCCCCATTCCCCAAATGTGCATCTCTAATTATGTATATGGAACCCGGAAGTCGGGATTTGGGGGCTTTGATTTTTTAGTTTGCCTTGGGCCCCGAAATCTCAGGACCGACCCTGGGTCATCCCAGGACCGGCCCTGGGTCATCCCATTAGTTTCCTCTTCCAGAATCAACTTCTTTGAAACTTTGTCTGACATACTTTAGCAATCCACTTGTATCACTACTACAAACAAATGTAAAATATTTCACTCAATAATATATGGATGGCTATAAAAAATGATTTATTATCAGGAAGTGATTAAAGAAAATGAATAACTTTATTTTATAGAAGGATAACTCAAAATAAAACATTTTAGGAAAATAAACCATTTTCTAATTTTTTTTTTGGATAAATTACACTGCACCCCTTGAGGTTTGGCCTTAAGACACTTAGATAGAAAAGTTTCGTTATTCTACACTAACACCCCTGTTTGACCATGGTAAGGTCCAAAATGCCCTTGGGTGTTAGTGTAAAAAAACTTTTATTTTTTATTATTATACAAGGGTATTTTTGACAATACAGGTGTGTTACTGTAGAATAACAAAACTTTTCCATCTTAGTGTCTTAAGGCCATACCTTAAAGGGTGCAGTGTAATTTACCCTTTTTTTTCTACCAACCTCTGTAGTTTGTATACTCTCACATATCAAACTCACTTTAAAAAACTTAACTGCACCGGTGATTGTATGTCTGTTGTCTGTGGGTCAAAGAATTTTTTGAAAATGGTATTGATACTGTGATGTAAGACGGTGCTTTTGCATTGCTTTTCCTCCAAAATCTGAATATAAATTGGAAAGTAGTGTAGTCGCGCGTGTAGTACAAGTTAACAGAGATTAAAATATTAAAAAATAACCGGGTTTTTATATTTTAACCATGGTTGACTTTAAGCAGGGACCCATCAATGGTGGGTCAGACTCAAACGTCAGTGATCATGGGCGTACTCAGGATTTTTTATTAGGGTGAGCTAAAAAAAAAAACTATATATATATATATATATATAACTTCAACAATATTAGAAAATTTCATTAATTGAAAAACAAAAATTCACCTAGATAAAAGGGATATAATGAGTCTTATAGTTAAAAGTACATAAACTTAAAATATATATATATATAATAAAAAAACGCAAATACAAATAAGCACTATTTCAACTTTGTCTTCCGAGGTTTATTTACAAATTGTTAATTGTTTTTAAAAATTTAATGGTTGTGATTACGAAAGGGGTGTGTACATACAATTTTTAAGGGGTGTCATTATCGTCACTAAAAAAAACTATTAAGTACCTAGACTTGCTTGGGTACATCAAGACCTTTGGATAATAATTATTGGGCTGAACCCGATTTTGGCCCAATACGCCCAGAAGATCTTGAAAATTGTTGGCAGAATTCACTCGGTTCAGACTAAAATTGACGTATCAAACCCGTAACCTTATAACTCGATTATATTGGGTGGTGTCACCGTTATGTTGATGTGATGAGATTGTCTCACACAAATTTTATTTTGTAGGCGTGAGAGAGGCATATACTACCAAGTACCAACTGTGTACAACTTTGAAAGTTCCATTTTTTTTAATAACGACTAAAATTAATAATAATACAATCACTAAGAAAAGTCCCTTTAAAAAAGTCTCTCCTCTTTTTCTCTCTCTAGGAGTAGAAAAGTGTGAGAGTAGAAAAGTCCTTTTCAAGGCAGTTCGTCTCTGTGCGAAGGAGTAGAAGGTGTGTCGGGGGTTTAATCTACAAGAAGTGGTGGGGTTTTTCTGGTTCTATTGAGGTGTCGTGTAGGATGAGTGCGGCGGATCTGGCCGAATTGTGTGAGAATCTCTCATTGACTGACGAAGACGGAGCTATTTTGGAAATTATAGAAGAGGCCGAATTGGAAGGTGAAGAAGATGTGGATCACAATTTGGTTGGAAGGGTCTTGTCAGGAAAGAAAGTAAACAAGGAAGTCTTTAAGTCCCTGATTGACCAGCTCTGGAATCCATTTGGTAATGTAGAGATTGAGCTGATTGGCGAAAATGCCTTCATGTTCCATTTTGTGAATCGTGACGAGCGAAATCGATTCTGGCATAGAGGGCCATGGCATTTTGGTAGAAGTCTAATTGTGCTGGAGAAACCGGTGGGTTTTGGGGATGTATCAAAATTGGGGTTTAACAAAGCAGAGTTCTGGGTCCAAATACATGATATCCCTATCATGTGTATGAATCGGAGAACGGCAAAATGGCTAGCTGAGCAAATAGGTGCGGTGGTTGAACTATCGGCAGATTCAAGGGAATGTCGGGGTAAGTTCATGAGAAATAAGGTTCAGATTGACATTTCAAGACCCTTGAAGTGATGGCTAAGATTGAAACTGAGTAAATCAGACGAAATAGCAGTGGTGGGGTTGAAATACGAAAGGCTTCCAGATTTCTGTTATATGTGTGGTCGAGTGGGGCATGTATTGAAGGAATGCACTGATGAAGAGGCAAAACAAGGAGGCTTTAGATGGTTCACCTACAAAGTACGGTCAGTGGCTAAAAACGCCAGGGGTGGAAAGGGTGAAGTCAAGATTTCAAGGTCAGATTAGTGAGTTCTTCAAAAAGGGATAAATCTTTGGAAAGGGACTTTGATTTGTCTAGCGACAGATCCCAAAATGTTCGGACTGGTTCATTAGCATCGTAAAATGGCGAATCGGCAAGTGCGGCTCTGGTAGTGAAAGAGGTGGCGAAGGTGAGATGCCCGGAAACCCTAATCCCAGCTGAAGGTAATAGGCCGTTACAAGTAGAAAAGATGATTATTGATGGGCCTATTATTGGGCCAGATAAGGGGCCAATAATTATGGACAGTGTGATGCCTGAGTCGAATAGTGGGCCTTTAAAAGTTTTGACAACATATTTAAGTGAGAAGCCTGGGGTGTGTGTGGAGGCAAGCCAGCCCAAGACCAATGTCCCAATTTTTTAGGTGGAAGCTTCATTTATTGCTAAGAAACCAGAGTTAGTTTCTACTCCAAAAAAGAAAGTTTCTAGGAGATGGAAAAGAGCTGCCAGAGGTGGTGAACTAAACCAATTGGTAGGGAAGGTTACTAGCCCTCTTTAGAGGATGTTGGAAGTTGGTAAAGGGGCAAGAAGAGTTTCAAGTTCCCAGAACTCATCTCCCTCAGGAAGAAAGAAAAGCCAAGGGAAGGAAGTTTCTAAAACTAAATCAAAATCCCTCTTCTCGCCCATAGTTCTAAGCCGGAAGGGGGGGATCCAATTATGTAAAAGGAAAGTGATCTTTGAGACGTCAGAAGTCACCAAAGAACTAAAGAAAGGAAGAGTTTCAAGCCCTGTTCAGGAAATAGTTATATCGGTGGAGCCTGGTTACCAGGGCCGTCGGAAGCAATGATAGGCGTTAGTTGGAACGTGCGGGGGCTGGGAAACCCCCGTTCGTTCGCAGCCTTGAGGAGGCTGCTGAGGAAACACTCCCCTGATTTTGTTTTTCTGTCTGAGATAAAGATTTTAGGTAATAAAGCTAATAATCTTCGGGACTCTCTAGGGTTTTCTGGTGGATAGCAATGGAAGTAGCGGTGGGCTAATGCTTCTATGGAAAGACAATTTAGTGGCTACTATTTTATCCTTTTCGTCAGGTCATATTGATGTCCGGTTCAGTATGGAAGATGGTTTTGTATAGCGGTTTTCAGGGTTCTATAGAGAACTGATAGGAAGTAATAGACACTTTTCTTGGGATCTTTTGAGAAGGTTAAGAGACACTGATAATCTCACTTGGCTTTGCGGGGGTGATTTCAATGAGATTATTTCCAGAAGAGACAAAATGGATGGGTCTGAAAAGTCCTTTACAGGTATGATTCAGTTTAGGGATGCGATTGACGACTGTGAGCTTGATGACTTGGGTTATTCGGGTCCTCCTTTTACTTGGAACAACAAGAGAGACGGCAAGGCTAACATCCAGGAAAGATTAGATAGATTCTTGGCTAATTATCAATGGAGGAACAGTTTTGCCAATTTTCGGGTGGAACATCAGATGTTCAATTCTTCGGACCATCGGCCCCTTTTCCTTGTATGCTCCCTTGCTTCCAGTCAGATTCGTCAAGGTGTGTGGACATTTCAGTTTGAGCAGTTCTGGTTGAAAGAGAATGACATTGGCCATGTGGTTGAGTCAGCCTGGTGGGATAAAGGGTCCCCCAGTTCGATGGAGGAATTGTTTGAGAAGTTGGACTGGTGTGCTTCCAAACTGGGCAACTGGAGTAGGCTCAAGTTCGGCAATATCCAGAAACAGGTAGATAAGAAAAATGTAGAGATCGAAAGGTTATATAGAAGATGTGGAAAACCTGGAATTATACAGACTATTAGATCCCTGGAAAAAGAGTAAGCTAGTTCTGGATGGCCTCCTTGATTGTGAGGAAATTTATTGGAAGCAGAGGTCGAGAGCAGAGTGGCTTAGGGCCGGGGATCGTAATTCTAAATTTTTCCATGCAAAAGCTTCGGCTAGGAAGAAAAAGAATCACATCACGAGCCTTCGTGATGCTGCTGGTAGGGTACAAGACACTGAGGTAGGTATGTCAGGGATAGTAAGCTAGTTCTTCACCTCCTTGTTCAGTTCTTCGAATCCCTCTCCTTAGGATATTAACAGGGCCACGTCCACTATTAAATTGAGCCTTAGTGGCGACAAGCGCAGGGGGTTGGAAAAAGGTTTTACAGCTGCTGAGATCAGAGAAGCGGTCTTCAGCTTGAGTCCTACTAAGGCACCGGGCCCGGATGGATTTCAGGCGATCTTCTTCTGTAAGGATTCCCGTTTATTGATTGGCTTATTTTGTGGACAAACCACATTTTGGGGCTTGATGTAAGGGTAGCTTAGGCATGTGATGGTTGATGACTTGCACAACCAAGGCCCTCTCAAGACCTCAAGAAAAGAAGCACCAAAGGTAAATTCTAGTGCTTACTTGCTTTGAAGAGATCTAGTTGCACACACACACAACTCATGCATATTTCTATAACTTGTATGTTGTGTGTTTTTATATGTGTGCATGCATATTCTTGAACATCTCTTCTTACATGTTTTAATTGATTGCATCTAGTTTATTACAATGCCATGACATGTTAGGCATTAGGATGCATTCAATACCAATACTTGCACTTCATGATTGTTAGCTTTAAGTGTGGTGTAATTCGTTTCCCGAAGGATGATCGGAAACGTCCGCGCTTGCACGATGGTGTGCATGTCTTAGCGCGATGGTTGACCACTTGAGAAGGTCTCATTCTTCTCTTGGATAAAAGTTAGATTCGGTTTGGTTATTTGGAGTAAAGTGTCTAGTTTTAAAAGATTGGATTTCAATGATTTAAATGTTTTTCAAAACTGACCTTTGTATGGTCTTGTGACCATAACTTTTTATAAAAAGATTGAAATTAAGTTTTGTAAAATTCTGGACAAACTAGACACCCATACCTTTCCAACGGTACATTATTCGTAATATTTCATGACCGTTTGGATTGGTTTTGAAATCTCCAAAGTGACCACTAAAACAGGGCATCAAAGCTGTTATCCGAATCTGACCTTTGGTCACTTAATTGACCATAACTTTTTCTACAGACATCAAAATGTTATTCCATAAATTGGAGTAGAAAGTAGACTTCCATACCTTTCCAACGGTATATTATATGAAAGGTTTTGATATCATTTGGTCATGTTTCGGTGCGCTCGAATTTGGAGCTGAAGTGCTGTTGCATGATTCTGTGGCCTGGCTGCCGATTTGGCCACAGAATGCCCAGTGACGTCTTTTAACATTCTCACAACGTCGTAGCTTCATTTGGAACCTATAAATACCCTTTTATCTCTCCTTCTTCAATATAACTCTCCCAACTGAAACCCTAGAGAGAGAATTCACTTTCTAGAAAGAGAAAGAGATATTCTTGAGAGAGAAAGAGAGATTCTTCATAGAGAAAGCACCAAGCTTGCTTCTTTAACTCTCCAAACCGAAAACCCATCATCTTCATGCATCTCTAAGCATCTTTAAAGCATGGGTCTTCTTCAACACACATGGTATGTGATGCAGTAAAATATGTGTTCAATTTACTAAGAAAGTTCGTTCACTGGGATCGGCGATTCTATCGGTCAAAACCAATTAATCTAGCAAAAGGTTACTCTAAATGCGAAAATTAAATTGCATAATGCTTTTCTTTGGAAGATTGTTTAACTCTAAAATTAACCTAAATTATGACTACTTGAACTAAAAACTAAAATCAATTAAAATCAAATCAAAGAATAATCAAATCAAAGAATGAATATATGGAGAGAAATACTAGGGAATCGATGCACCTTTCTTAGACACTCAATGCTCACACTTAGTCTCGTTAAACACTTCAATCTAGTTTACGGGCTTGTTTTCAAGATAATTCAATTAGGTTCAAAGATCCTTTCCAATACTCGCACACGGTCATGCAACGAATACGGAATAATGATCTAGGGTTCTTCCTATTACTCACACACGGTCATGTAATGAACAATTGTCAAAACCCATATTTTACACAAAACTCTAAGCCAAATTAACATAGCACGGTCATGCATACATCAATTTTCTTGTTTATTAAGCTTTTGATTCAGATTTAAATGGAACGGTCATCCACATCTAAACCCTAATCTCATGGATAAACTAAACTACAAAACTCAAATCACTTGCGGTCACAATATAATAAGAGAAAGTAGAATAGAGCAATTAATTCAATAAACAAAACGAAACCCAATTGATTAACAAAAGGTAGACTAATTGTTCACATAGAGTTATCCAAAATTGGTTACATCAATCCCCTAGTTAGAGGTTTAGTTACACATCAATGGAGAGAACAAAGACATAGAAGAGATGTAGAGAAAACCCATGTGTGTGGTGGTCGGAGTGATGGGGGACGGCCCCCTTCTTTGGCTTGGAACCTCCCTTGGCTGTCTCTTGGCTGTCTCCTTGAATTGAAAAGAATATGAAATATTTATAGGTGACTTTTCCTTGTGAACCCCCAATTCTTCTTAGGTTTAGAAAATACACCAAGTGGGAAAGTAGAACGAAACAAGGAATGAGAATCCTTTCCTAACTTGGATTTCCTATCTTGATGATTGACTCCTAATTTGAGTTTAGGAAGTTTCCCAAACATGTCTTCATCTTCTAAAGTTATTAGGATTTGATTTGGGAAGTTTTGGAACAGTTCTGGACCAATTCGGAGTTGAAATCCGCCAAAAATACGTAATTCCGCTCATTGGGTCGCTCCGGAGGCATGTTGCCTCGGCAGCTGCACGTCAAGCGGAAATGTTCTGCTTTGGGTCGCTGCCTAGACCGCTCCCTAGGCAAGTTGCACGGTGGGCGGTCTGGGCCGCGGTAATTCTTTTCAGCTCTGACCTTCGGTTACTAAATCGGTCATAACTTCTTCTAGGAATATCGGAATTGCAATCCGAAAAGTGCACCGGAAACTAGACTTCCGGGGCTTTCAATCCATAGGTGGTAGGACACACAATTCAAGCAGAGCTGAGTGATATGGGGCCCGTAACTTTGCCATTCTGCACTGGCCGAAAATCATCTTTTCATTGTTTCTTCCAATTTGCTCCTTTTCTCCATCTTTTGACTTTTTTTCTTCCAAAATAAGATTCAACACCACTTTTATGGAATGTTACCTACACAAGCTCAACAAACACATTAAACACCCTAATTCACTCGAGAACAAATCATAAATAATAGGAAATCGGGGCCTAAAACATGTATAGAAATGAACCGATCAGTATGATATGTTGAACACTATTATCTTACATAATTAGTGTTTTTACTTATCAATTTATCTCATTTATTATTTGTATGTTTTAAGAGTAATTTTTACATATAAAATTGAGATTATGTGTTGATTGGGTTATTTTGTGATAGCTAGGTTTTATTGTTTATATGCCATCTAGCTAATTAATCTCATTACATGATTGAGATTGTTTTTTGATAGCTAGGATTTCATGATTGATATATACATCTAGCTAATTAATCTCATTGAAATGTTTGAGATTGTTTTTGATAGCTATTGTATCTAGGATTGGTTATCCTCTACATAGCTAAGCTTTATGACATGTCATTTAGCTCTTGATATTTAGGATTGAATTAATTGAAAAATCATCATCCTAGATAAGCATATAGGGTTACCTAGCTCTAATTGCATTTTTGGATATTTCATATATTCACTTAGGTTGTATTATCTCTTCTTAGATAATTAAGGCTTGTGTTGTGTGATGCAGTAAAATCTGTGTTCAATTTACTAAGAAAGTTCGTTCACTGGGATCGGCGATTCTATCGGTCGAATGCCAATTAATCTAGTAAGGATACTCTAAATGTGGAAACTAAATTGCATAATGCTTTTCTTTGGAAGATTGTTTAATTCTAAAATTAACCTAAATTATGAGAATCTAAACTAAAAGACTAAAATCAAATTAAATCAAAGATCACACAAGGAATGAATATATGGAGAGAAATACTAGGGAATCGATGCACCTTTCTTAGACACTCAATGCTCTCAATCAGTCTCAATAAACACTTCAATAAAGTTTAGGGCTTGTTTTGATAAACAATTAAGAACGAATCTCTTTCCTACCACTCGCACAAAGGCCATGTGTCAAGTGATAGTAACGAAATCCTTTAGAACAAAACTCTAAGCCAAATCAATGCAACAAGGCCATGCAAACATTAACTTTCAAATCTATTAAGCTTACGATTGTGATTTAAATGGAAAAGGCCATTCACATCTAAACCCTAATCTCATGGGATAAACTAAATCACAAATCCATATCAATTGAGGCCACAAAATAATATGAATAAGTAAAGTAGAACAATTAATTCAATAGACAAGACTAAAACCCAATTGATTAACAAAAGATAGACTAATTGATTACATAGAGTTATCCAAAATTGGTTACATCAATCCCCTAGTTAAAGGTTTAGTTACACATCAATGGAGAGAATAAAAACATAGAAGAGATGAAGATAAAACCCATTATGGCGAGATGCTTCTGTCTTGAAATCCCCGTCGTCTTCCTGTTTCCAGTAATCTTCTAATGATGGAATGAATATGAAAGAATGAAAGGAATCGGTATCTGATGGTCTGATAAGGTCGGCCCTCCCTTTTATTTGCTTTTTCCTTTCTTTCTGTTTATAGGTCTTCAGCAGCTTTGAGGAAACGCGGAGACGGTCCAACGCTTGACGTGCCGCTGGGTGGGCACGTGCATGGACAGCGGAAAATCCAAGACAAACACGCTGGAATGGCTCGCTTGAGGGGTCGCTTGGGAGGCATGTGCCTCTTGAGCGGCATGGGACGCGGTAAATCACCCTTGTCGACCGCCTGGAGTGCCGCCGATGATGCATGTGCCTGTTGAGCGGCATGGGCCGCGGAAATTGAGGATTTTGGCCTTTCCTTCATCGTTTGACTCCACCATTTCCAAAATAAGATTAGATCAACGCCTCTATGGAAAGAGACCTGCAACGACTTAACAAACACATCAACCCACCAAAAAGACCCAAGAAACACGCATAAACATAGGCAAAATGGGCAAAATATAAGCATATAATTAGACTGATCAAATACCCCCAAACCTATCTTTTACTCGTCCTCGAGCAAAACCAAACATTCCTAAACTGAAAAGAAAACTAAATCCTAATAAAGCCACTTTCGCAGGGAACGCGATAGCATTGAGCACATGCTACAAGCCTTTAAACCTCTAGGTGTCCCTAGTAGGAGGAGTGTTGTCTCCTGAGGGTTCTCAGCTATGACACCCACAAACATATCCCACAAAACCAATCATTCGAGATGCAATCGATTAATGCCCAGATTGAAACAATGCATGCAAAAGCCAATAGGTAAAGACTAACATTATGTCACAAATTTGAATGCATTGCTCAATTTAAGATGAAAAGCCCGCACTCAAGATATTCAAGCATCAAAAAAACACTTTCGCCGAATGCCATAGATGTAATTCGCCTCGACTCTAAGCCTCACCAGATATCGCTCATATTTCTCACAGAACCTAGGCAAATTCACTCATCAAGCATATGCGAAAGAAGTTATGCATAAGAAATTCAAATTATAATCGCATATGAATATGTCATTGAAAGAACGCTTGATTTGTATGCAAAGATCTCATGAAAAGAATCAAACATTATGAGCAAGATAACACACGCACACTTCTACTTTCATAGCAAGGATAACCAGCAGATCAATTAGACTTTTCATTAGGTTGTAATGGGGCTATTGGGTAAAGGTTAGAAAGGAACGGGATGTAGGAGTTCAAAAACCTAGGATCATTCAGTGAGAGCCTTCAGTTACCATATGGCTTGGCGCAAGCTCTTAGGTCTTCATTGACTTCCTTTGTTAGTGGAATAATGCCACTTACCATTCATTGATGTCCCCTTAATTCACCATTCTCTTTTGCCCACTCCTTCGAGAATAGATACAACACTGAAATCCTTTGACATGTTGTGTTTCTTAGATTCTTTTCTCTGGCACACGCAACTCACCATTCATTTTGGTGGCAAAACTTTCTCTTTTTTTTTTTTTTTTTTTATTATTATATTTTTTATTTATTATTTTTTTTTTAAAACAAAAGGCTACAAAATATACAACCTTGCCTCTTTCATTTGGATTGAATGCAGCTCATTCTTCATTTGACTCATATCAAATTCACACAAATTCTTATGCGAACTCTTCAGCTTCCTTCACAATCTCAAAGCATGATCCCAAGTTAACAGGTATGGCTATAATATGGCTTACATGGGTTACAGTAAATGTGGTAAAGAAAGAAAAGGCAATCAGTGTTTGGCTTCAAACAGGGCTATGGAGCACACACAAAAGGGTAGGAAATATTACAGGCCTTTTAAGTAGTTCATGCACACATAGTCTAAAATCACTTCCACTGATTCGACTTACTCAAGATCAAAGATAACATGTGAAATCTTTTTATGATGAATGCTCTATAATGCTCAATGTTCAACCTATAGAGATCAAATCTAATGCTAAGAACCTACTGAGTGTTTAAAGAATAGAAACAAAATAATCCCTTATATATGTCATTTATGTACGCACTTTGGCTTAGTGAACTCACAGGGTAGTCTCCACTATTAATCATGGCAATCCAACTATGCATCCTATCCACTATCACATCAAGAGCATGTCATAAGTTATGAAAAATGCAATGCAATACTCTAAGCGGCAAGATGTTAGTTTAAACCCAGTGATTTAAGCATATCATTTCAAAGTCATATACCAAAACATCTCATCAAAGTTAATGCAGGAACGACAGACTCAAAACAACGACACACCCCCAAACCTAAACTCGACATTGTCCCCAATGTTGACAATCAAGAACAGACAGGAAGTGAAAGTCAAAGAAAAATAAAAGCAAATAAAAGTTCAAAAGAAAATCCATAGCCTGCTAATCTCCTCCATCCTCATCTGAAAGCTGTAAGATCTCGGTCCCCTGATCGGAGTCTATCTGGTCATCCTGCATCTGCTGCTCATCATCAAAGTTCAAGATCGGGGTCCGCTGGTCAAAGTTCTGCGGCTCGAATCCCGATCCGCCAGCTGCAAAAGGATCTTGGTCAGGAATAGGGGTCTGAGACGGTGCTCCACTCCCACTAGCCACAGAAAACCGGCTAGTCATCATCCCGCGCAACTCCTCTATGCTCGTCTCGACAGTGTCAAAACGAGCATCCATCCGTCCCTCTAACTGCCCAAAACGCAAATCCATGTGAGTCTGCATAGCCTGCAAAAGAGTGGTAAATGGATCACCTCCTGGCTGAGCTCCGCCTATCTGAGCGGCATCTGGCGCCCCTTGAGGCTGGTCCTGTAAAAGTGCTGCTGCCTCAGCCTCTCTTGCCTCTCGCTCCTCCCGGCGACGTCTTCTCTCCCCATAATTTCCAATAGGAGGAAGGCCCCTAAGGACTAACTGTTGGCTCCAGTTCGTCGAGTTCATCATACTCGGGTCATGATTCTCTAACCCTGCACTCACATCAATGCCTGCCTGTCTACAGAAAGCAGTGATCAAACACGGAAAAACCATGGACTGGTCATCGTGCGCACTAGCGTCATGAATGGCATTGAAAATCACCCGTCCTATATTGATAGGGCCACCTGTCCTTAGACGGAGCAACACACGGGCCTGGTCATAAAAGATCTCTGTACGGTGCTGGGATGGCATCAGTGAGTATGTCAGGAAAAGGTTCCAAAAGGCAACATCGGCATGCGTGTCGCGCTGGTATAGCTTCACTAATGTACCCCATTCCTCCTGTCCATCCATCCTAAGGCCTGCAGCCACTCTCCCTCTGTAAGGGTCAAGATCTGCAATATATTCTATTCCTCGACCATGACTGATAGCCACTTCCGGAGCGTCAAAGTACTGATTAATTGCCTCCGGGGTTATAAGAACCTCAACACCCTGCACTAAAACTGGGTCTCCAACAAACAGTCTCTCTGGTACAGCACTAGCATAATATTCTGCCACAATCCCCCTGTTCGGCCTTGGTGGGCGTGCAACATATCCACCCCATCTGCGGTCTGCAACCATCTGTGGAACAGGTGTCTGTACCAAACTCCCAACATCAATACCCCTCTCAATAATCCAAGGTCGCCTAAGGAAGTCGCTGAAACGATTCTTAAAGTCCTTGTTCTGCGCTTGCTTTGGCAATGCCTTCTGTTTCCCCTTATCGGACGTACTGACCCGAGGACGCTTCCCATGAGCAGTCCTTGCCATCTGCAGATAACATAAGCCAAAATAACACAACAAGTTTCTACCAAAAATTCGGCAGCATTCCGTTTCAAATTTCGTCTCCAAATATACACAAAAGTGCCAATTAAGTCCAATAATCACAAGCAAATCCATCTAAATACAACCTATCATTCAAATCAATTCAATCATGGCAACATTATTCAAGCAAAAACATTCAAACTCTCCTAAGAACAAAGAATTTCGGAATTCCCTAAATACCAAGTGAAAACACAAACCAATAACTTAATCATGCTAAATATCTCAATTTGAACAAAGCCCATTGGTCATTAAAACTCAGAATCCGAATTTGAGCACTAAAAAAAAAAAACTCAATCTCTTCATACCACATTGTAGAACCAAACTTCATAAGTTAATGCCATTGAAGCAAAATAGAAGAGAGAGAAGACATACCTTGTAGTCTAATTAGGAGAGGCGGAACCTTGGAGAGCAATTTAGAAGAGAAGAAAAGAAAGTGCAGGGAAAAGAAGAATAGGAGAAAACGCAGCTGTGGGTCAAGTGAGACCCACTAGACTGCTCGTCAGTTATAAATAGTAGGGCAAATTTTGCACTTACCGCTGATGAGGCACGCTGCATGTGCAGCGGTCCGTCCAGCGGTAAGGTGTAATGTTGCTTACCTGGAGAGTCCAAACGCACCGTTTATTTAATGGATCGCTGGTCGTACCGCTTGCCAGGTACATGCAACATCAGCGTCACCTTCAGCGAGCCAGACCAGTGTTGTCAACATTCCAGGACCGTGGCTCGTGCATCCGCCTCTTGAGCGGTCTAGGCAGCGTTACATCATGGTGAGAGTCAGGTCTTCATTAACCGCAGCCCATGCACTGCCCTCTTGAGCGGTCTAGGCAGCGAGCCATTCCAGAATGTGGAAGTTGCTCGTACCGCGGCTCGTGCATGTGCATCTTGAGCGGTCTAGGGAGCGAGCCATTCCAGTGTTGCAACGTTGAGTGTACCGCGGCTCAGGTATAGGCACCATGAGCGGCACCTTCAGCGCTAATTCCCAATTTTGTGCAGTTCTAACCTGGTTTGATCAAGGCAACAAATACACACGTGAAACATATCTGCTCACAGCCCAACATAACTAGAAATTCCGACTCACCCTAATTACTGACTCAAATTAATCTAAATATAAATAAAAAAAATAAAATAAAATAAAATAAAATAAAATAAAAATTACCTAGGTGGGTTGCCTCCCACCAAGCGCTGTATTTAGCGTCTAGGCAAGACGTGTGAGAGCGCTACGGCTCTATAAGCACGGAATCCTCCAATCGAATGACAGTTCCGAAATCCGTAATGTAAGGCTTTACCCTATGCCCATTTACCTTGAACTTGTTGCCATTCGTCTCGTTTTGCACTTCTACAGCTCCGTGGGGAAAAACTTGTGTAACCCTGAATGGTCCAAACCATCTGGACCTCAACTTACCGGGAAACAGCTTCAGCCGGGAGTTGAACACCAGCACCTGCATACCGGGACGAAGGTCTTTATGCACTATCATCTTGTCATGTATCAACTTAGTCTTTTCCTTGTACAGCTTTGCACTCTCATACGCCTCTAAGCGAAATTCGTCGAGTTCACACAGCTGAAGTTTCCTCTCCTCACCGGCCTTGTCATAATCAAAGTTCAACTTTCTGACTGCCCATAAGGCTCTATGCTCTAGTTCTACTGGTAGGTGACACGCTTTCCCAAAGACCAACCTATATGGACTCATCCCAATAGGCGTTTTGAAAGCTGTCCTGTAAGCCCACAATGCATCATCTAACTTCAAAGCCCAATCCTTTCGAGTGGAATTAACAGTCTTCTCTAGGATACACTTTATTTGTCTGTTGCTGACCTCAACCTGTCCTGAAGTCTGTGGGTGGTATGGTGTAGCAACCTTATGCCTTACACCATATTTCTTCAAAAGTGCAGCAAAGGATCTGTTGCAAAAATGCGTACCTCCATCGCTAATGATGGCTCTAGGGGTCCCGAATCTTGCAAATATCGTCTCCCTCACAAATTTCACCACAGTTTGACTGTCATTATTCCTTGTGGCCTTTGCTTCTACCCATTTTGACACATAATCAACCGCTACCAAGATGTAACTATTACCACACGATGGTGGGAATGGTCCCATGAAATCTATGCCCCAGACATCAAAAAGCTCTATTATCAAATCTCCAGATAAGGGCATCTCATTTCGCTTACTTATACTCCCTGTACGTTGACATCTGTCACATGCCAAACAAAACCGGACTGCATCTTTGTGTAACGATTCCCAGAAAAATCCAGATTGCAACACTTTCAACGCTGTCTTTCTTGCACCAAAATGTCCTCCACAGTGTAGATCGTGACAAAATTTCAGAACGTCTTTCTGCTCTGACTCCGGAACACATCTTCTTATCACAGAATCGGGACCATGAGTGTACAAATAAGGATCATCCCAAAAGTATTTTTTCGCTTTTGTAATGAACCTTTTTCTCCCTTGTGAGTTCAATTCCTCTGGTACTACCCCACTTACCAAATAGTTAACCAGATCAGCATACCATGGCTCACTATCGTTTATAGCCAACAGTTGTTCATCCGGAAATTTCTCATGCAATGGCAATTTGTCTACCTCATCCGGATTTGCCTGTACTAACCTGCTTAGATGATCAGCAACCACGTTCTCACTACCTTTCTTGTCTCGTATCTCCAAGTCAAATTCTTGTAGTAGGAGGATCCACCGAATCAATCTAGGTTTGGCATCCTTTTTCTGAAGAAGAAAACGAAGGGCTGCATGGTCTGAATATACAATGACCTTGGCGCCCACCAAGTACGTCCGAAATTTCTCCAATGCAAAAACTACTGCTAGAAGCTCCTTCTCAGTTGTTGAGTAATTTAACTGGGCGTCATTTAAGGTTCGAGAAGCATAGTATATCGCGTGCGGAACCTTATCTACCCGCTGCCCCAAAACTGCTCCGATGGCATAATCTGAAGCGTCACACATTAATTCAAAGGGCAATTCCCAATTGGGGGAAATTATCACTGGCGCGGTGGTTAATGCACTCTTCAAAGTGTTAAAAGCTACCATGCACTCCTCACTGACCTCAAAATCAATTTCTTTCTGTAGGAGCAAACACAAGGGCCTCGTTATCTTCGAAAAGTCCTTTATGAATCGTCTGTAAAAACCTGCGTGCCCAAGAAACGACCTCACATCCTTCACGGATTTTGGAGGCTGTAAACTACTGATCACCTCCACCTTAGCTTTGTCCACTTCAATTCCTCTTCTTGAAATCACATGTCCGAGAACTATCCCTTGTTGTACCATGAAGTGGCACTTTTCCCAGTTCAACACCAAGTTGTTCTCTTCGCATCTCTTAAGGACCAAGGTAAGGTTGTGCAAACACAAATCAAATGAATCCCCAAACACCGAGAAGTCATCCATGAATACCTCAATGATTTCTTCCAACATATCTGAAAATATTGACATCATACACCTCTGAAAAGTACCCGGAGCATTGCAGAGACCAAACGGCATTCTTCTATATGCAAACGTCCCAAATGGACAAGTGAAAGTAGTTTTTTCTTGATCATCCGGTGCGATAGCTATCTGATTGTAACCTGAGTACCCGTCGAGGAAACAATAATGACTATGCCCTGCTAATCGCTCAAGCATCTGATCTATGAAAGGAAGAGGAAAATGGTCTTTTCTGGTAGCAGTGTTCAGCTTCCTGTAGTCGATACACACCCTCCACCCTGTCTGAAGCCTCTGTGGAACCAACTCATTCTGCTCATTGCGAACCACGGTAATACCTGATTTCTTAGGAACCACGTGAATCGGACTGACCCATTTACTGTCTGATATGGGATAAATTATCCCCACTTGTAGAAGTTTCAGGACCTCTTTCTTTACTACCTCTTTCATTATCGGATTTAATCTCCTCTGAGCCTCTCTTGACGGTCTAGACTCTTCTTCGAGAAATATCTTGTGCATGCAAATTGTTGGACTGATTCCCTTGATATCTTCAATTGACCATCCTATAGCTGACTTGTGTTTCTGTAGAACCCCAATGAGCCTTTCTTCCTCATTACTCTGCAATTCTGAAGCAACAATTACCGGGTATGTCTCATTCGCACCTAGATACACATACTTCAGAGTTGTTGGTAACTCCTTGAGTTCCAACTTTGGCGGTGGATCATTGGCAAAACTGACAGTTGAAATTTGGAAGTCTTCAACTTCTTCTTCAGCTAGTTCAGAACTATCTTCAGTCTTGTCGTCTTGATCGTCCCAATCCCAATCCGCCAAATCCTCATCCTTGAATATTCCATCAATCCCAGGGTCTAAAACCTCGATGAATGAACAATCATCAGCTCCGGCAGGGTATGATGATGCTTCAAACAGTTTGAACTCCACTGTTTCATCTAACACTGTCATTGAAAGTTTTCCATTCTGCACATCAATAAATGTCTTTGCTGTGGCCATGAACGGTCTACCCAGAAGAACAGGTCTCATGTTAGTCTCTTTACTTACGTCCTCCATGTCTAATACCACGAAATCCGCTGGAATAATAAGCTTTCCAACTTGGACCAGTACATCTTCAACATTCCCTCTCGGATATCTTACTGAACCATCTGCTAACAGAAGTGACATTGTGGTAGGCTTCAACTCATTCAAACCTAACTGCTTGTAAATAGAATAAGGCATCAAATTAATACTGGCACCTAAATCTAGCATTGCTCTTTCAAGTTGGGTACCTCCTACTGTGATATTGATGCAGAAACTGCCTGGATCTTTCAGTTTGGGAGGAAGTTCCTTTTGCAAAACTGCACTAGCACTGCCTGCTATATATTCCTGATGATTTGGTCCAAACTTCTGCCTGTTGGTGTGAAGGCTCTTGAAAAATTTCGCATATGCAGGCATCTTTTCTATCATCTCAAGAAGAGGTAAGTTCACATGTACCTTGGACAGAACATCAAAAATCTCTTTGAATGCCTTACTTAGCTTGTCCCTTTTAAGTCTCCCAGGAAAAGGAATTGGTGGAACATATGGAGGGGGTGGAATATAAGGGTCTGACGATTTGTGTAAAACCGAGGTCTTCTTTGGTGGTGGATCTACCACTACCTCTTCTTCTTCTCTATCCTCCTTCGCACTCACCTCTTTTGATCCCCTGGTGTCCTCTTTCTTTTGCCTTCTAACAACTTCAGTGTCTAACACTCGCCCACTTCTCAACACAGTCAATGCCTTGGCTTGTTCTGATTGACTAGGGAACCTTCCTGGTTCATTCTTGCGAACTGCGTCGACTATTTGTCCCATCTGTGTTTCTAAATTTTTAATGGATGACTCAACATTGTTAATTCTCTGATTTGTATCACGTGAGAAGCGCTCTGTATTCTCAGCAAGGGATGTCACAATATCTTCCAAGGATCTCTTCTTCGGCTGATAGGTGGTACTGTCTCTATTTGCAGCATTGTTCCATTGTTGAGGTTGACTATTGGACCCTTGCCCTTGGTAATTGCCTCTGTTGTACCCTCCTTGAGTTGTTCCCTGAGTATTCGGTTGAATGAGCTGATGACTATTAAGAGCAGTGTTGGGGTCAGAATAAGATAAATTTGAGTGGTTACGCCATCCAAGATTGTAGGTGTTCGAGTAAGGATCGTTTCTCCCTCTTTGGTAATTGAAAGCTTGAACCTCCTCTGTCTCAAATGGTACCCCGTCTCCATCTTGCACTGAGTTCACCCCTCCTTGCTGTTGATCCCTATTCGAGTTCTGGGCCATCATAGCTTGTATTTGCTTAGCTAGATTTGCCATCTGAATTTCCACCCCAGTTGTCTGGTTGACTTCATACTTTCCTCCCTTTCTGACAGTTGAACTTCTATGCTGGGAGTTTAGAGCCAAAGTTTCATAGATCTCAGCAATCTCTAAAGCAGATTTCCTAGTAATGATACCCCCACAAGCGTTGTCAACAATGTTTTGTGTGAAAGGTGTCAATCCATCATAAAAAGTGCGGACTTTGTACTCCTCTGTCACCATGTGAGGGGGAATTTGATCTAACAGCTCCTTATATCGCAACCATGCTTCATGGAACGACTCACCATCTTCTTCACTGAAACTAGCTATCTTGATCCGGACTTCTTTTGCTTTTGAAGCAGGGAAAAATCTGTTGAAGAATGCAGTGCACACGTCAACCCATGTTCTCAAAGATCCTGCCCTTACTGAATTGTACCACTTGATGCCCTTGTCCTTCAAACAATACCAAAAACACCTCATCCTTAACTGCTCTTCTGTCAATCGGCCCATCGGGAAATTCCCTACGGTAGCTTGATAGTTCTTCATAAACTGGAGGCAGTCTTCTGTTGCCAAGCCGTGAAAAGATGGCAGCATATTTAAATGGCTACTCCTCAACTCATAACTCCTGGCTACGGCATCTAACACAACTGGCTGAGGTTGGTCTCCCAGCATAGGCTGTCCAGACTCTATCATTATTCTGATACCATCTTCTAGTGCACGTCTTGGAGAACCCGGTAGATTGTCTCGAACTTCCTGTCTATTTTGAACACCTTGTTCATCATGAACCTCTCTTTCAGCTCGAATAACCCGGTCACGTTGCTCACTGTGATCACCCATGTCCTCACCAAAAGGATCTAACTCTTCGAACTGTCTAGCAACCCGGCCTACTCGGTCAATCTCGTCGTTAGCAGGGATCAGAATACCTCCAAGCGAACGACGTCCGTTCATACACCTGTAAAACCTGAAACACCAAAAACACAACTACCACGAGATAAAAAGAAACAAAAGAAAAACTAAAACTAAAAATAAAATCTAATGACACACACTACCTAACTTAAACTAACTAGATTCAACTAATAAAATCTATACCAATCCCCGGCAGCGGCGCCAAAATTGATGCAGTAAAATCTGTGTTCAATTTACTAAGAAAGTTCGTTCACTGGGATCGGCGATTCTATCGGTCGAATGCCAATTAATCTAGTAAGGATACTCTAAATGTGGAAACTAAATTGCATAATGCTTTTCTTTGGAAGATTGTTTAATTCTAAAATTAACCTAAATTATGAGAATCTAAACTAAAAGACTAAAATCAAATTAAATCAAAGATCACACAAGGAATGAATATATGGAGAGAAATACTAGGGAATCGATGCACCTTTCTTAGACACTCAATGCTCTCAATCAGTCTCAATAAACACTTCAATAAAGTTTAGGGCTTGTTTTGATAAACAATTAAGAACGAATCTCTTTCCTACCACTCGCACAAAGGCCATGTGTCAAGTGATAGTAACGAAATCCTTTAGAACAAAACTCTAAGCCAAATCAATGCAACAAGGCCATGCAAACATTAACTTTCAAATCTATTAAGCTTACGATTGTGATTTAAATGGAAAAGGCCATTCACATCTAAACCCTAATCTCATGGGATAAACTAAATCACAAATCCATATCAATTGAGGCCACAAAATAATATGAATAAGTAAAGTAGAACAATTAATTCAATAGACAAGACTAAAACCCAATTGATTAACAAAAGATAGACTAATTGATTACATAGAGTTATCCAAAATTGGTTACATCAATCCCCTAGTTAAAGGTTTAGTTACACATCAATGGAGAGAATAAAAACATAGAAGAGATGAAGATAAAACCCATTATGGCGAGATGCTTCTGTCTTGAAATCCCCGTCGTCTTCCTGTTTCCAGTAATCTTCTAATGATGGAATGAATATGAAAGAATGAAAGGAATCGGTATCTGATGGTCTGATAAGGTCGGCCCTCCCTTTTATTTGCTTTTTCCTTTCTTTCTGTTTATAGGTCTTCAGCAGCTTTGAGGAAACGCGGAGACGGTCCAACGCTTGACGTGCCGCTGGGTGGGCACGTGCATGGACAGCGGAAAATCCAAGACAAACACGCTGGAATGGCTCGCTTGAGGGGTCGCTTGGGAGGCATGTGCCTCTTGAGCGGCATGGGACGCGGTAAATCACCCTTGTCGACCGCCTGGAGTGCCGCCGATGATGCATGTGCCTGTTGAGCGGCATGGGCCGCGGAAATTGAGGATTTTGGCCTTTCCTTCATCGTTTGACTCCACCATTTCCAAAATAAGATTAGATCAACGCCTCTATGGAAAGAGACCTGCAACGACTTAACAAACACATCAACCCACCAAAAAGACCCAAGAAACACGCATAAACATAGGCAAAATGGGCAAAATATAAGCATATAATTAGACTGATCATTGTGACCGGGATTAGGTTACTTAATTCGCAAGCAATTGGACTAGGTCCACTTATACCGGGATTAGGTAGTTGTGATGATTATTGATCGGGATTAGATCATTAAACCGGGATTAGGTTGTAATCATTTCAATTAGTGGATTCGAGGTTCGTGTGTGGCGCACATAACAGCCTGTGGTTTTTCCCGTGAGGGTTTCCACGTAAATATCAAGTGTTATTTACATTCTGCACCTTATTACACTTGTTATATTATTGTAACTAGTTAGGGGCATTTTTGTAAAATTGACATTCATGCGAAAATTGGGTAATAACAATTAAAATCTATTCACCCCCCCCCCCCCCCCCTCTCGATAGTTTTATACACACCGTGCAATATTTGTTTCATCTTCCAGAAATTATGGGGAACAGTGGGGGGTAAGGTCATAGACATCTGTCTCAGAATCCTGAACGGAGACCTTTCGGTTAGGAAATTCAATTCTACAAACGTGGTGCTTATTCCCAAGATTAACAAACCTGAACATTTGAAGGATTTCCGTCCGATCTCCCTGTGTAGCACCTTTTATAAAATCGTTACGAAGGTCATTGATGCCCGGCTGAAACCTTGCCTTCAGGATTTAATCGCCCCCTTCCAATCGGCTTTCGTCCCAGGTAGGCAAATATTTGACAATGTGCTTGTGGCGTTTGAGACTCTTCACTCGTTGAATAGGAAGAAAAGTGGTAAACGAGGGCAGATGGCACTGAAGCTGGACATGAGTAAAGCATATGACAGGGTCGAATGGCCGTTCCTCAAGGCTGTTATGTTAAAGATGAATTTTCCTTAAGGGTGGATAGATTTAATTATGGACTGCATTGCCTCCTCCAACCTTTCCTTTTTGCTGAATGGGAAGGCTATGTGCTCGGTGTCCCCATCTCGAGGGCTGAGGTAAGGCTGCCCGCTCTCTCCGTATATATTCCTCCTCTGTGCAGAGGCTTTTTCAGGACTTGTCTCTACCGCGGAACGAGGAAGGAGGACTTTGGGCTCAATAAGTGCTAGGGGTGGTCCTATTATTAGCCATTTGTTGTTTGCCGATGACAGTATCCTCTTCAGTAGGGCCTCCAAGGATAGTGGGACCTGGATTCGTAATATTCTCAGGACTTATGAGCGGGCTTCAGGACAGCAGATTAATTTGGATAAATCAAAAATTACGTTCAGTCCGAATGTGGAAGGTTCAGTTCGAAAGGATATTCATCGCTTATTCGGGATTAATGATTGCAACACTCAAGATAGGTACCTCGGTCTTCCGTCTGTGGTGGGTAGGAATAAGAAGATTCTTTTTAATGATATTAAGGATAGAGTCTGGAAAAGGATGAGAGGTTGGAATGACAGCTTCTTCTCGTTTGGAGGAAAGAAAGTTCTTATAAAGGTGGTGGCCCAAGCCATCCCCACCTTCCCTATGAGCATCTTCAAATTACCGACCAGTTTGTGTAAAGATATTAGTAGCATGGCCTCGAAATTTTGGTGGGGGTCTAATGAGTGTAAGCGGAAAATCAGCTGGGTCAATTGGGATAATCTCTGCCTCCCAAAGTGTAAAGGGGGTCTAGGCTTTAAGGACCTTTCTCTTTTCAACCAAGTTTTGCTAGCTAAGCAAGCATGGAGGATAATGACCATTTCGGATTCTTTGGCAGCCCAAGTTCTCAAGGCTAAATACTTCAAGAAGGGTGAATTCCTTGACGCAAATCTGAAACATGGGTGCTCTCATGCCTGGCGTAGCCTTATTTGGGGTAGGGAGCTGCTATCGAAGGGCCTTAGGTGGTCAGTGGGAAATGGCAAGAGTATTAGAGTCTTCAAGGATCCGTGGCTACCCCGACCTAGCACATTCAGACCTATAACCAGTGATCCTGGTTTGGATTTTCGAGTTGCTGATCTTTTCGATAGTTCTCGAAGAGGGTGGAATTTGGAGCTACTGGAAAACCTTCTTCTTCCTCCCGATAGATCAGAAATTCTTCCTATTCCTGTGAGCCGGAGCGGAGGTCATGATTGTATCGAATGGCACTACGAGAAAAGTGGTGAATTCTCCATGAAAAATAGGTATCGGTTGGCTCTTTCGGAAAAGCTTCAGAACTCTATTTCTAACCCCTCCTCTCAGGCTAAATGGTGGAACTCTCTTTGGGGGCATATGATACCTCCCAAGGTTAAAATTTTTGTGTGGCGAGCTTGTCGCAATGCCCTTCCGTCGCTTGTTAATTTGTGGAAGAGGAAGGTGGTGGCTGATCCTCGTTGTAATAGGTGCAAGTGCTCTTCTGAATCTGTCAGCCATGCCTTTTTTGGTTGTAAAGTGGCTCAGAAGATCTGGTTAGGATCCAGTTTCAGTCATTTGTTGGCTAAACTCAAGCTCCTTCCTGCTCTGGACGTATTCCAAGCGATGTTTTCTCAGGTGGCATTGGCAGCTTTTAGCCAGTTTTGTATGGTTTCTTGGGCAATTTGGGAGGACCGTAATTCCCTCTTGAACTATGGCAAGGCCAGGGAGCCTGATACGGTTTTTGCTAGGGCGTTGGACTTGTGTGATGAGTTTCTTGATAGCAGCACTGCCTTCTCTACCAGGCTGTTGCGCCTACTCTCAGAGACTCTGTTGACTGGCTTGCCCCTCCGCTAGGCCAGCTGAAGCTGAATGTTGGGGTTGCTGCGCGCAGGTCCTCGGGTATGATTGGTGTTGGGGCCACCATCATGGACGATAAAGGGCAGGTGTTGGTGTCCCGGTCTAATCGTCTGCTTGGTTCCTTTAATGACGATGTTGCTCATCTCTTGGCTCTCCGTGATGGTTTGTTGTTGGCCATCTTCTACCACTTGCCCATCAGGTTTGCAGAGGTTAATTCTCTTGCAGTTTCTTCTATGGTAAACTCCCTTGTTCCTCCCTTTGGGGACTCTAAGTTTATTATTTCTGATATTAAGGCCTTGTTGTCCGAGGTAGGTTCTTGTAATTGCCTGTTTGTTCCTAAATCGGGGAACATTTTGGCTTACAACCTAGCCACGATGGCTTTCTCCTCTGTGAAGGAGCATGTTTGGTTGAATCCTAATCCCACTTGTGGGTCTATTGCTGTGTAACTTTCTCGTTTCTATTCAAAAAAAAAAAAAAAGTCCCTTTACCCTTAAATATTTTTAGGGTTGGAGATGTTGGAATTAACAACTACTCCTCCATATAAAATTGATTTGAAGTTTTAATAAGATGAAAATATATTTCATCTTTTTTTTATTGTCTTTTGCGTTGAAATGATACGAGGACAAGATAGTGATAACTTTAGTTCAAATAGCTTAATTAAGGTTTGGGTGCATTTTGGAAGTGTTTTTGCAAAACACTTTTATTGCCCCCCTTACTATACAACAAAAATAAATAAATAAATGGGATGCTTAGGTGCTGTTTGGAAGTGTTTTTAAAAACCATTTTTTGTTTTTAAAAACAAAAAACAACTTTAATATTGTTTGGTTTCATGTTTTACAAAATTATTTTTGAAAACAAAAAACAACTTTTTTAAAGTTATAACTAAAAAGTCAAAAACAACTTTTTATTGTTTTTCACCATTTTCAAAACAGTTTTTTAAAACAAACCACAATTTTTCCCAACTTTTCCCTCCAAACAACTATTTTACCCATTTCAAAAACATTACCAAACACATTTACATCGATTTCCGTTTTTAAAAACTACTTTTAGAAAACACTACCAAACATGTTTGCATTTTTAAAAAACATCATTTTTAAAACATGATTTTTATTTTTAAAAATAGTTTTCAAAAACATCATTTTAAAAACGATACCAAACGCGCTTTTTTGAAGTATTACAAGAACTATTACAATAGAACTGTCGGGACCTGCTGAGATCAAACAATACATGTGCGGTCCGGATATCTATTCCCATAACGGGAAATAACTACTCCCACAATGATGCAGCGGAATATTCAACGCAAAACAACAATCGATAAAAGAAAGGGTAACCGATTCAAATCCGTTGATTCGCGCACGAATACCGGAAGCGAACCCTACTATTAATCTGTTGATCCGCGCACAGATACCAGAATAATAGGCTTCAAATTCGTTGATCCACTCAGGATACCGAAATTGGATAAAAGGAGATACTCTCTCTCAAATTTTATTAATCATCAAAAACTGCCTTTCAAACCCTAATACAATCTACTTAAATAGAATTGCAAAACTTGACTAACAAGAAAATCCTAAACAAAAGGGAAAGAATCCTAAATGGAAAAGAAATCAAATCTCCTAAAAATCAAAACAGTCCTACGTACATTAAAAACCTATCTAAAAAGGAAATTGGATTTGATTTAAAAATCAAATCATTAAATAATTAATAACCTAATTACATGTAAACTAAAAGGAAATAAAATAAACGTACTGAATCATGACGGTAATTAAAACCCATAAAACAAGAAACTGCTGTCTTGGTGCGCCAGAAACTAAACGGCCAGATTCGGATATGCTGTGGCCTGTTATAGAAGACGGAGTCTTCATAACATTTGTAGGGCTCGTCTTGGGCTTTCTGGAAACATATTATAATAGACGATCCGACTCCATATGCCCTCTGTAGAGGTCCACGAAGTTCAGCCCGGATTTGGTTGGTCCACGCGACCCAAATACGAATTCGCCACCCACTCCATGTATTCCATTGCCTTAGCTGCTGCTGCATCACATTGCCAATGAAACCCTAGAATATTACCAAGGTGTTGTCAAAGATTTCACTGAACAATCCCTCTTGTGGGATGCTAGAAGCTGCTTCCAACATTGAAAGTTCTTCACCGAACCACCAAGAATCCTTAAAAAATTCCGAAGAAAATTGTCCACGTCAAGATGATCAATGTAGATCATGATCGTCTCCCATATGATCATTATCATTCATATTTTAATAACTGCAATTTGCTCGTAGAAAAACAAGAACTCACTGCAAAGCTTGCCACCATGAGGCACACATTGGGGTTTTACAAGGCTTGTTTGAATGATTACGAAGAGATTTGTCGGAATTTAAGAATCAAAATCACTGAAGTTTCCGTAAAACATTTTGCTCAAACGTTATCAGCAGAGAGATACCACTAGCTTTCGAAGGAATTAGAAAATAAATATCGAAGGCAAAACTTAATACAGCTAAAGCATCATCATAACTCTATTGTAGCTTTTTACATGATAGCTTTGTACATGATTATGAAATTGATCCTCATAGTACCTCAAGAACTTTTTAGTTGGGGTTTGTTTTTCGATTTTCAATTTAATTTTTCTGTCAGATCATGAATTATTGAATTTAAAATTTAAATCAGATTCTCAAAGACTTATAAAATCACAAAATATTATCTGCTTATCATCGGAAAGATTTTATTAAACATAATCGAAGATCTATTTGAAAGATAGCAGACATTTAAGATGTTGAAAGAGTAACATCTAAAGTATCATTAGGACAGATTCAGAAAGAAACCGGTATATTGTGATTGTGACTACTAGCTTAACCCCCGGAAACTCTATTAAAGGTACATCTTCTTGATAATCATATTTAATTGCTATCGTTGATGATCACCAATCGAACACAAAACAAGAAAGTGAGAGAAATTCTCATTGCAAATAATTTATGAATCATACATAAGAGTAATAGAATTTTGCATATATTGTGTAGATTCTATAGAGACGAGTTCGTGTGTGTGTGCACCTCTCACGGTTTCACACGAGTCTCACCCTATATAATAACTATTGTGTAGACATTCAGCCACCATCCCTAAAACATTACAATAATTCAAGATTTGGGGAATGAGATAAACTCGAACCCACAAATAAATCATACTCTTAGTTGACCACGAATAAAACAAACATCGACATTCACATATACTAAAAAAAAATTCAGTTAATTTCCCACATTTTTTAACACTCAGCTTCCCAGCTTCCTTATTCATAATCAGAGGAAACAATTAAAAACCTCAAGTTGCTTCCGATGTACAGTAGCCACATTCAGAAAAACACAAATGAAAAACAAACACAACACAGAACCAATTTGGTCAAACGCATCTCCATGACAAACTAATGCTAAAATTGACGTCAACAATGTCTATTTAACAAGTAACGTACTGCATACGCCCAAGTATTACATGCATACTTATAATTAAAACAAGGGCGCTGCATACATTTATTTATTTATTTTCGATTTTATTGAAAATCAAGCATCGGAATATGGTACAAAAAATAGGAAAAAAAATACTCATAGTTCTTGAAAAATTTACAATAAACTTTGAGCTTTTGATGTATATATTACAGATTATATTGCTTGGATCACTGTAACTTGAAGAAGAATTAGCGACCATCAACTCTGTTGTTGAAAGAATAGATTCACACACACAAATCTATAAACACACACAGATAATATGAGAACAATAAAGAAGAAAAAAACGACACCAAAGATTTTACGTGGTTCAGCAAGTTGCCTACGTCCACGGAGCGCACCGCACTCAATCCACTACTTTCACAGTTGATTACAATCTCTCTGTCTCTCTCAAGTCTCTCTACAATTGCTCTTAATCTCTCTCTACTCTTCTCAACGCTTACGGTGAATTTCAACACACATATTAGGGTTTACATAATGTAGTATTTATATGAATACTAGGTGTAAACAATAACCTTAAAAGACCCTTTCTTTTTACTTGCGCTGACCTCCTATTTCGCGCAAAACACGCCATTACCGCTGATTGGACCGCTGGGCGTGCATGTGCCTGGTCAGCGGTCCATGAGGCGTGAAGACACTGAGATAGGTCGCTGGTCGTGCCGCTCACTAGGCACCTTGCCTGGTCAGTGGTAAATGAGAAGTGAAGCTACTGAGATGGGTCGCTGGTCGTGCCGCTCACTAGGCACCTTGCCTGGTCAGCGGTAAATGAGAAAAAACAATTCTCCTCCTGATTTGCGCTGCGCATGCCGCCCCCTAGGCACTTGCCTGGCCAGCGGAAATTAACGAGAGAACAGTTTCAGGGCTTCACAAAACCCAACAATCTCCCACTTGAAGAGCTGAAACTTGAACATACGTCCTCCATCTTCCCTTGATGACTTAGTGGATAATTACGGTGCGCTCATTCCCCACGTCTTCACTCTTGAAGACCCACTGAAGCTGCGCACAGCTCCAGTTTCTCTGTAGTGACTGGCTTGGTCAACATATCAGCTGGGTTCTTGCTACCTGCTATCTTTACAAGCTTTAACACACCTTCTTCGATTAACGATCGAATGAAATGGTAGCGAAGATCTATATGTTTGGTCCTAGAATGGAAGGCCGAATTCTTGGCCAAGTGTATTACACTCTGACTGTCACTGTGCAACACATTCATCACTTGATCGAATCCCAACTCAGCTAACAAACCTTGTAACCATATCAGCTCCTTGCTTGATTCTGTCACAGCCACATACTCTGCTTCAGTTGTAGAAATTGTCACTATCTTCTGCAATTGGGACATCCAACTAATCACGGTACTAGCCATTGTGAACACATATCCGGTGGTACTTCTTCTATGATCCACCTCCCCAGCAAAATCTGAATCCACATAACCTTCCAACTTGAGTTTGTCTCTTCTGAAGGTTAGACATCTCTCTGTCGTACCCCGCAGGTATCTTAGGATCCACTTCACGGCCTCCCAGTGAGGCTTACCTGGATTTGACATGTAACGGCTCACAACTCCCACTGCATGGGAAATATCTGGTCTTGTGCAAGTCATGGCATACATTAGGCTTCCAATGGCTGAAGCATAAGGAACTTTAGCCATGAAGTCCTTCTCCTCTTCCGTCTTCGGACTCTGTTCCTTGGACAACCTGAAATGACTAGCCAAAGGTGTTCTTACCGATTTTGCATCACCCATGCTGAATCTCTGCAACACCTTCCGAACGTACTCAGCTTGAGAAAGCTTCAATGTACCTTCCTGTTCGTTTCTGCTAATTCTCATTCCAAGAATCTGCTTTGCTGCACCTAAATCCTTCATCTCAAACTCACTTGAGAGTTGCTTCTTCAAATTGTTAATCTCTTCTAAATCTACACCAGCTACTAACATGTCATCAACATAAAGTAGAAGAATAATAAAACTTGATTTAACCCTTTTTGAAGTAGCAGCAGTGGTCAGCATTGCATCTGAAATATCCATTGCCTTGCATAAACCCATCAAACTTTTTGTACCACTGTCGAGGAGCTTGTTTCAAACCATACAAGCTCTTTGTCAACCTACACACCAACTCTTCCTTGCCTTCTTCTGCAAACCCCTCTGGTTGCTTCATATATATTTCTTCCTCCAAATCACCATGAAGAAAGGTAGTCTTCACATCTAACTGCTCCAAATATAATCCTTTCGCTACGACAATGCTTAATACTAACCGGATCGTAGTTAGTTTAACAACAGGAGAAAATATTTCAGAGTAATCAATACCTTCTATTTGTTGGAAGCCTTTGACCACTAGTCGTGCCTTGTATCTCTTGGAACCATCATGTTCCTCTTTGATCCGAAACACCCACTTATTCTGTAGGGCTTTCTTTCCTTCAGGCAACTTGGCTAACTCCCAAGTTTGATTAGAAATCAACGACTTTATCTCATCCTTCATTGCAAGCTCCCACTTGCTCGCATCTTTTCCCTGATATGCCTCATCATAGCACTCAGGTTCCCCTGCATCTGTCAACAGCATGTATTGCAAGTACTTCCTATTTGGTATAGGAGTTCGAGTTGATCTTCTTACTGTACTCTCAGCCTGTGTCGCTTGAACATCTCTATGTGGGATAGGATTTGTAACCTGGAGCGGCACACCTTGTTCTTCATCATTCTGATTAACTGGTTCCAAGACCCTGTTCTCTGACACATCATTTGGCCCAAAGTACTCTGGCTCTTCTGACTCAGACACCTGTGTGTTTCTGTCTTTGTACATAACCTTTTCATTGAAGACAACATCTCTACTTCTGATCATCTTACGGTTTTGGTCATCCCACAGCTTGTAACCAAATTCATCTTCTCCATAGCCCACCAAAGTACACTTCACTGACTTGGCGTCTAGCTTATTCCTCGCATGATCACCTATATGCACATAAGAAACACACCCAAACACTTTAAGGTGAGAAAGTTTTACCTCTTTCCCAGTCCAGATCTCTTCTGGTATAGCAAGGTCCAAAGGCTTTGATGGTCCTCTGTTGATCAAATATGCTGCTGTATTGACTGTCTCTGCCCAGAACTGTTTTGGTAACCCAGAATGTAACCTCATGCTTCTGGCTCTCTCAGTCAATGTCCTGTTCATACGTTCTGCTATCCCATTCTGCTGTGGGGTTCCAGGAACCGTTCTACTGAGCTTTATCCCGCTCAGATAGCAAAACCTCTTGAACTCACTGTCTTCATATTCTCCACTATTGTCTGAATGCAGCTTTTTGATCTTTAACCCTGTTTCGTTCTCAACCCTAGCTTTCCATCTCTTGAAAGCATCAAACACCTCAGACTTGTGTTTCAGAAAATAAACCCATACCTTCCTGGAGTGGTCGTCAATAAATGTGACGAAATATTGTTTACCTCCGGTTGACGAGACTGAAGCTGGACCCCAAACATCGTTGTGCACTAGTTCCAGCTTTTCCTTTGCCGGTACCCTTCCGGTCTTCTTGAAGCTCACTCGCTTCTGTTTTCCCAACACGCAGCTCTCACAGAAATCAACCTCAACACTCTTCAAATCTGGCAACTTACCTTTCGAATGTAGACACTTCA
Organism: Acer yangbiense; assembly: GCA_008009225.1. Classification (NCBI taxonomy): domain Eukaryota; kingdom Viridiplantae; phylum Streptophyta; class Magnoliopsida; order Sapindales; family Sapindaceae; genus Acer; species Acer yangbiense. The sequence continues at coordinate 52,235,146 of CM017764.1, read as the reverse complement.
GCCCCTGACTACTCATGTGCCTAAACCTCTGGTGCCACAAGTTCGGATCATCTTTACCTTCCGCCATAGCGATTGAACCACAACCATCCGTAGTTGTGTAAAGCGACCCATTCTTATTTCCTCGGGCGATTGTCATAATACCCTTCGAAATCTTCCACTTATCATCTGTGAAAGTTGTCATGTAACCCTCTGACGCTAGTTGCCCAATAAAGATCAAGTTCTTCCTTAAATCCGGTATGTGCCTCACGTTGTTAAGCTTCCAAACTGACCCTTTCAGTTGAATCTTCACATCTCCCTTCCCGGTAATGTTGCATGCTTGATCGTCACCAAGATACACCTTACCCAAATTTCCGGAGACATAATTCTCGAACAACTCCCTGTGAGGTGTGGCATGGAAAGACGCTCCTGAATCCAGAACCCAAGACTCCGTCTTACTTTCCAATGAGCAGATGAGGCAGTCATCTGACTCCTCCGACACACAGTTCGCACTGCCCTTGCCCTTATCTTTCTTCTCAGATCTGCACTCATACGAGAAATGGTCTTTCTTACCACAGTTCCAGCACTCTACATCTTTCTTGTTTCATTGCTGATCTCCCGAATAGTTGACCTGATACCTAGATTTAGACTTACCTCTTGACTTTGATCTTCCTCGTTGATTCGTGTTCCGATTTCTGTTTCTGCTTTCTCTACCTTCCATATTCAATGCTGAAGATGTAGACGCTCCAAATCCCTCTTCATGCATCCTGATTTCTTCAGTCATAATCATGTTCACAACCTGTGAGAAATCCAGTTTTTCTTTCCCGAACGAGTTGGCAATTGATTGACATGTCATCTTCCAACTTTCTGGCAATTGTGTAAGCATAAACATCGCCAAGAACTCTTCATCGAAACCCATAGACACAGAAGTTAACCCATCTTTCACTTCGTTGAATTGGTTTAGATACTCTCTAAAACCCTGACCTTCCGTCATCTTTAAATTTGATAGTTTCTTGACAAGATGGACCTTCCTTACCGCAGAAGGCTGTTCATACAGGTTTGATAAAGTCTTCATCAGATCTCTGGCAGTTAGCTAATCCTTTACGTTGAAAGCGACCTGCTTCGTCAAACTGAGACGAATTGCTCCCAATGCTTTCCTGTCTAGAAGTTCGAGATCCTCTTCATCCATGTTCTTCGGCTTCCGCTTCCTTGACCATTCTTCATCGGTCATAGTTGCCGGCTTCTCTTTTATCGACCAATGCAAGTCCTTCTGGTACAGATAATCCTCCATCTGTATCTTCCAGAAACTGAAATTCATCCCATCAAATTTCTCAATCTTGTGAGAATCCTTCTCCGATCCCATCTCTACGATAAAATCGTTGACCTCGAGAAAACCTAGATTTGTGTGAAAAATAACCTGCCCAACCTAGGGCTCTGATACCAATTGTTGTTGAAAGAATAGATTCACACACACAAATCTATAAACACACACAAATAATATGAGAACAATAAAGAAGAAAGAAACGACACCAAAGATTTTACGTGGTTCAGCAAGTTGCCTACGTCCACGGAGCGCACCGCACTCAATCCACTACTTTCACAGTTGATTACAATCTCTCTGTCTCTCTCAAGTCTCTCTACAATTGCTCTTAATCTCTCTCTACTCTTCTCAACGCTTACGGTGAATTTCAACACACATATTAGGGTTTACATAATGTAGTATTTATATGAATACTAGGTGTAAACAATAACCCTAAAAGACCCTTTCTTTTTACTTGCGCTGACCTCCTATTTCGCGCAAAACACGCCATTACCGCTGATCGGACCGCTGGGCATGCATGTGCCTGGTCAGCGGTCCATGAGGCGTGAAGACACTGAGATGGGTCACTGGTCGTGCCGCTCACTAGGCACCTTGCCTGGTCAGCGGTAAATGAGAAGTGAAGCTACTGAGATGGGTCGCTGGTCGTGCCGCTCACTAGGCACCTTGCCTGGTCAGCGGTAAATGAGAAGAAACAATTCTCCTCCTGATTAGCGCTGCGCATGCCGCCCCCTAGGCACTTGCCTGGCCAGCGGAAATTAATGAGAGAACAGTTTCAGGGCTTCACAAAACCCAACAAACTCTTCACAAAATTACTTTTAAAAAAAAAAAAGTCTTCACTAAATTTGTTTCTTAAAAAAAAAATTTAATAAAAAAAATTGGTTCTTTGTAGGGATGTCAATGGTATGGGTCGGGTACGGGTTTCCAATACCATTCCCAATACCAATTAGTATGAGATGAATACCCGCCTTAAAAAAAAGGTGCGGGTACGGGGATTCCCCATTAGGGGATCGGTTTTTTACCTCATACCATCCCCATTCCATTAATGTATTTTTTTTAATTACTTTTTGATAAAGATCATATAAATATTATTGAATAATATGAAAATAATAGTGTGGGGTATATTATATATATAATGATCTGGAATGGAGTAGTGTTTCAATGGAGGGAAAAAAATGGGAAAAAATGAGAGGGAAAATTATGTTAGTCGGAGGGAAAAAATGAAGGAATTTTTTTTTTTTTTAAGATAATAGTCACGGTACTAATTATTATTATTATTTTTGAGTTAATTCCAATACTAATTACGTGCTTCATATATATATATATATATATATATATATATATATATATATATATATATATATATATATATATTGATAACGGGGTACGAGGACGGGGCGGGGTGGGGACTTAAAATCCCGTAACCGTACCGAAATTAAATCGGGTATAAAAAAAATATCGACCCCATACCATAACTTAATTGGTACGGTTAAACCCGTTCCTAATGGTTTGGGTCCCCATGGGTCCCCGGACCAATGGGTAATTTGACATCCCTAGTTCTTTGGGTTGAATCCATGGGATTGGTTAGCGACGGAAAAAAAACCCAAAGTGAAGTTGGGTTGGATATGGGGGTGACCTGCTAGGCCCAAACACATATACGATTGACGGTTTAAAATCTAAGTGCATCTTCAATGCAAGAGTGACTTGTGAAAAAAAAAAAAAAAAAAGATGCCACATAGGATCAATAAACAGTCTATTAAAAAATGTATCTCCAATGCAGCTGTGTATATTCAATCTCACGTTGATATGGCAAAAAAAAAAAAAAAATGTTATCAGTATGACTGTTTACTTTCAGACGGTCTGTTCGACAACTATTTTTTCGGTTGACTCAGCAAGTATTTAAAATTGACATTAATTTTTCATCTATTTTTTGTAAAGAAATAAAATAAAAAAAGAAAAAAGGAAACAAAATTGGATACGTCATTAAAAATAAATGTGTTTTAAATGGAAGTATTGGAGACCAAATTTTGAGTTAATTGTCTATCAAGTCTATATTTATGTCACATATGAAGTAATTTTCTTAACATTGTTACCATGCCAATGGATTTTTGGTATGCAAAATACTTTTATATTGGAGATAATCTAAACCTAGTTATGATCCGCTGACATGCCCAGGAACGTCAATGAAAATCCGTGACGTGTCTGGCAATTACCTGCTGACGTGCCAGTTGAGTCAGCTCTGAAGTGGGCCTAAGAGCAGGCCCAAATCAAAATGCAGAATCTCTTCGAGAGCGGGAGCCCAAAACAATTTTCTTCCATTTTAAAGACGGTTAAATTACGGTTGAAGAGACGGTTCCATTGGAGCGGTATTTTGAAGGTTCCACTGAACCCAAACAGCAATTCACAGCAGGAATTATTACAGAGTCGGCGCATCTTTCTGTCTCTCACCTTCTTCAAAAACCCTAATGGTAAGTTTTAATTTTATTTTTTTTACTTCTTTCACTGAAAAACCCCAAAAAAGCAACAATTCTCGATTCTATTGATTGCAAATACGATATTCTTCAATGGAGATCGCGTTCAAGGGACCGGGAATCTGGTCATCGAGAGGCTATCGGATTTGTAAAAGATAGCTGAATTTTGGTTTCCAAATTCGGTTCTTCTGTCAATGATTGGGTTATTGAGGCTTCTGGTTTCAATGGGCCTTTTGCCGTTTACAACAATTTTGTTCCGTCAGATGCGAGCTGAAATCGTATTCTCCTGTTGGGTTTCCAGCTTCTACAGCTACTCTCTCTCTCTCTTATCGAATTGCTTCGAAGAGGTAGTGTTTTTGGCTCTCTTGTCGATTTTTTGTTGCGGGTACATTTAATTGGAATTTAATTACTTGTTTTAGTTGTTTGTGCTGCTCTACTTGTTGAATTTGTGAGAAACTTGTATGAATTGTGTGTGTTACGGTTTAAATGCTGCTTCTTGGACAGCATTTTTAGAGATGCATTTCAAGTTCTTTTCTAGTCTCAATTAGGGCTTTTGGCTTTTCAGTTTAAAGTTTAAACACTATCAGCGAGGGAAAGAACTCTTTGTGAATATCAGGCAATGCTTTTGGCCATGTGAAAATCATCCTGAAACGGACCCTTAAGTTAGAAACTTAGAATCATCAAGCATAAACATTATGATACTTTTGCCGAAGAGCCTCTTTTGATATATATCTTCAAGAGAAGTTAGCCTACATGTTGAATTAGGAACCAGGTGTATTGGAATTTTTTGATTAGTTCGAAGGATGAGTTTCAGACCTTTCGGTTCCAGTATAGAATTATCATTTACTGTAAATACAACTAGCAGAGGGTATGATTATGCACATGTTTTCTTTACTGAAATGAGTTAGTATACACTGATGACATTTTTAGGAGCAAACTTTTCCTATTGAATTGTGTGTTACAGCACATCATTTTAATATTTTATGTGGCATTGAAACTGTTGGGTTGTCTGAACACCGAATAATAAGTTGTTGACAAATTTGCAGAATTGGCCGAGTATGGTCACTTTAATGGATTCCCCTCCATTTTGCAGTATAATTTCCATACTTTCATCACCCTTTTATTATGGCATTTATTAGTTGTTGACACTAGGTTTTTGTCAATATCACAGGCAAAGCACATCATTTCAAGAAGAGAGAGAGAGCCATTTTCCGCTAGCTCATCTGAACCATGTTTTGATCAACTGAAAACAATCATCATGGGGTTTAGCCAGGGTGCCACTGTACTTAACCAGCTTGTAAGTGAGCTTGGGTTCGCAGAAGCAAAATCCACTAGAAGTGAACAAGGAAAACCAAGGAAAATGAACAGCCCATGAGCAGGGAATCTTCTACAATTCAAGAAGAGACTCATATCATACCAAGAACCAAGGAAAACCTTTTAAACAGCACTGTTGAAATTCACTATGTAGATGTAGGCTTAAACTCTGCTGGTGCATACATCAATGAACGAAAAGTGATTGAGAGAATCTCCAAGCGCCTTGCAGAAGAATCTAGAGTAATCCGTTTCGTGCTTCACGGAACTCCCAGACAATGGTGTGACAGCAGGTGAGTTTGGATCCATAAAGAGAAAGACAAATTGGTTAACCTGCTTGAATCTGAAGCTCAGAAGAATAGTGAGAGTTTACAGGTTTGTGAGAGATTCTACTTTGCAGATAGACCCCCTGATATGCAGATGCATTTTGAAATTATTGAAAGTATGGTTGTTAGTTAAATCTAGTAAAGATGCACATAGTTTAGCTGATGCATGATTGCTGTTAGTGTATACTTATAGGATAGGATTAGTTTCTTTTTGTAGTTGATACGGTATGAATAACAAATAATATGTATGATCATTCGTCTCACCGTTTGTCTAGTGGAAATTCTTTTGAAGGGTCTTAAAAGTAGATGTTTGGCTGTATAGTTGACCAAAGACCATTGATGAATTTACCATTCTTTTGTTTGGAGTTTAATTAAAGTGTTGTTTGTTTGTTGATGGAATTTTTTTAAAGCGGCAAGTCTCACTAAAGCAGTCCTTTGGGCATTGAAATGGTCCAAGTAACAAGTTTGCATATAGACAATCTGCTCTATCCAATTGGATCACCAATATAGTTTGATACTTTGATCTTCTATATGAATAATTTAGATATTGATTAGGATTTGCATTGCCGGAAGTAAGTCAACATAGTATACAGAATTTACAAAATTATAAGTTAAAATATGTAGACAATTAAAAAAAAAAAAAAAAGGTTTCTTATGGTTTTTTGTGTCTTGAAATTAAATTAGAACAACAAAATTCAAAATATTGGTTTTGCTATCGTACTGACAATATAATTTGTCATATTTATTAAATTTTAATAAAACATTTTATTTATCATCGTCTTTGTTATTATTGTTTAGAAATCGGTCAATTGCTCTTAATTTGGCGAGTTAGAGCAATCAAAAGACAATAGTGATTGTAAATATAATAATAAGAAAACGTGTAAGGCACGAACTTGAGATTTGAACACGATTGGTTCATTCTTGCTAATTAAATAATTAATTTTTATGTATTCTAGAGTTAGATCCCTTTCTGTTCTTGAATTATTTATTGTTGTACGGCTACACTACCAAAGAACAATAAGTTAAAAATGTGTCTGTATCCCCATTCCTCGTTTCCTCATTCATTCGGTACAAGTCTTCGTACAATTCGAAGTTTTGAGAAACAAGATATAACTCAAAACCTGTAATCTCAATGATGACTTAAAGTCTTCAGATTGCATTTATGTAAAAATAGTCCATAATATCAATCATTGGATGGCCCTGGAAAAAAATTATGACAACAAAACAGAAAACAAAACGGTTATTTGGCTCTTCAGCTACCTTTTATATATGCCCCTTCTTGTTCAGACAACCCTGCACGTCCTTGAACTCTCTGGTCTCTCTTGAACTGAAAAAATTAAAAACTTGGGCCAGAGATTTCAATGCAAGTATTTGACAGTGCAGATTCTCTGTCAAATACTAACGACTCCCCGGAAGCTAAAGGAGATAACAAATGATGGGGCTTGATGCTGTGAACAGGGAAGCTGTTGATCTGGTATGTGATTATTGGAAATTTTTTTTTTTTTTTTCCTTTTCATGGCATGTGCAAATTACACCAAATGTAAAAACCTTTAGATATATGAATAATGGCACAGTATATTTGTTAACAATCAAAATGCTTTGTAGGAAAATATACCCATTGAAGAAGTTTTTGAGAATTTGAAATGCACAAGGGCGGGCTTGACTTCCGGTGATGTTAAAGACCGGTTGGATTTATTTGGATACAATAAACTTGAGGATAAAAAGGTTAGTTTTCAGTTTGATTTCTCGGTTTTTTCTTAGTTTTTTGTGATATTATTTTTTGCTTGTGCTGTTTGATCATCTTTTAGTCGCATAATTAGGTTTTTGTTCTATATGTTTCTTCAATAGGAAAGCAAAATAGTGAAGTTTTTGGGAATTTGGGGTTTATGTGGAATCCTCTGTCACGGGTCATGGAAGCTGCAGCTATCATGGCTATTGCTCTTGCACATGGAGGGGTAAGTCTATATGAATCTCATCTCATCTCTTCTTGAAGATCATTGATTGACCAAGTGTTTCGACGCTTGAATCATGAGGTCCTTAGTGATGATCATGTTCTGAGGTTATTTCTTTATTGTGCAGGGAAAAGATCCTGATTATCCTGATTTTGTTGGCATCATAATCTTGCTTCTGATCAATTCTGCAGTCAGTTTCATAGAGGAAAATAATGCTGGTAATGCAGCTGCTGCTCTTATGGCTGGTAATAGGTCTAGTTGTATTGCTTATTAGAATTTACATTATGCCTTAAACATCAGATCTCTATCTTAGAATCAACTTAGACTATTCCTTCTAGGTCTTACGCAATGGCAGATGGAGCGAGGAAGATGCTTCAGGGTTGGTCCCTGGTGGCATAGTCAGCATCAAACTTGGAGACATTGTTCTGGCAGATGCACGTCTACTAGAAGGAGATCCCTTGAAAATTGATCAGGTAGTTACTCTCCACAAGTGTATTCATGCAATAGCTCACAGTTCATGTCTGTTTAGAGTCTCTGATCAGAGGGAACATGCTGTCCCTGTGAAAACTTTTAATGGTGGAAGAAATATATTGGCAGAACAGATTCCATTATAGTCATGAAAGGTTTATGATGTGATCTAAATTTCAATTTTTTTATCCTACTTGTAGTCGGCTCTTACTGGGGAATCTCTTCCAGTAACCAAGAATCCTGGCGACGGGGTTTACTCAAGTTCAATGTGCAAGCAAGGTGAAATTGAAGCAATTATATAAGTTATCAATTACGTCCTACAACTTCATAGTTGTATAATTTGTTCGAATCATGGGCATCTCCGTCTTGTGCAGGGTGCAATAACAAAAAGAACGACCGCGATTGAGGAAATGGCTGGAATGGATGTGCTGTGCAATGATAAAACAGGCACATTGACACAAAACAAGCTTACGGTGGACAAAAATATGATTGAGGTACTCTTGATGGCTCTATATTGTTTAGAAGTTCCATATGATGAAGCTTAGTTATGTGCCAATTAAAGATTAGTTTTGAATTTGCATATAAGACGATATCATCTACATCATTGCAGGTTTTTGCCAAAGGTGTTGACAGGGATATGGTGGTACTTATGGCTGCAAGAGCATCAAGGTTAGAGAACCAAGAAGCTAGTGACGGTGCCATTGTTGCAATGTTGTCAGACCCCAAGGAGGTACTGAAATAAGTTCTTAGTTATCCAGTCACCGTAAAAATTTATACTATGATCTTGTTATGAGTTGTTAGCAATAAATTTTGATGGTCTGCTATGTTCACTAATATTTTCTATTCAATTTTGTTTCTTTCTTTTTGACTGAAACAAACTATTTGATGGTTGTTTTAAGGCATGATCTGGAATCAAAGAAATTCACTTCCTCCCGTTCAATCCGATTGATAAGAGGACTGCACTGATTAGATGACGGCAGTCATGGCGCTGCCGCGCTGGTAAAATGCAGAGTAAGCAAAGGTGCACCAGAGCAGGTAAAACATAAAATTTTATTGTCATTCAATCAACTCATGTAGTGCATCCAAAACTACTAAGCTCTTTTATTGTATGCTATGTAGATTCTTCATCTGGCACACAACAAATCAGAAATTGAACAGGGGGTACATGCAATCATCATCGACAAGTTTGTTGAACGTGGACTAAGATCCCTTCAGTTGCTCGCAGGTGATTAATCTTTTTTTGTGTCATATACAAAATTCCCTCATCCATATTCTGAAACAATGGAGTTTCTTCCTTACCAGCAAGTGCCAGCTGGTACCAAAGATAGTCCTGGTGGTGGCGGTGGTCCATGGGAATTTGTTGGCCTTCTACCTCTCTTTGATCGTCCCCGCCATGACAGTGCTGAAATGATTAGAAGAGCTTTAGATCTTGGTGTCTGTTAAAATGATTACAGGTGTGTGTTTGTGTGCCTCTGCTAGTGAACCGGTGGTTGTCTGGATGCATGTGATTTTGCGCTCGTGTTGAAATTATGAAGTTCCCTATACTAGGAATTCACTATTTAAGGAAAAACTAATACATCTAAGTACATTTTTCAAGCATTTGCATTATGAATCAATTCAGTGAGAACCTTTGCAGGTGATCAACTTGCCATTGGTAAGGAAACAGGAAGAAGGCTTGGAATGGGCACAAACATGTACCCCTCATCGGCTCTGCTTGGTGAGAGTAAAGGTGAGTCAAGTTCAGCACTTCCTGTTGATGACCTCTGGTGAGTTTAGAGCATCTCCAAAGGGAATGAGAAATCAAGCCCCTTAGCTTAATTAAGGGAGGAGCTGCATTTTTGCAGCTCCAAGGGGTCCCTTAAGGACCCCCTTAATTGAATTCAGGTGGAGCTCACTCTCTTAATTAAAAGGTGGCTTCAGCTTTTTTCCTTTTTTTTGGAAAAAAAATCCCAACAGCTCTTTAAAATAATAATAAAAAATTACAAAGGAGTCATTTAAGAGAGTATCATTGGAACACAAACCCCCTTAATAGCCCCTACAACAACATTCACCTTTAAAGAAGGGGGTCTCCAAGGAATATCCTTGGAGATGCCCTTACAACTTAAAAATCTGTTAACCTCATATCATTGATTGATTTTTCCACCCAATTTCTGATTTCATAGGGGGGTACATTCAACCCGGATTTCGTTGGAGTTGGATGGATTTGTTTTAAGTGATGGATTTTGATGAAATTCACAAATCCCACAGATTTCATTAGATTTTGTTGGAATTGTGTAAAGAGTTCATTGGAGTTCATTGGAATTCCTTATGTAGAATTGGATGGATTTGGATGCATTTGTAAGGATTTGTCTTTAAAAACGAAAAACAGATTAGTGAGTTAAATTAATAAAAAAAAAATGTATTTTTGTCTATATAATTTTTTTGAAATGCTTTAAAATTAATTTTTATTCCTTAAATTTGTATTTTTAATATAAAAGTAAACATTTAACAAAAAAAAAAAAAAAAACCATGAGTCACGCTGCTGCTGAAAATGATTGCCCCCATTCATTCAAAAACAAAAACACCATCAACCAAGGCATCTGCTTCTCTTCCTCGACACTTTCTCTACCTCTCTCTCCACCGATCGCAATTTCAATGACCTGGTAAGTCTCTTTTATTTCATTTTTCAAATATAAAAACGCAAGAATCATGATTATTGGAATCAAATTATTTCATTTTCCAATAACAAATTAAAAGCATTTTTGGGGCTTGTTTCTAGGGTTTGGCGACTGGAAATTTCCAGACAAGTTTGGGAATTAACAAGGAGTTGAAATTGAAGGACAATCGTTTCCTGTTTGTGAAGAAATTCAATTTGAATTGTTCATTGGACAACAGAGAGAGTGAGAGGCAGAGAGAGAGAGAGAGAGAGAGAGAGAGAGAGAGAGAGAGGTGTGTGTGAAATCTAAAATCTAAAATCTTCACAAATCTTTGGGTTGAGGCCAAGATTTGGAAAATGCCTCTCTATTTATATTTTTCCCTCCCAAATCCATCCAAATCCAACCAAATCCATCACTTAAACAAATCCATCCAAATCCATTGGTTTTCCAATACACCCAGACTTCGTTGGATTTGTTTGAAATCCTTCAAAGTCTGTTTGAAATCCAACGAAATCTGAGTTGAATACACCCTGATTTCTAAAATCCAACAAAATCAAATCAACTTCAACGAAATCCGGGTTGAATACACCCCTAATAGTTTCCATCAGCAGAACATAAATACGAGATTGTGAGAAGACTACAAGCTAGAAAGCACATTTGTGGAATGACCGGTGATGGAGTAAATGATGCTCCTGCATTGAAGAAAGCTGACATAGGAATTGCTGTGGCACAGGTTCCACAGATGCTGCCCATAGTGCTTCAGATATAGTTCTAACAGAACCTGGGTTGAGTGTGATCATAAGTGCTGTCTTAACTAACCATGCAGTCTTCTAGAGAATGAAAAACTACACTGTAATCTTATGCTTAATATATTATCCAAGCTGTTTTTTACAATTTAGTGAAAGCCTAAATTTTCCAAATGCAAAACTAAATTTCATTTTTCTACCCTAGATTTATGCAGTGTCTATCACCATACCATACGTATTGTGCTAAGCATCCCTTTCAAACTAAATTTCTATTTATTTATCGCCAAAAAAGCCTTGAAATGCATCCTGCATCTCATTAGCAATTGCTTTTGTGGAACATCTTGGATATATGTTGCTCACAGTCTTTTGGAAGTTTGATTTTCCACCTCTCATCGCCCTTCTTAATGGTGGTTAGCCTTTCTAGTTTCTTTACTTTTTATACATCTTTAATATATTTTTGGCTAATTTTTTTTCACTTTACAATCTGTGTTTTTGCGTTATATATCTTGCTTGTTAACTCACACCGGCTCTCTTGCAGGTACTATCATGAACATATCAAAAGACAGGGTCAAGCCTTCTCCACTCCCTGACAGTTGGAAGCTCAGTGAAATTTTTGCAACTGAAGTTGTCCACGGTAGTTACTTGACTTTGATGACAATCGTGTTCTTCTACGCAGCTAATGAAACTAATTTCTTTACGGTATATTCCCTTCTTGGATCAGTAACATAACGGCCTCTAGTCCTTTGATTCCTAAGAAAATTAAGTTGAATGCTAGCAATGAAGGAGAGTGACTGACTCTTGTTTTATTCTTTTTTACAGAAACATTTCCATGTAAGGGTAAAGGACTTCAACCAACACCATTTTAACACGTTAGATGATAAAGTTTCCACAGATCTTAATGGAAAGTTAGCATCTTCTGTCAAGTCAGCACCATTAGCCAACCCTTAATTTTTGTGACTCGCTCTAGGGGCTGGTCATTCACTGAGTGACCAGGCCTTCTGCTTGTCGTAGCCTTCATTATTGCTCAATTGGTATTGTGCCTATATCAGTACCTTCCACATATTATGTCCTGTAATTTACTTCCTGCCTCTTATTCTAATCACAAAATCTTAACCTTTTGCAGATTGCAACCTGTGATATCTGCCACCGCAAATTGGAAATTCGCAGGTATAAAAAGCATAGGCTGGGGCTAGACGGGTCATTTGGTTGTTAAATATCGTGACCTACTTGGCGCTTGATCCTCTCAAATTTGCTGTCAGATATGCACTCAGTGGAAGAGCCTGGGGTCTACTTGTAAACCAAAGGGTGGGTCTTTTTATGATTCATATAGCTTTATTATTTATCAACAAGATGCTATGAGTTGAAATGTAAAATGCACACAAAATCAACATGTACAATCAATTTCTATTTATCGATGACACAAGTCACGCAATCAACTTTGTATGCCGTGGAAGAAGGATAGATGGAGAGACGCGGTCACGCGGAGAACATTAAGGGACTGATGAGGAGGAATATGGTAAAAACAGAAGTTGATTTAACTGTTTGTGAGTTTCTGTATGGAGGAGATAGAGAGCATCCACAGAAGAAGTGATTGAAACAATCTTGTGGCACTTGTGGATGCACATGAGAGGACAAGATAGTTAACAATACTGTTACAACTCTTGAACTTGCTGATAATGAAAATCTTCAATTTACATTAATGGTGTTCCACCCATGTTACATTACATTGAAGCCAAATGATCTTGGTAGCTATTTATTTCCTCTAGCTATCCTCCAAAACCAGGCTTATCATGATCATAGAATGGATGAGACAATATTTCTTGGAGGAACTTGTAAAGGAATCTGCTGTAAATGAACATGATAATGAGTGTCATTTTGGTAAATATGGGGATGACATTAATTTATTTTAGATGTTTTTGGAAATAATTTTTTCTTTTGTTTTTTTGAAACGAATAATTATATTTAGTATGTGTGTGTATATATATGTATAGCATATCTCATATATATATATATATATATATATATATATATATATAGAAGATTCTAAAAAATCTAAAAAATTTAAAAATCAAAGAAGAGACGTGTATTGATCTAAACTATTTCTTTTGTATTTTGAAACGAATAATTATATTTAGTGTGTATATATGTATAGCATATCTCAAATATATATATATATATATATATATATATACACACACACACACACAAAATATAATTATTCGTTTCAAAAAACAAAAGAAAAAATTAATTTCCAAAAAACATTCAAATAAATTAATGTCATCTCTTTATTTACTAAAATGCCACTCATTTGATGGAATTGGATAGAAATGGATGGAATGGCCATTAGTGTCACACTTTTCGTTAAAAATGACTATTTTGAAACCAATTTTCAATCTAGTGGCCATTTTGATAGTGTGTCTTCAAATTGATGGTTACGGGGGTAATTATCCCTAATATTAATATAATAGTTTGAAAGTACATTAATAGCAAAAATGAATTATTTGTGGTGCTTGTTTCTCTTACATGGACTCTGTATGGTAGACCGGTAGGGCGCCCTAGGGATGGTAATGGGTCGAGTCCTACTAGATCCGGATCCATATATATAGTCTTTCTATTATCAGTTTGAACTGATATAAAATATATCAGTTTCTTACATATGGATCATTGGATTTAAAAGATTCTTTGACAAGTGCATGTAGCCAAGTCAAAGTATTTAAGTCTAATGGTCAACAGGTAAGGAACTGATATATTTTTTGTCAGTTCGAACTGACAATAGAAAAATTGTATATATATATAAATTTTAAAAACCTGAAAAAAGATGTTTCAAGTATAATAAATATATCACTTCGCTTAAATTTAAAAGACTAAAATTTATTAGTTGCTAGGAAAATTAAAAATACTTATTATTACCTTGTGGGACTTTTAATCCATTTCTCCTAGTCACGGCATCTCTAAGAACTCTGCCATCATGTGCAGAACCTTCCTATCCAGGTAAAACATATATAAATTGCATGTCTTGGGAGCAAACTCCCAATACATTTGTTGCAATTTCATTTTTCCTTGTTCTGTATTTTGGTTTGTCAACCTCTGGCACTTGTATCCTAATATATGTTCCATCTAAAGCCTCTAAACAATTCTATATCACATTTAACAAATATATTAGTATATTTTCATAAAGTGTTATAATCAATAATTTTGACATTATTAATATATAAATTGTACCTACCTTAAACCACTTCCACTTTGGGTCCATAGAGTTGTTTGGTACTGGTTCAGGTGTCTTCAAAAATTCTTTTTGACATCTAATCACTGTTTTTAAACACTCATAGAAGTATTTGCTGATAGTTCTCCCAGACCTTTTAAAATTAAAACCCACCACACGATTCTTAATATGATGAGCAAGAATATGTAAAAATATTGCCACCATTTCCTCCACAGACATATTACGTGTCCTTTTTAGTTGGCCTCTTGTAGTGAGTAAATAACACAATTTATTAAAAGCTTGCCTATCCATACATAGTTGTGCTACACATATCACATCACTCTCTAAAGTCATTCTATATAATTGTACTAATCGGTTAAAAACTATAACAGAACGTTGACTATTGAGTTGTCTTTCATAATATAAGCTTGCATAAGCATAACCAGCAGCACAAACAACTAATATAGTTCGAAGTATAATGACCAAAGTGTTCAACGTAACAAGCAATTTCTTCCTTCTTGATAAACTTAAGCGAGCCATTTGTCTATATCATATGTAAAATGAACATTAGATATAGATCTATTAAGATAACTTCATTAAAAATAAATAAATTAAAGTCACTATAGTATATATATATATATATATATATGAACAACCAATATATTCAAAGGAAAAAACTACTAATATATATGAATATGAACAACTAATATAAAAAAAAACTTAAACAAAACAAAATATATATGCTTCACGTATATGCAAATAGCTTCATATGTGTATATATATATATATATATATATATATATATATATATGCAAATAGCTTCATGTAAAAAGGAAAAAAAAAAAAAAAAAACTTAAACAAACAGCATATATATATATCTATATTGAAAATTATACTTTATATAAGTCAAACGAAACAGCGAGCACACAATAAAAGGGAGCACCCAGAAAAACAACAAAAGCAAGTGCCAACAAGGGAAAGACCCACCCAGAAAAACAACACCCAACAGGCCAAAAAACACAAACCCCACCCATCAGACAGCAGCAACATATGAATATGTAATACTGTGTTAGTGCGTTATACTGCTTCAGTAAAAAGAAAAAAAAGAAAAAAAAAAAACTTAAACAAAACAAAATATATACATATGAATATGCAAATAGCTTCACGTATAAAAAAATATATAAAAAATATATATATGTAAAAAACTTAAACAAACAGCCATAGAAGATTTGACAAAAAGAGAAAAAGAAACACCACTAAGTCAAAGATTTCTATGTATATTCAACAATTTTAAGATTAAAAAAAAAAAAAAAAAAGCATATCTGTAGCAAGATTCAAAGGAAAACAATGAACAAAAAAGAATGATAGAGAACAATCCCTAAAACAAAACGATAAAGTGGAAACTAGAAAGACAGCTTTTTTTTAATAATTAAATTATTACAAGTGAGGTTATTTTAGTAAAAATATATGAACGACAGAAATCCTTGTCCATCATCGATAACAAGTCTCGACCGGTCCATTCATTTTCTTCTTTGGTGGTGATGAGTGGGTTACTATCGTTACCGGAGGGTTGCATAGCGGCCGTGATCTCCTTCACCAGCCCTCGCGAAGCCTGCCACTTGGCTTGCGTCTCAACTACCTTCAGATCCGCCGCCGATTCTGACGTAGTCTGGGACCGCTTCCTCCCTCAGGAATACTCGTCCGATTGGTCTTCTTCTTCTACTGCGTGGTCGTCGTTGTCAAAGAAGGAGCTCTACTTCCGCACCCGTCACAATCTCATTCACAAGGGAAAATTGGTAATTTCTAAGTTTGGAAAAATTAAATTTAGGGTTTTGTGTTTGTATGTATGTTCTGCAATTTATTCAATTTGGTTCATGGTGTGATCGGAATCCGCACCTGTCACAATCTCATTCACAAGGGAAAATTGGTAATTTCTAAGTTTGGAAAATTAAATTTAGGGTTTTGTGTTTGTATGTATGTTCTGCGATTTATTCAATTTGGTTCATGGTGTGATCGGAATTTCTGATTGTTTAATTGCCGTATTGAACAGAGCTTTTGGTTTGACCTCTCAAGTGGGAAGAAATGTTACATGATACCGCCTAGGGAACTCAATATTTCGGATGTTGACTGTATTTATGCTTGGCGTTGGTTTTCCATACCCGACGCCGATGCCTACACCAAGCGTCGGTTTGGCATACCCGATTGCAGGTATGTTTCAACCTCCCTAATTGGCTATTCCTTTTGTCACTCTTATTGTTACAGTAATATTGATTGATTGCCTACGCATTAAACAAGGTTCTCCGAGGTGGTCATTCGTAGAGACGTGTGCCCGTTTGAAATTGGTGGCAAGATTACTACTTCACTTTTATCCCCGATGACAACTTACGTAGCTTACATCGTGTTCGCCAAAAACAGTATATGTTGGGTAGATTATGATCCGGCAGAAGTTACTGTTGGACTTTCTGGGAGTAATAATGGCCAAAACCGAACTGTTTATATTCACCGGGAGAGGCAAGACGGAGACGACGATGGCATCTATCCGAAAAAGAGAGCAGATGGTTGGCTGGAAACAGAATTGGGTGAATTTTTCAATGGAGGTGATGAGGAGGGTGAAATGTTAATAACTATTGAATCTGATATGAAGGAAGGTTTCACTATCCAAGGGATTGAGATCAGACCCAAAAGAGAGTAAACAAATAACTTAGAAGAAGGAGGTTGAATTAGGTGAGTTTTTTTTTTTTTTTTTTTTCTATTGAAGCTTTTGTGCAAATTGATATCGTTATATTTTAGCATATTTTGCTTTAAAGAAAAAGAAAGAACTGTCTATATTATTAGTGTCCTTTTGGTTCTACATTATGTGAGAGAATAATAACATAGGCATCCTGTGAGTGGATTATTGAGTTGTGTATGAGGACGTGGTGGATATATTATGTTATTAGGATAATATGTGGCTGTTATAGTTTTTGGTAAGAATGCATTTTTATGTTCTTTTCATAACTCACAACTGAACTATAGTAATTTAATTTCCATGATATATCTTATGTTCTTTTTTTTTTTTTTAGGTTTTGATAAGATGGTATGATATGTTGCTGAAGATATGAAAGTCGCAATGGGAAGGAAGGTTACCCTGTGGAAGTTTCTGGAACTGCAGCATACAACACACTAACTTCAAGCACTACAATGATACGTGACAGGGAAGCTTCCCGAGAACAAGCTCACACCAATCATGGAAAACTTGAACCATAAGTTCTTTATGACATTTTTCATTTTAGTTTCTCTTTAATTTGTTGTTTTAATTTTAAAATATCACGAATTTGACTGAAGCTTTGTTATTTTGGGGCTTGATTGCCATATTATATGATAAGGAAATGCTTAGACTAGTGCTATGTTTAGTGATATATTGCAATCCTTTTGTTCATTATTGATTTGAAGGATTGTGAACTTATGGGTCATTTGTAAAAAAAAAATAATTATCGTGAAAGTAAATGTCTCTTCCATGTTTGCTTTATGTTAAATCACAACTATTAGCCTACAGACCAGGGTGCAACTCTGCTTTCCAATGTAATGAAGAGATTGTTCTACTAATAAACTTGAAGAACACATTTGCTTTCCCTTTTCCACAAATTCATATCAATTTGTGTCTGATTTAGTATGTTTTCCATCATTCACACACAGATACATATTCTTTCGGCTATCGTTTTACTTGGTACACAGTGGTAAACTTGTGAGTGGATTCTATTGGATCCACCCTGCCAATGGAATCCAGCCACACAATTCTGTCAAAAAAAAAAAAACCTATATTAACTAGGAAGAACTCTTTCTCAATTGCCAAAGGGCATGAACAACCTTGTAGGAAGGATCTCTCTAGTCTCTACATGCTTTCCAACAAAAACATTTAATCTTATTTGGAAGATTAAGGCTCCACAACCTCTTCCAAGTTCCACCAACAGTACTTGTGGATGCACATGAGAGGACAAGGCAGTTAACAATACTATTAAGAATCTTCAACTTGCTGTTGATGAAAATCTTCAATCGTACATTAATGGTGTGCTCCATATTACATCACATTGAAGCTGACAGATCTTGGTGACTATTTATTTCTTGGTGGAACTTGTAGAGGAATATGGTGTAAATGAACATGATAATATTAATATAATAGTTTGAAAGTGTAAAAATAGCAAAAATGAATTATATTCAATTAAATTTCATTTATTATCAAATAAAAAAATATAAGAAAAAAAGAAGAATAGTTACTAGTAACTCCCGACGGGAGAGGCGGGGAGACTTGCACTCTCCATCAATCCACCAAGGTTCAAATTTTGTCACCTTCTATATGTGGCTAAAGAAATTCTTACAGTGGTTAAACTTGCCAAGGGATCAATCAATACAACTTTTGAAGAGTAATTGCGGAGAGATTTTTCTAGATTGTGATGCAGATTTGTAGATTGTGATGCCTATATCTATTTTGCCACACCCACACTTGTAATTAAAAGTTCAGATAAGGTGTGTGCAATCGACATCAACATTTTCTATTTAATGCAAAAAATCGTTAGTTGAGCCTTTAAACTAAATGTGTGCAAATGTGCAAAGACAACAAAGCTAGAGAGAAAAACCTAGAACAAAGAGTTATTGTGAGGTTGAAGGATTGAGACCTAGAGGAAGAGAGAAGGCTTGTGGGTTAGAGGCAATCTCTTGTATTTATCATTCTCATTATCTAGTGAAATCGGTGCCTCCGTGGATGTAGCCAATTTTGGTGAACGACATCTTTCCTATACTCATCGTCCACCACCACAGAAACCAGAACCACGATTGACGTCGTCTCCTTCAAATCAGTTGTGGTCTTTATGGTTTTTCTGAAGCGATTCACTATATTACAGAACCAGGTCCGGATTGCAACAAAGAGACGGTTTACGACGAGGTCGTACCAAATGAATGGATTGAGTAAAAAGAAACAGAACCGTTTTTAGATGTTTTTTGGAAATCAATTTTTTTTTTTTGAAAAGAATAATTATATTTAGTGTACGTATATATATATATATATATATATATATATATATATATATATTTACGTACACACTAAATATAATTATTCTTTTAAAAAAAACAAAAGAAATAGTTTAGATCAATACATGTCTCTTCTTTGTTTTTTAGAATTTTTAGATTTTGTAGCCTTAATCTTCTTAAAAAATAAATATATATGTGTGTGTGTGTTTGAGATATATATATATAACATTTGAACTTAGTAAAACATGTTGCTATGGTTGGACGTCCTAACTAGAGAACTATAATATATATATATATGAGAGATACTATATATACAGATTTTCTATTATCAGTTCAAACTGACAAAAGATATATCAGTTCTTTGTATGTGGGCCATTAGATTTAAATACTCTGACTTGGCTGCATGCATTTGTCAAAACATCTTTTAAATCCAATAGTCCATATGCAAAGAACTGATATTTCTTTTGTCAGTTCGAACTGATAATAGAAAGACTGGCTATATATATATTTATATATATACACACACTAAATATAATTATTGGTTTAAAAAACAAAAGAAAAAATTGATTTCCAAAAAATTTTAAAAAAAAATTAATATCGTCCCCTTATTTACCAAAATACTACTCATTGGATGGAATTGGATGGAATGACCATTAGTGTTATAAAGTTCGCCAAAAATGGTCATTTTGGAAAACACAGTATAATCGTAGTAAGTTCTTTGACATCAACAACTGCATAAGATATATTCTCAACATTTATAAATCTCAAGCATCGTCCATGTTGATAATAATTACATTCCAAAAAGTTTGGGACACGAGAGGTGATGCTCTTGATATCATGGCCAATAACAAATTTGAACTCAGTTAAGCACCGGAAATTTCATGCTATACTTTTTTTGAAGGAACAGTTCGAGAAGCTCTACTTTAGGGGAATGAAAATAGAGAGAACCCAATTCTGTCAAGTTGCTGATATCTATTACAACAGATTTCACATCCTCATACCATTGTTGATTTCCTGGATACACAACGACATGTACTGTTATCTTTTTTTTTTTTTTTTTTTTTTAATTTTTTTTTACTTCTCACTTTTTGTTTATCGATAGAGTTCATAATAAAAAATTAATAACAAAGAAATACATACCTCTATATGATTAGAGTCCTCTGAAAATTTGTTTTCTATTACTTTTGTTATATGATAATGAGATATTTTGATACTTGAAATAAAATTAGGGTTTAATTAGGGTTTTTTTATTTATTTATTATTATTATTTAATAAAGATATATAATTGAAGATATGTGTGTAATTAATGAGTGTATATATTATTTGGTTTATTTTTAATTAAACTAATTTGTACTTATTGGTAAATTTCTATTGGGATGTTTTTGTAATATTGCATTAAAGTACCATGTCATTTACTAATATTGCAACTAGATTACACTTTTACCAAAATAACAAATTAGTACGCTTGACTCAACAGTTGACTGTTAGAGTTAACTGTTGACTAGTCAAAGTTTACAAAATGTCCAAATTACCCATGTGCAACCAATTTTCTCAACTTTTATAATAATTAAAACAATTAGAAAAACATTAAAAATATAGGAAAATAACAATAACATAATCAAAATTTCAGAAAAAACAATGTCACATCTCTTCTTTTTCACTGAACAAAGTATGTGACAATATCTCAACCTACACCATTAATTTAATTTAAAGATGGTTTTTATTTTTTTATTTTTTTATTTTTATGTAAAATTTTGTGTGGAACATTGGAGTGAAAAACATTTGGTGTAAGAATATTCCTCGATTGGTGAAAAGTTTGGTGTTGTATATCGGAGTTGGTCTAAAATTAAGCTACACACTTTACATTTAGGGTGCGTTTGTTACATGGGATTGGACTAATCTCAATTCAATCTCATGTTTGTGTTCTACACGAGATTGGATTTCTCTAATCCCGCGTAGATCGGTTATCCCACTATGGTTGGACTATTTCGCCACAAGGACAACTTTTGTCCAATTTGTTTTCTTTATTTTTTTTAAATTAAATTATTTACATAATATTATATATTATTTAAAAAATTAATTTAATATATTTTATTCTTTTAAAATATATATTTTTTTAGCATTAAGCTTTATTGAAAACAGACAAAAGAGCCCAAAAACAGAGCAGCAAAGCAAATGTTATTTTTTTTTTAATATTAATATATTTTATTCTAACATTTAAAAAAAATTAAATTTAAATTAAAAAATAACTGTTATTTTATTTCAAATTAATTTTATTTATTTTTAAAAATAATTTTTTTAATGAAATTTAATCAATAATTTTATATTCTTTTCTTTGAATTGATTTAAAATGATTAATTTTTTTTTTTTTTTTAAATTATATATAACAACCTCTTCCAGTAGATTTTTTTCAATTATTTTTTATTCAGTCCCATGTCAAGAGACAGTATTATTTTAGTCTAATCCGTATTGCACCAAACATATCACTGTACTAATGTAGTCTAATCCTATTAAATTCAATCCAATCCTATAAAAATAGTCCAATCTTATACAATTCAATTACACGCACCAAACCCACCCTTATATCTCTATTTCAATTCCACACTATTAATAATTCCAACTATTGCACTTTCCTCTCCTTAAATATTTCCAAGTTTCCAAATACTTCATTAAATTGGATATAAATTTAATGAGCAATTTTATATAGCCGATTTCTTTTGCAAAGTAGGTAGAATTTTTCATTTTAGAAATCAAACCATAATAATTAAAGGTTATATCATATATGAAAAGGTAAATATTCATTTACGCTTTAACTCGAACCCACAACCTCATAATATACGTTTTAATGATATTGATAGTAAACTAAAATACAAGAGTATATAAAATACAAAGGGATAAAATCTCCATAATAAGACCATCTCTCCCGACTCCCACCTTATTCGTCTTATTACTCATGCCTTATTGCACATTTGCACTTAATAAATAAAATTAGGGTCAAACTAAATAATTTAAATTTGTGACTTAAAATTTTGATGAAAGAGTGAATATGTTAATTTAGGGTATCTTTTTAAAATCTTGCTAGATTTAATAAACTAAGGTTAAGTTAGTGCAATTAACCTCTTTTTTTTTTTTTTCTTTTTTTTTTTTAAACATAAAAATAAAAGAAGATAAATTGAATTTTATTTTAAGATAAATTGAATATTTTGTTGCCGAAAGAGAGTCTGACAACTTTGACGTGTGTTCATATGTAGAGGAAACATCCAAGCCCTGATTTCTTGTGAGCCATCTATTGTGATCCTGTGAATACATTAAAGAAAACAACGCAAATGAATGTTTTTCCAGTAGCAAGCAACTTTGAAAACTTTTGGTTACCAAAATTAAAAGAATCGTAAAACAAATAAACAGCCACCAAGAAGAGAATAAATTCTCTATAAATAATTTGGATTTGAAATTTGATGCTCTCTCAAGTCTC
This sequence comes from Acer yangbiense, assembly GCA_008009225.1. NCBI lineage: Eukaryota > Viridiplantae > Streptophyta > Magnoliopsida > Sapindales > Sapindaceae > Acer > Acer yangbiense. The sequence continues at coordinate 52,212,264 of CM017764.1, read as the reverse complement.
AACAAATATTTTAAATATGTTTTAGATCAAAATAATATTAAAATTCACAAAACCTTAGTCAATTTAACTAACCCGAATGTGGAAAAGAACTGTTCGTCCCAACCACGTGGTGGTTGTCTTGGTGGTCCAAAGCTTGGGATGAAACCCAAGTCCTTGGTTCTACTCTTGGCAATTACATTGTGGCTAGTCATCAAGGCGTTAGCTCAACTGGTGGAATGACAGGCTTGGGGCATGGGTAACTTCCAGGTTAGCAGTTCGAATCCTATCCAGGCGAAGACGAGTTCTGATTTACCCGCTTGCATCTTTGTGTGACCGGGGATGTGGGCCGAGGTGGCAATGGCAAAAATCCCTAACCCACCCCAAATATGTGGGGATCCGATTCGTTTGGGACGAATTTGTAGAACTTAAAATGGGGTTCAGATTGGATATGAGTCAAATTTTGTTGACCTGGATTGCAACTGGGTTGGGTATGGGTCAAACTATTATGATCCGAACCGCTCCGATTGACCAGGTATTTATTTATTTATTTATTAAAATATTAAAAATATAAAAGGAAAAAATAAAACTAATCTTTTTAACTACTTTTCTAATTGTATTTTATGTTTAAATTTAAGGTTTACAATTTAGATAATATATTATATTCTATTAAATTTTAGTTTATATTTGAATTTTAAACATACACTAAATTTTGAATTTTAATATTTATTTGTTGTTTTATGTTTAAATTTAAATATATTTTTTTAATTTAAGTATATTTTAAAATTTGAGTGAATGTTAAAATTTAAGTTCCTAACCTAAATTTCAAATGTTTGATAAATTTTGTATATTTAATTGTTTGAAGAAAAAAATTTGTTAAATGAAACGAGTTAGTTCAGGTCGGGTTTAGAGCACCCCCACCCCATCCGGATCGGGTTTCGGGTGAAAATTGAAAATTCACAACTTGCTAAAATTGAATTTCAAGATTTGGGTTTAGAGCATGATAAGTCCATTTATACGCTTTGCGTATCCCCTATTTTCCAATGTTTTGATCTCGTTTTCCTTGGTTTTACCATGTTTTTAATGTTTAAATAATGTGTTTGCAGGTCTATTTGATCTAGGAGGAGTCTACGTGAAAACGGAAATTTTCCGGGCAAATACGGGACTTTCAGGTTAAAAGAAATTTTCCAGTTTCATTAAAGCGAACCACATCAGGCAAAAATGCATACCGCGTTCGTACCGCAAAATGGAAGAACAGACCCTCTACCAAGTTTCGTTAGACAGGTCGTTAAAGCGTATAGCGACCTGTACCACGTTTTTGAAGACCTGATCCACTGCCAATTTTCGTCAGACAGGAACGTCGAAGTGAACCACGTCAAGCCAATTTACGTACCGCAAGTTTCTGCAGTGTGTCCAGATGAGTTTCGTCAGACAGTTTCGTTAAAGCGTATTGCGAGACGTACCGCGAGATGATAGCCACCGCTTGCTTTTCACCTTTTTTGGGACCCACTTTGACCTACCTTTATATACCACTTTACCAACTAATTCAAAGGGGCTTCACAAATTTTAGATCTCATAAGTGAAATTTTATTCTATAATGAAATATGTGCTTCCAAAGTCTTCACTCAAATTTCCCTATAAATACGTATTTTGCGATAATTTACATATTTTGCAAAATAAATGCATAAAATTTAAAATTTAAATGCATATTTTGCCATAATTTTGTAATTGCCCTAAATTTTATACGTAGGGGAAATGAAGTATTTTAAGTAGGTGTATGATTTTTATTTTTTTTGGATAAAATCGCATTTTATAGTGAAATATGCAAATCACAAGTTTTCACTCAAATTATTTCACTCAAATTATTTTTGAGTGGTGGTAACTAGCAAATTAATTATAAATAAATTATCAAATTAAATAATAACTAATATCTGTGTAGTTGATAACACCCACTAAGAATCATCGCAAGCACAAGCATCAGCATCACTAGCTCAACTGCTCAACATTGGAACTGCTTGTAACAGAACACATTGCCAAGCTTACCATGAGTGTGCCACAAAGGATTGGTGTGCCACTAATCATGATCATAATCATCACGATCAGAATTAAGCAGTGATAAAGCTGTATCTAATTAACTTCACACGTCTGGAGCAGCCCTTCAAGTTGTTACTAGTCAAAGATGTTGTGATGTAGTAAGATTTACTCCTTCAAAGAACTGTTGGAGCTAGTCAAAGATGTTGTGATGTAATAAGATTCAGCAATGAACAATATATAGACTGGCTTGTTGCGGGAGAAGTCACAAACACAATAACTTCTTATTCTTCTTCTTCTGATTTTGTTGGTTACTTGTAAGAAATTTCTCTCTTTTTTCTTGCACTTCTCATATCTCTTTAAATATCATATTTCCAGACTTCAAATTATCCTCCAGCCAAAAATTATTGCATAAACCTTGCCTCTCTATCAAGGTCTCTTCCCCATTTCTCTTCAAAAAAAAAAAAAAAACACCCATCCACTACACTCTGCTTCTCAAATGATATGGAGACAAAAAAAAGGTATTTGGAGGTTCTTTTAATTTTTGTAAAGTTATTGATCTGGACATTTTTATTTGAGGAAATAGGGGTATATAGCACTTTTTAAATTTTGAATTGTACAACTATCAAACTTTAATAACTCTTGTTTTAATAGCACCAAAAATGGAATTTGGACGAAAATACCCCCCAACTTCTTTTCTTTTCTCTTGTGTGTCCTTCACCTTCTTCTTCCTTTTTCCAAAACCTCCATTGATGGAGCTTTAATGGAGGTGCCACCGCCGACTGGCGAGTTGACCGGCAAAACCACTGGAAAAGCGTTCGTCGAGTGCCAATAATTGTAACCGAAGTGTTCGTTTTCATTTTCGAGTTGTGTAGAGAGAGAAACGAAGCAAAACCCAAACCGTCGCGAATCTTCATCGTCCGATCTATGACGATCCGTCGCAAATCTGACGAAACTGATGGTGCCAACGAACTCGACATCGTTCAATCTTCCAGATCCAACTATTTCTAGAGTCAACCGGCGCCATCATCGGATCGTCACTGTCACCATTGATGGAAGTCGAACAAAATAAGTCTCGAACAAACTTGAATTAAGTCTCGAAAACGCATGAATAAGTCTCGAAACAATCATGAATAAGTCTCGAAACTGCAAATAAGTTTCGAATTTTCGAGAAAAAAAATATAAAGGAAAAGAGTAAGTGGGGGTATTTTGGTCTCATCATCTATTTTGGTGCTATTAAAACAACACTTATTAAAATGGTGCTATTTGCACAAGCCCTCCCCTAAAAAGTACTATTTAATTTTTGAACCCTTTTTATTTTGTGTTTTTTAATGATATTTTGTGTTTTTGGTTGGCAGGAAAGAGCACGTTCATATCATTTGGAATGGTCGGTTATGGGAATTAAATAAGGTAACAGAAATTGAGCTCAAAATTATGAACATGAATTTGAATGTGAATTATTAATTTTATGATAGATTTCTTGTGGGGCATGTGAATTTCAATGATCAATTTGATTCTAAAATCATGAACATAAGTTTAATAATAGCTCAATAGTCCTTTTCGTTTCAAATATTTGAGAATGCTTGGTTGTTTTGTGACTGAAAACAAGAAAATGACTTGAACAAATTTCAATTTTTTTTTTGGAGGTAATATAAGAGAATTCACAACCAATTAATGAAAGAAATCACATGACATTAGCCAGACTTTACCCTGATCTCACTCTGTCCAAAAAATTTTGTTTGATAACTAATGCTTAGAATCACTTGCTTAATTTGATTTGATTAGGTTTGAGACAAGATAAGTAGTTTGATCTTTAATACCTGTTGAAAATACACGAACCTTTTTCTTTATTTTTTTTTTTAGTTCTGTAACTCTAGTTTTATGTATCTTTGAATGTGATGGGTTGGTGGAGAAGAGAGATTGATGATAGTTTTTGACTTTTTGGTGATTGTCGATGGATGTTAGGATCTGATGATTATGATTTTTTGTTTTGTTCAATTTTTCTGATCTGTGTATTTCACCGTGTTAATTACTCAATTTTGCTTTTCATTTTTTTAATTTCTCTTATTTAAAATTAAATTAAAAAAAGAGCTGGATCCCCACCATAGCAATTTTACCCAGACCCACGAGTACTGAACCAAACCTAAACCGTATCGGTCGAGTCTAGATTTAAAAACTGAACCCGTGGACCCGAATAGCTTATGCATTAAAACCTAGTTTTGTTTTAATTCTTCAATTTTCCTAGCTCAAAATTCTCTCAAGCTTCTCCAATTTTATCGAATAGGGATTCGGAGGAGACAAGCCTGGATTCGTTGAAGAACACGCTGTACAACATCATATCGTGATGCTGAAGGACGTGAACGAACACTCTAAAGGCACACAGAAGTATCTCGCTTACACCGGAAGCCCCTCTAAAGGCAGGCAGGCAGGCAAAAGTATCTCGCTTACACTTGAAGCCCCTCTAAAGGGCAGACAAAAGTATCTCCAATTATTATTATTATTTTTTTGTGCAAATTATATTGTATTGGATGCTTACTCATGCTATATTCATTTTACTATATTATTAAATTATAAAATATTTGATTTAGAAAAATTGGTAATATTTGATAATAAGTTACGTTTAAATCCAGACGTAGTATTCCTTGTTCTTTAATTAGTTGTGTTAAAATCTTAAAAGATAATGTAGATCGATGTATTGTTATTGAAAAACTTTTTGGAAATCTTATGGAATAACACATTCAGGTTATGCGATTAATTTTCGAAATCATAAAAGACAAAATCTCCTAATTAACAGTCAAAATGTATAAACTACTAAGGTCACATGAAACAGTTACAAGTTACAAGTCTAAGTCAAGAAAACACAATTTGCATGTTTTATTTATACAGTTACAGAGTACTCTCTCTCTCTCATGCAAATTATAAATGCAGAATCTTCAAAAATTGCATGTATAACATGCACGCAGAGGCGAATGTAAAGAGGGATTCTATTATACATAAAATTAAAATGTAAACCAATAAAAAAAAACATTGTACATGAAAAAGTAGGTGATAATATTATCTTGTCTCTTTATTATTTTAATAATATAAATTAACTAATAATTTTTATTTCCATAATTCTATTGATCATGAAAATTGGAAACAAAATCAATCCATTTTAATATTTTAATTTCCTATTATTTCATACACTATTACCTAATCTAGTACATATTATATATATAGTATATGTTTTTTTAGATTTCACTGGAACAAAGTAAGTAAATATACTGAACTCTTATAGCGACTGCCTATATTATTTATTTTGTTAGGTTAATTATTAATATGATTTTGATAAATTTATTTCATTAGTTTATTATTTAAATTTTGTTCAAAATTATTATAAGTTAATTTGGTTTGACATGAATATTATAAAATTAAGTTACAAGTATGTAAATAATTGTGATTTAAATATATCAATAGTATAATGATATTTTAATTAAGCTATTGAAATTTATATTTTATAAGTCGGGAACTATTAAAATGTTATTTTAAGTTATGCATACCGTTAAGAATAGGCATAGGTTTTGCAACAAAATAAAAGATGTTTTCTCTTACACGCTTTAATTATGTAATTGAAATGAAAATTAGGAAGAAATTAGCTTGATTTGGTTATAAATAATTTTCTAGATATAAAATAGACGTGTTACATTTTAATTAGCTAATGTATATTTTATTTATTTATTTATAACATTACTTTTAACACCGAACATTATCACATTTTGTTGAAAGGTATTAGGTGCGGGATTCCACATTTTTTCTTGTGCGGGATTCCTACTGATAATATTTGAAGATTGCGTGACCTACAATATTAATTTTTATCTTGGCCCCCCTAAAGCCAAAATCATGGCTTCATCCATGCATGCAAGTATGGTCTGTGTCAATTTTATTTAAGTACTACATATGTATTATGGGTTCAAAATTTAAATGTCACTATTTTGGGCGGTTTTTGGGTAACTGTCACCACTTTACTAATCTAAGTTTAAAATGCACATATTTGGGTAACTAGACAAAAATACCCTTATTTGTCTATTTGTGCATTTTTCAAACAGTGAGAGAAAAAGCTTGAGAGAGAAGAACCGACGGTACACTAGCCCTAAAGTTGACGGAAAGTGTACAGTGAACCATCGGCGACGGCGCTACAGTAATCACAACAGAAATGGCATCGATGAGAAGTCACCGGCAATCTCAAAAGACACAGGTTAGTTCCTCTTTCCGACGCGTTTTTGATGTTGATAATTTCATGTGTTTTAATGTTTGATGCCATACTCATCATGTAGATTAGGTTGGATTTGTATTGTTGTTGATTATGTTTGTATGATGAGGTTAGGTTAGGGTTTTAGTTTCAGAAAAAAGTTGTTTTGAAGACGATGAATTTCTGGGTTTCTGTGACTTTTTGAACTGTAGCCGTGACTTTTGATAAGTGTCATGTGACTTTTGTATAGTGTTCCGTGACTTTTGACTTTTGATAAGTGTCCCGTGACTTTTGATAAGTGTCCCGCGACTTTTGTATAGTGTCCCATGACTTTTGACTTTTGATAAGTTTCTCGTGACTGTTGTATAGTGTCCCGTGACTTTTGACTTTTGATAAGTGTCATGTGACTTTTGTATAGTGTCCCGTGACTTTTGTATAGTGTCCCGTGACTGTTGATAAGTGTCCCGTGACTTTTGATAAGTGTCTCGTGACTTTTGATAAGTGTCCCGTGACTTTTAATGCACTTCCCGTGACTTTTGATACACTTCCCATGACTTTTAATTCAGTGGTCCAGTCTTTTTGTTTGAGCCTTTTCATGAACTTATATGCTTTTTTTCTGTGAATATGCAGATGAGGAATGACTCAAAGGATTTTTTAAAAACCCTAGAGGCAGATTGGTTCAAGGAAAAAATTACTCGCCATGACCATTTCGATGACCTTAAATATATTGACAACGCACTTAACAGTGTACCTGAAGATCTGAAGATCGAAGACCGACGTCGGTATACTGAGTCGTGTTTTGGTCATTTCCTTCAGATGCATCGTGAGAATCATTTTTCGGGTGGGATTGTCCATCGGTTACTTTTGCGCGAGTTGCATCATGATGGGCCAGAAGATGAGATGATATTTTTGTTAGGTAAGCATACTGTCCAGTTCTCGAATGTTGAGTTCTGTCTAATCACCGGTTTGAAGTTTGGAGTCGATCCCGACACGACGAGGTATGATATGGTAGAGAATGGCATACACGAGCAGTACTTTCGGGGTCAAGAAGTCGAGATTGAAAAGCTGAAAGCGGTGCTGCGGATTGGTATTTTTCAAGAGCAGTACGATGCAGTGAAGCTTGCCTTATTGTTTATGTTGAACCAGATACTAATAGGGTTCGACGAGAGAGATAAAGTTCCAGAATGGCAGTTTTGCCTAGTTGAGGACCTAGACACTTTTGATGCGTTCCCGTGGGGCACACACGTGTATAGGCGGTTTATTTCTGGTTTCAAGCGGGCGTTAGATGGTCCACGACGGCGGTTGGTAGAAAAAAGGCAAGAAGAGGGCGAAGACCTTGACGTACAGAACCTCGAGTTGACGTACAACATATACGGTCTACCGCATGCACTGTTGGTGAGAATTTTGAATTTGAATCCATACTGTAATTCTAGTTAGTTATCTGGACTGTGTATGTTACTTTATTATCGTACTTTTCTATACGACAGATATTGCCTTTGAGGTATCCAGAGCTTGGCAATACTAAATTTGAGGACTCGCCGTTAATCGAGCTACCCCCCACACCCCGTATTCTGGAAATGGGAATTGAGTCAGCGACCGTTGGGCGAAACAGCGGGATGGTGTTTATACAAAAAGGGTAAGGTGTTGATGTTGTACTGTTGTTAATGTTGATAGTTATTAGTATGATACAATGACAACTATTTAACCCGATTTCAGATGTGCGCATGGCATGGAATGGTGCAACGGATGCGGAGAGGGCTCAACGGTATCCGAAGGCATCGACCTAGGAGGCAGTCTGTATGCTGCCGATGACCCTGATCTATGATCACCTCCCAGATCCGGAACGACATAGGACTACATGTAAAATATTTAAATTTGGACATGACTTATGAACTTGAATTTGAAAGGTTTACGAAATGGCAATATAAGGGAATAAATAAATAAAAATAATAATAAATAAATAAAACAGTATAGGAAACTTAACTCTCAAAGGAAATAAAATAGTATTCGTATTTGCCTCCTATATGCATTATTATTTTAGCTATTGTATTTCAGAAGAAAGGATACAACTCGAATGTGTATCTGCATATCACGGAGACAACGTCTCTCAACCCAAACATTTTTTTTATTAGTTAAATGTTAGAACATAACATTAATATAGAGAAAAAAAAGTTCATCACACAGAGAGAGAGAAACAAGAAAAAAATAACACTAAATTATATTTTTGACAAAAAAGAGGATTTAGATATTTTACACTTTAATTAAGTATTTGTTTTTTGAAATATAATAGGAAACTTAAATCTCAAAGGAAATAAAATGTATTGATGTGTTCGGGCAATTCACTACCCACATGAGAAATTAAATTGTTTTTTGACAAAAAAAAAAATCTAGTTCAATATGATTGTTTGATCGGACGATTTATATACGATTGAGGTCCCCATTTCCTAGCTTTTGTACTCGTTTTCGAGCGCATTTTTGTATATAATATGTTTTGTGAGCCTTGTGTAGGTACATGTTCCTACAATTGGTGTTGAGCATAAAGTCAAGTTTGGGAGGCAAAAATGAGCTAAAAAGTGAAGAATGGAATCCATGCAGAGTTGTCGCGGTCTCGCCGTTGACCCAAACCGTGGCGTGATTCATGGTCAATCACGGCAAGCAAAACCATGTTTCCGTGATGGATCCGCCGTTGAGCTAGAACGCGACATTGAGACCGCGGCACTGGTCAACTCTGCTTTCCAAAGGTTAATGGGCTGACATTGCAAATGCCCATGCAGAACATATAGATTTCGAGGCCTATATCTCCCTCCTCTTTGAGAACTGGGCTTTGTGCCATATATTTTCGGAAAGCCCCGGAAGTCTACTTTCTAGTGGTTTTACGGATCACGATTCCGGGCTTTCTAGAGGGAGTTATGGCAGTTTCCGTAACGGTGCGCGAGGCTGGAAACATGACCGCGGCAGAGCCATTGTGCAGAATAGCCAACTTTCGGGGGCATATCTCCTCCTCAGATCGAACCACGTTGAGCTCTACATATATTTGGAAAGCCCCGGAAGTCTACTTTCCAGCAGTTTTTACGGATCGCGATTCCGGGCTTTCTAGAGGGAGATATGAGCAATTCCGTAACGGTGCGCGAGAAGTTCGCTGCCAAGTTCGCCCCCTGACAGCGACTTTGGCAGCGACCTAATATTTTAGCACCAGGGGCAGAGATCTTCGCCCCCCTACTGGTCGCCCCCTGACAGCGAACTTGGCAGCGACCTTCCGTTTTCAGCTCAGCGAAAAGTCAGTTTTCAAGCCAATTCAGAAGGGCATTTTGGTCCTTTCATACCCAGATCGTGCCCTAAGTTTCCCAACCTATTTATACACCATTTTGAGCCCTCTCTCTGAGAGAACAAACCAGCCACCAACACCAAGAACAACACAGCAGCCATCTTCATCTTCTTCCCCAAATCAAGAGAGAGAGAGAGACTTTCAAAGCTCCTATGGAGGTTCTCCTCCATGGGAAGCTCACCACCACTACTTTCTACACATCCTCCACCACATTTGGGAGTTGATTGCAAGGAGATAGGAGTGGTCTATGACCAATTTCGAGCTAGGGATTCATGGAGCTCTTGGAGGGATTTCTTCAAGTGTTGTCTCCTTAAAACTCATTCTCTTTGTATTTCATGTTTTCTTGATTGTGTAATCCCCACTTGGGAAATATTGTAAACCTATATTTGTGCTCATTTATGTTATGATTATTCCTAAATCCATTTGGGTTTTGATTTGTTCTTGTTATTATTGCATAATCTCTTATCTTGATATGCATGTATGTGGAGATTGGAAATTGATATGTGTTCATGGATGGGATTAGGATTAGATTAACTTAATATGTAGGAGTAGTTGTAATCAAATATCCTATTTGTGTATGTATGTTGATGGAAGGTCGAAATGCCTTGTTTTGATGGGTTTTGAGTGTATGTGGGTTAGGATTGTACTTTTATGGATGACCTTCCGGGTATAGTCTTGACCACTTAGCTCTAAAAGAATGGATGAAACTTGTTTTATGCATGACCGTGCTAGAATAGGTTTTGGCTCTATGTTCATGAGCTTAATGGGTCTTTGACCTTAAGACACATGCTCTTCCATGACCTTTGGGGAGCAAGAATAGATTTTGGTTTCCTTAATCAACGAATGATTCGTAATAATAGATGATTTGGTTTCGGAACTCCTTAATCGTGAGAACGAGCCCATAACTTGAATTGGATGAACTTAATGCCTAACAATCACTATTGTGCACTATTGTATGGTAAACTATTGAACCTTGTGTGATCATTATCATACATCTCTCCTAGCCACCCTTTTATTATTTGTCATTTTAAACACCATTCTCACCCTCCATATTCCTTTTAATTTATTAGCATTCTTTTTATTTACATTCCTTCACACACACACTCACACACACCATTCTCACCACATCCGTATTCTATTTACATGCTTCAAATAAACACTAGAACTCGAAACGGTCGATGGATGACACCTCCCTGCGGAACGATACCCTCGCTTGCCGATTTACTAGTCTTTTGCTAGTTAGAGCACATTGCGTAGGAACTTTTAAATAACTAATCTTTTGATAATCGCAATTTGGTAACGACACAAAAAGCGAGCTTATCAAATGGCGCCGCTGCCGGGAGGTGGCCTATTCGTTGATTGTTCCTTGTTTTAGCTTAGGTTCTGTAAATTTTAGATTTAATTGCTTTGCGGATATATATGTATGTGTTTAGGATTTTTCTTATTTTATTTTATTTTTTATTTTTTATTTTTTTATAGCATATGCGTTTAATGTTTTTTGAGTTGTGCTTGTGCAAAGGAAAGGAAATTTTCAAGTCGGATGGACCGCACAACTCATAAGAACAGTAAGAGTGCGCGTATCGCGCCGTAACAACTCCCCAAGTGAAATGGTAGAACCACAACGGACGCGTTGGACGCAACCACAAGAGGTATCCTCTAAATTTTGAGCTAAATTGGAGTGCTTGTGGATAGTTGTTGATTTGGGCGGAATTGCCCATGTGCTTAAATGGTTTATAATGCTATGTTTGTTGTGTTGTGATGTTGTTGTTCTTATCTCTGAATCTTACTAAACATTGTCATATATTATGAGTTGAGCAACATTGAGGACAATGTTGAGTTTATGTTTGGGGGTGTGGACACTTCCGTTGTTTATATGTGTTTTTGTTACGTTTAGAAAATTTTCAAATCTCTGCATAAATCGGTCAATTTGAAATTTTTTTGGAAATGAGTCCATTTTGTTGAGTTGTTTTTCTTGAGCATGTCGGTTGAGACATATATGTATGCTTTTAGCTCCATGCGTCGCTTAAATTTGCTTGTACAGTGCCAATCTTTGATGTTGAGGTGGATAAGACTTATATGCTTGTTTAGCCGAGGAAAATTGTGGGACTACCCGTGAGCTACACTGTGCCTAAATAACGAAAGTTTGTGGGTTTTGTTTCTACTCTTATACACTCTTCGATTTTTTTCTTCATTGTGATCTCATTGTACATCAATTTTGCATTGATTGCCATAGAACTTCATCATGTGGATTGCTTGTTGAGACTTGTATTCCCTTGGTAGATGGACTTTTAGAAATGATTTTGGGCTTGAGTGTGTGCATAACTACTAAAATAGCCTAAACACTCCCATACCCATATATTCATTGCAAATTGAAGCCAAATACATATCCATTCCCTAGTTATTGATCATGTTGAGGTGTATAGCTTAGGAGAAGCTGGCTCTAAATTTTGTAAAAGCGTGTACGTAGGCAAATATATGTAAATTGTGCTAGGCAAAGGCTTACAAAAAGAAAAGAAAAAAAAAAAAATAGAATAAGTGTTGCAATATAAAACACTTAAGCCCTCTAGTTCTTCAATTATAAAGTTACTCATTAATAAGGGTACAATTGTAGCACAAAGCCTAAACGCTTGTATTGTAAGGTGTGATAGAGCTAATTTTGTTATAAAGTGTAATGTGTAAACACACCTTAGCATGATTAATAACTTTATCCTTCCCGCTCCCACCATCTCTTACATCACAAACACTACCACAAATCACCTTGGCCCCAATAAAAGTAAGGAAAAACCCATTTGATCTCTTAGGAAGTCTATCTTGGGAATGCGAGTCGATGCATGTCTTTCCACGTTCGTGGCATTTCAATTCCTTCCATGAGATCCATTTTCAGAAAATGTGCGTTATTGGAAAATACTCATATGCGATTACATTTGATTCCATATACCTAAACTCCAAATCGCATGTGTTTGCTAGAGAGTGCGCCTAAGTTCTGAGTGAAAATAAAACTGAAATCCGGTGAGGATTAGAGTCGAGGCGAATTTTATCTTGGGCATTCGAGCATAGTTGTTTTGTAAACCGAAAACATCCTAAGTATTGGCATACTTGCATTGCGTGATGCATGTTTATTGAATGGTATAATCCGAGATTTTAGCATGCGTGTATTGTCTTTGCTTGGTGTGTTTGGATTGCATCTCAACTTTTCTTGCAGAGTATACGTTTGTGGGTGTCGTAGCTGTAAACCCTCAGGAGACTATACTCCTCCACTAGGGATCGCCTAGTGGTTTAAAGGCTTGTGGCACATGCTCAGTGCCGTCGTGTTTCCTACGAAAGTGGACTAGTTTAGTTTTTATTTTCTTATGTTTTATTTATTTGTTTATTCTTCTTTTTTGGGTTTCGCTCGAGGACGAGCAAAAGATAGGTTTGGGGGTATTTGATCGGACGATTTATATACCTATTTGAGGTCCCCATTTCCTAGCTTTTGTACTCGTTTTCGAGCGCATTTTTGTATATAATATGTTTTGTGAGCCTTGTGTAGGTACATGTTCCCTACAATTGGTGTTGAGTATAAAGTCAAGTTTGGGAGGCAAAAATGAGCTAAAAAGTGAAGAATGGAATCCATGCAGAGTTGTCGCGGTCTCGCCGTTGACCCAAACCGTGGCGTGATTCATGGTCAATCACGGCAAGCAAAACCATGTTTCCGTGATGGATCCGCCGTTGAGCTAGAACGCGACATTGAGACCGCGGCACTGGTCAACTCTGCTTTCCAAAGGTTAATGGGCTGACATTGCAAATGCCCATGCAGAACATATAGATTTCGAGGCCTATATCTCCCTCCTCTTTGAGAACTGGGCTTTGTGCCATATATTTTCGGAAAGCCCCGGAAGTCTACTTTCTAGTGGGTTTTACGGATCACGATTCCGGGCTTTCTAGAGGGAGTTATGGCAGTTTCCGTAACGGTGCGCGAGGCTGGAAACATGACCGCGGCAGAGCCAATTGTGCAGAATAGCCAACTTTCGGGGGGCATATCTCCCTCCTCAGATCGAACCACGTTGAGCTCTACATATATTTGGAAAGCCCCGGAAGTCTACTTTCCAGCAGTTTTTACGGATCGCGATTCCGGGCTTTCTAGAGGGAGATATGAGCAATTCCGTAACGGTGCGCGAGAAGTTCGCTGCCAAGTTCGCCCCCTGACAGCGACTTTGGCAGCGACCTAATATTTTAGCACCAGGGGCAGAGATCTTCGCCCCCCTATCTGGTCGCCCCCTGACAGCGAACTTGGCAGCGACCTTCCGTTGTCAGCTCAGCGAAAAGTCAGTTTTCAAGCCAATTCAGAAGGGCATTTTGGTCCTTTCATACCCAGATCGTGCCCTAAGTTTCCCAACCTATTTATACACCATTTTGAGCCCTCTCTTGAGAGAACACAACCAGCCACCAACACCAAGAACAACACAGCAGCCATCTTCATCTTCTTCCCCAAACCAAGAGAGAGAGAAGCTTTCAAAGCTCCCATGGAGGTTCTCCTCCATGGGAAGCTCACCACCACCATTTTCTACACATCCTCCACCACATTTGGGAGTTGATTGCAAGGAGATAGGAGTGGTCTATGACCAATTTCGAGCTAGGGATTCATGGAGCTCTTGGAGGGATTTCTTCAAGGGTTGTCTCCTTAAAACTCATTCTCTTTGTATTTCATGTTTTCTTGAATGTGTAACCCCACTTGGGAAATATTGTAAACCTATATTTGTGCTCATTTATGTTATGATTGTTCTTAAATCCATTTGGGTTTTGATTTATTCTTGTTATTATTGCAAAATCTCTTGTCTTGATATGCATGTGTATGGAGATTGGAAATTGATATGTGTTCATGGATAGGATTAGGATTAGATTAACTTAATATGTAGGAGTAGTTGTAATCAAATATCCTATTTGTGTATGTATGTTGATGGAAGGTCGAAATGCCTTGTTTTGATGGGTTTGAGTGTATGTGGGTTAGGATTGTACTTTTATGGATGACCTTCCGGGTATAGTCTTGACCACTTAGCTCTAAAAGAATGGATGAAACTTGTTTTATGCATGACCGTGCTAGAATAGGTTTTGGCTCTATGTTCATGAGCTTAATGGGTCTTTGACCTTAAGACACATGCTCTTCCATGACCTTTGGGGAGCAAGAATAGATTTTGGTTTCCTTAATCAACGAATGATTCGTAATAATAGATGATTTGGTTTCGGAACTCCTTAATCGTGAGAACGAGCCCATAACTTGAATTGGATGAACTTAATGCCTAACAACCACTATTTGTGCACTATTGTATGGTAAACATATTGAACCTTGTGTGATCATTATCATACATCTCTCCTAGCCACCCTTTTATTATTTGTCATTTTAAACACCATTCTCACCCCTCCATATTCCTTTTAATTTATTAGCATTCTTTTTATTTACATTCCTTCACACACACACTCACACACACCATTCTCACCACATCCGTATTCTATTTACATGCTTCAAATAAACACTAGAACTCGAAACGGTCGATGGATGACACCTCCCTGCGGAACGATACCCTCGCTTGCCGCTTTACTAGTCTTTTGCTAGTTAGACCACATTGCGTAGGAACTTTTTAAATATAACTAATCTTTTGATAATCGCAATTTGGTAACGACACAAAAAGCGAGCTTATCAATTATATGAAGTAGGATTTCCACTTTAATTAAGTATTAGATTTCCTTTTTAATGCAGGATTAGGAATAATTAATTAATACCCTTATTAATTCTTTAATCAATCATTAATAAAATTTATGATAAGTAATTTTGGTAATTATTTTCGTATCCCATTCCGTACTTATTAAAGTATGAAACTATCATATTTACGTAAATTTCTTCAATCACATCACAAATACAAGAAGCCTTAAAACCTTTTCGTCGGTTTTTTCAAA
The DNA here is from genome assembly GCA_008009225.1 of Acer yangbiense. NCBI lineage: Eukaryota > Viridiplantae > Streptophyta > Magnoliopsida > Sapindales > Sapindaceae > Acer > Acer yangbiense. Next base: position 52,196,773 of record CM017764.1, on the reverse strand, counting down.
CGCAAGCAAATTTCTTTTAAGGTATGTCAATCCACATAACTTCTTCACATAACCCACTTTAATTAGGTATTATATTTCCTTTTTAATTTACTTTTAAAAAAAAAGATTTCCTTTGATTAATTAATTAATACACTTATTAATTCTTTAATCAATCATTAACAAAATTTATAGTAAGTATTTTTTGTAATTATTTTTGTATCCCGTTCCGAACTTATTAAAGTATGAAACTCTCATATTTATACCACTCGCTTAGTAAATTTCTTCAATCACATCACAAGTACAAAAAACCTTAAAACTTTGCACCGAATTTTTCAAACACAAGCAAATTTATTTCTACGTATGTCAATCCATTCTATTTTTATTGCTCATGCATTTTTTTTTTAGTTTTTAATTTTTATTTGTTTCAATATATTTTTTTTTTTTTGTTATGAGCGATTAGAGTCTCGTGTCATTGGACTTGGCTTGAATGAATAATTCTAGACTGTCCAAATTTTATATTTGAAATTATTATTTCTGATTTTATGAATTGTATGAAAATCATTATGATACAATTGAATAGTTTCTAATATATATAATTTTTTTTTTTTACATCTTCAAATTTATTGAACAGAAATAATGAGTACCGGGAAAACCAGCACAAGTACCACTACAACAAAGGACACTGGCTGCACCGTCACAACTTGGTCGCCATGGATGGACAACATTATCGAGACACCGAAGACTGAGGTAGAGCGAAAGGAAATTGATGATCAAATCAACAAGGCCCTTAACGGATCGAGCAAGATCACTCGTAGGTTGCCGGTTTTCGAAGAGATTTGTCCTTCAACGAACAGAAACAAATGACAAGAAGAGAAGGCCGATTGATTTAATTAATTAATTTTGCTATAGTTAGGAGTTAGGGGACGTAGGAGGAATTGGTATTGTTTCGGTCGTTGATTTTTGTTTTTATTTTACTCTTAAAAAGGGGTTATAAAATGAGAATTATGTGATTTTTTTTTTTTATAATTAATTTTGATGAACTTTGTGTTTATAATCAATAATGTAATATGACTAATAGCTGATCATCATTCATGCAATCATGCATGCATGAAGAAGAAAATATAACACAAATTAAAATAATTTAAATTTGGACATGACTTATGAAACTTGAATGGGGAAATTTACGAAATGCAATATAAGGAAATAAAAAAATATAAATAAATAATAAATAAATAAAAACAGTATAGGAAACTTAACTCTCAAAGGAAATAAAATAGTATTCGTATTTGTCTCCTATATTGCATTATTATTTTAGCTATTGTAATTTCAGAAGAAAGGATACAACTCGAATGTGTATCTGCATATCACTGGGACAACGTCATCTCAACCCAAACATTTTTTATTTTTTTTAGTTTTTATTAGTAAAATGTAGAACATAACATTAAATATAGAAAAAAAGTTCATCACACGGAGAGAAACAGAAAAAAATAACACTAAATTATTTTTTGACAAAAAGTAGGATTTAGATAGTTTTACACTTTAATTAAGTATTTTTTTTTTTTTTTTGAAATATAATAGGAAACTTAACTCTCAAAGGAAATAAAATGTGTTGACGTGTTCGGGCAATTCACTACCCACATGAGAAATTAAATTGTTTTTTGACAAAAAAAAAAATCTAGTTCAATATGATTATATGAAGTAGGATTTCCGCTTTAATTAAGTATTAGATTTCCTTTTTAATGCAGGATTAGGAATAATTAATTAATACCCTTATTAATTCTTTAATCAATCATTAATAAAATTTATGATAAGTAATTTTGGTAATTATTTTCGTATCCCATTCCGTACTTATTAAAGTATGAAACTATCATATTTATACCACTCCTTTGTTAAATTTCTTCAATCACATCACACGTACAAGAAGCCTTGAAACCTTTTCGTCGGTTTTTTCAAACGCAAGCAAATTTATTTTAAGGTATGTCAATCCACATAACTTCTTCACATAACCCACTTTAATTAGGTATTATATTTCCTTTTTAATTTACTTTAAAAAAAAAAGATTTCCTTTCATTAATTAATTAATACACTTATTAATTCTTTAATCAATCATTAATAAAATTTATAGTAAGTATTTTTTGTAATTATTTTTGTATCCTGTTCCGAACTTATTAAAGTACGAAACTCTCCTATTTATACCACTCGCTTAGTAAATTTCTTCAATCACATCACAAGTACAAAAAACCTTAAAACTTTGCACCGAACTTTTCAAACACAAGCAAATTTATTTCTAGGTATGTCAATCCATTCTATTTTTATTGCTCATGCATTTTTTTTTTAGTTTTTAATTTTTATTTGTTTCAATTTTTTTTTTTTTGGTTGTTATGAGCGATTAGAGTCTCGTGTCATTGGACTTGGCTTGAATGAATAATTCTAGACTGTCCAAATTTTATATTTGAAATTATTATTTCTGATTTTATGAATTGTATGAAAATCATTATGATACAATTGAATAGTTTCTAATATATATAATTTTTTTTTTTTACATCTTCAAATTTATTGAACAGAAATAATGAGTACCGGGAAAACCAGCACAAGTACCACTACAACAAAGGACACTGGCTGCACCGTCACAACTTGGTCGCCATGGATGGACAACATTATCGAGACACCGAAGACTGAGGTAGAGCGAAAGGAAATTGATGAACAAATCAACAAGGCCCTTAACGGATCGAGCAAGATCACTCATAGGTTGCCAGTTTTCGAAGAGATTTGCCCTTCAACGAACAGACACAAATGACAAGAAGAGAAGGCCGATTGATTTAATTAATTAATTTTGCTATAGTTAGGAGTTAGGGGACTTAGGAGGAATTGGTATTGTTTCGGTCGTTGATTTTTGTTTTATTTTACTCTTAAAAAGGGGTTATAAAATGAGAATTATGTGATTTTTTTTTTTATAATTAATTTTGATGAACTTTGTGTTTATAATCAATAATGTAATAGGACTAATAGCTGATCATCATTCATGCAATCATGCATGCATGAAGAAGAAAATATAACACAAATTAAAATAATTTAAATTTGGACATGACTTATGAAACTTGAATGGGGAAATTTACGAAATGCAATATAAGGAAATAAAAAAATAAAAATAAATAATAAATAAATAAAAACAGTATAGGAAACTTAACTCTCAAAGTAAATAAAATAGTATTCGTATTTGTCTCCTATATTGCATTATTATTTTAGCTATTGTAATTTCAGAAGAAAGGATACAACTCGAATGTGTATCTGCATATCACTGGGACAACGTCATCTCAACCCAAACATTTTTTATTTTTTTTAGTTTTTATTAGTAAAATGTAGAACATAACATTAAATATAGAAAAAAAGTTCATCACACGGAGAGAAACAGAAAAAAATAACACTAAATTATTTTTTGACAAAAAGTAGGATTTAGATAGTTTTACACTATAATTAAGTATATATTTTTTTTTTTTGAAATATAATAGGAAACTTAACTCTCAAAGGAAATAAAATGTGTTGACGTGTTCGGGCAATTCACAACCCACATGAGAAATTAAATTGTTTTTTGACAAAAAAAAAAAATCTATTTCAATATGATTATATGAAGTAGGATTTCCACTTTAATTAAGTATTAGATTTCCTTTTTAATACAGGATTAGGAATAATTAATTAATACCCTTATTAATTCTTTAATCAATCATTAATAAAAGTTATGATAAGTAATTTTGGTAATTATTTTCGTATCCCATTCCGTACTTATTAAAGTATGAAACTATCATATTTATACCACTCCTTTGGTAAATTTCTTCAATCACATCACACATACAAGAAGCCTTGAAACCTTTTTGTCGGTTTTTTCAAACGCAAGCAAATTTTTTTCAAGGTATGTCAATCCACATAACTTCTTCACATAACCCACTTTAATAAGGTATTATATTTCCTTTTTAATTTACTTTAAAAAAAAAAAAGATTTCCTTTGATTAATTAATTAATACACTTATTAATTCTTTAATCAATCATTAATAAAATTTATAGTAAGTATTTTTTGTAATTATTTTTGTATCCCGTTCCGAACTTATTAAAGTATGAAACTCTCTTATTTATACCACTCGCTTGGTAAATTTCTTCAATCACATCACAAGTACAAAAAACCTTAAAACTTTGCACCGAACTTTTCAAACACAAGCAAATTTATTTCGAGGTATGTCAATCCATTCTATTTTTATTGCTCATGCATTTTTTTTTTTAGTTTTTAATTTTTATTTGTTTCAATATATTTTTTTTTTTTGTTGTTATGAGCGATTAGAGTCTCGTGTCATTGGACTTGGCTTGAATGAATAATTCTAGACTGTCCAAATTTTATATTTGAAATTATTATTTCTGATTTTATGAATTGTATGAAAATCATTATGATACAATTGAATAGTTTCTAATATATATAATTTTTTTTTTTTTACATCTTCAAATTTATTGAACAGAAATAATGAGTACCGGGAAAACCAGCACAAGTACCACTACAACAAAGGACACTGGCTGCACCGTCACAACTTGGTCGCCATGGATGGACAACATTATCGAGACACCGAAGACTGAGGTAGAGCGAAAGGAAATTGATGATCAAATCAACAAGGCCCTTAACGGATCGAGCAAGATCACTCGTAGGTTGCCGGTTTTCGAAGAGATTTGTCCTTCAACGAACAGAAACAAATGACAAGAAGAGAAGGCCAATTGATTTAATTAATTAATTTTGCTATAGTTAGGAGTTAGGGGACTTAGGAGGAATTGGTATTGTTTCGGTCGTTGATTTTTGTTTTTATTTTACTCTTAAAAAGGGGTTATAAAATGAGAATTATGTGATTTTTTTTTTTATAATTAATTTTGATGAACTTTGTGTTTATAATCAATAATGTAATAGGACTAATAGCTGATCATCATTCATGCAATCATGCATGCATGAAGAAGAAAATATAACACAAATTAAAATAATTTAAATTTGGACATGACTTATGAAACTTGAATGAGGAAATTTACGAAATGCAATATAAGGAAATAAAAAAATATAAATAAATAATAAAAAAATAAAAACAGTATAGGAAACTTAACTCTCAAAGGAAATAAAATAGTATTCGTATTTCCCTCCTATATTGCATTATTATTTTAGCTATTGTAATTTCAGAAGAAAGGATACAACTCGAATGTGTATCTGCATATCACTGGGACAACGTCATCTCAACCCAAACATTTTTTTTTTTTTTTTAGTTTTTATTAGTAAAATGTAGAACATAACATTAAATATAGAAAAAAAGTTCATCACACGGAGAGAAACAGAAAAAAATAACACTAAATTATTTTTTGACAAAAAGTAGGATTTAGATAGTTTTACACTTTAATTAAGTATTTTTTTTTTTTAAATATAATAGGAAACTTAACTCTCAAAGGAAATAAAATGTGTTGACGTGTTCGGGCAATTCACTACCCACATGAGAAATTAAATTGTTTTTTGACAAAAAAAAAAAAATCTAGTTCAATATGATTATATGAAGTAGGATTTCCACTTTAATTAAGTATTAGATTTCCTTTTTAATGCAGGATTAGGAATAATTAATTAATACCCTTATTAATTCTTTAATCAATCATTAATGAAATTTATGATAAGTAATTTTGGTAATTATTTTCGTATCCCATTCCGTACTTATTAAAGTATGAAACTATCATATTTATACCACTCCTTTGTTAAATTTCTTCAATCACATCACACGTACAAGAAGCCTTGAAACCTTTTCGTCGGTTTTTTCAAACGCAAGCAAATTTCTTTTAAGGTATGTCAATCCACATAACTTCTTCACATAACCCACTTTAATTAGGTATTATATTTCCTTTTTAATTTACTTTAAAAAAAAAAAGATTTCCTTTCATTAATTAATTAATACACTTATTAATTCTTTAATCAATCATTAATAAAATTTATAGTAAGTATTTTTTGTAATTATTTTTGTATCCTGTTCCGAACTTATTAAAGTATGAAACTCTCCTATTTATACCACTCGCTTAGTAAATTTCTTCAATCACATCACAAGTACAAAAAACCTTAAAACTTTGCACCGAACTTTTCAAACACAAGCAAATTTATTTCTAGGTATGTCAATCCATTCTATTTTTATTGCTCATGCATTTTTTTTTTAGTTTTTAATTTTTATTTGTTTCAATATTTTTTTTTTTTGGTTGTTATGAGCGATTAGAGTCTCGTGTCATTGGACTTGGCTTGAATGAATAATTCTAGACTGTCCAAATTTTATATTTGAAATTATTACTTCTGATTTTATGAATTGTATGAAAATCATTATGATACAATTGAATAGTTTCTAATATATATAATTTTTTTTTTTTACATCTTCAAATTTATTGAACAGAAATAATGAGTACCGGGAAAACCAGCACAAGTACCACTACAACAAAGGACACTGGCTGCACCGTCACAACTTGGTCGCCATGGATGGACAACATTATCGAGACACCGAAGACTGAGGTAGAGCGAAAGGAAATTGATGAACAAATCAACAAGGCCCTTAACAGATCGAGCAAGATCACTCGTAGGTTGCCAGTTTTCGAAGAGATTTGCCCTTCAACGAACAGACACAAATGACAAGAAGAGAAGGCCGATTGATTTAATTAATTAATTTTGCTATAGTTAGGAGTTAGGGGACTTAGGAGGAATTGGTATTGTTTCGGTCGTTGATTTTTGTTTTATTTTACTCTTAAAAAGGGGTTATAAAATGAGAATTATGTGATTTTTTTTTTTATAATTAATTTTGATGAACTTTGTGTTTATAATCAATAATGTAATAGGACTAATAGCTGATCATCATTCATGCAATCATGCATGCATGAAGAAGAAAATATAACACAAATTAAAATAATTTAAATTTGGACATGACTTATGAAACTTGAATGGGGAAATTTACAAAATGCAATATAAGGAAATAAATAAATAAAAAATAATAATAAATAAATAAAAACAGTATAGGAAACTTAACTCTCAAAGGAAATAAAATAGTATTCGTATTTGCCTCCTTTATTGCATTATTATTTTAGCTATTGTAATTTCAGAAGAAAGGATACAACTCGAATGTGTATCTACATATCACTGGGACAACGTCATCTCAACCCAAACATTTTTTATTTTTTTTTTAGTTTTTATTAGTAAAATGTAGAACATAACATTAAATATAGAAAAAAAGTTCATCACACAGAGAGAAACAGAAAAAAATAACACTAAATTATTTTTTGACAAAAAGTAGGATTTAGATAGTTTTACACTATAATTAAGTATTTTTTTTTTTTTGAAATATAATAGGAAACTTAACTCTCAAAGGAAATAAAATGTGTTGACGTGTTCGGGCAATTCACAACCCACATGAGAAATTAAATTGTTTTTTGACAAAAAAAAAAAAATCTATTTCAATATGATTATATGAAGTAGGATTTCCACTTTAATTAAGTATTAGATTTCCTTTTTAATACAGGATTAGGAATAATTAATTAATACCCTTATTAATTCTTTAATCAATCATTAATAAAAGTTATGATAAGTAATTTTGGTAATTATTTTCGTATCCCATTCCGTACTTATTAAAGTATGAAACTATCATATTTATACCACTCCTTTGGTAAATTTCTTCAATCACATCACACGTACAAGAAGCCTTGAAACCTTTTCGTCGGTTTTTTCAAACGCAAGCAAATTTCTTTTAAGGTATGTCAATCCACATAACTTCTTCACATAACCCACTTTAATTAGGTATTATATTTCCTTTTTAATTTACTTTTTTAAAAAAAAAATATTTCCTTTGATTAATTAATTAATACACTTATTAATTCTTTAATCAATCATTAATAAAATTTATAGTAAGTATTTTTTGTAATTATTTTTGTATCCCGTTCCGAACTTATTAATGTATGAAACTCTCCTATTTTTACCACTCGCTTAGTAAATTTCTTCAATCACATCACAAGTACAAAAAACCTTAAAACTTTGCACCAAACTTTTCAAACACAAGCAAATTTATTTCTAGGTATGTCAATCCATTCTATTTTTATTGCTCATGCATTTTTTTTTTAGTTTTTAATTTTTATTTGTTTCAATATATATATTTTTTTTTTGTTATGAGCGATTAGAGTCTCGTGTCATTGCACTTGGCTTGAATGAATAATTCTAGACTGTCCAAATTTTATATTTAAAATTATTATTTCTGATTTTATGAATTGTATGAAAATCATTATGATACAATTGAATAGTTTCTAATATATATAATTTTTCTTTTTACATCTTCAAATTTATTGAACAGAAATAATGAGTACCGGTAAAACCAGCACAAGTACCACTACAACAAAGGACACTGGCTGCACCGTCACAACTTGGTCGCCATGGATGGACAACATTATCGAGACACCGAAGACTGAGGTAGAGCGAAAGGAAATTGATGACCAAATCAACAAGACCATTAACGGATCGAGCAAGATCACTCGTAGTTTGCCGGTTTTCGAAGAGGTTTGCTCTTCAACGAACAGAAACAAATGACAAGAAGAGAAGGCCGATTGATTTAATTAATTAATTTTGCTATAGTTAGGAGTTAGGGGACTTAGGAGGAATTGGTATTGTTTCAGTCGTTGATTTTTGTTTTTATTTTACTCTTAAAAAGGGGTTATAAATTGAGAATTATGTGATTTTTTTTTTTAATTAATTTTGATGAACTTTGTGTGTATAATCAATAATGTAATAGGACTAATAGCTGATCATCATTCATGCAATCATGCATGCATGAAGAAGAAAATATAACACAAATTAAAATAATTTAAATTTGGACATGACTTATGAAACTTGAATTAGGAAATTTACGAAATGCAATATGAGGAAATAAAAAAAAAAAAAAATTTAAAATAAAAACAGTAAAGGAAACTTAAACTCTCAAAGGAAATAAAATAATATTCGTATTTGCCTTCTTTATGGCATTATTATTTTAGCTATTGTAATTTTAGAAGAAATGATACAACTCGAATGTGTATCTGCATATCCATCTCAACCCAAACATTTTTTTTTTTTTTTTTTTAGTTTTTATTAGTAAAATGTAGAACATAACATTAAATATAGAAAAAAAAAGTTCATCACACAGAGAGAAACAGAAGGTATTTCCTAGCTTTTTGAGAAGTAAAAAAAGATCAATCAATCATAACTTGTTACAGAACAAAACAGGGTCATTGGCCATCGGTTTGTTACACTAATATATAACTTGTTTCAATAAGTTCTCTTGGCCCTTTATTTTGTCGATCTTGAATAAGCTGGTTAATAAATCAAGCAGCTACATTCTTGGATGTTACGGAGTTGACAATGGTAGCAAACTCGGGACCCTGCATCACCAAAGAGCTTATTATGATGATTGGTTTGGTCTCTTTGAAATCACTGAACTAGGGAGAGTTATAAGGTTTTTTTTTATTTTTTTTTATTTGAATGATTTCAGCTTCAATCTTATAAAATTCTGAAATGAAAGTAATGGCAGGAGCAGGATCAAACCTTCAAGGAAGCATCGCCAACAAGAAAACCATCGATATCTTCTTGCTTTGCAAGTTCGGCACTATTGCCTCCATTTACTGACCCTGCAAAAGAGAATCATTCGCCATTACAACCATGACAAGGATAGAGATACCATTCATTTGAGCAAACTAGATACTGATTATGAAGATCAAGGTTGAATCGCTTATCACAGTGAGAAAAATGTTGGGATTGTCAACATCTCCCAATCACGTTTATTGCCATGAATAGTACCAACATTGCTAACAAAAAAGGCCGTAGATATATTCAGTTTTCAAGGTCTGAAAAGAAATCTAGACATGGATACCTTCCAATTATCCACAACATAACTAACTTATACCACTACAGTGATTTATCTGCTTATAGCTACTGACTACAACTTGCAACACAATAAATATTTGACATCACAAAAGATAAATTTATACATTGTAGGAGTGAGCACTCACATAAACAAAAATAAAAGATTACTAAATCAAATATAAACAAAAGCGGAGCAGACAAAGTACCTCCATAGATAATGCGAGTTGCAGAAGCAACATCTGCTGAGACATTAGTTTTAAGCCAATCACGAACAGCTGCATGTACTTCCTGAGCCTGCAGGGGGGTAGCCACTTTACCGGTCCCAATAGCCCATACAGGCTCATACGCAATAACTATATTTTCCCAACTTGGTACAGTATCTGCACATAATAGACACTACCGCAATTAGGATACAGTCATTTTCCTTTTCCAATGTAATCTATTATTGACTGCATATTCGTGAGAAATGAAAAGCCAGTATGAAAGTTACCGGCAAAGGCCTTTAGTTCCTTGAAACAGACATCAAAAGTTTTGCCTGCTTCTCTTTCGTCTAACTTTTCGTCAATACACGCAATGACACCAAGACCCTCACTCAATGCATAAGCAGCTTTCTTTCCTATAAACTGAAGTTGACAAAGCTTCAGTCAGATTCTGAATATGACGCATCGATAAGAAAAAGAAGCAATCATCTGCTACTGTAAACCTCCCAAGAACAACATTTTAGAAACTTCACCTGATCATCTTCTCCAATAACATGTCTGCGTTCAGAATGCCCTAGAATAACCCACTTGCAGCCAAGATCTTTCAGTTGTTCCACACTGCAAAATGAATAACATAAATCGTATTGTAGCCACAGGCAGAAGTGCAATACCAAAAACCAACAGCATGTGTACATGAATATATCAAGGCAAACTCGTAAACCGTTTTCTTCTTAACTTTTACAAAATGGAATCCAAGGAAAATGGGAGAACCCCAACATGCAGAAGATATGCCATCTACAATCAGGCATGTAAAAATACATGGGCATTGGCGGTACATATAAAAAAAAATTAAAATCATAGGTTCAGGATCACCCTTTATGCAACAGGAACCCAGAGAACTAACTGCCAAAAGCAGACTCAGCATACAGGAACCCAGAGAACTAACTGCCAATAGCAGACTCAGCATACCATTTAGCATCAACAGACGCAAACAACTTGAAAACTGGTTTCGGCTAGATGTTAAGTCATTGCATGGCATACCAATAGATAGATCTATAAGTGAAACAGAAAACAATACTCTCAATCTTATGAGTGATGGGACAATAGTTTTATAGCAACAGGACAGGGTGAGATATATGATCCACCATCGGCCCACTGCACTTGCACAGTTGCACATACAAAACCAGTGCATAATGAGATTTGTTTTTATGAAAATTTTGTTTCAAAAAAGGAAGCACTTTAAACAATAAAAATAGCATGCACAACCAATGACCATGTGAAGTCTAGACAATATGAATCTTTTTTTTTTTTTTTTTTTTTTTTTTTTTTTTTAGCTGTTTCAAAAAAAAAAAAATCTTTGTCAAATGCCACCATAGGTGGGTTCTTCACTGTACGCTACTCATGTGACTGTTTACTTCACTACTACTGTTGCAAGCGGTAAACCACCACATTTTCACACCATCTCTCTTCCCAACTTCTCTAATCCTGGTAAACAATTACCTGCCTAATCATCACCATTATCTGGGACAGGGAAGGCCTCTTCATCACTACAATTACAGAGCTTTCGAGCAAGGGCCGTTTCCCCCAACCCACCCTGCCACCCATACCCATTATCGAAACCACACAACATTGCTGCTCCTTGATCAACATCTTAATATTCCTCTTCAAAAACCAAACAACTTTCTCATTACACTGCATGACATGCAAGAATTCTCTTCTCCATTTATTCAATTCTCTTACCAACTCCACATAACTTCACCCCAAGATTATATATGCATACAAACTTCTTCACAGAACCCAGGAATCCATTTCCATCATTTGAAGAGTTTTTTTTTTTAACAGTGAGAATTTTTATAAAAGAAACCAAAAAGTACATTTGAAGAGTTGAAGACGAAGTTGTCCACAAAATCTTCATTTTCCACTTCATAGCAAAAGAAAGTCGTAGAATTACGATGTTGCCTGTAAACTCTAAACTTGTAAAGCAAATGAAGCACCATTTGACAGTTTCATGTTATTTATACATCTAATGCAATGAATCACAATGTAGTAGTGTATTACTATACATAACAGTCTTCAAGATATAGCTTTTATCATGAACTTCAAAGTCACAGTGAGCACAATAATGTATTGAGGAGGTGTTAACCGAAGCAACAGAAGTACCATGACAAAACGTTACGTGATTGTCTATCAACAAAGTAAATAACCCTTACAGAGATGTTGGTTCTCCAAACAGGGTGTCATCATATTTAACAAATTAAGATAGCAGCACAAACTCATGAAATTACTCATATGCTAAACTACGTACTGTCTTCCTTTCTCTTTCTCAAAACCTGAAAAAGAAGAAGAAGAAGACAAATCCTCTCCTTTGATTTCTTCATAAGATCTCTTCATTTTAATTACAGCCAACTCTCTCCAAATGTAGGTCTATGCTGTACTAAATCATATGCATACACAACACAAACTCACAAATCACAATCAATCCAATCCAAAATCACATACAAAGATGAAGAATTACCCAAACACTGAAACAAACAGCGAGCAGCTTTTGCATTTAATTGAAGATTTGTGTAAATCAAAGACAATACATATACATATATAAAACAATTGAATCCATTGTTGGTAGTGTAGAAGTAGTATTGATGGTTACCTCCATTGAAGCAAATTAATTGCTTGTACATGAATGACCTGCAAATACTCAGAGAATCAACTCAGCTAGATTCCCAGACCCAAACTCATTTGGTTCCTTCGATCGATCGACTCAACAAAAACCAATCTAATACCCATACGCTGACGTGTCTAGCCACGTCACGGGATTTAGTTTGGGAATGAATGACCTGTCTAGCCACATCAGTGAGTGGGTGATGACGTGGTGTTCGAACACGTCACGACCCACAAGAGAATATAAATTATTTTTTGACAAAAAGTAGGATTTAGATAGTTTTACACTTTAATTAAGTATTCTTTTTTTGAAATATAATAGGAAACTTAACTCTCAAAGGAAATAACGTGTTGATGTGTTCGGGCACTTTACAACCCACATGAGAAATTAAATTGATTTTTGACAACAAAAAAAAAAAATTCTAGTTCAATATGATTATATGAAGTAGGATTTCCACTTTAATTAAGTATTAGATTTCCTTTTTAATACAGGATTAGGAATAATTAATTAATACCCTTATTAATTCTTTAATCAATCATTAATAAAATTTATGATAAGTAATTTTGGTAATTATTTTTGTATCCCATTCCGTACTTATTAAAGTATGAAACTATCCTATTTATACCGCTCCTTTGGTAAAATTCTTTAATCACATCACAAGTACAAGAAGCCTTGAAACCTTTGCGCAAGTTTTTTCAAACGCAAGCAAATTTATTTTAAGGTATGTCAATCCACATAATTTCTTCACATAACCCACTTTAATTAGGTATTATATTTCCTTTTTAATTTACTTTAAAAAAAAAAAGATTTCCTTTGATTAATTAATTAATACACTTATTAATTCTTTAATCAATCACTAATAAAATTTATAGTAAGTATTTTTTTGTAATTATTTTCGTATCGCGTTCCGAACTTATTAAAGTATGAAACTCTCCTATTTATACCACTCGTTTAGTAAATTTCTTCAATCACATCACAAGTACAAAAAACCTTTAAACTTTGCACTGAACTTTTCAAACACAAGCAAATTTATTTCTAAGTATGTCAATCCATTCTATTTGTATTGCTCATGCATTTTTTTTTTTTTTAATTTTTATTATTTTCAATATATATATATATTGGTTTTTATGAGCGATTAGAGTCTCGTGTCATTGGACTTGGCTTGAATGAATAATTCTAGACTGTCCAAATTTAATATCTGATTTTATGAATTGTATGAAAATCATTGTGGAGATCCAGTTAATTTTATGATACAATCGAATAGTTCCTAATATATATAATTTTTTTTTTTTTACATCTTTAAATTTATTGAATAGAAATAATGAGTACCGGTAAAACTAGCACAAGTACCACTACAACAAAGGACACTGGCTACACCACCACAACTTGGTCGCCACGGATGGACAACATTATCGAGACACCGAAGACTGAGGTAGAGTGAAAGGAAATTGATGAACAAATCAACAAGGCCCTTAACGGATCAAGCAAGATCACTCGTAGGTTGTCGGTTTTCGAAGAAATTTGCCCTTCAACGAATAGAAAAAAATGATGAGAAGAGAAGGCCGATTGATTTAATTAATTGTTTTTGCTATAGTTAGGAGTTAGGGGACTTAGGAGGAATTGGTATTGTTTCGGTCGTTGATTTTTGTTTTTATTTTACTCTTAAAAAGGGGTTATAAAATGAGAAATATGTGATTTTTTTTTTTAATTAATTTTGATGAACTTTGTGTTTATAATTAATGTAATAGGACTAATAGCTGATCATCATTCATGCAATCATGCATGCATGAAGAAGAAAATATAACACAAATTAAAATAATTTAAATTTGGACATGACTTATGAAACTTGAATTAGGAAATTTACGAAATGCAATATGAGGAAATAAAAAATAAATAAATAAATAATAAATAAATAAATAAAAACAGTATAGGAAACTTAACTCTCAAAGGAAATAAAATAGTATTCGTATTTGCCTCCTTTATTGCATTATTATTTTAGCTATTGTAATTTCAGAAGAAAGGATACAACTCGAATATGTATCTGCATATCACTGGAACAACGTCATCTCAACCCAAACATTTTTCTTTTTTTTTAGTTTTTATTAGTAAAATGTAGAACATAACATTAAATATAGAAAAAAAGTTCATCACACAGAGAGAAACAGAAAAAAATAACATTAAATTATTTTTTGACAAAAAGTAGGATTTAGATAGTTTTACACTTTAATTAAGTATTTTTTTTTTTTTTGAAATATAATAGGAAACTTAACTCTCAAAGGAAATAAAATGTGTTGACGTGTTCGGGCACTTCACAACCCACATGAGAAATTAAATTGTTTTTTAACCAAAAAAAAAAAATCTAGTTCAATATGATTATATGAAGTAGGATTTCCACTTTAATTAAGTATTAAATTTCCTTTTTAATACAGGATTAGGAATTATTAATTAATACCCTTATTAATTCTTTAATCAATCATTAATAAAATTTATGATAAGTAATTTTGGTAATTATTTTCGTATCCCATTCCGTACTTATTAAAGTATGAAACTATCCTATTTATACCGCTCCTTTGGTAAATTTCTTTAATCACATCACAAGTACAAGAAGCCTTGAAACCTTTGCACCAGTTTTTTCAAATGCAAGCAAATTTATTTTAAGATATGTCAATCCACATAACTTCTTCACATAACCCACTTTAATTAAGTATTATATTTCCTTTTTAATTTACTTTAAAAAAAAAAAAAGATTTCCTTTGATTAATTAATTAATACACGTATTAATTAATAATAGTTAAAAGTTTTTTTTTTTTTTTTTATTTGAATGATTTCAGCTTCAATCTTATAAAATTCTGAAATGAAAGTAATGGCAGGAGCAGGAGCAAACCTTCAAGGAAGCACCGCCAACAAGAAAACCATCGATATCTTCTTGCTTTGCAAGTTCAGCACTATTGCCTCCATTTACTGACCCTGCAAAAGAGAATCATTCGCCATTACAACCATCACAAGCATAGAGATACCATTCATTAGTGATCGAATGTAGTGAGCGAACTAGATACTGATTATGAAGATCGTGGTTGAGCGAAAAAAATGTTGGGATTGTCAACATCTCGTTTATTGCCATGAATAGTACCAACATTACTAACACAAAATATTCAGTTTTCAAGGTCTGAAAAGAAATCTAGACATGGATACCTTCCGATTATCCCCAACATAACTAACTTATACCACTACAGTGATTTATCTGCTTATAGCTACTGACTACAACTTGCAACACAATAAATATTTGACATCACAAAAGATAAATATATACATTGTAGGAGCGAGCACTCACATAAACAAAAATAAAAGATTACTAAATCAAATATAAACAATAGCCGAGCAGACAAAGTACCTCCATAGATAATGCGAGTTGCAAAAGCAACATCTGCTGAGACATTAGTTTTAAGCCAATCACGAACAGCTGCATGTACTTCCTGAGCCTGCAGGGGGTAGCCACTTTACCGGTCCCAATAGCCAATACAGGCTCATACGCAATAACTATATTTTCCCATCTTGGTATAGCATCTGCATATAATAGACACCACCGCAATTAGGATACAGTCTTTTTCCTTTTCCAATGTAATCTATTATTGACTGCATATTCGTGAGAAATGAAAAGCCCGCATGAAAGTTACCGGCAAAGGCCTTTAGTTGCTTGAAACAGACGTCAAAAGCTTTGCCTGCTTCTCTTTCTTCTAACTTTTCGCCAATACACGCAATGACCCCAAGACCCTCACTCAACGCATAAGCAACTTTCTTTCCTATAAACTGAAGTTGACAAAGTGATGCGGCAGCAGTGGATCAACTAGCATTAGATTATTTGGAGGGGTGGGATTTGAAACAAACCAATAAGACCAAACCCGGGCGATGGAATCAGATTGACTTGGAATTTTGAAAACTGATGCGTTTCAGTGTTTCCGGAACTACTACGCAGCTTTGCTGCGTAAGCACGTCCGTTTTTAGGCAAATTCCGTCGTTTAGGCCTTGATATTGCAGTTTTTGCCGTTTTAGGAAAGTTTCTTTTTCGCAATAAATTGAGTTTCCCGATTCCGAATCGACTTCCGTCAATTCTGGAATGTTTAGGATTCTCAGTAGAATTAGTTTTTGCTTTAAATTCGTTTTTTGCCTTTTTTGGTAAATTTCCGTTTTTAAGTCGTCTTCTTGCTTTCCAAGGAATTCGATTAGGTTTAGGATTTGTTTGCTTTAAATTAAGATGTAGGCCGAATTGGCCATTCAGTTTTTGATTTATAAAATTTAAAGTTTTCTCTAATTATCCCAATTTCGGTATTCTTCAAGAATCAACGAATTGAAGCCTAACTTTCCGGTATTTGTGCGCAAATCAACGGAACTTTAGTAGGTTGTTTCTAATCGTTTTCGCAGGTTTTTCTCGACAGAGCTTCCGCTACATCACAAAGCTTCAGTCAGATTCTGAATATGATGCATCGATAAGAAAAAGAAGCAATCATCTGCTACCGGAAACCTCCCAAGAACAACATTTTAGAAACTTCACCTGATCATCTTCTCCAATAACATGTCTGCGTTCAGAATGCCCTAGAATAACCCACTTGCAGCCAAGATCTTTCAGTTGTTCAACACTGCAAAATGAATAACATAAATCGTATTGTAGCCACAGGCAGAAGTGCAATACCAAAAACCAACAGCATGTGTACATGAATATATCAAGGCAAACTCGTAAACCGTTTTCTTCTTAACTTTTACAAAACGGAATCCAAAGAAAATGGGAGAACCCCAACATGCAGAAGATATGCCATCTACAATTAGGCATGTAAAAATACATGGGCATTGGCGGTACTTATAAAAAATAAAAATTAAAATCATCAGTTCAGGATCACCCTTTATGCAATAGGAACCCAGAGAACTAACTGCCAAAAGCAGACTCGGCATACCATTTAGCATATACAGACGCAAACAACTTGAAAACTGGTTTAGGCTAGATGTTATGTCATTGCATGGCATACCAATAGATAGATCTATAAGCGATACAAAAAACAATGCTCTCAATCTTATGAGTGAAGGGACAATAGTTTTATAGCAACAGGACAGGGTGAGATATATGATCCACCATCAGCCCACTGCACTTGCACAGTTGCACGTACAAAACCGGTGCATAATGAGATTTGTTTTTATGAAAATTTTGTTTCAAAAAAGAAGCACTTTAAAAAATAAAAATAGCATGCATAACCAATGACCATGTGAAGTCTAGACAATAGAATCCTATCATACAATGTCAGCCATATTGCAATGTCTCCATTGAAGCCAAAAGTCTTATCAAGATTAAATAGTACATATACGAGATATCATAGAGAAAACTCTCTACACATGCTTATAAAATGTGTATGGTGAGATTCGAACTCGCCATCACTAACATGGACTACCACTCGTGTTAATTTCAAATTTAAATGAAAAATGCTCTACAAGGCGGTTTTTGATACAAAATCAATGAATTTTTTGTTTATTAAATTTTGAAATTACAAAGTGCTAGTGGTATACTTAGACCTGGCAATGGGTTGTGTTATTGTGAATTCGTGTCGTTTCGTGTTTGAGTCGTGTTAAAATTGTTTCACCCAAACCCGACCTGTTAGCTTAATGGGTTAATAAATCTCATAAAATAGCCTCCTTGGCACCATGGCAGTGTTGCCTGATGATAACGATGGCGTCCCTCACGCAATACCGACAAGATCTGGGAGAAATTCCGAAAACGCAAAGGAAGAGACCGTAAACTTTGTTCGGAAACTCACCTTCAAGAGTTGTTTTGTAATAATACAAGGTGTTTGTGTTTTTGTTTGCAGTACTGGGTTTTTTGTTGTAAAGATTTGGCTTGAAGATGTGATTCAGACTGCATTTGAACTCGTCGGGATGACTAGTAGCAGTAGCAGTTGCAGTGTTGTTGGAAGAAGAAGAAGAAAAAGATGATAAACAAAAAAACAAGGAGATTATAACCATGCGCTTCCTCATTGGTAATACGATCATCGACATTGTGGAGCTTCGAAACTCTTTTGTCTCTTTATTTATAATAGGAGAGGAGAAAATATTTTGTGGGATGATCCCACCATCTGAAATATCAGGGGAGAAATTAATAATATCCCATAAAATTATTCAATTTTTAATACAAGTATGTTCTTCTATGCAAGAAGAAGACTTAGAAAGAACAAAGAAAATAGAGGTAATTTTTCGATTTTAGTTAGAATTTTCAAAAAGACAACTTGGAAAAACACACTCCTATATCCTAATATAAAAGAAAGAGAGTGGTTACTAATATACTAATACTGTAATAAGTTGGTAGAATGGTAGTTTGTACGATTAACCCTTTTTATTATAGAATGGATTGAATGGATTTGGTCATAGATTCCCTTGGAATTTTTATAAGAAGATTGAGTCTGCAAGTGCATGGTGACATTTTCAAATTGAGGTGGCATTTGTTTTTTGGTCTGAAAACTTAAGTGCTGAATTGGGTCTGAAGTCTGAAGTCTGAAGTCTAAGCAATATATTTGTTTTTTATTTTTTGAAGTCTGAATTAAGTGTTAAGTTGTTTGTTTTTTAAAAATAAAAACATCTGAAAACCTGTAATTTGACATTTATACCCTTACATTATTGATTGTTATATATCATTATATTTATTTATTATGTATTTATATCTTGTTAATTCAAAAATAATATATCACAATTTAAATAAAATTATAGTTCCTTTTAATTTATATTCTAAAAAAAATATTATTTTTGTGTTAAATAAAATTATATATATTATTATGGGATATTATTATTTTTTTCACTCCTCTCACATTTGAACATTTGAGGTATTGATCATTTTACACATCTTAGGTTGGTATTGGCCATAGTATATTTAATAGTTATTAAAAGATAATAAAAAAAATAATATTAAAGAATATTATCTTCTTTATCTTCTTTCTCAGCCACCCACTCTCAATTATCTATTCTCTTCTTTCTCCACCGCCAATCACTCTCTCCCTAATTAATCTTCTTTCTCCTCCACTGATTATCTTCTTCTCTTCCTCTCTCTCACTCTCACTCTCACCAATAACCGATTCTCTCTCTCTCTCTCGCTCTCTCTCTCTCTTGGCCATCAGGTGAAGATCCGGCGAAGTCGCCGCATACTCACCATGAACGAAGCCACCGGATCTGTGAGTGAGTTTGTCGGATCTGGTTTCGGAAGATGGAGGAAGAGAAACTTGCGAAACGATTCGGAAAATGATCGGATCTTCAATGGGTTGGAATGAACGAAGCCACCGGATCTGTTGAGGGCAGTTTGGGCAAAAAAAAGTAAATGAATTGAAGTCCTATAAGACTTTAGATAAAAGTTGAGATTTTCAACTTTTTTCCTCATATGTTTTTAATGGGTTTTCAGACTACCCCCCCCCCCCCCCCCCCCCCCCCCCCCCCTTTTTTTTTTTTTTTTTTTTGATAATGATAGGTTTTCAGACTTAAATCATTTAAAAAAACAAACAAGAACTTCTAAATAGATGACTTTAAGTTTTCAGAGGCAAAAACAAATAGGCCCTGAGTCTGCAAGTGCATGGAAACATTTTGAATTCTTTGACCAGATGGAGTTAAGGTCGGTTGAAATTTGAATAGATGGGATTAATGATAAGCTGATAAGCTATTTAAGAAGAAAATCATACATAAGCGTGTAGGGTTGCTTAATTATTTGAGTCAAAGAATTAAATAAATAAACCCACAGAAAAATACAGGATTTAATCTAAATATCTAAGAATATAATTTATTGACAGCTCAAATTCTATTAAAAAGTTTAAAAAATTTATATCTGATCTAGATATATAAATAGAATGATATCGTTAAAAAAAAAAAAAAGTTAAATATAACTTTTTACACAAAAAAAACTAGTGGGCTTAAAGTCAACTAAAGACTAATAGAGTAGATAGCTTTGAAACAGAACTATCTATATTATTTTAGTTCTTGATTGGATCTGCAACCATATATATTATTTTATCTCACATATGTACACATATTATGTTATGTGATTCAACTATGAATGCATGCATAATTTTTTGTACTATATATTAAAAGAAGAGAAAAAAGAACACCACTTTATGAACCACTATCAAACACCTTCGTTTAACAAACTTACAAACCCCATATTTCTTCAACAACAACAAAAAACACAAACAAACAAACCCCATTTCCATCTATATATTAATACATTTTTATTTATTTATTTTTCTAATAGAGTCAAAGTTTTATAAATATATATTTTGTCGATAAAAAAAATTATATCGACGAAACTTTAATAGAAAATATATTATATTCATTCCTAATAGATGTAATTAAATGCAGTGACCCAGTTCAGAGATGCATGTAGTGACCCCTATGGGCTCCAGCCTCCAGGGGTCTAGGTGGGACCCGTACCTTATCTCAATTTTTTGTTTAAAAAAAAATTGATTTTGTTTATATATATATAAATATAGAATCTAACTTCAACTTCACAACATTAACTCACAGCTTAGCTGGTATTTTGTACTCTCCTTTTTATTGATTGTGAAGGGTTCTATTCTCACCATTTATATTTTTCAAACATAATAAATATATTTTTTTAATTCAATTTTATCCCTGTAATTTTAATAAGGGATAATTACCCCGGTGGCCATCGAATTGATGACACACTATCAAAATGGCCACTGGATTAGAAAGTTGTTCAAAAATGGCCATTTTTGACGAACTTTGTGACACTAATGGTCATTCCATCCAATTTTATCCAATGAGTGGCGTTTTGGTAAATAAGAGGATGCCATTAATTTATTTTAGATGTTTTTTGGAAATCAATTTTTTCAATCAGTGACATTAATTTATTTTAGATGTTTTTGGGAAATCAATTTTATTTTATTTTTTGAAAAGAATAATTATATTTAATGTGTGTAAATATATATATATATATATAATCTAAAAATTCTAAAAAAACAAAGAAGAAACACGTGTATTGATCTAAACCAATTATTTTGTTTTTTGAAAAGAATAATTATATTTAGGGAATAAATATAATTATTCTTTTCAAAAAAGAAAAAATTGATTTCCAAAATATATCTAAAATAAATTAATGTCATCCACTTATTTACCAAAATGTCACTCATTGAAAAAATTGATTTCCAAAAAATATCTAAAATAAATTAAGAGTGATGGTATTGACAATCCATTAAATTTCTTATTACACTCCATTTTAAATTATTTTTATTATATGACAAATTTATCCTAATTAAAATTACTAACTACAAAGAAATTCTAAATACACTACGGAACAATTTTGCTAGAGTTCGATTTTATTTTATTTTTGGGTAATTAGCACAAATACCCCATGAACTCTACGTTCGTTGCTATTTCCCCCCCCCTATACTTTTTTTTTTAGACAGTAAACCCCCTAAACTATCATAAATTGGCAATGGCTAACGGAACCCTAATTCTGTCTAGGGAAAATTACACTAAGTCCCCCTGATTATTTATATAATTTCATTAAACAGGAAAAATATAATAATATGACACAAATACCCCTCTGACCAATTTTTTTTTTTAAATTAAATTTAAAATTGAAATAATAGTTAAATAATAATTAAATTCTGAATTTTATTATAAAGACAATTAAATAAATAGAGAAACGAAAAAAGTAAATTGATATAACAATTATTTAAATTATCTTTTTATTTAAATATCCCTAAATATAAAACCAAGATAAATATTTAAATTATTTAAGAAAAATAAAAATAACGGTTAAATAATAATACAACTCCCTTTCAAAAAAAAAATAATAATACAATTCTATTTTTTTTATAAAGAAAATAAAATCTTTAAAAAATTAAAACATCTTTAAAATCTCTACCATCCATCTCAAAGATGGACGGTGGAGAAATATTTATTAAAATAAATTCAAATAAAAAAAAGCATTTTTTTTTAAATTGATTGATTTATCTCAATTTGTTTTTTGAAATAGATTGATTTATCTCAATTACAAAATAATAATAATAATAATACAAGTACAAATTTTAAAAAATTGAATATCGCTCCAATTAAAAACACACATAGAAGAATTAAAAATTAAATTTTTTAATTTTTGGTTTATGGGTGTTGCAAATTTAAATATTTTTATTTCTTTAGAGAAGGGAATTTTTTAAGGATTGGATGGAGAAACAGATGTTCATTTAATTAGATGGATCGATGTTCATTTAAAAATATTTATTTGAAATTTTTTATTTTAAGGATTTCTCTTCTCTATGTTCATTAAGTTAAAAAAAAATTAATTTAAAAAACACAATTCACAAACCAATAAATGAAATCCAATTAAAAAAATTTTTAAAAACAAAATAATAATAATAAAAGAACATTGATGGATCTTCATTAATGGAGAAACTTATTACTTTATTTTTTGGGTAATTGAGATCAACAATTATTTTTTTTGAAAGGGAATTGTATTATTATTTAACCATTATTTTTATTTTTCTTAAATAATTTAAATATTTATCTTGGTTTTATATTTAGGGATATTTAAATAAAAAGATAATTTAAATAATTGTTATATCAATTTACTTTTTTCATTTCTCTATTTATTTAATTGTCTTTATAATAAAATTCAGAATTTAATTATTATTTAACTATTATTTCAATTTTAAATTTAATTTTTAAAAAAAAAAATTGGTCAAAGGGGTATTTGTGTCATATTATTATATTTTTCCTGTTTAATGCAATTATATAAATAATCAGGGGGACTTAGTGTAATTTTCCCTTGACAGAATTAGGGTTTCGTTAGCCATTGCCAATTTATGATAGTTCAGGGGGTTTACTGCCTAAAAAAAAAGTATAGGGGGGTAAATAGCAACGAACGTAGAGTTCAGGGGGTATTTGTGCTAATTACCCTTTATTTTTAATCTTATTGTGTTTCTCAAACCCTAAAACATTTTTTTTTTTCAATACCATTAAAGTTTTATTTGATTTTGAAGTGATGAGAATGATTTAAAACAAGAAACAAACAAATCTTTTTAAAGTGTGACTTTTGTTGATTTTTTGTTTACATACACAGACAACAAGAACAAAAAAAACTTGCAGATTTTTTTTGACAAATCTTAACAGCCCTTTTATTTGCCTTTTTTTTTTTTTTTTTTTGACAAGACAATGAATGAATGACTTTCTCCCTCAAATAATGATTATTGAAATATTCAATTAAACAATAATAATAATAATTTTGAAACAAATTGATTTTAATAAAAATTTAGGTTTTTATGATGATTTTTTTTCTTAAAAGAGTGTCAAAAGATAAAAAGGATAATTTTGGAAAAAAATGAAGTGTATTTAGATTTTTTTTTTTAAAAAAATTTAAGTTTTTATAATGAAGTTTATTTAGAAAAAAACTTTGAAAAGAAAAAACTTGGATTGTAAGGAGAAAATATCTAAATTAATGGTATCCCCTTATTTGCCAAAATGCCACTCATTGGATGAAATTGGATGAAGTTGGATGGAATGGCCATTAGTGTCACAAAGTTCGCCAAAAATGGCCATTTTGGAACAACTTTCCAATCCAGTGGCCATTTTGATAGTGTGTCATCAATTCGATGGCCACCGGGGTAATTATCCCTTTTAATAATTTGGTTTTATGTCTTTTTATTTTACTATCTTTTCCTTATTCCTTTCTCAAATATCTTCT
The DNA here is from genome assembly GCA_008009225.1 of Acer yangbiense. NCBI lineage: Eukaryota > Viridiplantae > Streptophyta > Magnoliopsida > Sapindales > Sapindaceae > Acer > Acer yangbiense. The sequence continues at coordinate 52,172,309 of CM017764.1, read as the reverse complement.
TCTAAAACAAAACAATTCACTTTCTCTTGTTCGGCAGTGTCAACTTCTTAACTAGCTTTAATTTTTTACTACTTAATTCAATTTTTTATATATTAAATTATTTGTTATTATTTTAAACTTTTATTATTTTTAATATTTTTAGTTTGACATACCTAACACATCTATCCAATCAATAAACCCTAAAATCTCAAATTTTAATTTATTGGATTAAAATAGTCTATCTATTATTATGATTCATTTTAGTTTATCCTTAGTATTTTTCTTTATTTTATAGTTTTAATGTTTTTAGAATCCATAAATCAATAATTTACCAATAATTAGAAGAATAAAAAATTCAAAAACATGTTTAGTTATATTTATTAATCAATTATTTTTACATAAATTTAAAGTGAATTCATTATAAATACAAAACAAAATTTCTTATTATAAAATTAGATTGTAATTTATTATTTTAAGAATAAATATTGTAATTTTTAATTGCGTATGTCGTTTTTCTTGTTATTATTTATTTTTAATATCATGTTTCTTGTTTTTATTTCTTTTTAAATGTAAGGTTATTTAGTTTATCTTGAGTAAGTGTTTTATTTTTATTTTATTTTATCTAAACTTTATTATATCATCAATTTTTCTTTATATAAAAAACTTATTAAAAAAAAAACAAAAACTCATTTTACTATAACCTTAATTTTTAAGTTTTTTTTTTATATAATTATTATTTTGTTCAAGTGTCTCACCTAGACCTGGCAACGAGTTGTGTTATTGCAAATTCGTGTCGTTTCGTGTTTGGGTCGTGTTAAAATTGCTCCACCCGAACCCGACCCGTTAACTTAATGGGTTGAAATATACAAACCCGAAACCATTTGTTAAATTAATGGGTAACCCGACCCGGCCCGTTACAAAATATTATATTTGAGATTTATTAAAAAGTTGAAAATAAATAGCACTGAAGCATGATCAAACTCATGCAATCAAATTCACTAGCTATTTTTAGAGTTTTAGGGTTAGAGTTAGGGTTATAATATTGTGAAATAATTGATTTATAGTTTTAGAGTTTTTAATTTAGAAATTTTTCATCTTTCAAAAAAAGAAAAAAAAAATTAGAAATTTTTTAAAATTAATTAGTAAAATATATTCTAACCATAATTATAGAGATTTATATATATATATATATATATATAAATTTTATAATGTGACTATACAAAGATTTTTTTAATAACTTTCATAAACACATTAACAAAAAAATCTTTATATTAATGAGTTATCGAATTAATGGTTTTTTAATGGGTGAACCCAAAACCGACCCATTATATTTCGTGTCTTAATGGGTTGACCCATTAACAACCCGATCTGATAAACTTGACCCACCAACCGCTATTTTCGAATGGGTTTGGGTCGTGTTAATGGGTCGTGTAAAATTTTGCCAGGTCTAGACTCTCACCTGATTAAAATTCCTGAGTCCGCCACTGCCTATGCCCTATTTTTTAATAATCCTTAAAATTAAATTTTAATCAACAATATAAAGTATAAATGTTAAAAAAAATATTGCTAGCTGGAATATATACTCACAGACTTTTCTCTTTTTTTTTTTTCTTTTTTTTTAACATCTATTTTCTATCGTACACGGCATGATTTGTAATTTTTTTTTATAATTATTTAAATGACTTATCTAAGGGATGAAAATTAATACATGACTTATAGAGACGTTATATACAATGATTTCTAATAAAAAATATTTTCTGTAACATTACATACATGACAAGTTTAGAGCTGACCCTATAAAAAAAATGTGTAGAAGATAGGAGGAAGCCCACCCTACTCAACCGTACCTTCTCGGGCCAAGAGGACCAAGACAATCAATTGAAATTTAGAAATTCAGATGGGTTTTTGCGTTTTAGCTTGACTTGTATTGTGGGTGCTTTCATTGGATTCGATAGTGTTCTGTTTGATGTTTGTCTGTTTTAAAGTTTCAGTTTTTAATTTTCTTGGTTTTTTTTTTATTTTTTTTTATTTTTTTTTATTTTTTTGACAATATCTATTAATTTGGGATTATGTATTTTTTTGAAAGCTTTCCCCATTGGTAGGATTCGAGCCACTGACCTAGGAGTCATTTGCCTAAACCCCAAGCTCGTCCATCTACCAGCTGAACTACACCCCTGTTAGTTAGCTATTGTAATGCAAGGTTATATATAGGCGGTCCAAGTTTTGTTTTTGTGCTGAATTTTGAACATTTTGTTGTCTTGTGTTGAGTTTGTTTATTGGTTCAAAGGAATTTGAACTGCTTAATTATATCAAGTTTAAGATTATACATTTTGTTTGAAGCTTCATTATTATGTTAATTGAATGTGTAGTTAATTCTATAAATCTTAAATTTGACAGTCTCAAATTGTCAAATTCAAGTTTTGATAGAAGTTTGCTTTGTGTTTTGGCTTCTTGTGAGTTTGGTAATTTTATGGATAGGGTTTTAATCGAGTGGTTAAATGTTGTCAAAATTTTGGACTTTGCAATGTCAGAACATGTGCCTGCTACATCTTATATTTGCATCACATGTCCAATCTCAAATGGTTGGATGCATTACTTTCACATTGAACATTTTTTCCGTCCATAAAGACCATTTACCAAAATATATTTCTATTGAAAAAAAAAAGAAAAAAGAAATATCACTAACACAAAATAATAATAATAATAACAAGGAAACGGCAACTGCAACATTTTAGGTAAATTTTACTCATTAAAAGCTAAAACTACCCATTAATTATATTGTTCCAGTATAGGAGTGTATAAAGTTCATCTAATTTACTGTTTTAGAAAAAAAAAAAAAAAAAAAAAAGTAATAAATCACAATTCACAATTTGTTTCTGATTTGGGTTCCTTGAATTGGTCATTGATATCATGATTATAGAAAGTATTAAAAGAAAAGTTACAAAAGAAGAGCCGTGTCATTAGTTGGCTTTCAAAGCCAAGTAGTACTTCGTTTTTTTTCAAGGACCGGATTTTTTTTTTTTTTTTTTTTTTTTTTTTTGTAATTTACTATTTTACTTATCATTAAATTAAAAACAAAACATCTTCCCACCACAACTACTTCCAACGTATTCAACTATTTATATGCATTAAAATGAGAAAAACATAAACCACAAAAGCAAAAAGAATAAGGCCCTGTTTGGGAGAGCTTTTAAGGGGTCTTGAAGCTCTTTTGAGATCCAAAAGCAGCTTTTGTAGCTGTTTGGATAAAACAGGAGAAGAGCTTCTTGACCTTGGAAGCTCTTTTACAAGAAGCACCAGCATAGGTGTTTCTCTTGGAAGGGCTTCTACGAAGCTAAATGAACAGTTAAATGAAACTTTTATATTGCCAAGTTTACCCTTATTGGTATAAATATCAAACAAATAATTCCATTTGTATCCTGAATCCAATTCCAACTGAAACCTCACCATCTCTCTCATCTCTCTCGTCCAATCTCATCTCTCTCACTCAGTCAACAAAATCAAACCTAAAAACCAAACATCAATCTCTGAAACGCTATCATCCACAGACCCTTGCCGCCACAAAACCCCACAAATCCAGCTTCCCTCGCCGGCGGGATTGATTAGGAGTTGGGTCTGAATCACGGCGGCGGGTTGATTCCATCGATTTGAAGCTGATGTGAATCGCGGCGACGGCAGATCGATTCCGTCTGAATCGCGACGACGGATCGATTCTGATGGGTTAGATCACGAAGAGAGAGAGAGAGAGAGAGTGTGTGTTTGGGTTTTGTTTGTGGTGGTTCGATTTTGGTGATGAGAGGGTTTTATGGTTGGGCGTTTTTGGTTGTGGAAGGGATTTCTGGGTTCGAATGGGCATCTGAGATGGGTTCGATGGCGAACTTGGGTTGGGCGGTGCTGGGTTCTGTGACGGCTGTTTGGTGGATTTGGTGGTGGTGTTGTGCTTTTTGTGGTGGCTCAGTTGGCTGCCAAAGAACAGAAGAAGGTTGAATCACACAAATGAGACTGATCTTGGAAATTATCTTCATCCCAAACAAGTTGTTCTGTCATTAAGACTAGAAATATTTTTCATTATAGTATCATTAGTTGTCGAATTAAAATCTAGGACTTCTATTGTGCGAACAAATTATTGGTCTTCCTTTTGCTTACTTTGAATCTTTGATAGTTCTATTGGCTATTTTGAAGCAAATGTTAATACTGTTTTACCAAATCTGTGACTTGTATGGATAAGATTGTTGGCAAAAAAAAAGGTTCTAGATTTCTGGAAATGAATTTGGTTGAATCTGGGTTTGTATGAATATGTTGAATCTAATTTATTTATTTTTAATTTTTTTTATTAATCTGATGGTTTTTTTTTTTTTTTACCAATTTAATTGTTTTATTTAAAAATAAATAAAAATGGTAATAACAAAGTATTATAAAGAAATGAAATAAAGATATGATAAAAGAACTAAATTCATGGAGATGGTAATATGATTAAAAGAATGTTATATCATCCCAAGTGAAATAAACTTTTATTTTAAAAAATGTACCTATATTATTTATTCCAATTCAGAAAAAAATGTTAAATTATAGTTATAAGTGATTTTAATTAATTCAACCAAACATACTCTAAAGCTCTTTTTCAAGGGTAAAAATGTCATATTATAATTAGTAGAGATTTTAAAATTTTACAACCAAACAGTCTTAAAAGTTCTTCCTGATACAAAAGCTTATTTGAAATATACTATCCAAACAGCAATTGAAAAGCTCAGGCTTTTACTTCTCTTCTTCTACTGCCAAAAGCTAAAAGTAAAAGTTATCACAAACGGACCCTAAGAGTTGTTTGTGCATTAAAAGTCAATCATTTTGGTTTGGTGACTTTATTTTTTAAACTTTATTTTCATTTTTTAATTACAATATGGTTAATTGTATTATGTCATGTTGAACATGGTTTGAATTCTATCAATTCACTTTGTAAAAATTTATAACACAGACCAATTCTTCATGAAATTATTTTTGTATGATCAAAACTGGTCATGGTACAAATGCAGTGTCAAATTAAATTCTAATTATTTTATACGTTTCGTGTTGAATTAACTCAAAAATACATTTCACATGTATACACTTGTTGAATTTACTATCTCAAATTAAGTCAATTTCATCAAAATTAGAAATGAAAATTCCACTATAAAAATGAGATAGTCATAGTAGCTGATATAAGTTCGAGGGACATACCACTAGACTAACCCAATCTCGTCTTATAATATTGGGTTTAGAAAATATATTCTCACCTACGAACAGAACATAAAATAAGGTAAAATTCAGGGCACGGATATATCTAAAATCAACTATCTAAGAAGTTTCATTTACTTGAAAATTGTAATTAATATACATGTTAATATATAATTATATATGCTTTAGATCAATAGAACAACATGCTAATGGGATAATCAGTCTAGCTATAATTTATTAACTTGCTTATGAGAAAAGTCTCTATAATCAATGATCTCTAACTGTCTCTCACTTCACTTTCATTGATTAATTAATATTAATATTGGTTAATGACACTTTGATTGATCAGTCCTGTTGCTGAAAATTTCAACTAATGAGATGACAATGGCACATGCTGCTGCTGATGTTTCTTCTTCTTTCTTTTTTATTTTTATTTATTTATTTTATAATGTATTACAATATTTTCTCCTCTTAGGGCCTGTTTGGCACGTGGGTTTGGACTGGGATTGGACTAATTTAGTCCCAGTCCTACGTTTGGTGAGAGTCTGAAGCATTGGACTATTAATCCCAACATCAAAATAGTCTCATGATCATGGGATAAAATATACCCACCTCCCACCCCATCTCTATTTATCCCAGGACTAATTGCCATGTGGACCCCACCCATTTAATTCATTTTCTTCACTTTTTTTCCAACGCTTCCTCTCTCTTCCAACATTTCCTTTCACTCTCTGAAACCAAACCTGTTTCAAACCCAGATTTCTTCTTCCTCTCTCTCTTTCTCCAACCTTTCGTCTCTCTCTTCAACCTCTCCTTCTCCTTCTGCCTTCGTCTTCGTCTCCTTCCGCCGCACCGGCCTTCGACTTCGTCCCCTTTCGCCGCCGCTCCCTTCGTCTTCTTCTCCTTCCGCTCGGTCCGATCCATGCCTTTATGAGTTTATGAGTTTCCAGATCTTCTTGCTTTTTTTTTTTTTTCTGAGTTTCCAGATCTGGGAAGAACAGTGGATGCTAATAGATTGAGATTATTGGCTTCGAGCAAGGGTTTGGACCCTGATGGAACAACTTATCATATTTTGGTATCTAGGTATACGACAGAGAATAGAAGGAAGGAGGGGGAAGTATTGGTTAATGAGATGTTAGAAGGTGGAGAACTTTATTATTTCATTGTTTTTCTTTGATTTTTTCTCCTATAAGAAAGAAGAAGACGAATATGGGTTCCCAAATACAAAATATATTTATTTTTCTTTAATTTTTAATTGATTTTTCTTTGATTTTCTTAATTGATGATGATGATTGAGAAAGAAGAATATGAATATATGAGCTTTCAGATCTTGAGTTTACGAAAAATATGAATGAGTTTCCAGATCTTGAGCTTCCATATATATGAATATATGAAGAATATATATGAATTTATGATTGAAGAATATATCAATTTCCAGATCTTGAATTTCCATATATATATAGGAATATATGAGGAATATATGAAGAATATATGAATATGGGTTTCCAGATTTTCTTAATTTTTTCCTTTAAAAACTGATATTGTTAATAATGATTGAAGAACTTTATTATTTCAATTTCTTCTTTGATTTTTGATTTTTTTTTCTCTTCAAAAGGAAGAAGACGAAGATCTCTCTTGAAAGAAAAAAAAAAAATTCTCATGTTGATTATTCAATTTTAAAATATTATCAAATTAAAAATATTATTATATTTAGTCCAATCTCATGTTTCACCAAACAAAACATGGCATTAATTCGGTCCAATCCCATGTTTGCCCAAACACAGTATAGTATTCATTTAGTCCAATCACATCCAGTCCAATCCCATATAATCCCAGTCCCATCTTAATCCAATCCAATCCCATGAAATAGTCCAATCCAATCCCGCGCACCAAACGGAGCCTTAGGGATTAAACTAACCAAGGGGACGAAAATTAAAACACATGACTTATAAGAAATATACATGATTTCTAATAAAAAATATTTTATTAATATTTTCTGTAACATTGTATACATGACTTATAGCCTATAGGAACCCACTACGTGGAATTTTCCTTTAGTGATGATATTTGCACCCTTTAAAAACAGTATGTACACTCTCAAATTATTATGTTTTTAAAAAATCTAATAATACCCTTGAATAAAATTACTAAGAGGACTAATTGTTTGTTGGTACACCCACCAATAATTATTATTTGGTTTTCTATTTTGATTTCAATTTAATTTTTTATTTAAATAATTAATAAAAAATCTTTTATATATATATATAGAGAGAGAGAGAGAAATTCTATTATCAATTCGAACTGACAAAAGTTATATCAGTTCCTTGCATGTGGGCCACTGAATTTAAATACTTTGACTCGGTTGTATGCACTTGTCAGTTAAAGTATTTAAATCCAGTGGCCCACATACAAGGAACTGATATAACTTTTGTCGGTTCATCAGTTCGAACTGATAATAGAATTTCTGTATAATATATATATATATATATAAAAGTATAGTGGGGTCACTCCATCTACATTGAACTGAGCCTGAAATTGGGATTGAAGTTTTAATGTATGCCTGGTTTAAAATGACTTGTCAAATAATCAACTTAATTAAAATGACATTAAGCAATCACAAGGACTGATCAATCAAAGTGTCATTAACCAATATTAATTAGACTTTTCACAACCAAATTTGTCTGTTTATAGTTAATATAGTTAATTTAAAAGTCTGTTTATATACTTAATGAATTTGTTCTTCCAACAAAATAATAAAAATTAATTTAAAACTTACTTTTTTCACAACCAAATTTGTGTCATGATTTTGATTCATTTTCCATACTTAGCAATTAATTAGTATTTCCTTAAAAAAGATTGAAAATATATTTTAAAGGGAATCTAAGGTTTATTAAAATGGAAAAAGTTTTTATGATATATGTTAATACCAAACCATTAATAGGAATTTTTTTTTTTACAACCACACATTAAAGCTTCCTGTTGCCGAAAATTTCAACTAATGAGACGAAATGCCAGCTGCCGCTAGTGGTGTAAATATGGGCCAGGCCTGGTGGGCCTCAGCACGGCCGGCACGCCAAGCATGGCGGGCCGTTCCAGGCCCGGCCTGTATGAATCGCGGGCCAGGCTTGGCACGGGCCGGGTACAAATTCGAGGCCTGGCATGCCGGCCCGGCCCGGCCAGGCCTGCCAGGCCGGTGGGCTCGGCCCACCAGGGCGATCGTTTTGTTTTTTTTTTTTCCTCTTTTCACCGTTAACCTTACAATTTTTTATTATTATTTTTTTAAAATTTTTACCGTTGCTGACGTCAGCAAAGGTCAAAATTTCAAAATTGATTAAAAAATTACACTTTACCCCCTCATCTCTTCTATTTTATATTTTTACCCACATTTCAAATTTTTCTATAAATACCCCCACTCATTTCAATTTCCATACACTTTCTCTCAATCTCTATTCTCTCATTCTCTCTACATTCTCCAACTCTCCATTACTCTCTCTAATCTCTATTTCTCATTTTCTCAATTTCTCTACACCTTCATAATTTAAATTTTTTATTATTCCACTCTTACTCTCTCTCTCTCTCTCTATTCTAGTATTCTCTACACAACTAATCTACTACTCTACTAGTTTACTATTCTAAATTTCTACTAATATTATTCTCTAATTTCTCCACCAAAGCTCAAAGCCTCAAAGGTATGTTTTTCCTTTAAATGTTATTAATTAGTTTTATGTTTTAGTTTAAAAATTTTATATTTATAGATAATAATTAATATATTTATGCTTAGTTATTAATTTTGATATTTATTCTTACATTTTATGTATATTTTATATTTATTTATGGCTTTATGCTTAGTGTATTTATGAGTTAATATTTTTATGCTTTGCTTTGTTATAAATTTTAATATTTAATCTTAGAATCTTAGATTTTAGTAAATTTATCATTTTATGAATTTATGTCTAGTAATTAATTTTAATATTTGTATATTTTTATTTATGCTTAGTAATCTTACTATCTTAGTATATTTTGTTTAGTTAGTAAATTGATGATTTTATGTTTAGTAATATATTTAAATATTTTTATGACATTTATGATTTTATATTTAGTAATTAATTTTAATATATTTAAGCTTAGTATATTTATAATTAAATGCTTACTAATTAATTTAAATACTTTTATGCTTAGTACTTTAGTAGTTAGTATATTAGTATATTTATCAATTTATGATTTTATGTTTAGTAATGAATTTAAATATTTTTATGCTTAATATATTACTATATTTGTGATTAAATGCTTAGTAATGAATTTAAATATTTTTTATGTTTAGTATATTTATGAATAAATGCTTAGTAATTATTTTATATATGTTTATACTTATTGCTTAATATATTTATGCTTTTATATTTTTATGTTTAGTAATATATTTTAATATTTGTATGATTTTATGATTTTATGATTTTATGTTTAGTAATTAATTTTAATATTTTAATGCTTAGTATATATTTATGATTTTATGTTTAGTAATTATTTTAATATTTGTATGATTTTATGATTTTATGTTTAGTAATTAATTTTAATATTTTTATGATATTTATGATTTTATGTTTAGTAATTATTTTAATATTTGTATGATATTATATTTTTATGTTTAGTAATTAATTTTAATATGCTTAGTATATTTATGATTTTATGTTTAGTAATTAATTTTAATATTTGTATGATATTTATGATTTTACGTTTAGTAATTATTTTAATATGTTAAATGTTAATGCTTAGTAGTTAGTATGTTTATGATTTTATGTTTAGTAATTAATTTTAATATTTTTATGATATTTATGATTTTATGTTTAGTAATTATTTTAATATTTGTATGATATTATATTTTTATGTTTAGTAATTAATTTTAATATGCTTAGTATATTTATGATTTTATGTTTAGTAATTAATTTTAATATTTTTATACTTAGTATTTATGAATTATGATTTTATGCTTGTTTTTAATGACTAATGATTTAATATTTGTATTGTAGGAAATGGATCATAATCATCCTCAATTTCTGGACGGTCTTAACATGGACAACGATTATTTTGACCTTTCCGGCCCCGGGCCAACAGAAACGGTAGCGGGACCTTCTGGTTCCGGCGCAACACCGACATCACGTCCTCCCAAACCTAAAAAGCACACATCAAACGTATGACAGTGTTTTGACGTAGTACAGAAGACTATGCCAGACGGTCAACTCATGGACAGAGCTCAATGTAAGTTTTGTGAAAAGCATTATGTCACTTCTAGGGGAGGGACCGGTCATTTGCGAAGGCATATGGAGAAATGCATGCCTGCACACGGACAGGTAGACACTACAACCCAACACAACTACAATGGCACCCAGACGGGTCCGTTACAACTTGGCGTTACAACGCCATGCATGCTAGAAAGTCCATGGCACGTTACATTGCATATACTGATCAACCGATTAATTTCGGTGACAACCCTTTTTATAAAGAATTTATTCAAACTGCATACAACCCCCAATTTAAATCTATTTCTAGAACCACTACTAGAAACGATTTGATAAAATGTTTTCAAACCCAACTAGATGAGTTGAAGGCTGAATTACAGCATCTAACTATCTCTATTGCATTAACTTCTGATATTTGGAGTGCATGTTCCAAACATGACTATATACTGTCACGGGACACTATTTAGACTATGATTGGAATTTACAAAAAAGAATTCTTGGTTTTCGTCTTATGGATGGCACACATACCGCAAAAAATATTTTTAAAGGCATTATGTCTGTTTTAGAAACTTTTGAAATACAGCATCACGTCATTTCTATCACATTAGATAATGCATCTGCAAATACTAGTTCCATTGCATTGTTTTTTGAAAAAAATATCCCACAACATGGGGGTTATTTCTTCCATCAACGATGTGCATGTCATATCATCAATTTAGTTGTACAATCTGGTATGAAGGTAGTAAGCAATCGTATAGATCGCATCAGAGATGCCCTTGCTTGGCTCTGCAGTTCTAATCCAAGATTGAATGAATTCGGTAGATACTGTACAACCTTCGGTCTACGACCCCGAAGATTCCTAATAGATATGCCGGTAAGGTGGAACTCTACTTATTTAATGCTGCTAAATTGTTTGGAATATGAATCACCTATTTCAGGTTTTTATAACATGAAAATGTCCGAACTTGGCCAACCAACACTGACACCAAATGATTGGCATGTGGCAAAAATCTTTATTCAATTTTTAAAGGTTTTTTACGATTCCACTGTAACTCTTTCCAGGGTCTATTACCCCACATCTTCCCTGATAATACATCATATTGTGGAAATGTCTGAATTGTTAAACAATTATAGGAAAGATGGAATCTTAGGCCCTGCAGTTGTTGCCACGGAAGCCAAGTTTAAAAAATACTGGTCTGAAATTCCTTTCCTTTATGCTTTAGGTGCTATAATAGATCCTAGGGTTAAATTATCTGGTTTATAAACATTGCTAGAGTATCTTGGTGATATTTTAAGCATAGATTATTCTGCACAGGTTACTGACATTCGAACCAAGTTGTTCGAAGTTTTTAGTACTTATGAGCGCAGGTATGGCGGTGTTGACGTGCAACCAACAATAGAACCAGACACACTCCCGAATCAGACAAGTTGGAACATTTTAAAACGCCGAAAAAAAGTAGGCTCATCAAGTTCTTCTTCTTCACGAGCTGAATCAGCTGATGCAACTTCCGGTGCCGAACTGACAAGCTACCTTGAAGCTCAATTCGACCACCGGTCATTTGAAAGAGAGAAGGGATTTGAACTGTTGGTATGGTGGAAAACCTACGACTATTATAAATATCCGATCCTATCACACCTAGCACGGGACGTACTGGTTATCCATGTCTCCACTATTTCCTCAGAACAGGTATTCAGCACGACTGGAAGAATTGTTGAAGAAAGAAGAAATTCTTTGACTCCAGATATGGTAGAGGTATTGGCATGCGTTCGGGATTGGGAGCGTGCGAAAAAGAGGTTGCAACATGAAATGGTAGACGAACAACTTATTCAAAATTTCAGTAATTTATATGTCGAAGAGAGTTCTGACAGTAACCAAATCTAGGATTTCTTGCTTATACATCAACATGTACGTTAACTTGTAATACGATTACACTCTTTTTCCCTTACCAAGTTTTTATCCCACTGGGTTTTTCTTGGGAAGGTTTTTAATGAGGCAATCATGTAAATATGTAATACTGAGAGTCTGAGACTCCACAAGAAATAAATAATTCTTCTTTTCATATTTTCATAATTTCATCTTTTTTTTTCTATAATATTTTAGCTTTATAATTATTTATTCTTTGAATTATTATTTTTAAATAAAATAATAAATCTTTCTATTTTCTACATTTTTTTTATTACACTCAATGATTCAAATAATAAATAAGATAAACAAATTACAATTAAAAATGTTTAAACAATATAACAATATTATAAATTTATAATGTAAGTATGTAACAAAAGTACAAAACAAAGTAACAAAACTAACAATTAACAAATAACAAACTAAGTTAATTAAGATATTTAAAATTTTTAATTTTAAAAAAAAAAAAAAATTTGAAGGCCTGAAGGGGACACCGGTCTGCTAGGCCGGACCGATCCGGTCCGGATCGGCCTGCCAGGCCAGCAGGCCGGCTCGCCATACATATATATATATATAATTTTTTTTTTTTAACCGTTTGAAAAACTAATTTTTTATTTTTATTTTTTGAAATTTTGACCTTTGCTGACGTCAGCAATGGTCAAATTTTCAAAATTGATTAAAAATTTACACTTTACCCCCTCATCTCTTCTATTTTATATTTTTACCCACATTTCAAATTTTTCTATAAATACCCCCACCCAATCCACAATTTCCATACACTTTCTCTCAATCTCTATTCTCTCATACTCTCATTCTCTCCATTCTCCAACTCTCCATTACTCTCTCTAATCTCTATTCTCTAATAGTCTAATATTATTCTCTAATCTCTCCACCAATTCACCAAAGCTCAAAGGTATCTTTTTCTTTTAAATGTTCTTAATTAATTTTATGTTTTAGTAAATTTATCATTTTATGAATTTAGGTCTAAAAATTAATTTTAATATTTGTATATTTTAATTTATACTTAGTATATTTTGTTTAGTTAGTAAATTGATGATTTTATGTTTAGTAATTAATTTTAATATTGTCATGCTTAGTTATTACTAATTAGTATATTTATGATTTTATGCTTTAGCCATTTTAATGATTAATGAGTTAATATTTGTATTGTAGGAAATGGATCATAATCATCCTCAATTTTTGGACGGTATTAACATAGAGGAAAATTATTTTGACCTTTCCGGGCCGACGGAAACGGCAGCGGGGCCTTCTGGTTCCGGCACAACACCGACATCATGTCCTCCCAAACCTAAAAAGTACATATCAAAAGTATGGGAGTGTTTTGACAAAGAAGAAATACCAAACCCAGACGGTAGGGTCACAACAAAATATCACTGTAAGTTTTGTAAATGCTCATATGATGCCTATCCAAAGTCGGGAACCGGTCATTTGAAAAGGCATATGGCCAAATGCATGGCTCAACAGGAAGAGCCAAAAACTATAACCCGGACATAACTACAACGGAACCGGGATGGCCAGACGGGCCAGTTACGACTCCGCGTATGCTAGAGATTGCACTCTTTTTCCCTTGCCAAATTTTTATCCCATTGGGTTTTTCTTGGTAAGGTTTTTAAATTTTAATGAGGCAATCATGTAAAAGTGAAAATCCGAAATAAATAAATCATTTTTCATTTCATATTTTCATGTATTTTTATTTACTTTCATATTTTATTTTTATTTATTCTTTGAATTATTTTATTAGATAAAATAATAAATTTATCTTTTTTTTATTATTATTACACTAAAATAATAAATAAGAATATATTAATATAAGATAGAGAAATTACAATTAAAATTATATAATCTAAATTGTTTAAACAATAAAAAATTTAAAAAAAAAAAAAAAAAAAGGCATGCGTGCCGGCCCGGCACACATACATATGGCCTGGGCCACCAGCACTTGCAGGGCTCCCCCTTTTTGGAAAACAGGCTGGCCCGGCCTGGCACATAAAAATGATGTGTTGTGCCAGGGCGAGCCCGTTTTTAAAAACGGGCTTTTTCGGCCCGGCACAAATGGGCCGTGCCAGCCCACTTTTACACCATTAGCTGCCGCCGCTGCTGCTGCTATTTCTTCTTTTTTTTCTTTTTTTCTTTATATATATATATGTTGTTGAATCAAAGAATAATAAAATGAAATAAAGATGAGAAAATGAGATGAGAGAGACGAGATATATATATCAGTAACAAGATGAGAGAGAAATCAGTTATAAATAAAGAGTAGATATTAGAGAGAGATGAGAGAACATATTTGTTGTATTGATTTCAAGTGAGCTTCGGCCTAGGAAGCACGGATACTTCATTTGGTGGAAGTAACTCGTATCGAACTCGTATCCAGTTCGGATACTCCCCGGATACTTCAGGATACGTATCCGATACTCCAAATGGCGTATCCGTTGACTTTTTCACAAGTTTGACTAGAGGATACTTGACGGATACTTGGGGGATACTTGGAGGATACTTAGGGGATACTTAGAGGATACATTTGGGGCAATATTAAAATTATTTTAGTATAAAACAGGGTCAAATTATAATTTTAAAATATTAGGTGTCAAAATGAAATTGTAAGGAAATTTTGTCTTTGATTCCATTGACATGGAGAATACCAAGATACTTAAGATTGTAAACCCTTCTCTTGATGAACCAGAGTTAGATGCCGAATTATTTAGATCCTTTAACAATGTGAATGATGATAATGAAGTTAATTAGGAATTTAAAAATATGTTTTATGAGTTTTTTTAAATGTATTATTTGGATTTTGTAATATGTTCGACTTATGTGACTTATGTTACATTGTTATGACTTATGTAGTTATGTGATATGTTTTATTTGAATTTTGAATATGTTTTGATTTTGAATGAATTATCAAATATGTTTATATATATATATATATATTTTAAATATAAATATATATTATTTTAATTGACGTATCCTGCCTTATATGTATCCTAGTTTTTGAAGATTTACCGCATTCTCGTATCATGCCGTATCCGTATCCCGTATCCCGTATCTGTATACGTATCCGTGCTACATAGGCTTCGGCTAATCAACCAAAACTTTTACAATAGAATGTCATATATATAGGCAAATTAAATTGACCACTTCGCCACTTGCCCATTGCATCATCAATTGCATCATTTACTTAAGCATGAAGTAAATCAATATCAAGTGGACTTTCTAACCAAGTGGATAGACGGTGGGAATTGTGGGAAGATGGGTAGAAATGTTTAAGATATTATAGGGAGATATTTGTGTGATACTTGTGTGTATAACACATGTGGTAAAAGCCACATATATTATAACAATATATATATATACAGAAATTCTATTATCAGTTTGAACTGATAAAAGTTATATCAGTTCCTTGCATGTGGGTCACTGGATTTAAATACTTTGACTTGGCTGTATGCACTTGTCAGTCAAATTATTTAAATCCAGTGGCCCACATACAAGGAACTGATATAACTTTTGTCAGTTCGAACTGATAATAGAAAAACTGTATATATATATATATTATAATATACATAATACACAGTCTAGGAAAGGAATAAAATATCAGTATCGGTATCGGTATCGATATTGGGCTTCTAAATTTATGGATATATCGGGGATATTATCGATATCGATGGATATTCGGTAAAAAATTAAAAAAATGATGGATATTTACATCTAAAGTTAGAATTTTTTTATGAAACTTTAGGACAAGCTTAAACAAGTAATTATACATCAAATAAATCATATTTCAATGATAAATTAGCATAGTTATGAGTTTATTATAAATTATAACATAGATAGAGTCTGTATATAATTTTTAAAATTGAGTATTTAATAGAATAATATTTTGTTTTACTTTTAAATATTATATATAATATAAAGAGATTAAATATTTAATAAACAAAATTATCATTAAAATATATATATAGTTCCATACTTCCAAGATTCTACCATAAATCATAATCCATACATAATAATACATTGCATGTCTGAAATTTAAAACCAAAATGAATTATTTGCTGGTTCAAATACATAAGATACATTTCTATCTTAATTCGAATAATAATTTTCCCAAGAAAACGTGCTAGCATAGTTTTCAAGGTAGTTATTAATATGCCACACGTATGTTGCTTGATCTCTTCCAACTAATCCATGAATTGGGTAGTTTGGATTTACCCAACTTGGTGGATATTGTTGATCTGCATGCATAGGTATTGCATATGGCATTTGTGGAGAAGGATAATCAAATATACTGCAGCTACCATAATTACCATAATATGGTATATGAGAACCCGACCTTGTCTGCGAATCACCCAAAGAACTATTTTCTATGTCCATACTCATTAAGGAGAGAGTCATTCAAAGAATCTTCATCAATTTGACTTGTTCCTCCATGTTGTCTACCACGATTTTGATCAAAATTACCTACATGAGCATCCCAACCTGCCGCACTAGCATTCCAACCTGTTGAACCAGCATCCCAACCTTTTGCACCAAAATCCCAACCTCCTCCATCATCTCCATCATCTTTTCCTCAACTATTTTCATCAGAGGTATGTTGGTCATCAGAAGAGCTGCTAACAGTAACTCCACGATCTACACCAACTTCTTCTCTAATCATTTGTTCAACATTTATTCACATGTCTTAAGCATGAGAAGCAATTTGTGGATCAGGATTTCCCTCATCATCATCCAAATAGGTAGGTCTAACCCAGTCAAAAAAATGATTTTCATTATCGTCCCCTGCTTCAGCAGCTACTTGAAGTAGATCTATAAAATTAATTTCATCTACTTTATCTTTTTCAGCTGCCATATCCCTAAGTTTCAACTTCATAATATAATAACAATAAACAAGTTGTTCAAGCTTAGAATACGCAAGATGGTTTGATTAAAGTAAATGTGGACCAATTTTTTTCGCATACAAAAGATGATGCTGTTTGTGACAGTATGCGAACTGCTATTGCACGCAATGATGAAGCATAATTTCCATACATTACCCACCAATCGGCTGCAATAAAAATTATTAAGTATTATAAGTATGAATGCCATTTCAATGATATTATTATTTATTATTATTACTTATTATTATTACATAGATTTTTGTAATAAAACTTATATATCTGGTTGCATTTTGCTTCTAGCTGCCATGACTACTCATCACCAAAACTTTTTTTTCCATCCTTAAAGTATGTGAGCTACATTCATGACTCATGATATCAGTATGTAAATAATATATATAAATATGAGTATATGACACAATACTTCCATGCAAAGAAGTTATAATATTAGAATTATAAAATTGATTGTAAGTTGTAACTTTTTACCTTATTTCAAAAATTAGCAATCCCTGTAGCTTCAGGGTCTAATTGCGTATGGACAATATGTACGGCTTTCAAAAGATATAAATTATCCCTAATATTGTCTCTATATTGGTACTTTGAGTTCAAATAGTAAGATAGAAGAATAAAAAATATTAATTTTAGTATAAATAATTAAATAATTTTCAATATAGATCATTTTAACAATAATTTGCAAAACAATAAAAATAAAATAAAATAAAATATTTAAGATTAATTTTTAAAAAAAAATAATTTGCAAAATATCCCTGGATTTCGAGATGAAATTCACAATATTTCAGGAATATCGGGAGATTTTTATGGATATTTCGAAATCGACCGGATATTTGCTAAACATTGGATATTACCCATGTTTCGATATCGGTTCCTCCAAAATATGGATATATCGGTGGATATATCGATTTTAAGTTCCTTGCTGTCTAGGTCCCCACTAAGGATGACAATGGATCGGATTGGGTATGGATACCCCAATATCCATCCTCGTATCCGTTTGAGATATATATCTCCATCTCCGCATCTATCCCCATTTCTAAGTGAGCAGGGTAAATTCGGATAATCCGCTAATTAAAATTGAGATATCCATCCCCGCTCCTATCCGTATCCGTTGAAAAAACTTTAAATTTTTGTAGTTTACAAGAGAAAAATGTAACTAACATATGTACGTAACGGTACATTTTATCTTATTTAAAGAGAAACAAATACATCCAATAAAGTTCAAATATAAAAATCCCCAACGGGTGGTGCCGTTGGTCACTGGAGTGAGCTGTAGACTAGGACGTCCTGGGTTCGATCCCTGTCAACCACATTTCTCTTGGGGCCACTGGAGGTTTACCCGACTGTTAACTTCAGGGCCTCGTGGGATTAGTCGATGTGCGCGCAAGCTGGTCCGGACACCCATGGATACTTAAAAATTAAAAAAAAAAAAAGAGTTCAAATATAAAAATTAATAATAACTTATATAATTAGAATTAATAATCACATAATAAATTTTTATATTTTTAAAATATTAAAATCTATAATGGATCCGGAAGGGGATGGATATCTATAGACGATATCCATCATCCCCGAAAATAAAATGGATATTAGGATGATAACCATCCCTGCTCCATCCCCGAAATAATAGTATCCATCCCCATTTTAATGGAGCGGATTCTTACGGATATCCGTATCCATGGATAATTTTGTCATCTCTAGTCACCACCACACCAAATATATTATTATTATTATTATTATTTAGGGGGAATTGCACAAACATCCCCTGAGGTTTGATAAAATTGCACGAGTATGGTAGTTTTGACCATATACGCACAAACTTCCCTCAACATTTGAAAATTGTTGCACAAATATCCTCTACCGTTAGATGGATCCATTAGTCAATGGTCAAACGTGTAAAAAGTCCAAAATACCCTATATTTTTATTTTAAACAAAATTCAAAATTCAAAAATAAGATAAAAAAATATTAATTTTTTTTTTAGAAAATATGAATGTATGTTAAATCAGAAAGCTGGAAAAAAAATTCATCTTCAAAAAAAAAAAAAAAGTTTGTGCAATTCCCCCTTGATTTTAAATAAATTTAAATTTTAAAATTTATTTATTATTAAATTGTTTAAAAAACTATTTTTTTTATTTGTAAAGGTGAATGTTTTTTTTCCAGATTTTAGATTTAAGATATATTCATGTTATCTAAAATATATTTTTAATATTTTTAATATTTTTTATCTTATTTTTTAATTTTTTAGTTTATTTAAAATAAAAATAAAGGGTTTTTTTAGACTTTTTACATTTTTGATCATTGACTAACGGATCTATCTAACGGCAAAGAATGTTTGTGTAATAATTTTCAAATGTTGAGAGAAGTTTGTGTGTATATGGACAAAACTGCTATATTTGTGCAATTTCATCAAATCTCAAGGGATATTTGTGCAATTCCCCCTTATTTTTATAATAGTTCAAAAAGAACAAAAAAGTTATAGAAACCGAGAGAGTAAGTGAAAAGTCTCTCCAATTGGCGGCAAAATGCGGCGGTGGTGGCGGCGGAGACTCCGACACTCCGACGAGTGCATTACAAGGTACGCGGACGTGGGGAGCTGCTTGGAGAGTCAGAGGTACTTTTTCTCATGACGCACCACTTTAGAGATGCTTCAAGACCGAGGCTATGACATGTCCGACTCCGAACTCGCTCTCTCTCTCGCTGAGTTCCGTTCCATTTTCGACGACAAGCTTGACTCGGAAAGACTCCGTTTCTACTTCCCTCTCCACTCCAATCCCACCCAAAAAAAAAATATATACATGGTCTAGAATCTAGATATTATTTTCGTCTCTTTGGGATGAAAATATCTAAGGGGACGAAAATTAATACACATCGTGTAGAATATATGTCATGTATATAATGTTCCTATAAGTCATCTCTATTAATACACAATGTGGAGAATTTTCCTTAGTTTAGAGCTGACCCTATAACAAAATGTGTAGAGGAAGCCCACCCTAATCAACAGTACCTTATCGGGCCAAGAGGCCCAAGTCCCTCTATTGAAATTTAGAAATTTAGATGGGTTTTTGCGTTTTTGCTCGAATTGTATTGTTGGTGCTTTCATTGGATTAGATATGCTTTGTTTGTTTGATGTTTCTCTGTTTTTAAAGTTTCACTTTCTGTTTTTCTTCGTTAATGGTTGGAGTTAGTTAATGTTGCAAGGTTATATATATAGGCAGTCCAAGTTTTGTTTTTGCGTGCTGAATTTTGAAAATTTTGTTGCCTTGCGTTGAGTTTTGTTTGGAGGTTCAAAGGAATTTGAACTGCTTAATTATATCAAGTTTAAGATACAACGTTTTGTTTGAAGCTTCATTGTTATTTTAATTGAACGTGAAGTTAATTCTATAAACACCGATGCTAGACAATCCAAAAACCAACCAAAATGATGTGGTAAGTGTTTGTTCACTAACCACATCATCTCATGATTTGTGTGATAATGACAACTCACTTACTATATCATTTGAATTAAACTTTGGATTAATTATTTTGATCGTATAGTATGACTCTTCTATAAAACTTAAATTTGATAGTCTCAGATTGTCAAATTCAAGTTTTGATAGAAGTTTGCTTTGTGTTCTGGCATCTTGTGAGCTTGGTAATTTCGTGGATAGGGTTTTATGAGCTTGAAGATTGCATGGAGTGGTTAAATGTTGTTGGAATTTTGGACTTTGCAATGTTAGAACATGTGCCTACGCATCTTATATTTGCGTCACATGTCCAATCTTCAATGGTTGGATGCATTACTTTCACACCGAAGATTTTTTCATCCATAAGGGTGCGTTTGGCACGGACATGGGACATGGGACATGGGACATGGGATATGACAGGGCGGGGCGGGACGGGACGGGACGGGACAGGACAAGCTGTTCTGTATTGTGTTTGGAAGGCGTAGGACAGAACTGTTCACTGTACTGTTATGCGTTTGGTATGGCTGGGACAGGACGGGACAAAAGATTCAAATGACCATAGTGCCCTTTTTGTCCTGTCCAATGTTTATTACCACATAATAGTGACATATGGGACAGGACAAGTCGGTATTTATTTGATTGTAATAAATAAATATTTTTATATATCATATTTAACAAAAATAATAATTGAAAAATATTTTTAATTTAGCCAAATTTGGAGGATTAAATTTCATTTTGGAGGTGCAAAAGAAAAAAAATCAATTAATAATATTATGGCCCATTCCCTCAATTTTTTTTTTATAAAATTATTATTAAATTTTATATGCATGTAATTGTGCATAATGGAAAACACAAATAAGTTTTAGATACATGTTATTAATAATTACACGTTAAATTATAATCATGACCAGCAATTCCAAGTTTAAATTATTCAATCGCACATCTTTTATTTTTGGGCAATTACCAAATTGGTCCTGGACTTTTTTCTTTATTCCAAGTTGTTTGTGACTTTTACAAAAGTGACCAAATTGGTCCCTAACTTTTTAAATTGTACCAATTTCATCCCTCAATTAACTTTCTGTTAGTCAAACCTAACACTCAATGGTATTTTAGTCGGGCAATTACCAAATTGGTCCTGGACTTTTATCTTTATTCCAAGTAGTTTGCGACTTTTACAAAAGTGACTAAATTGGTCCCTAACGTTTTTATGGAGTACTATTTGAGTCCCTAACTTTTAAGAAACAACCAAAAACAACCCTTATTGTTAACCTCGGTTATTTATACCGTTACTTTGACTATGGTTTACTTTTAAAAGACTAAAGTACCCCTCTAAACTCTAAAGTTAAAAATGTTTAAATAAAAACAAAATAATTATTTAAACAAGAATGTAATGAAAACAAAACAAAATAAATTATCTGCAACTCTCTCATTGATTCAAAAATCACTACCGAACTTGGAAACACTTACTACCAACAATCTGACCCCTTAAAAAAAATCAAAGGTTGGCAAATCCAGAATCGGCCAGTGCCTCAAGAATTAGAAATCTCATATCTCCGATGGAGAACACTAGACAGAGATCGAGGGAGATCTAGGGCAGCTTCGTGGATGACATGTTTTCTGGTTTGGCTCGGAGTCAATGGGGTTATTCTCTCAAAAATGGGTCTCTAATGCTTATATACTGAAGGCATCTCCATGACTCCATCATTGTCTGGTTCAAGTTCTTGAAAATGAGTCATTTTTTGTGTTCAATATTGATAAAAAAAAATTACAGAAACCTGTATAATTTTATAATTTTTTGGGTTTTGTATCGATGAAAAATTGATAAGATATGGATTGTTTTTCGAATCAATGAGAGAGTTGCAGATAATTTATTTTATTTTGTTTTCATTACATTCTTGTTTAAATAATTATTTTATTTTTATTTAAACATTTTTAACTTTAGAGTTTTGAGGGGTACTTTAGTCTTTTAAAAGTAAACCATAATCAAAGTAACGGTATAAATAACCAAGGTTAATGATAAGGGATGTTTTTGGTTGTTTCTTAAAAGTTAGGGACTCAAATGGTACTCCATAAAAACGTTTGGGACCAATTTGGTCACTTTTGTAAAAGTCACAAACTACTTGGAATAAAGATAAAAGTCCAGGACCAATTTGGTAATTGCCCGACTAAAATACCATTGACTGTTAGGTTTGACTAACAGAAAGTTAATTGAGGGATGAAATTGGTACAATTTAAAAAGTTAGAGATCAATTTGGTCACTTTTGTAAAAGTCGCAAACAACTTGGAATAAAGAAAAAAGTCCATGACCAATTTGGTAATTGCCCTTTATCTTTTTATAATAGCAAATTATTAATAATATTTAATAACATATGATCCAACAAAAAAGTTAATATAATATAAATGTTCACAAAAATAATAACATATAATCCGTGATATAAACATGTTCATAATTCCAACAAAATATGAGTTTCAAATTTGTTCACAAAACCAAATATAAAAGTGTTCAAATATTTGTCAGTAATATTGATCTTAGGAATGTGAATCCCAGTAACATTGGCAGTTGGCTTCCCAAATCCAATTGCCTCCTCAATCTTCTCACCAATATCATGAATAAAATCCTTGACCTTAATCCACCCTGTCCTTCCTCTTTGTTATCGTCCTAGCGTGTCCCTTTCAACTATTTCTTGCTTATCAGAAGATGCCATACCTTCATCCCAAGAGATTCTCAATGTTAGAAGAATTTCATTATTCAATAACACTATTAACCAAGGAAATGAAACAAAAATTAGTTTGTAATCAATGACATGGATTATCAAAATACAAAACCAGCAATTTGAAGTCAACAAATACGCAATGGTTATCAAAATCCCAAATGCCAAAACACAATGAAAAGGCCAGAAGTGATCTACAAATGTGAACCAACAAGTCAAGTTTTGTCAATTTCTGAAATCAGGGATCCAAATATTAACATCTGTATTGTCGAACAATTATAAATCATAACATCAACGATCTCAACTTGGAACATCCATCAAAATGAAAAAAAAAAAATTAGAGAATGATCACCAACGCTTGATTCTCAAAAAGTAAACACATTGCATCAAAATACCATGCCTCTAAACTCAAATTCAGATCCTCTGTAGATCATATAACAATTACAACCCATTTGCAAAAATATCTCAAAAACTTCAAATGATTTACACATTACAAGTCTTTTTTTTATTTATTTTTATTTTTTATTTTTTTTAAAGGCAAATATATAAATCAAGGCAACAGCCAAAACCACAGCAACAACAAAAGCATCCAGGAAGAAAACACAGAACCTCAAGGCAGAACAACCACAACAGGCCACAACGAAAGCAACACCAAACAAAACAGAAAACAAAGGGACCAAAAATCTAAAACCCAAAAAAGACAACACAACCCCGAGAAACATATCAAAACACCCAAACTGCTAAAAACAGAGGCTAACTTAGTTGACACTCCACTTCAACACATTCCCACCATCTCTGGAGCCTTTTTTGGCCAACTCATCAGCCATGGAATTGGAAGCTTTGATATACAAAGCATGATCACGTGATATGCAGAGAACCCATTTTGCCCAAAAAGACTCAGAACGATAATGATTTACACATCTATCCATCTTAAAAACATAATCAAACGAAGAACATCAAGCATGTTCATGTACTCTTAAACTATATATACTGAGATCTGACTAATTGTAGTATAAAAAACATATTATATCAATTCAAAAGACACCCATATTTGATCGAGTTTTACCTGAAAAAGTTGAAATTGAGATTTGAGAGTTGAGGACAAGAAGAAGAGCAAATTCAAAAGACACCCATTCTGCTTTCATTTTCCTACACTAAATTTCCCAGCCTCCAAGTCATGAATTAAACTCAAAAAAGAAAACCAACATAGAATTTTCAAACAACTTGAGGTGATCCCTGCTAGAAGTGGCAAATTTCCACCCAACAACACACACACACACACAAAGCACCATCATATTACCAAACTCTAAGTTCTCAGATAAGTAAAAATAAGCAAAGCAGACAAAAATTTTACAACCCAACAAAGCAAACAAACAAATATACATGTAGTATGTATACATGAACACGAAAACAACGAAAAAAAAAAAAAAAAAAAAACCACCAGAATTGAGATAACCCCCCCAAATCGAAAACAAACATTTCAAAATGAAATAAAAAACAAACAAAAGCGAAATCGAACAAAACCATACCTTGTTTGGTGGTGTACGCGTGCGACGGAAACCAAGTCGGCAATGAGTTGCGACGGCAACCAAATCGGCGATGAGTTGCGGCAGCAACGGAAGGCGATTGGCTTGGCTAGGGTTGGCTGGAAAATGACAACTATCGGGGAGAGAAGAGAGAAAGAGAAGGGAAAAAAGGCTTGGGTTTTAATTTATGTTGAGTAGATTTGTCATTTTTGGAAGTTTTGAGGGTAAAATGGTCTTTTTGACACTTGTCCCATGCATGGGACAAGTCTTGTCGAGGGTTTGAGGTAGGATAAGTTTTTGTGGTTTTTGTCCCACCTTGTCCTGTCCCATCCCATGCTAATAGCGCGTCAAATGTGGGACAACAAAAAGTTATCCCGTCCCGTCCCGCATACCAAACGCACCCTAAAGACCATTTACCAAAATATATTTCTATGGAAAAAACAAAAAAGAAATATCAATAACACAAAAAAATAATAAGGAAACGAAAACGTTTTGGGTAAATTTTACTCATTAAAAGTTAAAAATAACCATTAATTATATTGTTAAACTGTTCAAGTATAGGAGTGTAGAAAGTTAATCTAATTTACTGTTTTTAGAAATTCTAATTGAACCCAAAATTAAACACTGAAAAGCCCAAGATTGACCCAAAACTAAAATTGAAGGTGCCCATTAAACCTTTTAAACAACCGCAATGACCAAGAAAAACCAAATATAAGCCCATAATGTTTCGGTCTGATAATTAAAGAAAAAATAAACAATTTTCAAACTAACGAGAATTATAGGTATCAACTCATATAAAAGTTGTTGGCATTTTGATCATTCTAATTTTAAACATTTTGAGATAAAACGCATGTAGTGATTGATCTCTGTAGGTCTCGATATACCCTGAATCCCGGACCTATTCGATGTTAGATTTTTTTTTTTTTTTTTTTTTTTATAAAAAAATTCAACGGGAGAATAACTTATTATAATTTATAATAGTGTGTGGGTGTGTGGCCTAGCTAGGCTAACACTAATGATGAGCTTATGTTAAAAAAAAATAAAAAAAAGTCACCAAATTGCCTTGCTTTATGTATAATTATAAATTATAAGTGGCGAGATAAAGTTGGTTTCTTGGTAAACTTCTCACACATACGCTATGAGGTTGTGAGTTCGAATCATCCACCTTAAAAAAACCCGAATTTATGTAATATATATATATATACAGAAATTCTATTATCAGTTCGAACTAATAAAAGTTATATCAGTTTCTTGCATGTGGGCCACTGGTTTCAAATACTTTGACTTGGCTGTATGCACTTGTCAGTCAAAGTATTTAAATCCAGTGGCCCACATACAAGGAACTGATAAAACTTTTATCAGTTCGAACTGATAATAGAAAGACTATATATATATATAAATTATTAGTGCTGCTTTTCTAGAAAAGACATTTCCAATCATACAATCAAATGAAGTATTTATTAGGGAAGAAAAGAAAAGGTAAGGTTAGCAAATGGACATTTTTTAAAATTAATTTTATTTGATACATATAACAAAAAAATACATAATTCTTAAAAGAATATACATTTGATAAATGTCTTAGTAAAAAAAAATATGTTTACAATAAGTACTACTGCCAATTTTTCTCTCATAGGCACACAATATAGACATATTTATAGTATATTAATACACATCACCACACCTTTTTCATATAAGCAATATATCTTCAATCATAATAATACACATGGCAAAAGTGTGATGATGTGTATTAATAATTTAATATGCTCTAAATATGCCTATATTGTGTGCCTACTAGAGAAAAATTGGTACTACTGCTTGATTTAATATATATTGTTGTCCAAAATTAAACATCTTCCATTCATAAATATTTTGGACAAAAATCTTCTATTCGGTCTAAATTTACCTCATATTTTAAGTTTTGATTAAATTTTAATAGAGTAACGAATAACAATTTAAATAAATTCTATCATTAATCGATTTTAATAATACTTTATGTATCACGAAATCATTTTTATCTCAGATAAAATGTCTAAATTTACCTTATATTTTTAAATTCAGATTGATTTTTAATAAAGTCATAAATAAAAATGAAATGAATTCTATCATCATCATTTAGTATTAATAATAATATTGATGTGTCATGAAATCCTTTAAATTTTTGATAGATAAAATTCAAGTCTTGTCAAGAAAATATAAATTCTTTCACATTTTTGCATACACACTTAGACAAAAATGCCAATTCAGTTCTCAAATCAAGAAAGAAATCATATCAAATAAGAAATCAACCTTTAAAATTACATATGATAATTTCACCCGACTCCAAACTATGTGAATTGGGTATGAATTTTATTATTCGGATCACGAATCGAGTTTAAATGTAAACTCAAAGTGGGTGGGGGTTTGAGTTTGAAAAAAAAAAAAAGCCTGAATATTTAAAAAAATATTAATAATAATAATATTGATGTGTCATGAAATCCTTTAAATTTTTTATAGATAAAATTCAAGTCTTGTCAAGAAAATCTAAATTCTTTCACATTTTTGCATACACACTTTGTAAGGATTCCCGTTTTATTGATTGGCTTATTTCGTGGTCAAACCACATGTTGGGGTTTTGGAATGTAAGGGTAGTCTAAGTGTTTGGTGTTGAAGATCAAAGGCCCTTCCATGACCTCAAGATACAAGCACGCCAAAGGTATAATCTCTTGTGCTTGTTTTTCTTTGAAGAGATCTAGTAGCACACACTCACTTAGCATTCTTGCTATGATTGCATACTTGCTTATTTTTATGTGCATCTCTTCACATGTCACTTTACACACTAGCACTTTGGTTGATATATCTTGTTGTGTGTATATGTGCCTTATAATTCGTTTCCCGACATTGTTCGGAAACGTCCGCGCTTGCACTAATGAGTGCTTGGTTTCGCGCGAAGACCGCCTATGGAGAATGCCCTTGGCTTCTCCTTGGTTTTCACCATTGTTGGTGATCGGCGGTTATGATCGGCGGCCTGGCCGCCGAATGAAACCGCCGTTTCAGTCCAGATTGGTCTGAAGCAATTATGCGGTCAAGATCGGCGGTCACGACCGCCGTTCGAAACCGCCGTTCATACCTGATCGATTTTAATCTCTCGGGTTTGATTCGGCGGTTGGATCGGCGGTCACGAAACCGCCGAATGAAACCGCCGTTAATGCTCTGTTCTTCACGAGCTGAATTCGGCGGTCGTCATCGGCGGCCTGGCCGCCGATTGAAACCGCCGAACGGTGCGTTTCAGGGGCAAAAGTGTCTTTTCACATGCCCAATTCTTGATGTCTATAAATATCTTGTTTTCTCAATCTCTGAATAAGTTTCTTGAGCAATTAGAACCCTAATCTTTCAAGAGAGATTTTTGAGAAAAAATCAAATCAAGAACCTATCTTTAAACACTCAAATCAATTCCCTTTTGCATCAAATTTCATATTTGATCTTCTATGCCTTCATAGAATTGATCCATGCATGGTTTTGAATCATCACATCTTATTTGGTATGTTCTTCACTAATTTCATATTACTTTAGTGTTTTTCATATTAATACATCTCTTTAATTACTTGTATGCTTTTGATTATATGCTAGATACAAGTTAGAGATTATTTGTGATGAAAATTAATTGAGTGTTGTTTGTGATAGCTAATTAGGTTTTTAATTAATCTTGATTAGCTAAGCTATTTGACATGTCATTTAGCAATTGATATCTAGGGTTGATTAAATTGATTATATCATCATCCTAGATAAGCATCTAAGGTTACCTAGCCTTGTTTGTTATTTGAATATTCATATATATATTCACATAGGTTGTTTCTCTTCTTAGAGAAGTAAGTCTTGAGGCTAAGAGTGCTTAGGCCTCAAGCAAATTGGAATAGGGTTGCTAATAAAGGCCCGCTGGGTAGAAGTGAGGGGTTACAGACCGGAATGTTAGACGAGGTCTACATAGGTTGTAAACTTCATTTCAATTAGTGATTTCGAGTTCCGAGTGTGGCGCACTATACAGCCCGTGGTTTTTCCCAGTGGTTGGGTTTCCACGTATACATCAAGTGTTATTTAAATTCCGCACTATATTACACTTGTATGTATTTTTGACTAGTAGGGGCATTTTCGTAAAATTGACTTGCATGCGAAAATTGGGTAATAATAGCTAAAATCTATTCACCCCCCCCCCCCCCCCCCCCCCCCCCCCCCTCTAGCTTTATATTGAACACGCCTCGAGTATTTTAAGAACTTTCACACTTAGACAAAAATGTCAATTCAGTTCTCAGATTAAGAAAGAAATCATATCAAATAAGAAATCAACTTTTAAAATTACGGATGATAATTTCACCCGACTCCAAACTATGTGAATTGGGTATGAATTTTGTTATTCGGATCACGAATCGAGTTTAAATGTAAACTCAAAGTGGGTGGGGGTTTGAGTTTGAAAAAAAAAAAGCCTGAATATTTAAAATAATAATAATAATAATAATATTGACGTGTCATGAAATCCTTTAAATTTTTGATAGATAAAATTCAAGCCTTGTCAAGAAAATCTAAATTCTTTCACATTTTTGCATACACACTTAGACAAAAATGCCAATTCAGTTCTCAGATCAAGAAAGAAATCATATCAAATAAGAAATCAACCTTTAAAATTACAGATGATAATTTCACCCGACTCCAAACTATGTGAATTGGGTATGAATTTTATTATTCGGATCACGAATCGAGTTTAAATGTAAACTCAAAGTGGGTGGGGGTTTGAGTTTGAAAAAAAAAAAAAAAAAAGCCTGAATATTTAAAAAAATAATAATAATAATAATATTGATGTGTCATGAAATCCTTTAAATTTTTTATAGATAAAATTCAAGTCTTGTCAAGAAAATCTAAATTCTTTCACATTTTTGCATACACACTTAGACAAAAATGCCAATTCAGTTATCAGATCAAGAAAGAAATCATATCAAATAAGAAATCAACCTTTAAAATTACGGATGATAATTTCACCCAACTCCAAACTATGTGAATTGGGTATGAATTTTGTTATTCGGATCACGAATCGAGTTTAAATGTAAACTCAAAGTGGGTGGGGGTTTGAGTTTGAAAAAAAAAAAGCCTGAATATTTAAAAAAAAATTAATAATAATAATATTGACGTGTCATGAAATCCTTTAAATTTTTGATAGATAAAATTCAAGTCTTGTCAAGAAAATCTAAATTCTTTCACATTTTTGCATACACACTTAGACAAAAATGCCAATTCAGTTCTCAGATCAAGAAAGAAATCATATCAAATAAGAAATCAACCTTTAAAATTACGGATGATAATTTCACCCAACTCCAAACTATGTGAATTGGGTATGAATTTTGTTATTCGAATCACGAATCGAGTTTAAATGTAAAATCAAAGTGGGTGGGGGTTTGAGTTTGAAAAAAAAAAAAAAAAAGCCTGAATATTTAAAAAAATATTAATAATAATAATATTGATGTGTCATGAAATCCTTTAAATTTTTTATAGATAAAATTCAAGTCTTGTCAAGAAAATCTAAATTCTTTCACATTTTTGCATACACACTTAGACAAAAATGCCAATTCAGTTCTCAGATCAAGAAAGAAATCATATCAAATAAGAAATCAACCTTTAAAATTACGGATGATAATTTCACCCGACTCCAAACTATGTGAATTGGGTATGAATTTTGTTATTTGGATCACGAATCGAGTTTAAATGTAAACTCAAAGTGGGTGGGGGTTTGAGTTTGAAAAAAAAAAGCCTGAATATTTAAAATAATAATAATAATAATAATATTGATGTGTCATGAAATCCTTTAAATTTTTGATAGATAAAATTCAAGTCTTGTCAAGAAAATCTAAATTCTTTCACATTTTTGCATACACACTTAGACAAAAATGCCAATTCAGTTCTCAGATCAAGAAAGAAATCATATCAAATAAGAAATCAACCTTTAAAATTACAGATGATAATTTCACCCGACTCCAAACTATGTGAATTGGGTATGAATTTTGTTATTCGGATCACGAATCGAGTTTAAATGTAAACTCAAAGTGGGTGGGGGTTTGAGTTTGAAAAAAAAAAAAAGCCTGAATATTTAAAAAATTATTAATAATAATAATATTGACGTGTCATAAAATCCTTTAAATTTTTTATAGATAAAATTCAAGTCTTGTCAAGAAAATCTAAATTCTTTCACATTTTTGCATACACACTTAGACAAAAATGCCAATTTAGTTCTCAGATCAAGAAAGAAATCATATCAAATAAGAAATCAACCTTTAAAATTACGGATGATAATTTCACCCGACTCCAAACTATGTGAATTGGGTATGAATTTTGTTATTTGGATCACGAATCGAGTTTAAATGTAAACTCAAAGTGGGTGGGGGTTTGAGTTTGAAAAAAAAAAAGCCTGAATATTTAAAAAAATATAAAATTCAAGACGAGTCATTTTGGGTTCATAGGTTGAAACTCGAACCCAAAAGATTTCGTGGGTTTGGGTTTCATATATGTGAAATTATTTGGGTTTGCGATTGGTTTCGGGTTGAAAAATGTTTTGCGTGTTCGGGTTGGTCATCCCTAGTTAAAATCACCCAATACAAGTTAAGTAACCCACCAAGTCAAACACCCATTTTTTCTGCTATAAATTCACAACACACCTCCAGTCTCCACCATGTAACAACTACCTCTTGAACTTGTCAAAACACCCAAAAAAAGTTCCAAAAAAAAATAAAATATAACTTTGAAAACGGGTCATCACAGAAGAAGCAGTTTCTTTGATTCATTCACTCTAAATCCACTACCATATCCAGTTCTTCTAATCTTGGCTGTAACATTTATCTTCCTTGGAATTTCATGGTTCTTCAGCTATGAAGAGGCCATTGAGAGTGCAGAGGAGCAGATGGGTTGGATACTTTTCGCTACCCCGGTACTCTTGATCGTCCTAGTTAGATGGTTGTCGTCCTTCGAGACCGACATGTTCTTCTCTTCCAAGTCCCCGTGGGAGCGGCGCCGCAGCACCCACCACCATCCTATTAGTAATAGAATTACACATGACATCACATAGCTGCTACATCAGCTGCCGTGTACATATAGGATTATATATTCTCAATTGTGATCTGTTTTCCTTATGTGTTTAGGTTAAATTAACTTCCAATACTGTCAGGTGTAATATGTATAAATACCACTTCTTATCAATGAATAATTAACGCATTATTTTACACAAACACTTAACTCTCTTATGGTATCAGAGCCAAGCTAAGAAATAGCTTAAGATCCCAAAACCCTAAAATTCTTTTCTTCTCTTCTCACCTCTAAACAGCCGTTCATCATGACAAACTCAACCCCCACCACCGTGTCCTCCTCCTCTACCGCCACCAGTCCTCAAGTCACTCTTACAGGAACATCCAACAATAACATCAATCAACCGCAGTCACTCATAGCTATTAATTCCACTCAAGTTCCCATCAAACTGACAAAAGGAGGGAACTATGCAGCCTGGAGATCTCAGTTCGAAAACCTATTTTTCGGCTATGGCCTTATGGGATACCTAGACGGTACAAAACCGTGTCCCTCTGCATCTATTCTAGCCGCAGCTGACAACACTACTGGTCAAGCTTCCGACCAAACCACTGCCAACCCAGACTATCTACTCTGGCTTCGTCAAGACCGACTCCTCCTTCATGCCATCCAAGTCTCATGCATGGGAGCGGCACAATCCATTGTCACCCGATCAACTACCTCTGCCCAAGCATGGGAGAAACTTGAAGTTGCTTATGCCAACCGGTCAAATACTCGCAAACTTGGTCTCCTTGATTCACTCACCAATGTCAGCCTGGAAGACAAGTCCGTAGCGGACTACATGCAAGGGATCAAGACTATTCTTGACAATCTAGAATTAATTGGCCATTCCGTCGATGACGGTGCTATTGTCATACACACATTGAACGGTTTGGGAACAGCCTACATGCCTCTCGCATCAGCCATCCGTGCCAGAGACACCCCAATATCTTTTGAAGAATTATATGATAAGTTACTTGATCATGAGGCGTTCCTTCGTCGTGATGAAACGAAAAAAAATGGCACACCAATCACGGCTCAGTTTAATCAAAGAACTACCAATCGTCGAGGCCGTGGCCAACAAGGTAACTATACAACTAATATGGGGAATCATCACACCAGTGGTCAAGGCAATTACCACAACCAGCCGCAACACTCAGGGACAGGTACCTACGGCAGCAATCGTGGCTTCCATCATGGCAGCCCATATCGGCCGCAAAACTCCTCAAGTTCGAACACCTGGCGACCCCCTACCTCTTCTCATAACTCACGGCCAGTCTGCCAATTATGTGACAAGGTGGGCCACACAGCTTGCACATGTCGCTCTCGTCCACCACCATCATTCCAGCCGTGGCCACAGGCAAACAATATGACCTCTGAGCACCATGGTTCCCGCAACGACAACTGGATTCTTGACTCTGGTGCTTCCCACCACATGACATCGGATCTTCAAAACTTGTCACTTCATTCAGAATATGGTGGTCCAGAAGATATCATGCTTGGGGACGGTAAAACAATCCCTATCACTCATACTGGCTCTACCTCTTTAACTGCCTGTGATAATTCTTTTAATCTTAAACATGTTTTGTGCTCCCCTAATATCTCTCATAATCTGGTTTCTGTATCTCAATTTTGCTCACATAATAACACTTCCATTGAATTTTTTCCTGACTGCTTTCTTGTGAAGGATCTGATCACGGGGGCATCCTTGGTCCGCGGCCTGAATAAGGGTAATCTTTATATTTGGCCAAAGTCCAGTCAGTCCAGTCAGCCATCGTCAACAGTCTACCTCAATTCCGCGTCAACTCTTCCTACTGCCTCCTCTCAAGCGTGGCACTGTCGTCTAGGTCATCCATCCCTACAAATCCTCCAAAAGCTCATCCTGTCACACCGACTTCCGGTCACCAAATCTGAGTCTAGTTTTTCTCATTGTTCAGCTTGCCTATGTAACAAGAGTCACAAATTACCATTTGGTAAATCAACATTGTCCTGCAATAAACCATTAGAGATTTTGTTTACTGATGTGTGGGGTCCTGCACATATTACATCATTTGATAATTTTCGTTATTATGTTATTTTTGTGGACTATTACACCAAATACACATGGCTATATCCCCTCAAAAATAAATCAGAAGTTCCGCATATTTTTAGACGCTTCAAGGCTCTAGTTGAAAATTTTTTCAATTCTCGCATCAAAACTGTCTACTCTAATGGTAGCGGGGAGGCTCAATCCCTCGGAATTGACCTCAGAGCCTTTGGCATCCAACACCTAAAGTCTCCACCACACACACCTGAGCATGTTGGCACTGCCGAACGTAAACATAGACACGTAGTGGAAACGGCTCTAACCCTGCTTCACCACGCGTCTGTGCCTCTCAAATATTGGTCCTTAGCCTTCCAAGCTGCGACTTACTTGATTAATCGCATGCCCACCCCAGTCCTTGGTCACAATAGTCCATTCTGTCTTCTCTTTGGTAGTGTACCGAATTATCGTAAGCTTCGTGTATTCGGCTGCCTCTGTTACCCCTGGCTACGTCCTTATACGTCACACAAATTGCAACCTCGGTCCAAACCATGTGTCTTTGTAGGATACTCCACTGAACACAATGCGTATCTTTGTTTAGATCGTCTCACCAACCGTGTCTTTGTCTCTCGTCATGTAGTGTTTGTAGAGGCAGAATTTCCATTCGCCAACACTGTCAGCCGTATGTCCTCCTCTAGGTTGCCGACCGTCGACACATGATGCCAGCCTCCACCCCCCGCTGTCAGGTCTGATCAAGAAACGCAATTTCCCTTCCCTCAAGATACCTCCCTACATGACCTCATACACATACCTGCTGCACCGACCCACTTCTCCTCATCGCAATCAGCTGCACCGCATGCAATATCATCCCCACAGTCAACTGCACCGACCCAAATTTCCCTCCCCACACCTGTCCAATAGCACTCGCCTCATACCACATCACCGAGTGACCCACTTCTCTCACTCCAGCCGACAACATGTGAAGCTCCTACCATATTATCACCGCCTCCATCTGAACCGACCATCACCTCTCCCACAAGAATTATCCAAACACGGTCCAAGAACCAGATTTTTAAACCAAAAGCTATCTTTGACCTTCATGTCACCTCTCACAAACAACCACAATCCGAACCTACTTCATTATCTCAGGCTCGGAAGCACGTGGAATGGCGACAGGCCATGAGTGCAGAATATGATGC
Source organism: Acer yangbiense (assembly GCA_008009225.1). Taxonomy (NCBI): domain Eukaryota; kingdom Viridiplantae; phylum Streptophyta; class Magnoliopsida; order Sapindales; family Sapindaceae; genus Acer; species Acer yangbiense. The sequence continues at coordinate 52,137,103 of CM017764.1, read as the reverse complement.
TCTAGTCAAGAACGGCACTTGGGACTTGGTTCCATCTCATTCGTCTCAAAATGTTGTGGGTTGTAAATGGATATTTCGGATCAAACGTAATTCCGATGGTTCAGTGGCTAGGTATAAAGCCCGACTTGTGGCGAAAGGGTTCCATCAGCGCCCCGGGATTGACTTTAATGAGACCTTCAGTCCTGTCGTAAAACCTGTTACTGTTCGTCTCATACTAACCATTGCTATTACTAATGGTTGGCCTTTACGCCAACTAGATGTCAACAATGCTTTTTTGCAGGGAACTTTGACAGACGACGTGTACATGGTGCAGCCACCCGACTTCGCCAACTCCACCAAGCCGCAACATGTGTGCAAATTGCGGAAAGCTATCTATGGTCTCCGCCAAGCACCGCGTGCCTGGTACACCGAGCTTCGTACCTTCCTCTTGGCAGCCGGTTTCACCAATTCAAAGTGTGATGCTTCTCTCTTTATTCACCGTCGCCCAGGACATACACTCTATCTCCTCGTATATGTCGACGACATCATTGTCACTGGTTCTTCAACCTCACATGTCCAAGACTTCATCTCCACTCTGTCTCACAGGTTCTCTTTGAAAGATTTGGGTTTGCTCTCATTCTTCCTTGGTGTTGAAGCTCACCGGTCTCCATGTGGCCTCTTTCTCTCTCAGCAACAGTACATCAGAGACCTTCTAATCAAAACAAATATGCTTGAGTCGAAGTCAGTTTCAACGCCTCTTTCTGTCACTGAATCCTTAAAGCTTAATGATGGCAGTGCACCCACAGATGCCACTCAGTACAGGCAAGTTCTTGGTTCCCTTCAGTATCTCTCTCTGACTCGTCCTGATGTCTACTTTGCAGTCAACAAACTCTCCCAGTTTATGCATCGGCCGACCACAAACCACTGGAATGCGGTGAAACGTGTGCTTCGGTATCTCAATGGATCCCTTGATCATGGGTTGCTCATTTCTCGCAACACACCTCTTCACCTCCATGCATTCGCTGATGCGGACTGGGCAGGGGACCCTGACGATCGGCGCTCCACCTCAGCCTTCATTATCTTCCTTGGCTCCACACCTATCAGCTGGAGCTCCAAGAAGCAGCACACTGTTGCGCGGTCGTCCACTGAGGCCGAATACCGAGCCATAGCCTCCACAGCAGCTGAGCTCAATTGGATCGGTCACCTGCTAACTGAACTCCATGTGCGGGTGCCTCTCACTCCAGTAATTTACTGTGATAATGTTGGTGCCACGTATGTCTGTGCCAATCCCATTTTCCACAGCCGCATGAAGCATGTTGCTATTGATTTTTTCTTTGTGCGTGATCAGGTAGCTCGTCAGCAACTCCGTGTCGCGCATGTCAATACAAAGGACCAACTCGCAGATTCCCTTACCAAGGCTCTCTCTCGTAGACAATTCCAAGATCATCGTTCCAAGATAGGCATCCTCGCCGGAAGCTCTATCTTGCGGGGGCATATTAGTAATAGAATTACACATGACATCACATAGCTGCTACATCAGCTGCCGTGTACATATAGGATTATATATTCTCAATTGTGATCTGTTTTCCTTATGTGTTTAGGTTAAATTAACTTCCAATACTGTCAGGTGTAATATGTATAAATACCACTTCTTATCAATGAATAATTAACGCATTATTTTACACAAACACTTAACTCTCTTACATCCCTCGGAAGGGAGCTCGCCGTGGGGGGTGGCTGCTTTCATTGTCTTGCTGCTAGTTCTTGTGCAGTATCAATCTGCCTTCCATGAAAGCTGGTTTGTTTGAATTCTCATATTATAACAATATATAATAATAATAATACTAGAAGAGTGATTTTGTTTATATTATTAGATCAAAAACTAGGTAACTCTGCAAGTTCTTGTAGTTGTAAATATTGGAAAATATGTTATTATATAGTTTGGAAAATTATTTATGTTCATGTCAATCAGGTTCAAATACTGGGAAAATTATAATTGAATTATTTTGAAAATTATAAGAGAGAAAAAAAAAATCAGAGTTGAACTTCTAGATTATTAATTATTTTCATGGACTAAATTGTTACTGTTCTGTGGTTTCTTTGAATAGTTATGGAGTTTGGTGAGTTATTTGTAATTAGCATTTTCTTTTTATTTCTTAGAATTAAGTAATAATTGTTATTTGTTAGAGAGAACAAGTTATCAATCACTTATTAATTAAGCTTCAAGCAAAAGAGACATTAAAATATTTAATAGTGGCCTAATAATATAGGATGAATTAAAGATTAATAATATATTTGGATTGTTTAGATTCAAACCTCCAAATTTTCTAGAAGAATCCCTTTTCTTGTTCTATATATTTTATATGTAATATATATTATTATTATTATTATTATTATTATTTGCTCTGGTTTGACATTCTTTGTAAGATAAACTTGAAAATGTAAAGAACAATTTTAAAATTAAATTGTATTTAAATCAAATCTCGAAAAAAAATGAAACCCCTTTATGTGGGGTAGTTGAGATTTTATAATATATTTTTAAACTATTTAACTCTAATTTATTTTACTATATATTTATTTTATATAATAATCAGCTCGAATCTTACCAATGACGAAATTTTTAAAAAAAATACCTAGTCCCGATTAATAGATATTGTATTTTATACAATAACCATCAAGTTAACTAGTGATGTAAAAAAAAATGTTTGAGTAAATTTGATAAAATAAATAAATATCTGAGCAATATATATATATATATATAACTGATATTAAATGACAATATATTAAAGTTAAAGAAGAAGTATGATTTAGGAAATAAGTTGTTGGCTTGTGTTATAAATAAAATGAAAAATGAGACCGTTTATAAAGGTTGTAAATTTAATGTGCAAAAATTAATATTGTCTACATGTCAATACATGAACATCGAGTGTGTTAGGACCCCTTGATGTGGGCTCATGGTAGTTGAGATTTTTTCTTGAACTTAGGTGCAGAATACGTGGAGAATGTCTCATAAAATGTAATGGCAGGCATGGCACCAAAGTGGTTTCAGAGAGTGACAATCAATAACTAATAATAAATTGAATATTCAATTATAAATGGACCCACCACATGAATTGGTGATCCATTGATATTGAAGCCCTAAATCTAATCCATCAAAGTTTACAAGAGAGTGAGTGCTTGTGGGGTCTAGCCCCCTTATCACCAAACCTTTTAGACCCATTCAACAACTTTTAGTGGGACATGGACTTGATAAGGAGATTGAAGTGAAGTGATACACACCCACAACCATTTTGCTGACACCAATTTTTTATTATTATTATATTTTTTTGAAACCAGACTACTATCGGTTAGAGGACTACCCAGCTTAACGTGTTAGATCAACCATTACAGGTAGAATATAACTCCCATCGTAAGGAAGAGATCTCCTACACTTTGCGATTTAATGGGTAAACGTAGGACTTAAACTCCTATCATATCCGTGAAATGAGGAGCGGTGTTGGTTTTTTATTATTATTATTTTTTTTAATAGGTTTAGAAGTGTTTTTGGTGTTATTGTTTACTTTATCTTAAAGCAATGATCTACATGCTCAAAATTAAAGTGAAACACTTTAATTTGGTTCAAAACCGCATTTTACTATATGCTTTTGAACACATATTGGATTACCAATGATGAAAGAGAAGTGCTTCTTTTCATATTTACAAAAAAATATCAATATTCAAGAGATTTTAAGGACATGTTTGATTTACAATCCGGATACAATCATATCGTTTTTAAGAATACTAAGATACTATAGTTAAATGTCTTTGTAGGAGACTTTCTAATATAATCCTAAAAATTAATTTTAAAACATGAGAATAATAAATTTTTGGTTTTAATAGTTTTTTTTCTAGATTTATATCCATATTTTCTCTCAAAATTTGCAAAGAACTAAAGAAGTATTATTACTTGACAAGGATTTCCAAGAGATTCCATGATTAAAGCTAATATACAAGTATCAAATATATGCCTTTATAAACAGTAATTTGCAATCTCTCATTTATTTGTTTAACCTAACCCTTGTTATTTTTATTATTATATTTTTTGAAATCTGAATACGATCTGGTTGGAGGTCTGTCAGGCCTGCCATGCTAGATCAACCATTACAAGTGGAATATAACTCCTACTATAACAAAGAGATCTCTTACACTTTACGATTTAATGGGTAAATGTAATATTTGAACTCCTGTCATATCCATAAAATGGGGAGCGGTTCACAATCAATTTCCTCTTATTATATTGATATGTTTGGATTTTTTTTTTATTAGGTTTAGAAGTGTTTTTGGTGTTATTGTTAAAAGTCATTTCCACTCTCTATTTATCTTAAAACAATGATCTACATCCATGAAAAAATGAAATGCTCAAAATTAAACACTTTAATTTGGTAGATAATTTTATTCAAAACTACACACTATATACTTTTGAACACATAGTCGATTACCAAGGACGAAAGAGAAGTGCTTCTTTTAAGATTTACATAAAATATCAATATTCAAGACACAAGAGATTTTAAGGACATGTTTGATTTGCAATCTGAATACAATTATATCGTTTTTAAGAATACTAAGATATTATAGTTAAATGTCTTCGTAGATCGGTAGATGGCTTTCTAATATAATCCTAAAAATTAATTTAAAAACATGAGAATAATAAAATTTTTGTTTAAATAGTTTTTCTCTAGATTTGTATTCATACTTTCTCTCAAAATTTGCAAAGCATAAGAAGTATTATTACTTGACAAAGATTTCCAAGAGATTTCATGATCAAAGCTAATATACAAATATATGCCTTTACAAACAGTATTTTACAATCTCCCATTATTTTTTTATTTTTTATTTTTTCCCTAATGTATCTACTTAACTTCCTCCAAACCACTTTGAATGGAAAGAAGACTGATAAGAAAGCAAAACCAGAAGAACCACCAGCAGGATGGCAATCCCCCAGGGTGTGCCTCCGGCTTGGTGCATCGATCCGTGTGGTAAACGCGGAATCCGAAAGCTGTAGCCCCCATTGGAAGACAAGGAAGCCATTAAGAATATCAACATAATTGGCAACAAGAAGATGAAAAGCTGGAAGTTGATAGTTGTGAGTTGCATCTCAGCCTTGTAACCTGTGTACTGAGACAGCCAGAGTAAGAGCAAAACAATGCCGAAAACGGCAAGTAATGGCAGCGGCGGCACAGAGACAGAGGCTAAGGTCTGGCCTGACCAGCCCTGCTTCCACTCTGGACCTCTTCTCTTTGTGTAGAACCAATCCATTGATTTCTCTATATTTTTGCTCTGGAGGAGTCTACACATATATATAAGAAGTTAGAAGGCTATTTATTATGCTTTGCTGCAAGGTTTGCTTTGGCATAAATGCTTTGAGTGTGAAGTTTAGAATCTAAAAAAGTACTTCTTTGGAGTTTTGCCCACTCAAAGGTTTGATACCAAGTTAATTGAACTGAGAGATATAAGTACATGGAATTGCTAACTTGTTAAGTTATTTGCAAAATTTCAAATCAATAATAAAAAACATGCTTTAGTAAAAGAGACTTTTTACTTGCATCTTCAATAAACTAGCTATTTTTTAACTTCTCATTTGAATTCCAATGTTGAAATATCAATTGCATTATATTCTAGTAACATGGATGGATATATAAAAAAAAATGCCACGAAGACCAACCTAAAATCTTGAAGAATTCTGTTGAACAACATCCTTAACAAGCTCACCTAGCCGATGTGCCTTGAAACAAATGATATGCTACTTCAGAGAAAATACGAAAAGACACGAGAATTGTTACTTCAACTAAACACAATCAGTTCATCATATTGTATATAATGTACAAGCTGCTTAAGGACAAGCTGCATTTGCTGCACATGATCTGCAGTGGAGACTCTATGCAAACACTAACATGGAAGAACAAGCAGGAAATAAGCAGAATGCAAAATTTACCCATATGTGGGGCAACTGCCCGAAAATGCCTTGACCAGGCATCTTTAATCTTTCTGGGATGGGATCCAGTATAAAGTGTTGCAATCTTCAATGCTGAAAATTTTGAGTCTAGGCAGAGCTTCCTGCTTCATCTCTAACTGCTGAAAGTTGTGCAACCAAGAAATCCGTAGAATTTGGAGTTCAGAAAAACTTTCTGTGGAGAAACCCAATTTTCTAACCAGAGAAGAAGCAGCTGCTCCAATATTGGTATTGAGTTACGATCGAGTGCTGAGCCATATAAGACTGAGATTGAGAGATTTGGTATGAAATTCATGACTGTTTCCTAATAGAATCTCTGGCATTGAAAAAGGGGAAAGATCCAAGGCTTTTTAAATGCACAATGGAACTAACAGCCTCTATTTCTTCTACTCCTTGCAGTCCCTAATATCCACACCCAGACCAATTTTTCAATGTCCATCACAAAGTCTTCAGTGAAAAGCTTAAATACAAAAAGCACGACTTCAATTGATATGGTAGTTCAACGTAGCTCAAGGACCATATGGACGAAACATGATCTGAATCTTTGTCAAATGCCACCATAGGTGGGTTCTTCACTGTACGCTACTCATGTGGCTGTTTACTTCACTACTACTATTGTAAGCGGTAAACCACCACATTTTCACACCATCTCTCTTCCCAACTTCTCTAATCCTGGTAAACAATTACCTATCTGATCATCGCCATTATCTGGGACAGGGAAGGCCTCTTCATCACTACAATTACAGAGCTTTCGAGCAAGGGCCGTTTCCCCCAACCCACCCTGCCACCCATACCCATTATCGAAACCACACAACATTGCTGCTCCTTGATCAACATCTTAATATTCCTCTTCAAAAACCAACAACTTTCTCATTGCACTGCATGACATGACAAGAATTCTCTTCTCCATTTATTCAATTCTCTTACCAACTCCACATAACTTCACCCCAAGATTATATATGCATACAAACTTCTTCACAGAACCCAGGAATCCATTTCCATCATTTGAAGAGTTGAAGACGAAGTTGTCCACAAAATCTTCATTTTCCACTTCCTAGCAAAAGAAAGTCGTAGAATTACAATGTTGCTTGTAAACTTCAAACTTGTAAAGCAAATGAAGCACCCTTTGACAGTTTCATGTTATTTATACATCTAATGCAGTGAATCACAATGTAGTAGTGTACTATACATAACAGTCTTCAAGATATAGCTTTTATCATGAACTTCAAAGTCACAGTGAGCACAATAATGTATTGCGGAGGTGTTAACCGAAGCAACAGAAGTACCATGACAAAACGTTACGTGATTGTCTATCAACAAAGTAAATAACCCTTACAGAGATGTTGGTTCTCCAAACAGGGTGTCATCATATTTAACAAATTAAGATAGCAGCACAAACTCATGAAATTACTCATATGCTAAACTACTGTCTTCCTTTCTCTTTCTCAAAACCTGAAAAAGAAGAAGAAGAAGACAAATCCTCTCCTTTGATTTCTTCATAAGATCTCTTCATTTTAATTACAGCCAACTCTCTCCAAATGTAGGTCTATGCTGTACTAAATCATATGCATACACAACACAAACTCCCAAATCACAATCAATCCAATCCAAAATCACCTACAAAGATGAAGAATTTACCCAAACACTGAAACAAACAGCGAGCAGCTTTTGCATTTAATTGAAGATTTGTGTAAATCAAAGACAATACATATACATATGTAAAACAATTGAATCCATTGTTGGTATTGTAGAAGTACTATTGATGGTTACCTCCATTAAAGCAAATTAATTGCTTGTACATGAATGACCTGCAAATACTCAGAGAATCAACTCAGCTAGATTCCCAGACCCAAACTCATTTGATTCTTTCGATCGATCGACTCAACAAAAACCAATCTAATACACATACGCTGACGTGCCTGGCCACGTCACGGTATTTAGTTGAGGTATGAATGACCTGACTATTCACAAGAGAATATAAATTATTTTTTGGCAAAAAGTAGGATTTAGTTAGTTTTACACTTTAATTAAATATATATTTTTTTTGAAATATAATAGGAAACTTAACTTTCAAAGGAAATAAAATGTATTGACGTGTTCGGGCACTTTACAACCCACATGAGAAATTAAATTGATTTTTGACAAAAGAAAATAAAAAAAATTCTAGTTCAATATAATTATATGAAGTAGGATTTCCACTTTAATTAAGTATTAGATTTCCTTTTTAATACAGGATTAGGAATAATTAATTAATACCCTTATTAATTCTTTAATCAATCATTAATAAAATTTATGATAAGTAATTTTGGTAATTATTTTCGTATCCCATTCCGTACTTATTAAAGTATGAAAGTATCCTATTTATACCGCTCCTTTGATAAATTTCTTCAATCACATCACAAATACAAGAAGCCTTGAAACCTTTTCGTCGGTTTTTTCAAACGCAAGCAAATTTATTTTAAGGTATGCCAATCCACATAACTTCTTCACATAACCCACTTTAATTAGGTATTATATTTCCTTTTTAATTTACTTTAAAAAAAAAAAAAGATTTCCTTTGATTAATTAATTAATACACTTATTAATTCTTTAATCAACCATTAATAAAATTTATAGTAAGTATTTTTTGTAATTATTTTTGTATCCTGTTCCGAACTTATTAAAGTATGAAACTCTCCTATTTATACCACTCGCTTAGTAAATTTCTTCAATCACATCACAAGTACAAAAAACCTTAAAACTTTGCACCGAACTTTTCAAACACAAGCAAATTTATTTCTAGGTATGTCAATCCATTCTATTTTTATTGCTCATGCATTTTTTTTTTAATTTTTAATTTTTATTTGTTTCAATATATATATTTTTTTGGTTTTTATGAGCGATTAGAGTCTCGTGTCATTGGACTTAGCTTGAATGAATAATTCTAGACTGTCCAAATTTTATATTTGAAATTATTATTTCTGATTTTATGAATTGTATGAAAATCGTTATGATACAATTGAATAGTTTCTAATACATATAATTTTTTTTTTTTACATCTTCAAATTTATTCAACAGAAATAATGAGTACCGGTAAAACCAGCACAAGTACCACTACAACAAAGGACACTGGCTACACCACCACAACTTGGTCGCCATGGATGGACAACATTATCGAGACACCGAAGACTGAGGTAGAGCGAAAGGAAATTGATGAACAAATCAACAAGGCCCTTAACGGATCGAGCAAGATCACTCGTGGGTTGTCGGTTTTCGAAGAAATTTGCCCTTCAACGAACAGAAAAAAAATGATGAGAAGAGAAGGCCGATTGATTTAATTAATTATTTTTGCTATAGTTAGGAGTTAGGGGACTTGGGAGGAATTGGTATTGTTTCGATCGTTGATTTTTGTTTTTACTTTACTCTTAAAAAGGGGTTATAAAATGAGAATTATGTGATTTTTTTTTTAATTAATTTTGATGAACTTTGTGTGTATAATCAATATTCAATAATGTAATAGGATAATAGCTGATCATCATTCATGCATGAAGAAGAAAATATAACACAAATTTAAATAATTTAAATTTGGACATGACTTATGAAACTTGAATTAGGAAATTTAGGAAATGCAATATAAGGAAATAAAAATAATAATAATAATAAATAAAAACAGTATAGGAAACTTAACTCTCAAAGGAAATAAAATAATATTCGTATTTGCCTCCTTTATTGCATTATTATTTTAGCTATTGTAATTTCAGAAGAAAGGATACAACTCGAATATGTATCTGCATATCACTGGGACAACGTCATCTCAACCCAAACAATTTTTTTTTAATAGTTTTTATTAGTAAAATGTAGAACATAACATTAAATATAGAAAAAAAAAGTTCATCACACAGAGAGAAACAGAAGGAATTTCCTAGCTTTTTGAGAAGTAAAAAAAGATCAATCAATCAAAACTTGTTATAGAACAAAACAGGGTCAATGGCCATCGGTTTGTTACACTAATATATAACTTGTTTCAATAAGTTCTCTGGGCCCTTTATTTTGTCGATCTTGAATAAGCTGGTAAATAAATCAAGCAGCTACTTTCTTGGATGTTACGGAGTTGACAATGGTAGCAAACTCGGGACCCTGCATCACCAAAGAGCTTATTATGATGATTGGTTTGGTCTCTTTGAAATCACTGAACTAGGGAGAGTTGTAAGTTTTTATTTATTTATTTGAATGATTTCAGCTTCAATCTCATAAAATTCTGAAATGAAAGTAATGGCAGGAGCAGGAGCAAACCTTCAAGGAAGCACCGCCAACGAGAAAACCATCGATATCTTCTTGCTTTGCAAGTTCGGCACTATTGCCTCCATTTACTGACCCTGCAAAAGAGAATCATTCGCCATTACAACCATGACAAGGATAGAGATACCATTCATTTGAGCAAACTAGATACTGATTATGAAGATCATGGTTGAATCGCTTATCACAGCGAGAAAAATGTTGGGATTGTCAACATCTCCCAATCCCGTTTATTGCCATGAATAGTACCAACATTGCTAACAAAAAAGGCCGTAGATATATTCAGTTTTCAAGGTCTGAAAAGAAATCTAGACATGGATACCTTCCGATTATCCCCAACATAACTAACTTATACCACTACAGTGATTTATCTGCTTATAGCTATTGACTACAACTTGCAACACAATAAATATTTGACATCACAAAAGATAAATATATATTGTAGGAGTAAGCACTCACATAAACAAAAATAAGAGATTACTAAATCAAATATAAACAAAAGCCGAGCAGACAAAGTACCTCCATAGATAATGCGAGTTGCAGAAGCAACATCTGCTGAGACATTAGTTTTAAGCCAATCACGAACAGCTGCATGTACTTCCTGAGCCTGCAGGGGGGTAGCCACTTTACCGGTCCCAATAGCCCATACAGGCTCATACGCAATAACTATATTTTCCCAACTTGGTACAGCATCTGCACATAATAGACACTACCACAATTAGGATACAGTCCTTTTCGTTTTCCAATGTAATCTAATATTGACTGCATATTCGTGAGAAAAGAAAAGCCAGCATGAAAGTTACCGGCAACGGCCTTTAGTTGCTTGAAACAGACATCAAAAGTTTTGCCTGCTTCTCTTTCTTCTAACTTTTCGCCAATACACGCAATGACCCCAAGACCCTCACTCAATGCATAAGCAGCCTTCTTTCCTATAAACTGAAGTTGACAAAGCTTCAGTCAGATTCTGAATATGATGCATCAATAAGAAAAAGAAGCAATCATCTGCTACTGGAAACCTCCCAAGAACAACATTTTAGAAACTTCACCTGATCATCTTCTCCGATAACATGTCTGCGTTCAGAATGCCCTAGAATAACCCACTTGCAGCCAAGATCTTTCAGTTGTTCCACACTGCAAAATGAATAACATAAATCATATTGTAGCCACAGGCAGAAGTGCAATACCAAAAACCAACAGCATGTATACATGAATATATCAAGGCAAACTCGTAAACCGTTTTCTTCTTAACTTTTACAAAACAGAATCCAAAGAAAATGGGAGAACCCCAACATTCAGAAGATATGCCATCTACGATCAGGCATGTAAAAATACATGGGCATTGGCAGTACTTATCAAAAAAAAATTAAAATCATAGGTTCAGGATCACCCTTTATGCAACATGAACCCAGAGAATTAACTGCCAAAAGCAGACTCAGCATACCATTTAGCATCAACAGATGCAAACAACTTGAAAACTGGTTTCGGCTAGATGTTAAGTCATTGCATGGCATACCAATAGATAGATCCACCATCTTATGAGTGAAGGGACAATAGTTTTATACCAACAGGACAGGGTGAGATATCTGATCCACCATCAGCCCACTGCACTTGCACAGTTGCACGTACAAAACCAGTGTATAATGAGATTTGTTTTTATGAAAATTTTGTTTCCAAAAAGGAAGCACTTTAAACAATAAAAATAGCATGCACAACCAATGACCATGTGAAGTCTAGACAATAGAATCCTATCATACAATGTAAGCCATATTGCAATGTCTCCATTGAAGCCAAAAGTCTTATCACTTCAACCACAGTTTTTTAACACTCGGAAAACTAAAAAAGCCTGAAAATTGCTCAAAGGATTACAGAACCATGAAAAACCCATGCTACCTAATACCTATCAAGGAACAGCAAGCTACCTGATTTCTCCTGTAAAAGCCCCACCTTTTCCGACCCAAGAGTTTTGAGCTGATATCTCAATTCTATCTGTTAACGAATTTTTCACCTGATCGATGTAAACAAAGGGAGGTGATACAACAACATCTGTCAATTCAAAAAGAAAAATGAAATGTTACACTCTCTATTAATTATTAACAACATAACAAAAACATCAACAAACTTTGGAATATAAAAGGGCAGTTCTCCCTGTGAACAATGTAAACTCTTCTAATAGACCCCATGTCCAACATCACTTTAAACACTAAAGAAAATTATAAACTACATTTAGAAAACATGTAGAAGTGCAAGAGTATCATTCAATTTTGTAGAAATTACAAGGTAACGACTAACAATTGACCAATGTTATACTCCAAGGTTTTGTGGACCCAAATACTTGAAAGTGACAAGTGATTTAGCAATATGGGTGTTTACGACAATTACTCAAAATTTCAAAAATTCAGTGTCTACCTTATAAACCCACATATGAGCAGAAAACCTAAAAAGTAACACAAATTTGATGAAAAGAACACATCTCACCAACATCAGCCTCCAAATTTGCACTGTTCAAGTCTGAAACAAGCTTGCTGATAGAGTCCTTTGTCCCATTCTATAAATAACAACAGAGAAACATATCAATTGAAGAAACTGAAACCAAGGAACTATCAAACTACATATGCAACTGCAGCATCCAGCATAACAAGATTCAATGCCAACCAAATAATACTTGTTCAAAACTACTTTGTAAAAGACTATGAGCGATTAGAGAAACGGAAACATTGTTTAACTCCAGTTCCATTAAGAAAGTACACAAATTAACATAGAAACATCATACTCAAAAAGTGAAAACAAATGAATAACTGAGTAAAGTTTGAAAAGCATGTGACTGAAGAGGCTAACTAAATCAAAATAATTCAGAGACCAGTGCTTACACATTTCCAGTTTCCCCCAACAAAGAACTGCAATCACAAAGAAGAAGAAGAATATGGTCAGTAAATAAACAAAAACAGAATGAAAATAGAAGTGCTTTGGCACTGTCAAAAGATAAGAACTGATCAAACAATATCATCAAATCTATCAAAGAAAAAAAAAAGAATAATAGAATGCAAATAGAAGTGCTTTGGCACTGTCAAAAGCACTTTTTTGGAATGATTTCTAGCTCTTGGCAACAACAGACAACAGAAGTCGCAGAGAAGAACTTGGAGTGCTTTCTACCAAACAAAGAGGACTTGAACATTTCATACAAGAACTGATCAAACAATATCGTTAAATCTATAAATGAAAAAAAGAAGCAAAGAATAATAATAGAATGCAAATAGAAGTGCTTTGGCACTGTCAAAAGCACTTCTTTTTCTTTGCCTGCTTTCTAGTCCTTGGCATCAAATCTATCAAGAAAAAAAAAAAAAAAAAAACCAAAGAAACATAGAATTCAAATAGAAGTGCTTTGGCTCTGTCAAAAGCCCTTTTTTTCCTCTTTGCATGCTTTCTAGTTCTTAGCATAAACACACAACAAAAGCACTTCCAAGAATCCAAGCCATAAACATGTTACTCAAATGCTACATTTGCAATTAAAAGCAGACTGAAAAAGCAGTTTATTTCACTTCTAGGCTTCTGTAGACTCTAAAAATCGTAACTTTATTTATTTATTTTCTAATTTTCACTAATAATGTAATAATTTTCATTTTTATCACAAAACAACAACAACAAAAAATCCATATTTCAAAAATAATATAAACACAGTAGAGTTAGATCTATTAGATAGAATATAAAAAGAGAGTATTTTGTATAGTAAAATAAATAAAAAGCAAGTACCTTGTTATTACTGGCCATGGCGGCGACGCTTCGAGAAGGTTTATTTGAAGAGAAGAGACGGAGATGAGAAGTGACGTGCTGCGAAAAAGACTGAGGAGAGGAGGTTTCGAGTTTGGAGCATGATCGGCGGAGGCCGGTGAACTGGGGGCAGTATGTGGAGACCATTGCCATTGCTGTGCTGAGTGAAGTGTTTCGGCGGCGGCGGATTAGCGAGGTGTTTCGGCTCTGCGTGCGTTTGTTTTTGTCGTTGAGGGTTTTTCAGAGGATGGATAGAGTGGATGAACTGGTGTTGGGTTGTGTTTCTTCTATCTATGATTCTATGGTGATGTTTTCATCGAAGAGGTTGTAAAAGGTGAGGATTGGTGGGGGTTCACGTTCACGCGGCGATTAGAGACTGTGTGGCTCACGCGATAAGGGGTTGGTGACTTAGTGGTTGGTTTGCCGCCTGGCGGACTCTTCCTAAATTTGTCTCTTGTTTAAAATTTTAAAATTAATAAAATGGTTTTAGTTAAAGATTTGAACATTTAAAAAAAATTAAAATATATATATATTCTCATAACCACCCTGCATATAATTGCATAATTTTTTATTTTATTTTTCAAGTATATAATTGCATATCCTAAACAATAGTTATATTAAGAAAAAAAAAAAAATTCGAACAAGCAAAATTAGTGAAGAATATACCTTACAAGATTCAAAGCAATACAACATATATGTATATAAGTTAGAATACGAGTCAAACAGTTTCAGTTTATAGAGAAAAATATGGGTGTTTTGTGTGTGTAGATTGTAGAAGGAAAGAGAGAGATTATTGTTGTAGTGTGAGTTGGGTGACAATCAAAGGCAAGACTTGAATGTAAACAGAGAGAAGGTGATCTGGAAAACGGGAATGAAATTAATGCAACGGCAAAAAAGCAAAGCCGTTGAGATGGGCCTTGAATTCTATTATATATATATATATATATATATATATATATATATATATATATATATATACATAAATTCTATTATCGGTTCGAACTGACAAAAGTTATATCAGTTTATTGTATGTGGGCCACTGGATTTAAATACTTTGACTTGGCTGTATGCACTTTTCAGTCAAAGTATTTAAATCCAGTGGCCCACATACAAAGAACTGATATAACTTTTGTCTGTTCAAACTGATAATAGAAAGACTATATATATATATATATATATACATAATACATTTCTCTGTCTACATGGACTTATGTTATTGAATTTTGTGTTTTAATGGATTGAGCAAACAAAATTAAAGAATTTACAGGCAGATTTGCAAAATACAACCTAATGAGAGTGAAAGGTCATGTGGGTTGTGGGGTTGCTACTTGCTAGCTGTGGGTCTCGCCATACCAAAACACCCAACCACCCACCACCTCCTCCATTGCCTCTTCCTCTAATCCTCTCTTCTTTTTTTGGGGTCCCATTTTCAATCCTGATTTAGCTAATTATGAGTTTATTTAATTACAATAAGTTAGTCTCATCAACTTCATGTGTATATGTCCAGGGGCGGATGCATGAGAGGGCTGCCCTGGGCTGTCCTCTTTCAAAAGAAAAAATATATATATATATATTAAGACTAATTACACAAACACCCCTGATATTAGATCTAATTATATTTATATGTAAATTTTATTTATAATTGCACTAACATCCCCTACCATTAGTATAATTTATTTCATTTAGTTATTCTAACTTAAAATCAAAAGACAATAATAAAAATTACAAACAATCAATCACAATTGACAAAAATATCATTTTATGCTTGTTTTACATATAATATTTCCTTACTTTTATTTCAATTTTTTAATTGCACAATTTAGATTCATTTCATTTTATTCTATTTGTTAGTTTAAACAATTCAAACCGATCATTCATAGTAAATTTTTTCATAATATGTAGAATCTATTTAAAAACAAGATATATATTGACAAACAAATCAATGTGAGGGTTTGTGAGTCATTGATTAAACATTCAAATATATTGACTAAACAATTCAATGTGAGGGTTTGTGAGCTACTAATTAAGTATTAGAATATATTGACTAAACAATAATAGATAAATTCAACAATTGATAGTTAATAAATTGACTATATACTTTTAGTGTGTACTGAGAAAAAAATCAAAAAAAAAAAAAAAAAAACTATTTGTATATATAATTTAGTCCGGTCTGCAAATATTTTCTGGGTCCGCCCCTGTATATGTCTTTATCGTTCTTAGTCTTTTGGGCAAATGGGTTCTCTGCATATCATGTGATCATGCTTTGTATATCAAGACTTGTAATGTGTAAATCATTTGAAGGTAGATTGTTTCCTTGTTTTGGAGCTGTTGGGTTTTGCAATAATATGCTCATATGCTTCTTTTTATGCTTGCTAATTGCTAGAGTTATTGGAGCAATCATTGTTGTAGCTAATGTTGCCTAGATCATATTTTAATTACCAATCTTGTTTGTTTGTTCAGATGTTTTGCTGCTGTTGATTGTAGTGTTGTTTGTTCATGCCAATTATTTGTTCATGACATGGGTTGTTGCAGCTGCTGCTGCTGCATATATGGCCAAGTTTTGGTAAAATCTTCAAGGGATAGGAATAGTTATTAAGTGTTTTATCAATAAAATAAAAATTAGGAAACGTAGTTTTATTTACTTGAGTGAAAGTGTGAATCAATGCAAAAACAAATAAAGATTTGTTATTACTGTTTGAAAGTGCTTTTGGTTATATTTTAAATTGGTGATCATGGTGTGAAAATAGGTGGGGAAGGTGAGCGTCGAATGGTTAGCAGGCGAGAAGACAAAAGTGGTGGGAACATTTCCACCTAAGAAAAGGGGTTGGACTGGTTATGTTTTGAAGAACACTGCTGGATCATCTTCGGATGGAGCTGAGAACACAGCGCTGCTTGTATTGCCCTCATTTCTATAGCTGCAGCTTCATCAAATCTTCTCCAAGTTGGCAAGAATGCACCACAGAAAATTTTTCAATACTCACTGCTGTATATTATTGTTATAGTGGTTAGTGGCTATGAAATTATACATCTCATGGACTTGAATGGAAAAAAATGATTTTGTTTAAATATTTTGATCATTTTTTACAGTTGAGCTTGATATGAACTTTGAGTGCAATTGATAAGCAAAAGATAACCATCAACAAATGGATTTTTGTTGTAGAAGAATTTATTCATAATGCATGGCAGAGATGCAAATGTAAAGTTCAGTTCTTATACACAATTACAAGCATATAAAATTTAATAATAATTTTATAAAAAAAAATTGAGGGAATGAGCCATAATATTATTAATTGATTTTTTTTTCTTTTGCACCTCTAAAATGAAATTTGATACTCTAAACTTGGCTAAATTAAAAAATTGTGTAGATATTGGCAGACATTTTTGGGTATTAATGTATTATTATTATTGTTGACGGTGATTTTTCGTAGTCACTCAATCAACGATTAAATATCAAGTTTATGAACGAGAATGATTGAAATTAATACCACAAAGTATTAATTATAATGAACAAAACATACGTGGTAAAACTCCGATGGTCGGAGAAACATAAAAGCTGTTATTGAATACACACTCTGATCTCTCCTCTCAATTCTTGCGTACCCCTTCTTGTGTATGTTACAGAGGTATTTATACATAATGCTATTAGGGTTTGTGGGTGCCGCTAGGGTTTGGTGTCGTGGTGCCTAAGTTTTGGGCGATTATCCAATCCTAAACGGATTCTATTTCCTTCTTGAGTGTAACATGTTTCCCGATTTGAAAGAATCCGAGTTTGGACAAGATTCTTTCTCCTCTATTTGTGGGAAACCTGTTTGTTTCCTTGTTAAACTCTGGGCAGTCGCACCATTGTTTATTGTGGGGATGCTGGTTACTGATTCTGCCCACGTGTTCGGGACGTGAATGCTGGTGACTATCTTTTTTATCAAATCCCGAGCATGCCCGAGCAAGCTTTGCTGCCCAAACCGATTCTCTTCGTTTGTGATCGGGTTTCTTTGGTTTCGCCGAGTAAGTTATCTTGGGGGATTTATGCCCCTTCGAGTTGACTTCTTTTGACTCCTGCTTACGTGGCTTCTTATGGTGATGACGTGTCCTTTATGACGATTTTTACCTATAACAATACCCCCTTAAATATTTGAGTCGAATACACCAGGTCCGGCTTACTCGGAATAAATATTTAACTTCCGTTTTCCTCTTTTCTCATGACTTGTTTTCGTTTGTCGTCTTCTGCATTAATGTTGGGTTTCAATATCCTCGTTTGATTCGAAGCATTAATGACGTGTCTTAATTATGTCAGCATGTGTTTGATCCGCCCCTCATTCAGAAATCTCTTGATGGTGACATACTGACTTTCTGACGGTTCAAGGCTTTCTTCGATTGCCACATGTCTCCTCTTGTTTGGTCATGGTATAGGGCATTTATGGGACACGACCCTTCTGCTCGTTCGCGTACAGCCCACGTCACTACCCCCGTCTCTCTATTTTCCCGCTTCTCTACCTACCTTTTCTAGGGTTTTGATTTTTTGAACCTGATACCTGGCCTATATAAACATTGTGCTTGAAAGAAGATTTTCGTCTATTTTTATTCTGCCATTTTCTTCTTTCTTCGAGAGAAAAGTTTGCCTACCTCTGTTGTATTTCTGGGAATTTTGTTTTGTTCTTCGATTCATTTTGGGTTTTAACGCTTCTTGGTTTTGCTTTGCTGAGATACCCAGTTCCAACCCCCAGATCTTTTCTTAAAGATTCTTTTCTTGAAGGTTCTTCCTCTACGGTTTGCGTATCTCCAGTTTTCCGATACATCAAGGTTAGTTTTCATGGATTCTGCGGCTAGGCACCGTCTTTTTACTGTTGGTATGATTGCCATTGAACGAAATGATGCTCTTACTGCCACGGTTGTCCACAAGTTGCTAGGAGATCCTCTCTTCGATCAGCCTCGCTTCTTAGACGCCGACGTTTCTGGGCTTTTCGGTGAAGTCCCTGCTACTTTTGAAGTTCCACCTGCTTCTGAAGTCCCCTCCGCTTCTTCTGACTCTTCAAAACCTGAGTCTTATCAACCCGAAGCTCAATCAGATCCTTCTACTTCCGTTTGTGGTGACACTCGGCCGTGGAAACGAATGGGGAAGAGGAAGAGTCAAACCAAAATCTACAAGGATTCTTACTCCTGGGAAAGCCGAATTGGGACCCAGAGAGTTGTTGAGAATGACATTGAAGAAGAGCACAGGGGGGCTCGCATTATTTTCTCTCCCGATCGGGTGTGTGCTTATGATATCGAGCCAAATGTGGTCGGTCCTGAAGAGGTCAACGAATACAAGCGACGGTTTGATCTGGACGACGGTGTTATCTCGCTAAGTCCTACTGTCGGTCGAGCTGTATGACCAAGTGGCAATCTATGGGGCGATGCTCACTTGTGGTGTTACCTTCCTCTTCAGCCTTTCATTACTTGGTTCTTAGCTGAGGCTCAGCTTGCTCCGACACAGTTGACTCCGAACAGCTATTGGATTTTGATGTGCATGTGGCACATATGGCATAGGATGAAACGTCCACCTCCCACCCCTCACGAAATTAGGCATTTTTATTCGTTGAGGCCTCTGGGGAAATCCGGGGTTTATTTCCTTCTTTCGACCCAACCCGAGAACTGGATACCAAAAGACGTGATGGTCAAGGGTGAAGTTGAACTGGCCGCAGATGAGAAGATGAAAGGATTTGTTTGGGGCTTCCCTTCTTCAAATAAATTCTGGAAGAATAGTTGGTTCTTCGTGGGTAAACGTTGGGGCCAATCG
This sequence comes from Acer yangbiense, assembly GCA_008009225.1. Lineage (NCBI taxonomy): Eukaryota > Viridiplantae > Streptophyta > Magnoliopsida > Sapindales > Sapindaceae > Acer > Acer yangbiense. Next base: position 52,117,322 of record CM017764.1, on the reverse strand, counting down.
ATTAGCTTCGATCTTAATGGTACTCGGGTGACACGCAAGGTCCCTCGGTATTTTTGCTCGCCCGACAAATGGAATCATACGACTCCTTATTTTACTGACGAGGAGCTTAAAACTCTGGCCCGGGTGGCCGTTCGTCCTTTGGAGAAGAGAGGGAAACCTTATCTCTTCGACGAAGAGAAAATGATTAGGGCTCGCCTTTTTCTTGGGATTACTGCACGCCGACGACGCCGTAAGTTTTCATAGAACTTTTATTGACTGTTCTTTTTCCTAGTCGGCTTACTAACTTGAAAATATTTTTTAGTGTTCGATGTAGATATCGTTTGTGACACTCAGGCACACCGGATGAAGGGTATCGTGGAGGCGAGCCAAAAAGAGGTTAATCGTCAGCGGGATGCTAGGATAGCCCCTACACAATTTGATTCTGATGAGAGTTCTCCCGAGGATCTTCCCAAGGAAGATGGTGAAGGGAACGTTCCTGATTATACGCTCGGGGAGACTTATGGTCAGGAAATGGAGACGTACTTGGCCGAAGGTATAGGTGATCCAGGGGACCTTGCTGCAGACAAGGCTGCTGCTGAGAAGGGCAATCAGGTGGGCATTCCTTTATCCAGGGGAAAAAAAAGGTTGGGGAGCCATCTGCGGTTGAAGAACCTGGGCAAGCGGCTTCAGTTTCTGCTAGGGTTACTGATTGCTTTAATTTCTACATATAGTGTAGCCCCAATTATGTATCATTTTGTGTTAGTTTCTCGAGTAAAACCGGGTATTTAATATGAATAAATAAGTGTTTCAGGGATTTATGGAGTTCAGGGGCATTGGAGTAATTTTGAAGAATCAGGGGTGAAAGTGCAAGTTTGGAGAAAATATTGAAGATTCTGTAATTAGAAGAGAAGTCAGGGGAACCGTTTGTAATTCGCCAGCCAGCGCACCAGAAAGCGCCACGTGTCTTAAATGAAACGGTGCGTTTCATCAGTTGGGCCTGACCCGACCCGACCCGGCCCAGGCCCGGCTCGCCCCAACAGACCTGACTCGGTTGCTACGTGCACCCCGGCCTGATGCTAAGCGCACCCCACATTTCAGCGCAGACTGCCATGTCATAAATGAAACGGTGCGTTTTGCACCTTGGGCCTGGCCTGACCTGACTCGACCCGGCCCGGCCCGGCCCAGATCCAGTGGCCATAAGGAAGAAAGGACCAGTTGCTGAGTGCACCCCGCCACATCAGCGTGACGTCACGTCGTCTTCAACCTCATGCAGCCCGAGTGCAGACCCGACCCGGTCGCGACCCGGAGACTGACCCGACCGGTCCGACCGTTTTCTGACGTCGATTCTGGCGATTTTCCTCCCAGATCTCTTGCCGGTGACCTCCCCGTCCGTTTGTCACCACTTTCGAGACCCCATGCACACTTTTTCCTAGCCTCCAAATTCTTCCAACTTCCATGGCTTCCAAGCTCTTCCAAGCTTCGTTTCTCCCAAACCGCGGCATGCAAGCGGCATCCCGAGCGACAGAAACTCCCCTTCATCGCCTCGGTTGAAGTGCCGCGGTCCCAAACCGCGGCAGTCGAGCGACAGAGATTTTTTTGAGCTTGCCGCGGTCGTCGCCCAGACCGCGGCAGTCCGTCTCCACGTCGTTTTGGGCGAGATTCTTGCCCTATTTTGAGCCTATATAAATACAACTTATGTTCTTTCATGAGGGGAGAGAGAGCCACACACACAAATCCGAAAATCCACTCAAACTCTCCCAAAAACTCTCTCTTTTCACCATCTCTTCCACACACCATCACTTCCACCATTTCCATCTACCACATCCACCATCACTCCACCTTTTTGGGCAAGAGAGAGTTGAAGAAAGATAGAAGGAGAAGAACATTCAAAGAAGAAGAGGAAGCTCTCCATTTAGTTTTCTCTAAACTTTTTCTCTTCTAATTCTTTTTCATAGCCATGTATTTATTTGATTTAAGTTGTTGTATGGCTAGTGGTTGTAATATGAGCTAAATATTGATTGCTAGGATTTGATGAAACCCTATCCAATGACTATATATTTATATTGATTCTTGTTTATCCATTTATGTGCAACTTGTGGTTTATATGGGTATTTTTGTATGCTTAAAGCTTTCAAGTGATTGATCTCCATTTGATTGATTTATTGTGGTGTGTTATGTACTGACCGGAGACGCACACCACGTGTTCATTAAAATGCCCTCTATGCATGTCTAGAAAAGCATACCCACTTAGGCTAGCGTATAGGATTCGTTAAGTGTACCAATAAACTTAATGAACTCGTTCGTATATTCCGAGTAATCGAGAGATAGGCTTGGGTACGTTTCGGGTGTAATCTACTCTGCTTGACCAAGATTGTAGGTTAATGTTATGGTGCATGAATCTATAAATTGCATGAGCATATTTTGGGTGAATAATTGAGTCTAAAACGGAAGTCAATTGAGGGTGGGGTGTAGTCAAGTCCTAGCATGTTTTTCTTTGATATTAAACTTGTGTTTATTTTAGTGTTATTTTATTTCTTGCATTAGCATTAATCCTTAGGTTTAATTTAGTTTAATTTACTTAGTTTTAAAATCTTTTTTCGCTTGTTTGAATAGCATCTAGGCTAATCAATTTCGGTAATCAATCACTCGATCCCTGTGGGAACGAATCTTATTCATCATTGTGCTACTCTCCGACCTCGTCCTATTGCGAGTGTCGCTCACTAAAAGAGAGCGTAGTCAGTTACTCCAGCCCCGGTTACAGACAGCACGGGTGAGCGGGACTGCTCACCTGACAATCAAGACGATCTGAGGGGTCCCATTGCAGACGAGGTAGCTACCCAAGCAGATGATCCTGTCTGCTCGAAGCTCCAAGGTAAAGAGAAGGCTGGGGAATATTCTGAGCCAGCGGCTTTTTCCTGCGGGACTCCTTCACTCCACTCTGCTGCAAACGAGCCGAGTGCTACATTCTAGGGTGCTGAAACAGCTAGGGAGCATCCAGGTGTGATGGCTCCAGAGATTTCGACTCCCGCTGAGTCGATCCTTACACCTCCTGCAAGTGGTGGTGCTGAAATGAGGCGTCCCGAACCAGATTCTGAGGACCCTGCTACTGACTTGAATACTCATGGGAGGCAGTCTGAAAAGAGAAAAGCATCATTTTCGCCCGGCCGCCCTACCCCCAAGATCCCCCGGGTGGTTGCATATATCAATTCATCTTTGGGCGATGAGGGGGGAGCTGAGGTTGGGAGGACAGTGATTGGGATTCCCCCACAGGGTCGGGTCAAGGACAATGCTGGTGGTTCCGCCGACTCTCCTTGGGCGACATCGACTGCGGGGCTTCCAGAAGCCAGTGTTGGTGGCTTGGGCCCATCGACCCAAGCTGGCGAGCCTACCCCCGAGACTATGCTGAGGGCCATGGCTTCAGGCCGGGCTTACATAAGGGGGCAGCTGGAGTCACTTTAGGGTCGGCCCTTCAGCAAGCCGTTTGCATAACTTTTTCAATAGTGCCTCCTATGTAAGTTTGCTTTTAGATCAATTTCCTCGTTCTGTGGTCCCGTTTTCTCACTTTCATTTTATTTCATAACCTGACTGCAGATGGTGGCTGAGATGTCAGAGGCTTGCCAGGGCGGTGAGGCCCAGGCAGAAAGAATAAGGCGGCTAGAGGCCCAACTAAAGGAGAGTGAAGATCGCTGCGCTCAGGTTGAGCTGGCTTGTCAGGAAGGGGCCAAATCAAATCAGGTGCTCCTGGATCAATGCTTGGCGCGTCAAATGGAGGCTGAACAGAAAGCGTCTTTTACTGCTGAGGAGGTCAAGACTTTGCAAAATCAGTTGTCATCTACTCAGGATGCTCTGCTCCAGGCCGAGCAGAACGCTGAAGACGCTAAATCATCTTATGAGCGCCGAATCGAAGACTTGGAGCGTTAGGCCTTGACAATCAAGTCCCTGTCGAAGGAAGCTAGGCTGGAGTTGGAAATACAGGGGGTCGATCGTTTTAAAAGATCTTCGGCCTATGATGATTTGCTTCTCCGGGAGTTCCAACGGGGGATGGTCTCGGCTAGGGAGTTCTTCAAGATGAAGAATAGGGCAATTGACCGGGCCAGGGCTAACTGGAACTTTTCAATTAAGAAGCATGTGGATACGTCTCTGGAGTCTCTTCGGATCCAAATGAAAGAGTGGCTAGCATATTACCGGAGTAAAGGTAAGGTGCCATATCCCATGCATCTGGAGGTTCCCACTGTCGATTCCTTCTCTACCTTTCACGCTTGTCAGAAAGCGGGGATTGACGGTGAGAATCCTGACGTTGGGTCCGTCCCTGAGACTGACTATAGTGCCTGGATGGACGATGAATGAGAAGATGTGATCGTGTGGCCCTCTGATGATAGCCTCCTAAGTGAGGATGTAATGGAACCTGACCCGAGCGTCGACGGGAGCAGTTCACAACCCCCAGCGCCGTCTTCTTGATCTTTTATTTGGTTATTTTTGTAATGATCTTTGTATTCACTTTTACTCATATCTATATGAATCTTTATTCTTATGATGTTCCGCTGTTTCTAACTCCTTGCATGATAAACACATAAATGGGATGACTAAACCTGCATTGAGTATAATTTATTTGATAGCCTGTATTCGGCTGTTTCTGATTTTAAGGATTTTCGGAATCCTTTCTCTAGCCGAGTATCTCATTTACTGGCGTTTGTGAATTTGAGCCGAGTATCTTATTAACTGGCAATCAATTAGTTCAGCCGAGTATCTTATTTAACTGGCGTTCGTGGATTTGAGCCGAGTATCTTATTAACTGGCAATCGATTAATACCTCATGTTTAAAGTTACTTTGCCCTAGCGTTACGTCGCGGCTCACTACAACCATATGCCAAGGTCCTTGCACATGTCACCTAGGACGTCTCCCGGTTTTGTCTGTGCAAGGTTTCGCCGAATCGTTGGGGTATTTGTGTACCAGCCAACACGACTGCGCATCTCATTAGTCTTTCTGTCGGCGCTTCCGAGCATTTTTCCAGTTATCCTGGTGCCTCGGATTTGCCTTTTTGGTAAGAGGTGCATTTGTACCGTCTTAACTAGGCGGGCACGCTACTTCAGCTTTTCCCCCCTTCGAGCACTATTCGTCCGCTCTCTCGCGGCTTCATAGCGCTCGAATTTTTTTTCTTTTTTAATGTTTATTTGGTCGGCTTCTGAGTGGCCGCCATTCCCTTCTGACGGTGTATTCATTGTCTTCAGCAAATAATCTATTTATTAGCAACTGAACTTTCAAATGATTAAAATGACAATCTGAAAACTAAAATACGACAAAATGCGAAATTTGAAACTAACTAAAGCAAAAGGTGGGGATAGTTTCCTTTTCAAGGATAGAAGATTTTGAGGTACTGTGCATTGCATGGTCGAGGCACCAGGCTACCCTCTAGTCGGGCTATCATGTAAGCTCCGTGTCCAGCGACTCCTTTAATGATGTATGGTCCCTCTCATTTGTCAGCAAGAGATCCTGCTGATTTATCTTTAGTGTTTGGGGATACCCTTCTCAGCACCAAATCTCCAAGCTGGAATTTACGCACGTGAACGTGAGAATTGTAGTATCTCGCAGCCCTTTGCTAGTACGCTGCATTTCTTACTTGTGCTGCGTCTCTGACTTCTTCCAGTTCATCTAAGTTCTGCTGCAACATGTTGACATTGTGCTCTGGGCTGTATAACCGAACCCTAAGAGAGGTGAAAGTTGTTTCTGTCGGGATAACAGCCTCAGTTCCAAATGCTAATGCGAAAGGAGTTTCCCCTGTGGATGACCTCATAGTTGTTCGGTATGCTCATAGTATCTCAGGCAGCTTGTCCGCCCAGCAACCCTTCCTTGCCTCCAACTTCTCTTTCAGCGTGTGCTTGATCATTTTGTTTACTGCCTTTGTCTGATCATTGGTTTGAGGATGGTCGGGAGATGCGTAATAATTTGCGATTTTGTATTCCTCGCACATCTCCATGAATTTACTGTTATCAAATTGGGTCTCGTTGTCTGTTATGATGATGCTCGGAATCCTGAACCTGTATATTATGTTCGTCTTGACGAAGTTGGTGGTGTTTGCCTCAGTGATATGCACGAGTGCCTCTGCTTCTGCCCACTTGGTAAAGTAGTCTACTGCCACAATAGCGTGCTTCGCACCTCCCTTTGTTCCTGTGGGCATTGGTCCTATTAGATCGAGGCCCCACATGGCAAAAGGCCAAGGTGAGGTTAGGCTTCTGAGTAGTTCTGGGGGTTGCCGAATGTCGTTTGCTATTCTTTGGCATGTTTCGCAACTCTCCGCGAATCACTGCGCCTCTGCGAACAAAGTCGGCCAGTAGAATCCTTGTCTAAGTACCTTGTGTGCTAGGCTCTTACCCTTAGTATGGTTCCCGCATACTCCACTGTGAACATCCTTTAGGATCTTTTTGGTTTCTTCTTCGGCAACACACTTTTGCAGTACTTTTGAGAACCCTCTCCTGTATAATTCTCCTCTCAGAATTGTGTACCGGGTTGACATGTATTTGATGCGTTTAGCTTCCACAGCATCTTCTGGTAATACGTTTTCCTCCAAGTACTTTCTGAGCTGGGTTGTCCAGTTGCATGGGCCTGGTCGGATCTCTGTTATCATGATTTCCTTAGATTCTGCTGTACTCGGCTTAGCCAGGTGTGCCACCGGTATTGCTTTGGACCTGATACTCATGGTGGCTGAAGCTAATTTGGACAAGGCATCTACTTTTTTATTCTCTTCCCGAGGGATCTGAAAGATTTTGTACGTCTTGAATTTTCTGAGCAATCTTTTTGTAATGTCCAAGTAAGCTATCATGTGCTCCTCCCTCGCTTGGTATTCGTCCAGTACCTGGTTAACCACAATCTGTGAATCGCTGTAAATTTCCAACTCATCTGCTCCCAATGCTATACAGACCCTCAAGCTGGCCGACAAGGCTTCATACTCTGCTTGATTGTTGGTTGCTTTGAAATCGAACCTCATGGCACACTCCACAGCGTCTCCTTCCGGGGTTGTTATAACTATTCCTGCCCCGCTGCCATGTGTGTTTGATGATCCGTCTACATGCAACTTCCATTGGAACCCACTCACCTGTTCATCTTCTATCATTCTTCTTACCTCGGCATCCGGCTCGGTGAACTCTGCTATAAAATCTGACACCGCCTGCCCTTTGATTGCTGCTTTTGGCGTGTACCTGATGTCGAATTCACTGAGTTCTACTGCCCACTTGGTCAATCTTCCTGACAGCTCTGACTTTTGGAGGATGAGTTTCAACGGGCAATCCGTGTATACCTCTATTGCATGTGCTTGAAAATATGGCCTCAATTTCCTAGCTGCCGTGATCAGGGCTAACGCTACTTTCTCAGCTGGCGAATACCAGGTTTCTGGCGATAGCAACGCCTTGCTTGTGTAGTACACCGGTCTTTGTACTCCTTCCTCTAACCGAATCAGTACCGAACTTGTCGCCACTTCTATAACCGAGAGGTACAGGTATAGTGTTTCTCTGACCACTGGTTTTGAAAGAATGGGTGCTCGTCCTAAACACTCTTTCAACTTCTGAAAGGTTGTTTCACATTCTTCGCTCTATTCTAGCCCTTTTCCATTTTTTATTGCTTTGAAGAATGGGACGCACTTGTCTGTTGATCTCGCTATGAACCGGTTGAGTGATGCAAGACATCCTGTCAGCCTCTGCACCTCTTTCAACGTCTTTGGTGAAGCCATTTCTTCTAATGCTTTAATCTTCTCGGGATTTACCTCAATTCCTCTTTGGTGTACCTGAAAACCTAAAAATCTTCCTGACGGTACCCCGAACACACACTTACTTGGGTTGAGCTTCATCCCGTACCTTCTCAGGACATCAAAGGTTTCCTTCAAATCTTCTGAATGTTTTTCCGCTGTGATGCTTTTGGTCAACATGTCATCCACATAGACCTCCATGTTTCTCCCAATCTGCCGAGCAAATATTCTATTTACCAACCTCTGGTACGTTGCCCCAGCGTTTTTTAGTCCGAACGGCATCACTTTGTAACAATACAATCCTTGATCTGTGGTGAAAGCTGTTTTTTCTTCATCTGCCTTGTTCATCCGGATTTGATTGTATCCCGAGTAGGCATCCATGAAACTCAGCAGTTCGTATCCTACTGTCGCATCTACCAACTGGTCGATCCTCGGCAATGGGAAGCTATCTTTCGGACAAGCTTTGTTTAAATCCGTGAAGTCTACACACATCCTCCATTGATTGTTCTTTTTCTTGACTAATACTACATTGGCCACCCACTCCGGCTATTTGACTTCCCTTATTGATCCTGCTGAAAGCAATTTCTCCACCTCTTTCTTGATTGCGATGCTTCTCTCTGGGTTGAACAATCGTCTCTTTTGTACCACTGGGCGGAACTCCGAGTCGATGGAGAGATAATGCGATATCACCTTTGTATCTATCCCGGGCATGTCTTTATGACTCCAAGCGAACACATCCCGGTAATTCCTCAATAATGTGATGAGTTTGGCTTTGATGTACCCACTTAGGCTTGCTCATATCTTTACTGTTCTACTCGGCTCATCTGGGTCTAATATCACTTCTTCGGTCGGCTCATCTTTTTTGGCTTCAGGCTCTTCTCTAGGGTCTAGTTCAAATTCCTTCGGTGCCTCTGCTTGCTCCTCAGGTTCATTGGCTTGCTCGGCTGATATAGTGTATAATTGGTGTACTTCCCTATCCTTGTAAACGAGCAGATTCACCCTTCGCGCCATCTCTTGTGATCATTTGACCACGCCCACCCCATACTCGGTTGGGAACTTCATCATGAGGGCATACATTGCTGTTACTACCTTAGCTTTATTCAGGAATGGTCGGCCAAGCAAGGCGTTGTATGGCCAATTCTCTGTATCTACAACCATGAAATCGAGTAATAATGTCTTCTGACAAGGGGCTCTCCCGACTTTCACTAGTAGTTTTACTGTGCCGAGTGACCTTACCTCTGCCCCGCCAAACCCTCTAAGTGGGGTATGAAAAGGCTGCAGGTCCTTTCTGTCTAATCTTAACTGATCGTACACCTCTGCACTTAAGATATCAGCTGAACTTCCATTATCAATCAAGATCCGATGAACCTCCTTGTGACCAATCCGAGCACTGATAACCAAAGCATCATTTGGCTTTACGTCTACTCCGTGAGAATTAGCCTCTGTGAAGATGATTGGATCCCAGCCTTCCTTGATCCTTTTTGGGTCAAGTTAAATGGAGTTGACGTCGAGGTCTCTTCAGGCTTCCATGGCTTCCTGAATTTCATGGGTTCTCTCCCTGTTACTTTTGCCAGTTGCTGGTCCTCCAAAGATAGTGTTGATTGCTCCTTCATCTCCAGCTCTCTTGGGACTCAGCTTCCTTTCTCGTCCACCCTATCGGTTATCTTTCTGTCCATCTGCCTTATCGGTATTTTTTAAGACAATGTCCTTCAAGTGCCCTTCTCGGATGAGGGTCTCGATGTGATCCCTCAGCTGGAAGCACTTAGATGTCTCATGCCCGTTCTCTTTATGGAATCTGCAATATTTGGTGGTGTCCTTCTGAGCGTAAGTCGACTGCTTAGGCGGCTCTTTAGACATATTCTTTTCTTCCAAGATAGCTAATATCTCTTCCTGGTCTTTCTTCAACGGGGTGTAATTTGTATATTTGCCTTGGAATTTTTGGCGCAACTAGTCGGTTTTTGGATCATAAGCCCGGCGGCCGTCCCGTCCATCTCGTGCTTTGTTCTTTTGCTTGTCACCTTTGGTGTCTGGTACCTTGGCTTGGTCTTTTGTCTTGGCTCCTTTCGGACGACCACCATATACAAAATAACCTCCTGTCGCAATTTATTCTTCCTCGGCTAAGGCATAACCCCCTAGCCATGTCCATCATGTCGACATAACTGGTTAGGCGAGCTCTTCTTAAATCAAAGGATAGCTGGCCGTTCTGAAGGTTGTTGATGAATGCTGCAATGATGGCTTTATCGTTCGCACTCCCTATCTCCGACACTTCCTGACCGAACCTTCCTAAGTATTTCTTCAGCGACTCGTCTTTTCCTTGCTTGAGCTGGGACAAGTGAGCCACCGATTTCTTCCTATGTACATTCCCGAGGAACTGCCTTGAGAAAGCTTTGCTCAGTTCGCTGAAGCTGCTTATGCTTGCTGCTGGCAATCTACCGAACCACCGAGAACCTAGATCCCCAAGAGTCTGTGGAAAATTCAAGCATAGCAGAGCGTCATTGTGGACGTATTGGGCCATAGCACTTCTATACCTCCGGACATGTTCTTTTGGATCGGTATCTTTCTTGAACTGCTCTACGTGTGGCATCCTGAACCTCTCCGGGAAAGGCATCCTTAGAACTCCATTGGTGAAAGGACTGCCTGATTCGTCATCCGACAGTTCATTGCGCCTATACCGCCTGACCAAAGCATCCATCTATCAACGATTGTTTTGCACCTCCCGGGTCAGGCTCTGTATGAGTATGCCTCTATCTCCTTTTAGTTCTCCCATTGCATTGAAATTTTGACTGATTGTCAACTTCTGGCCTTTCTCCTCTGGTTCCCACTCCCTGTGTTCTCGGTTTAGGCCATGTAATCGAACTGTGTCCCTCTGGCGTTTGTGACGATAATACTGCTCACTCTCCCCTGAGGACGATGACTGATTTCTTCGTTGAATACGCTTCTTGGGTTGGTCCCGATTTCGCCTCATTCGATCTAGATCATACCGTCTATCATAATAACCTTCCTCTTTACGCTCCCTACTACCCCTGGCTTGCCTTTCGGACAAAATCTCTGGCCTGTCCGTAGGGTCTTGGCTTGCTTTTAAGGGCGCGTCAGGTGTTGGTATCACCACCGTGGAACGCAATCTTGTTGTTTGATTTGGAGCGGACAGGTTGTGGGGTGAAGTCAAACCTTCCGTAGTGGAAAAATCAAGTCCTTGCCTTGTTACATCAGATATGAGTTGCTGCAGAGAGGCCTGGAATCGTTGCACGATTTCTTCATTAGTTGGAGGGAAACGCTGGATACCGGCCAGGGCAGTTGATTGGTTTGCTGTTGCTAAGGTTACATCCGCGGTATTGATGGTGGTGTCATCCTCCAACTCGTTAGTCGGTAATCCTTGACTGTATCTGGAATCGCTACCATCTCCTTCGCCGGCCATTGCTTCACAAGTTTTTTCTGAGGTCCCCTCTTTCTAGCGCCAATTGTTAACGGTGATTTTTCGTAGTCACTCAATCAACGATTAAATATCAAGTTTATGAACGAGAATGATTGAAATTAATACCACAAAGTATTAATTATAATGAACAAAACATACATGGTAAAACTCCGATGGTCGGAGAAACATCCACGGGTTGTTGCCTAAGCAACGAAGTCAAATCCACTATAAAAGCTGTTATTGAATACACACTCTGATCTCTCCTCTCAATTCTTGTGTACCCCTTCTTGTGTATGTTACAGGGGTATTTAGGGTTTGGTGTCGTGGTGCCCAAGTTTTGGGCGATTATCCAATCCTAAACGGATTCTATTTCCTTCTTGAGTGTAACATGTTTCCCAATTTGAAAGAATCCGAGTTTGGACAGGATTCTTTCTCTTCTATTTGCAGGGAACCTGTTTGTTTCCTTATTAAACTCTGGGCAGCCGCACCGTTGTTTATTGTGGGGATGCTGGTTACTGATTCTGCCTACGTGTTCAGGACGTGAATGCTGGTGACTATCTTTTTTATCGAATCCCGAGCATGCCCGAGCAAGCTTTGCTGCCCGAGCCGATTCTCTTCGTTTGTGATCGGGTTTCTTTGGTTTCGCCGAGTAAGCTATCTTGGGGGATTTATGCCCCTTCGAGTTGACTTCTCTTGACTCCTGCTTACGTGGCTTCTTTTAGTGATGACGTGTCCTTTATGACGATTTTTACCTATAACAATTATTATTATTATTATTATTTGAAAAAAACTAACATGTCTTCCAAAAATATTATTAATTAAAAATATTTTTCAATTACAATACTTTTTTTTTTTTTGTTAAATATGATATATAAAAATATTTATTTAATAAAATTAAATAAATGATGACTTGTCCTGTCCTATATGTCAATATTATGTGGTAACAAACATTGGACAGGACAAGAAGGGCACTCCGGTCATTTGAACCTCTTGTCCCGTCATGTCCCAGCCATACCAAACGCATAACAGTACAGTGAATAGTTCTGTCCCAGGTCTTCCAAACACAATACAGAACAACCTGTCCCGTCCCGCCTTGCCTTGTCCTGTCCCATGTCTGTGCCAAACACACCCTTAATTACAAGTGTGGGTGTGGCAAAATAGATATAGGCATCACAATCTACAAATCTGTACCTTTACATGACTCTTTGCATCTGGTATTGATTAATTATAGTGGTTATAAATTATATAAATTTGGGGACACATGCTAGAATAAATGTATTTATTATGTCTTGTGGTCTCATGGAAAACTTCTAATTTCTTGTTAATTAGATGCAAAAAAATAATAATAATAATAAAAAAAAAAAAAATTGTCATATTATGAGAAATACCAACTTCTTCAGCAGTTTGGAATGGATAAGTTGCCTCTCTGTCGAGCCCAAGGAGAAAAATCTCTCCGCGATTACTCTTCAAACGTTGTATTGATTGATCCTTTGGCAAGTTTAGCCACTGTAAGAATTTCTTTAGCCACATATACAAGGTGACAAAATTTGAACCTTGGTGGATTGGCTCTTGACGTTAATTATTCTTCTTTTTTACTTATAATTTTTTATTTGATAATAAATGAAATTTAATTGAATATAATTCATTTTTGCTATTTGTACACTTTCAAACTATTATATTAATATTATCATGTTCATTTACACCATATTCCTCTACAAGTTCCTCCAAGAAATCTTGTCTCGTCCATTCTATGATCATCATAAGCCTGGTTTTGGAGGATAGCTAGAAGAAATAAATAGTTACCAAGATCTGTCAGCTTCAATGTAATGTAATATGGAGCACACCATTAATGTACGATTGAAGATTTTCATCAACAGTAAGTTGAGGATTCTTAATAGTATTGTTAACTGCCTTGTCCTCTCATGTGCATCCACAAGTACTGTTGGTGGAACTTGGAAGAGGTTGTGGAGCCTTAATCTTCCAAACAAGATTAAATGTTTTTGTTGGAAAGCATGTAGAGAGATCCTTCCTACAAGGTTGTTCATGCCCTTTGGCAATGTGAAAGAGTTCTTCCTAGTTAATATAGGGTTTTTTTTTGTTTTTTTTTGACAGAATTGTGTGGCTGGATTGCATTGGCAGGGTGGCTCCAATGGAATCCACTCACAAGTTTACCGTTGTGTACCAAGTAAAACGATACCCGAAAGAATATGTATCTGTGTGTGAATGAAGGAAAACATAGTAAATCAGACACAAATTGATATGAATTTGTGGAAAAGGGAAAGCAAATGTGTTCTTCAAGTTCATTAGTAGAACAATTTCTTCATTACATTGGAAAGCAGAGTTGCACCCTGCTCTGTAAGCAAATAGTTGTGATTTAACATAAAGCAAACATGGAAGAGACATTTACTTTCACGATATTTTTTTTTTTTTTACAAATGACCCATAAGTTCACAATATATCACTAAACATAGCACTAGTCTAAGCATTTCCTTATCATATAATATGGCCCTAACCTTTAGCCGGTTTGAACTAAAGCCTAAAAAGTCTCATCCCGTGCTTTCTGGCTTAGTCCTTCCAATCGGATTCTTGGCAGATCATCTGCTATTTAAGATAAAAATTCAAAGTTGGTAATCAAGCCCCAAAATAACAAAGCTTCAGTCAAATTCGTGATATTTTAAAATTAAAACAACAAATTAAAGAGAAACTAAAATGAAAAATGTCATAAAGAACTTATGGTTCAAGTTTTCCATGATTGCTGTGAGCTTGTTCTCGGGAAGCTTCCCTGTCACGTATCATTGTAGTGCTTGAAGTTAGTGTGTTGTATGCTGCAGTTCCAGAAACCTCCCCAGGGTAACCTTCCTTCCCATCGCGACTTTCATTTCTTCAGCAACATACCATACCATCTTGTCAAAACCTAAAAAAACAAAAAAGAACATAAGATATATCATGGAAATTAAATTACTATAGTTCAGTTGTGAGTCATGAAAAGAACATAAAAATGCATCCTTACCAAAAACTATAACAGCCACTTATTATCCTAATAACATAATATATCCACCATGTCCTCATACACAACTCAATAATCCACTCACAGGAAGCCTATGTTATTATTCTCTCACATAATGTAGAACCGAAAGGACACTAATAATATAGACAGTTCTTTCTTTTTCTTTAAAGCAAAATATGCTAAAATATAACGACATCAATTTGCACACAAGCTTCAATAGAAAAAAAAACTCACCTAATTCAACCTCCTTCTAAGTTATTTACTTACTCTCTTTTGGGTCTGATCTCAATCCCTTGGATAAGAAGACCTTCCTTCATTTCAGATTTAATAGTTATTAACAATTCACCCTCCTCATCAGCTCCATTTAAAAATTCACCCAATTCTGTTTCCAACCACCCATCTGCTCTCTTTTTTGGATAGATGCCATCATCATCTCCGTCTTGCTGCTCCCGGTGAATAAAAACAATTCGGTTTTGCCATTATTACTCCCAGAAAGTCCAACAGTAACTTCTGCCGGTTCATAATCTACCCAACATATAACGTTTTTGGCGAACACAAGGTAAGCTATGTAAGTTGTCATCGGGGACAAAAGTGAAGAAGTAATGTTGCCGTCAATTTCAAACGAGCACACTTGTCTACGAATGACCACCTCGGAGAACCTTGTTTAATGCGTAGGCAATCAATCAATATTACTGTAACAATAAGAGTGACAAAGGATTAGCCAATTAGGGAGGAAAACATACCTGCAATCGGGCATGCCAAACCAACGCTTGGCGTCGGCATTGGCGTCAGGTATGGAAATCCAACACCAATGATAAATACAGTCAGCTTTCGAAATATTGAGTTCCCTAGGCGATATCATGTAACATTTCTTCCCACTTGAGAGGTCAAACCAAAAGCTCTGTTCAATATGGCAATTAAACAATCAGAAATTCCGATCACACCATGAACCAAATTGAATAAATCGCAGAACATACATACAAACACAAAATCCTAAATTAAAATTTTCCAAACTTAGAAATTACCAATTTTCCCTTGTGAATGAGATTGTGACAGGTGCGGAAGTAGAGCTCCTTCTTTGACAACGACGACCACGTAGTAGAAGAAGAAGAAGACCAACTGGACGAGTATTCCTGAGGGAGGAAGTGGTCCCAGACGACGTCAGAATCGGCGGCGGATCTGAAGGTGGTTGAGACGCAAGCCAAGTGGCAGGCTTCGCGAGGGCTGGTGAAGGAGATCACGGCCGATATGCAACCCTCCGGTAACGATAGTAACCCACTCATCACCACCAAAGAAGAAAATGAATGGACCGGTCGAGACTTGTTATCGATGATGGACAAGGATTTCTGTCGTTCACAAAGCCGCGTCTTCTCTTCGACGGCGACTGGTCTCTTTTTTTCTTTTTTCTTTTTTCTTTTTTCTTTTTTATGCTTTTCTATTATCTCTATCGCTTCCATCTACAATTCGCTTCTACAATTATAGACTTTATAGTAGATGCCCTATCAATATCATAAAAAAAATATAAAAAAATAAAAAATAAATAAAGAATGAATAAATAAAAAGCATATAATTTTTAACCTCAACCTTAATAGGTTATACAATTACATCAAAGTATTAGTAAGGTCGATCCTGAAACTTTTTTTTTTCCTTTGAGGTTTTTAGAATTTATACATATACAATTTTTCTATTGTCAGTTCGAACCAACAAAAGATATATCAATTCCTTACATGTGGGCCATCAGTACTTTGACTTGATTGCATGCATTTGTCAAAACATCTTTTAAATCCAATGATCCACATGTAAGGAACTGATATATTTTATATCAAACTGATAATAGAAAGACTGTATATATATATATCCGGATCTAGTAGGACCCGACTCATTACCATCCCCAGGGCGCCCTACCGGTCTACCACACAGAGTCCATGTAAGAGAAACAAGCACCACAAATAATTCATTTTTGCTATTAATGTACTTTCAAACTATTATATTAATATTAGGGATAATTACCCCCGTGACCATCAATTTGATGACATACTATCAAAATAGCCACTAGATTGAGAATTGGTTTCAAAATAGTCATTTTTAACGAAAAGTGTGACACTAATGGCCATTCCATCTATTTCTATCCAATTCCATCAAATGAGTGGCATTTTAGTAACTAATTGGATGACATTAATTTATTTGAATGTTTTTTGGAAATCAATTTTTTCTTTTGTTTTTTGAAACGAATAATTATATTTAGTGTGTGTGTGTGTGTATATATATATATATATATATATATATATATATATGTTTGAGATATGCTATACGTATATACACACTAAATATAATTATTCGTTTCAAAATACAAGAGAAATGGTTTAGATCAATACACGTGTCTCTTCTTTGATTTTTAGATTTTTTAGATTTTTTAGAATCTTCTCAATATATATATATGAGATATGCTATACATATATATACACACACACACACACATACTAAATATAATTATTCGTTTAAAAAAACAAAAGAAAAAATTGATTTCCAAAAACATATATAATAAATTAATGTCATCCCCATATTTACCAAAATGCCACTCATTATCATGTTCATTTACAACAGATTCCTTTACAAGTTCCTCCAAGAAATATTGTCTCATCCATTCTATGATCATGATAAGCCTGGTTTTGGAGGATAGCTAGAGGAAATAAATAGCTACCAAGATCATTCGGCTTCAATGTAATGTAACATGGATGGAACACCATTAATGTACATTGAAGATTTTCATCATCAGTAAGTTTAAGAGTTGTAACAGTATTGTTAACTATCTTGTCCTCTCATGTGCATCCACAAGTGCCACAAGACTGTTTCAATCACTTCTTCTGTGGATGCTCTTTATCTCCTCCACACAAAAACTCACAAATAGTAAAATCAACTTCAATAACACATTAACATTACAACCAGCTTCTGTTTTTACCATATTCCTCCTCATTAGTCCCTTAATGTTCTCCGCGTGACCGCGTCTCTCCATCTATCTTTCTTCCACGGCATACAAAGTTGATTGCGTGACTTGTGTCATCGATAAATAGAAATTGATTGTACATGTTGATTTTGTGTGCATTTTACATTTCATCACATAGCATCTTGTTGATAAATAATAAAGCTATATGAATCATAAAAATACCACCCTTTGGTTTACAAGTAGACCCCAGGCTCTTCCACTGAGTGCATATCTGACAGCAAATTTGAGAGGATCAAGCGCCAAGTAGGTCACGATATTGAACAACCAAATGACCCCTGTCTAGCCCCAGCCTATGCTTTTTATACCTGCGAATTTCCAATTTACGGTGGCAGATATCACAGGTTGCAATCTGCAAAAGGTTAAGATTTTGTGATTAGAATAAGAGGCGGGAAGTAAATTACAGGACATAATATATGGAAGGTATCGATATACGCACAATACCAATTGAGCAATAATGAAGGCTACGACAAGCAGAAGGCCTAGTCGCTCAGTGAATAACCAGCCCCTGGAGTGAGTCACAAAATTAAGGGATGGCTGATAGACCTCCTATCAAATGGGTATATTCAAGGAGGGGCAGGAAGGTAATTAGGATGGAGTCTAGTGGCCAAGTTGGTAGCTGAGCAGGCAGTTAGTTAGGAAAAAAGACTTATTAGCGTGGGGAAAAGGCAAAAGGGAGGCATATGGACATTGGCAAAATTCTGGATCACTGGGAGGTTACTAGGAGCCTCGAATATCCTAGCATTATCCTTCTTCTTCTAAATTCAATCCTTTGTACTGGTTTATTCTTATTGATATTCTCTGTCAATTGTATTTTTGTTGTTTGGTAATCAATAGAAGAGTTCCCTTCTTTCCAAATATTATCATATTTCTGTCTTTTGGGCTGTGTTTATGAAGATGGAACATGCAGATTCTCATCATTTGGTATCAGAGACACTACGATCCCGGCCACCCAGTTCTCCTGGAGCTGAATCGGAGATTTCAGTAACTGGATTGGATAGGGAGGTAGGCCATTTGAAGGAAACTATGCGGGTTATGTGAGCCTTGTTGGATCCAATCCCTCAAATCCAAGATGATGTAGTGAAACTATCAGCTTAAATGGCGGCTCTGGGTATGGGTTTTGGGCGTTTGGAAGATTGGCTATCTTAGCAGATGGGGAATGGTGTGCACGATTCTCGCCACAATGATGGTGGTGGTAACGGTAGCCGTGTGGTGTGAGATCTATCACCGATTCGAGATCTTCCTCGTTTTATTCCAACAGGAGGTGGCGTTCCAAGTTTCCGCCACACAGTTAATGGTCGTGAGGGTGATCGTTCCCGGCGGGACCTGTCCTTGATCATGGATCGTCCACGTTTTATGCATCATGGCAAGAAATTGGAACTTCGTTTGTTTCACGGAAAGGATGCCTTTGGATGGTTGTTTCGTGCTGAACGGTATTTCAAAATCAACGGTATCCCTGAGATTGACAAAGTGATCACAGCTTCGATTTATCTGGAGGGGCGTGCCCTAGGCTGGTTTTAGTGGATGGAAACTCAAGCTCGTTTTGCGTCATGGAGGAAGTTTCGTCTAGCATTATTGCAGAGGTTTGGGGGAGGGTTGACTGGGGACCCCAATGAGAAATTATTGGTCGTAAAACAAGACAGTTCTGTCGCTGAATTTAGGGATCGTTTTGAGGTTTTGGCTGCAACCTTGCCTAGGATTTCGGACTCAATTTTTCGAGGTGCCTTTTTGAATGGGTTTGGGTGACGATATTCACGCGGAGGTGAAGCTTTATCCTGCTGCTGATTTACAGGCTGTGATGTTTTTGGCTCAAAAAATTAAAGAACAAAATAAAGCCGTCGAGCGCTGCCGCAAAATGAAGTGGAGTCGGGGGTGGCGTCCTGATGGGTCTATATTGCCCAATAACTCTTCCTTGGGCCCTAATATAGCTGGCCCAAATTCTAAGAACCCAAGCCCAACTACTACTACTACTACTACTTTCCCTTATTCACATCACGAGTAACACTTATCTTCTCGTTCACCTCTTTCCAGTGACACCTCTGGGAAACCTATTAGTCGGCTTTCGGAGGTAAAAATTTGGGATCGTCGAAGTCAAGGGTTGTGTTTCCGATGAGACAAGAAATTCGGTCCTGGTCATCGTTGCCCGAAACGTCAATTACAGGTGATTTTCTTAGCTGCAGATGAATCTGATTCAGATAATGATGTCGCCACTGGGGAGTTGCTTGGTTCCATGGATGTTTCCCTCCATTCTCTGATGGGTCTTACCTCCTCTTCAACTATGAAATTGACATGTCAGTTGGGCTCTAGGAATGTTGTTGTGTTAGTGGACAGTGGAACTTCCTATAGCTTTATCTCCACTAAAGTGGTGGACGAATTGGGGCTGCTATGTGAGGAAACCGACAGGTATGGGATTTAGGTAGGAAACAGTATGTGTTTCAAACAGGAGGGAGTGTGTAAGGCCGTCGAGTTGTATTTACAAGGGCATACGGTAGTTGATGATTTTTTTCCTTTTGAATTGGGGAGTGTGGATGTGGTGTTAGGAATTACCTGGTTACGTACCTTAGGGGTGGTGCAAGCGGATTGGAGTGCTTTTACGATGCGTTTCAAAGTGGGTGATTCGTGGGTTTGCTTGGCAGGTGATCCATCTCTGTGTCATTCACCAGTCACATTTAAAGCATTAGCTCATTCATTTCAGATTGAGAAATATGGGGTTATGCTAGAGCTGTGTTCCTTCACTACATCAGAGGTGGGAGATTCAGAAATAGATTTTCCTTCCGACTTACGGGCTGTTTTGAGTGCATTTGAGTCAGTATTTGAGACGCCTGTAGGACTACCCCCGCATCTGTCACATGACCACCGTATTCCGTTATAACTGGGTGCTATACCCCCGAATGTGCGGCCCTATCGCTATCCGTAATTTCAGAAAGGGGAGATTGAGATGCTAGTGAGGGAAATGTTGTCTTCGGGTGTTATTCGTCCCAGTTGTAGTCCATATTCGAGCCCGGTGTTATTGGTAAAAAAAAAGATGGTAGTTGGCGCTTTTGTGTAGATTATAGGGCTCTAAACCATTTGACAGTTCCGGATAAATTTTTGATTCCCATCATAGACGAGCTGCTGGATGAATTGGGTGGAGCAGTGGTATTTTCCAAGCTTGATTTAAAGGCAGGCTATCATCAAATTCGGGTTCACGAATCAGATATTGAGAAGATAGCTTTTCGTAGGCATGAAGGGCACTATGAATTTTTGGTCATGCCGTTTGGATTAACCAATGCCCCCGCCACTTTCCAATCCTTGATGAATGAGGTGTTTCGGCCATTTTTGCGGAGATTCGTCCTTGTCTTCTTTGATGATATATTGATTTATAGTCGTTCTTGGGAAGACCATTTGGTGCATTTGGAAATGGTATTGGAACGTCTACAACAAGAAAGTTTGGTTGCAAACCAAAAAAATTGTTAATTCGGGCAAACCCACCTTGAGTATTTGGGACACATAATCTCCCATTCTTGTGTGTCGGTAGACCCTTCCAAAATCCAACCCATGATCCATTGGCCAACGCCAAAAATAGTTCGTGATGTCCGGGGCTTCTTAGGACTGACAGGTACTATAGGCGTTTTGTTCGAGGTTATGGTGACCTGGCCTGACCTTTGACGAATTTGTTGAAACATGGAGGATTTAGTTGGGGCGAAGAGGCTGCTCGGGCATTTCAATTACTCAAAGAGGCTATGACTTCCCTTTTGGTTTTAGCTATGCCAGATTTTCCGAAGACATTTGTGGTCGAATTGGATGTATCTGGGTTTGGGTTGGGCGCTGGTCTCATGCAAGAGGGACGTCCTTTGGCCTATTTTAGTCGGGTTTTTGATGGGGCTTCACGGCTCAAATTAGTCTATGAGCGTGAACTGATGGCTGTGGTGCTAGCAGTTCAGAAATGGTGCCATTTCCTCTTAGGTAGGCACTTTATTGTGTGTTCTGATCAGCATAGCCTTCGTTTTTTGATGGACCAGCGTCTCCTTAACCCAACTCATCTTCGTTGGATTACTAAGCTGTTGGGGTTTGATTTCGAGATACAATACAAGGCCGGGGCTGCAAACAGAGTGGCTAACGCACTTTCTCGTCGTGGGGCTGATTCAGACCTTTCTCTTTCAGCTGTTTCGGTTGCACACTTTATGGATACGGATGCCTTACGAAGGGAGCAGCTTGCAGACCCTGCTTTGGGGGTCATTATTCAAAACATTCAGGGTGGAGAAAGGGTACGAGATGGCTATGTCTTGAATGACGGATTGCTTCTCTTTAAAGGACGCATAGTTCTGCCTCGGAATTCGACTTGGGTAGTTCGTTTGTTACATGAATTGCATGATACTCCATTTGGGGGACATTCTGGATTCTTTCGAACCTTCAAGAAGGTTTCTGGTAACTTGTTTTGACAAGGGATGAAGCAGGATGTTAAGGATTATGTGGCTCAGTGTGAGGTATGCCAACGGGCGAAGTATGAAGCGCAAGCACCTGCAGGTCTATTGCAGCCCCTTCCTATTCTAGACAGAATCTGGGAAGATGTTTCGATGGATTTTATTGGCAGACTTCCCAAGTCTAAAGGGGTGGACACTAATCTTGTGGTGGTAGATCGCTTGTCTAAGTATGCACATTTCACCGCGCTCGCTCATCCATTTACCGTAAAACATGTGGCAGAGGTGTTTATCAAAGATGTGGTGCGCCTACGTGGGTTTCCTCGATCGATTGTGAGTGACCGAGATGTGGTGTTTATGAGTATTTTTTGGAAGGAACTTTTCCGTTCGCAGGGGAAGAAACTTCACCACAGTTCAGCATACCACCCTCAGTCGGATGGCCAAACGGAGGTGGTAAATCGGTGCCTTGAAACTTATATGCGGTGTTTTGCCAGCTCTAAACCAAAGCAATGGTCACATTTGCTGCCGTGGGCTGAGTATTGGTTCAACACCACCTTTAATGCCTCAACTAAAACCACTCCTTTTCGGGTAGTGTATAGGTGAGACCCTCCAGCCTTATTTCGATTCGTGGAGGAGATGTTGGTGGTAGAGGATGTGCATGAACAAATTCGTCAACGTAATTTGTTTCTGGATGAGTTGAAGAAGCATCTAATTTTGGCTCAAAATCGCATGAAACAGTATGCGGATAAACACAAAATGGAGCTCGAGTTTCAACCTGGTCACTTAGTTTTGTTGAAGCTCAAACCATATCGGCTGCATTCATTGGCTACGAGGGTGAACGAAAAGTTATCCCCACGCTTTTACGGTCCATTTGAGGTGTTGGCAAGAATTGGTAAGGTAGCATATCGTTTGAAATTACCGGTGACAGAAAGAATTCATTATGTTTTCCATGTCCCCCAACTCAAGCGGTTCCTTGGGCAGGAGTTTCGTGTCCAACCACTGCCCCCTTAGCTATCTGAGGAGTTGAAACTGGTGGTCACCTAGAGGATATCCTTCAGGTACGTCGTGATGCCGTCCAACTGGATATTATCCGTGAGGTTTTGGTGAAATGGGCCGGATTACCTGATTATGAGGCCACTTGGGAACCATTACAGTCTTTGTTGGCTCAATTTCCAGATTTTAACCTTGAGGACAAGGTTCTTTCCAAGGGGGGAAGTAATGATAAACCTCCTATCAAATGGGTATATTCAAGGAGGGGCAGGAAGGTAATTGGGATGGAGTCTAGTGGCCAAGTTGGTAGCTGAGCTGGCAGTTAGTTAGGAAAAAAGACTTATTAGTGTGGGGAAAAGGAAAAAGGGAGGCATCTAGACATTGGCAAAATTCTGTATCACCGGGAGGTCACTACGAGCCTCGAATATCCTAGCACTATCCTTTTTCTTCTGAATTCAATCCTTTGTACTGGTTTATTCTTGTTGATATTTTCTGTCAATTGTATTTTTGTTGCTTGGTAATCAATAGAAGAGTTCCCTTCTTTCCAAATAGTATCCTATTTCTGTCTTTTGGGATGTGTTTATGAAGATGGAACATGCAGGTTCTCATCACTGGTGATAAGCTCGCTTTTTGTGTCGTTACCAAATTGCGATTATCAAAAGATTAGTTATATTTAAAAAGTTCCTACGCAATGTGCTATAACTAGCAAAAGACTAGTAAAGCGGCAAGCGAGGGTATCGTTCCGCAGGGAGGTGTCATCCATCGACCTTTTCGAGTTCTAGTGTTTATTTGAAGCATGTAAATAGAATACGAATGTGGTGAGAATGGTGTGTGCGAGGTGTATGTGTGTGTGTGTGTGAGTGTGTGTGTGTGTGTGTGTGTGTGTGTGTGTGTGTGTGAAGGAATGTAAATAAAAAGAATGCTAATAAATTAAAAGGAATATGGAGGGGTGAGAATGGTGTTTAAAATGACAAATAATAAAAGGGTGGCTAGGAGAGATGTATGATAATGATCACACAAGGTACTTATTAGTTCACCAAAAACAAGTGCACACCTAGTTAATTGTTAGTCATTAAGTTCATCAAATTCAAGTTATGGGCTCGTTCTCACGATTAAGGAGTTCCGAAACCAAATCATCTATTATTACGAATCATTCGTTGATTAAGGAAACCAAAATCTATTCTTGCTCCCCAAAGGTCATGGAAGAGCATGTGTCTTAAGGTCAAAGACCCATTAAGCTCATGAACATAGAGCCAAAACCTATTCTAGCACGGTCATGCATAAAACAAGTTTCATCCATTCTTTTAGAGCTAAGTGGTCAAGACTATACCCAGAAGGTCATCCATAAAAGTACAATCCTAACCCACATACACTCAAACCCATCAAAACAAGGCATTTCAACCTTCCAAAGACATACACACACAAATGGGATATTTAATTACAACTACTCCTACATATTAAGTTAATCTACTCCTAATCCCATCCATGAGCACACATCAATTTCCAATTTCCACACACATGCTTATCAAGATAAGAGATTATGCAATAATAACAAGAATAAATCAAAACCCAAATAGATTTAAGAACAATCATGACATAAATGCGCACAATATAGGTTTACAAATATTTCCCAAGTGGGGTTACACATTTAGAAAACAAGAAATACAAAGAGAAGAGTGTAAAAGAGACAACCCTTGAAGATGTGACATTCTCCAAGTTCTCCATGAATGCTAGCTCGAAATTGGTCCAAAGACCTCTCCTTTCTCCTTGCAATCTACTCCAAATGTGGTGGATGATGGGTAGAAAGTGGTGGTGGTGAGCTTCCCATGGAGGAGAACCTCCATGGGAGCTTTGAAAGCTTCTCTCTCTCTTGATTTAGGGAAGAAGATGAAGTGTAGCAGCTGCTGTGTTTTTTTCTCTTGGTGGCTGGTTTGTTCTATCAAGAGAGGGCTCAAAATGGTGTATAAATAGGTTGGGAAACTTAGGGCACGATCTGGGTATGAAAGGACCGAAATGCCCTTCTGAATTGGCTTGAAATCTGACCCTTCGCTGAGCTGACAACGGAAGGTCGCTACCAAGTTGGCTATCAGGGGGTGACCAGCAAGGGGGCAAAGATCTCTGCCCCTGGTGCTAAAATATTAGGTCGCTGCCAAAGTCGCTGTCAGGGGGCGAACTTGGCAGCGAACTTCTCGCGCACCGTTACGGAATTGCTCATATCTCCCTCTAGAAAGCCCGAAATTATAATCCGTAAAAACCGCTGGAAAGTAGACTTCCGGGGCTTTCCGAATATATATAGAGCTAAATGTAGTTCGATCTGAGGAGGGAGATATGCCCCCCGAAAGTTGGCTATTCTGCACAATGTACTCTGCCGCGGTTATGTTTCCAGCCTCGCGCACCGTTACGGAAACTGCCATAACTCCCTCTAGAAAACCCGGAATCACTATCCATAAAAACCGCTAGAAAGTGGACTTTCGGGGATTTCCGAAAATATATGGCATGAAGCCCAGTTCTCAACGAGGAGGGAGATATAGGCCCCGAAATTTGTGTATTCTGCATGGGCATTTGCAATGTCAGCCCATTAACCTTTGGGAAACAGAGTTGACCAGTGCCGCGGTCCCGATGTCGCGTTCTAGCTCAATGGCGGATTTACCATGGAAACATGCCGTGGTGGACCTCAAATCACGTCACGGTTTGGGTCAACGGTGAGACCGTGGCAACTCTGCATACTTTCCAATTCTTCACTTTTTAGCTCATTTTTGCCTCCCAAACTTGACTTTATGCTCAAACACCAATTGTAGGGAACATGTACCTACACATGGCTCACAAAACACATTATATACAAAAATACGCTCGAAAACGATAACAAAAGCTAGGAAATGGGGACCTCAATTAGGTACAATTATCATCCGATCAACTGGCTAATGGTGCTGACTTGACAGCAGATGCTAACTTTCCATTAAGATCTGTGGAAACTTTATCATCTAACATGTTAAAATGGTGTTGGTTGAAGTCCATTACCTTTGCATGGAAATGTTTCTGTAAAATAGAATAAAACAAGAGTCAGTCACTCTCCTTCATTTCTGGCATTCAACTTAATTTTCTTAGGAATCAAAGGACTAGAGGCCATTATGTTACTGATCCAAGAAGGGAATATACCGTAAAGAAATTAGTTTCATTAGCTGCGTAGAAGAACACGACTGTCATCAAAGCCAAGTAACTACTGAGGACAACTTCAGTTGCAAAAATTTCATTGAGCTTCCAACTGTCAGGGAGTGGAGAAGGCTTGACCCTGTCTTTTGATATGTTCATGATAGTACCTGTAAGAGAGCCGGTGTGAGTTAACAAGCAAGATATATAACACAAAAACACAGATTGTGAAGTGAAAAAAAATTAGCCAAAAATATATTAAAGATGTATAAAAAGTAAAGAAACTAGAAAGGCTAACCACCATTAAGAAAGGCGATGAGAGGTGGAAAATCAAACTTCCAAGAGACTGAGCAACATATATCCAAGCTGTTCCACAAAATCAATTGCTAATGAGATGCAAGATGCATTTCAAGGCTTTTTTGGTGATAAATAAATAGAAATTTAGTTTGAAAGGGAAGCTTAGCACAATACGTATGGTATGGTGATAGACAATGCATAAATCTAGGGTAGAAAAATGAAATTTAGTTTTGCATTTGGAAAATTTAGGCTTTCACTAAATTGTAAAAAACAGCTTGGATATTATAATAAGCATAAGATTACAGTGTAGTTTTTCATTCTTTGGAAGATTGCACGGTTAGTTCAGACAGCATTTATGATCACACTCAACCCAGGTTCTGTTAGAACTATATCTGAAGCACTATGGGCAGCATCTATGGAACCTGTGCCATAGCAATTCCTGTGTCAGCTTTCTTCAATGCAGGAGCATCATTTACTCCATCACCGGTCATTGCACAAATGTGCTTTCTAGCTTGTAGTCTTCTCATAATCTTGTATTTATGTTCTGCTGATGGAAACTATGAAATCAGAAATTGGGTGGAAAAATCAATCAATGATATGAGGTTAACGGATTTTTAAGTTGTAAGAGCATCTCCAAGGATATTCCTTGGAGATCCCCTTCTTTAAAGGTGAATGTTGTTGTAGGGGCTATTAAGGGGGTTTGTGTTCCAATGATACTCTCTTAAATGACTCCCTTGTAATTTTTTATTATTATTTTAATGAGCTGTTGGGATTTTTTTTCAAAAAAAAAGGAAAAAAGTTGAAGCCACCTCTTCATTAAGGGAGTGAGCTCCACCTGAATTCAATTAAGGACCCCTTAGAGCTGCAAAAATGCAACTCCTCTCTTAATAAAGCTAAGGGGCTTGATTTCTCATTCCCCTTGGAGATGCTCTAAACTCACTAGAGGTCATCAACAGGAAGTGCTGAACTTGACTCATCTTTACTCTCACCAAGCAGAGCCGATGAAAGGTACATGTTTGTGCCCATTCCAAGCCTTCTTCCTGTTTCCTTACCAATGGCAAGTTGATCACCTGCAAAGGTTCTCACTGAATTAATTCATAATGCAAATGCTTGAAAAATGCACTTAGATGTCTTAGTTTTTCCTTAAATAGTGAATTCCTACTATAGCGAACTTCATAATTTCAACACGAGCGCAAAATCACATGCATCCAGACAACCACCGGTTCACTAGCAGAGGCACACAAACACACACCTGTAATCATTTTAACAGACACCAAGATCTAAAGCTCTTATAATCATTTCAGCACTGTCATGGCGAGGACGATCAAAGAGAGGTAGAAGGCCAACAAATTCCCATGGACCACCGCCACCACCAGGACTATCTTTGGTACCAGCTGGCACTTGCTGGAAAGGAAGAAACTCCATTGTTTCAGAATATGAATGAGGGAATTTTGTATATGACAAAAAAATAAAATTAATCACCTACGAGCAACTGCAAGGGATCTTAGTCCGTGTTCAGCAAACTTGTCGATGATGATTGCATGTACCCCCTATTCAATTTCTGATTTGTTGTGTGCCAGATGAAGAATCTACATAGCATACAATAAAAAAGCTTAGTAGTTTTGGATGCACTACATGAGTTGATTGAATGACAATAAAATTTTATGTTTTACCTGCTCTGGTGCACCTTTGCTTACTCTGCATTTTACCAGCGCCATGACTGCCGCTATCTAATCAGTGCAGTCCTCTTATTAGTCGGATTGAAGGGGAGGAAGTGAATTTCTTTGATTCCAGATCATGCCTTAAAACAACCATCAAATAGTTTGTTTCAGTCAAAAAGAAAGAAACAAAATTGAAAAGAAAATATTAGTGAACATAGCAGACCATCAAAATTTATTGCTAACAACTCATAACAAGATCATAGTATAAATTTTTACAGTGACTGGATAACTAAGAACTTATTTCAGTACCTCATTGGGGTCTGACAACATTGCAACAATGGCACCGTCACTAGCATCTTGGTTCTCTAACCTTGATGCTCTTGCAGCCATAAGTACCACCATATCCCTGTCAACACCTTTGGCAAAAACCTACAATGATGTAGATGATATCGTCTTATATGCAAATTCAAAACTAATCTTTAATTGGCACATAACTAAGCTTCATCATATGGAACTTCTAAACAATATAGAGCCATCAAGAGTACCTCAATCATATTTTTGTCCACTGTAAGCTTGTTTTGTGTCAATATGCATGTTTTATCATTGCATAGCACATCCATTCCAGCCATTTCCTCAATCGCAGTCATTCTTTTTGTTATTGCACCCTGCACAAGACGGAGATGCCCATGATTCGAACAAATTATACAACTATGAAGTTGTAGGACGTAATTGATAACTTATATAATTGATTCAATTTCACCTTGCTTGCACATTGAACCTAAGTGAACCCCATCGCCAGGATTCTTGGTTACTGGAAGAGATTCCCCAGTAAGAGCCGACTACAAGTAGGATAAAAAAAATTGAAATTTAGATCACATCATAAACCTTTCATGACTATAATGGAATCTGTTATGCTAATATATTTCTTCCACCATTAAAAGTTTTCACCGGGACAGCTTGTTCCCTCTGATCAGAGACTCTAAACAGACATGAACTGTGAGCTAATGCATGAATAGAGGTGTCAAAGGGGCCGGGCAGGCTGAAATTCTCAAGCTCATCGAACTTCGGATACGGACTTTGACCGGGCCAGGCTTGTAATTTCAAAACCTGTGTTAAGCCCAGCCCTTAAGACCAAAGTCTTAACAGGCTGGGCCGGATTGCACTCGGGCCCAATAGGATTTGGGCCCTTTACAAAATCAATTTATTATGAAAATATGATCTTGTTGAGAATCGAACCAAGACATGAAGTTGAAGTCAATTGACTCGCCAGTTGCCGCCAAACCAAACAATGTTTGGTGATATTAATTTAAACATTTA
Source organism: Acer yangbiense (assembly GCA_008009225.1). Lineage (NCBI taxonomy): Eukaryota > Viridiplantae > Streptophyta > Magnoliopsida > Sapindales > Sapindaceae > Acer > Acer yangbiense. The sequence continues at coordinate 52,088,375 of CM017764.1, read as the reverse complement.
AATATAAATATAATATATTCGAAAATAAAAAACTTAAATAATATATATGAAAAGTTGCAATGTATTTCTAATTATTCATTATATTTTATTATTTTATTATTTTATTATTTTAACTTTTAACTTAAAAAAAAAAAAACAATTCATTATTTAATATGTTTTGGGATATGTGCTCACTATTCGCAAAACTCCACAAATCTCATGCTTTTTTATATTTTTTTCAAAATATTTTAATCTTTTATCTAAAAAAATATTTTTTTTATACCTTTTATATTCCTTGTCACTGTCAGTTTTTTCTTTTATTTAAAGAAATTGTTTTTTATTAAAATTATTTTTAACAATAGATATATTTTTTTATAAACTATTAAAAGTTACTGTTGACCGTGATTTTTCGTCAACACTCGATCGATGATTTGAGATCACGTTGGTAAGTGGTGATAGTTTGAATCTTAGTACTGTAAAAATAATGAGCAAGAAATACGTGATAAAACTCCGATGACCGGAGAAACGTCCACGGGTTGTTGCCTAAGCAACGAAGTCAAAATCCACTATATACGAAATTGATTACAAAACTACGCTTTGGTCTCTGTAATGCTAAAAAAAAAAAAAAAGATGATCCCTCTCTTATGCGTTACAAAAGGTATTTATACATGTTGTTTCTAGGGTTTGGGGATACCGCTAGGGTTTGGTGTCGTGGCGCCCAAGTCTTAAGCGGTTTCCCAGTCCTAGTCCGATTCTGTTTCCTTTTTGGACGTGATATGTTTCCTGTTTTGGCTGAGTCCGAGTTTGGGCCGGATTCTTTCTCCTTTATTCGCGGGAGACCTGTTTGTTTCCTTGTTAACTTCTGAAGGGTTGTACTGCTACGTATTGTGGAGGTGTTCACTGCTGATTCCTTCCATATATTTGGGAAATGAGTTTCCGCAATCTTCTCTTCTTGTTGATTCCCGAGTATATCCGAGTATGCCCGAGTAGGTGATGTTGCTCGAGCTAGCTCTCTTTGTTTGTGATCGGGTTGCTTTGGTTTCAGCCGAGTGGGTTACTTAGGGGATTTCCCCCTTTCAAGTTAACTTTTCCTGACTCCTGCTTACGTGGCTTCTTCATGGGGATGACGTGTCCTTTATGACGATTTTTACCTATAACAATACCCTCTTAAATATTTGAGCCGAATACCACTTGCTCGGGACGAATATTTAACCCCTGTTTGCTTCGTTTCTCATAACTTATTTTTATTTGTCGCCTTCCATATTAATGTTGGTTTTCTGTATCCTCGTTTGATTCGAAGTATTACTGACGTGTCTCAATTATGTCCGCACATGTTTGATCCACCCACTATTCAGAAATCTTTTGATAGTGACACACTGACTTCCTGATGGCTCAAGGCTCTCTCTGCTTGCCACCTGTCTCCTTTCGCTTGGTTGTGGTAGGAGGTATTTATGGGACACGACCTTTCTGTTCATTCGTACGTAACCCACGTCACTCCCCTTGCCTCTTCGTTTTCCCGCTTCTTCACCTACCCTTTCTAGGGTTTCGATTTTTTTTGAAACCGGTATCGCCTATATAATCAGCTTGACGCTTCGTGGGGAAGAATCCTTTTCTTTTCTCTGCAATATTTTTCTTTTCTTTGCAAGATTTTTCTTTTCTCTGCGAAAAAATTTCTTGCCATCTTTCTTTTCTCTTCCTGAAAGAAGTTCACTCGCATCTGCTACTTTTCTTTAAGTTATTGGGTTTAGCCGCTCATTTCTTAGTTTTGCCAAGATCATCAACCTCAAAACCCAGATCTTTTCTTGAAGACCATTCCTCCTTCTCTGAAGATTTCCTCTACAGTTTGCGTAGCTCCAGTTTTCTGATATATCAAGGTTAGTTCTTATGGATCCTGCTGCTAGGAATCGTCTTTTTACTGTTGGTATGATTGCTATTGAACAAGGTGATGTTTTTCTTGTCATGGTTATCCACAGGTTGCTAGGAGACCTTCTCTCGGATCAACCTCAATATTTAGACGCCGACGTTTCAGGGCTTTTTCGTGAAGGACCTGCTACTTCTGAAGTTCCTCCTACTTCTGAAGTTCCTCCTACTTTAGAAATTCCCTTCGTCTCTTCAAATTCATCGCTGTCTGACTCTTATCAGCCTGAGACTCAGTCAGATTCTTCTTTTTCCATTCGTGCTGATACTCGGCCGTGGAGACGAGCGGGGAAAAGGATGAGTACTCGTAAAAAAGATTCTCTCTCCCTAGACAGCCGAGTCGGGACCTAGAGGGTAGTTGAGAACGACATCGAAGCGGAGCATAGGGCTGCTTGCATTCCTTTTTCTCCCGAGCGGTTATGTGCCTATGACGTCGAACCAAACGTGGTCGGCCCTGAAGAGATAAAAAAGTATATGCGACGGTTCGACCTGGACAGCAACATGGTTTCGCTGATTCCTACTGATGGTCGAGCTGCATGGAACCCCCCGTCGGGCCACGTGGCAATCTATGGGGCCATGCTTACCTGTGGCGTTACTCTTCCTCTTCAGCCTTTCATCACCTGGTTTTTGGCTGAGGCTCGACTTGCCCCGGCGCAGCTAACTCCGAATAGCTATCGGATTTTGATGTGCATGTGGCATATGTGGCAAAGGATGAAGCGGCCACCTCCCACCCCACGCGAAATCCGACACTTTTACGCGCTGAGGCCAGTGGGGAAAACTGAGGTTTATTTCCTTCAATCGAACCAGCCCGAGCTCTGGATCCCTAAAGACGTAGTGGTTAAGAGTGAAATCGAGCCGGCCACGGATGAGAAGATGAAGGGATTCGTTTGGGGCTTCCCCACTTCAAATAAATTTTGGAAGAATAGCTGGTTCTTCGTGGGTAAAGGTTGGGGTCAATCAATCAGTTTTGATCTCGATGGTACTCGGGTGACTTGCAGGGTTCCTCGGTACTTTTGTTCGCCCCAGTGGAACCATATGACTCCTGCCTTTACTGACGAGGAGCTCAAAACTTTGGCTTGGACGGCCGTTCGCCCTTTGGAGAAAAGGGGTAGACCTTATCTCTTCAATGAGGAGAAAATGATCAGAGCTTGCCTTTTTCCCCAGATTTCTGCATGCCGTAAACGCCGTAAGTTTTTTATAAGTTTTCCCTAGTTATTCTTACATTCTGGTTCTTAAATCTGTACTGACTCGGAGAAACAACTTCCCTTTTTTTTTTTGTTTTTTTTTTTGTTTTAAGTGTTCGATATAGACATAGTCTGCGATGCTTAGGCACGCCGGATGAAAGGCATCGTGGAGGTGAGTCGAAGAGATGCTGGGATAGCTCCTCCCGAAGGTGACTCTGACGAGAGTGCTCCCGAGGACCCTCCCGAGGGAGATGATGAAGAGGGAGCACCCGATTATGTGCCCGAGGAGACCCACGGTCAAGAAATGACCGCATATTCAGCAGAGGCTGTGGGTGATCCGGAGGGCTTTGGAGCCAGTAAGACCCACTTTGGAGCTAGTAGGACCGCTGCTGGTCAGGACAATCAAGCAGGCCCTTCTTCTTCTAAGGGGAAAGACAAGGCTGGGCACTCCTCTGAGCCTGTCTCTGAGCCCAAGCCAGCGGTTTTCTCCCGTGGGATCAACTCTCCCGTGGGATCAACTCTCCCGTGGTATTAATTTGATTGTTTTTATTTTTATTTTTTACCGTTGGAGGGAGAATAGAAGATAATGACTTCCGTTGATGTGATCATCATCATTTAAGCCAATTTAAGTTACACATCTACCATATGAGAAAAACTTGCATGGGACGGTCCCAGTGATGTGGATGGGACCGTTCAATCAGAGCACGCCACAAGTGTGTCATATGTTTGCCATATGGTGTGCTCTGATTGGACGGTCCCATATCCACATCATTGGGACCGTCCCATGCAAGTTTTTCTCGGTCCCCCTCTCTCTCTCTATATGCATCTATGGACATTTTATTGGCATTAGTTAATATTTGACTTTATGTGAGATCTCTCTCAAGACTAGTAATGTTAAAGTTCTTACAAATACACCACTATTTTTTAATGTAGGAAAGATTTTTTTCTTTTTTTTGATGAAACAGCTACAAAGCAAACAACAGCAAAATACAAATGCAATCAGAAAGGCTTATCATCCTCCACTAAGTTCTTAACACAACTCGGGACATCCTCCATCCAGACGGTATCTGTCTTTAAAATAAGGGCCTGTTTAGCCAGACCACGAGCCACAGCGTTAGCACTTCTAGGAAAGTGCCTGAAATTCGCCAACCTGAGCTTCTCAGTGAGACAGCTAATATCATTCAACAATACACCATATTCCGAGGATTTGTGACTACCCTCAATGATCCATTTCACTACTGTAGCCTCATCAGATTCAAACACACACGGCTCCAACCCACAATCCATCACAAATTGAATACTTCTCACAATGGCCATAAGCTTAGCAGCGTTAGTGCTTAACTTTGCCTCAAAGGTTTGGACACAAGAAGCAAGCACCTCTCCTTTGTAATCCCGAATGACAATACCTATACCAGTTATGCCTTTAGCAATATCAACAGTAGCGTCACAATTGGCTTTGTAAACATTATTATCAGGCGGCATCCACACACATCTGTCCCTACCACCGTGCCGAGCCCCAATATAGGAAAGATTCGACCACTCTAAAATGGTTTCATTGATTACAAAAATTCTTATTTTGGAAATTTTTTGACTCTATATTAAACTATAATATTGTATAATGTCAGAAAGCATGTGAATACTTAAAAATAAGTAAATAAATAAATAAAAAAGCTTATGCATGAATATATTTCTCTTGATAGCCATTGACTCATTGAGTAGAAAATAAAAAACAAATCAATGAAAAAGATGCTTATTGTACTTGTCTGTTCATCATACATGCCTCTCAGCCACTGCCTCTGGACATTAGTCTCTCTCTCTCTCTTTGTTTAATCATTTTTTTAAAACAAACATAAAAATAAAGGAAGATAAATTGAATTATTATTTTTTTAAAGATAGTCAAGATTCTTTTAAATCAAGAAGTTGAGAATGAGATTATTATTATTTTTTTAAGAAAGAGATTTTTTTTTGTTATGATTCTCGGCAGCTTTAAATACAACAGCAGCATGTAAAATGATGTCACGTATGGTCCAAGTCTAGACATCTAGTCTTTCTCTACGGAAGCCGACAAAGGTTAGAAGATTTTGTACCCACCAAAGTTATCCTCACACCCATTATTATGATAAAAAATAAATATGACTAAAATATCTATATTTAAAATTAAATATCTAAATCTATATTTAAAATTAAAATATCTAAAATTTAGCTAAAATAGAGAGAGTATAGTTGGGAACTTGGTAATGCGAAAATAAATACCAGCAAAAATTGTGTAAAGTTTCGTACATATTATTTGATTTTGCAGCCAAATTTAATACCACTAGTTATGCCTTGCATTAATTAAGGCTTTCCAGTACTGGTACTAGTAGTCTAGTACTGCTAGCTTTCCACCAGTTCAAACCGACCCCACTTTTCCATCTTCTGATACCACCTACTATAAGAGCAGGGGGCGAAGTCAAGATTTTAACTTTACAGGGTCCAAGACAAAAATTAATATTGTAAGTCACACAATCTTCAAATAATATTAGTAGGAATCCCGCACAAGAAAAAATGTAGAATCCCGCACCTAATACTTTTCAACAAAATGTGATACTAGTCGGTGTTAAAAGTAATGATACAAATAAATAAATGAAATAGACATTAACTAATTAAAATGTAACACGTCTATTTTATATCTAGAAAATTATTAATAACCAAATCAATTGAATTTTCTTCATAGTTCTCATTTCAATTATATAATTAAAGAGTGTATGAGAAAATATATTTTATTTTGTTGCAAAACCTATGCCTATTCTTAAAGGTATGTACAACTGAAAATAATATTTTAATATTTCCCGATTTATAAAATATAAATTTCAATAGCTTAATTAAAATATCATTATACCATTGATATATTTAAATCTCAATTATTTACATACTAGTAACTTAATTTTATAATATTCATGTCAAACCAAATTAACTTATAATAATTTTGAACAAAATTTAAATAATAAACTAATAAAATAAATTTATCAAAATCATATTAATAATTAACCTAACAAAATAAATAATATATATAGTCGCTATAAGAGTTCAATATTTACTTAGTCTGTTCTAGTGAAATCAAAAAATTATATATATAATACACACTAGAATATTTAATGATGTATGAAATAATGGGAAATTAAAATATTAAAATGGATTGATTTTGTTTTCTATTTTCATGGTCAATAGAATTATAAAAACAAAAATTATTAGTTAATTTATATTATTAAAATAATAAAGGGACAAGATAATATTATTATCATATTTTATGTACAATATATATATATATATATATATATATATATATATATATATATATATATATTATTATTATTATATTATTTATTTTATTGGTTCATATTTTAATTTTATATATAATAGAAAAAAAAAATTTAATTGGATGGGGGGGGGGGGGGGGGGGGGGGGGGGGGGTGGCCCCCCTTACATTCGCCTCTGTAAAAGAGTACAACATGTCACCCAACTTGTGAAATAAATATAAAAAAGTATAAAATAGTGGTGGCAAAACAGGCCGCCCCCGCCCGGGCCCGGTCTGGTAGGGAAACAGGCTGGGCCAGGCTTGTCTGTTGGTGGGAAGGGGGGCCAGGCCTAGGCCTAGGCCTGTGTTAAGTCAGACCGGGCCGGGTATGTGGCGGGCCGACCTGTTACGGGCCGAGCCCAATGGGCTTCCATATATTTTTTTTTATACAATATTATTTTTTATACATTGTAAAAACTAATAATTTTGTGTAATTATTAATGTAATAATTTTAATATGAAATATTTCATTTTTCATTTCATACAACACTTAATTAATTTTCGATGAATAATATTTTTATAATTTCGTATTAAATTTGTGGTGAAAAGTGTAAATTACAAATCATGATTGACTCGTTAAAAACCTTACCAAGAAAAACCCAATAGGATAAAAACTTGGTAAGGGAAAAAGAGTGCAATCGAAAAGAAAAAAAAAATGAAGTATTTACAATTACATCAGCTCATATGCTGGTTGCTACCGGAACTCTCTTCGATGGTCATGGTGGAGAAGTCATCCATGAGTTCTTTGTTTCCTAGTTGATGTTGTCGTTTGAATCTTGCATTTTCCCAATCCTTAAGGCATGTCAAAGCTTCCACCGCATCAGGGGCCAATGAACATCTTCTTTCTTCTAGTATTCGTCCGGCCGTGCTGAACACATGCTCCGATGATACTGTTGAAATCGAGATAGCAAGGACGTCACATGCTAATCTCGATAGAATGGGGAAGCTGTTTCTCTTGCCGCGCCACCATTTCAGAAGATCGTTGGTTGTGAAGTCATCGTTCTCCGTGATAGAGTACTCTGTAGTCAAATATATGTTCAGCTCCACGTGTTGTCGTTGACCTTGACTTTGACTCGAACTTCTTGAAGCGCGAGAAGTTGTGGCCTTATTAAAAAAAATTCTCATGAGCTTCGATTGTTGTTGGGATTATTGCTGAGGAGGCATTGGTTCCGTTGTTCCGTCGCTGTACCTGTTCTCATAAATAGAAAAAACCTCGAACATTTGGGATTTCAGTGTACTAAGATGTTCAGCAACATCCGTTTCACTTAATCCCAAAGCCTTACCCAATTCTTTAGAAAATACTTCTAAAGCATTAAATCTGAACCTAGGATCTACAACAATACCAAAGGCATACAAATGAGGAATTTCCCCCCAATATTTTACAATTTTTTTTTTTTTTTTTTGCATATTAGCAACAGCGGAATCTATTATAGCATGTTCACTATATTGTCTAAGTAAATCAGCCATGTCATAAAGTTTATGAAGTGCAAGAGGAGATGTGGGGTAATAAACCTCGGAAAGTTCTACAGTAGCATCATAAAAAACTTTTAAAAATTCAACAAAAACAGTGGCCACATACCAATCACCATCCGTGAGTTTTTCACGTCCGGGGTCGTTGGCAGTGTTCAGGTTATAAAAACTAGTAATTTCCTTAGCATATGGTAAAGCATATTTCAACATTATATATGTTGAGTTCCACCTTATCGGCATATCTGTTTGGAACTTACGAGGTATGAGGTCCTTTGATTTACAAAATCTAGCAAACTCAGCAATTCTTTGGTTAGATGCCATAATCCAACCCAAAGCCCCCCCTAATATTGTCGATTCGACTTTCCACCTACTTAAAACCTGATTTTACAATCAAGTTTATAATGTGACATGCACAATAGGCGTGGAAAAATTTTCCCGCAATATTAGGGATGTTAGAATTAATGAAATAATCTATAGCTCTGGAGTTAGCAGATGCATTATCCAAAGTAATTGACATGATGCGGTTATGAACGCCATAATCTTGTATAACAGACATAATAACCTGAAAAATATTTTGTGCAGTGTGTGAATAATCCATGACACGAAAACCAATGAGCTTTTTTTGTAAAATCCATTGGGTGTCTACATAGTGTCCAGTGACACATAAATAATCTTGTTTTGAACGTCCGCTCCAGATGTCGGACGTTAATGCAATTGAAAAAGAAATGTTTTGCAATTCAGAAATCAATTCAGTTCTACGTTTTTGAAAAGTTCGAATCAAATCACTCCTAGCTGTGTTTCTAGAAATAGGGACATATTGGGGGGTTAAAAGCATTATTAATAAAATATTGAAAATGGGGGTTATCTTGAAAACCTATGGGTTGGTCAATTGCAGCGTAGTACAACACCGTCTGCTCTCTGACCCGATCGGGGTCATACTTCCATGTACTCACAGAACCATCTGGGAACAGTTGTAGTTGGGTTTGTCGAGTTGTATCGACTTGCCCATAGGAATCCATGCATTTGATTTTATGTCTCCTGAAATGACTAGTTCCCCTAGCTGAACCACTGAGTACAGATTGACAATACTTACATTGGGCATGCTCAACTTCAGTACCATCTGCAATCTTTACCATTATAGGGTTAAAGCAATCCCACACGTTCGATTTCTTCTTCTTCCTCTTCTTACTCGTATTCAGTGTCGAGGAAGAAGGTCATGCACCCGTAGTACTAGAGGGATCGAGATTGGTACGAAAGTCACCGAATAATCGGTTGATGTCCTTGTCGGGCAAATAATCGCCGGGGTTCAGGTTCAAGTCTTCAGGATTCATTTTCCTAAGATTATAATTAAATAAATGATTAAATGTCATAGATACAATATACATTTATACAAATAACAAATTAAACATACAAAATTACAAATATACAATTATACATTTACACAATTAAACATAGTAATTTTTTTTAAATTATTATTTTGTTGTTAAACTCTAAAAAAAAATAAAAAAATAAAAAACATAATCATTCTAATATATTATTAATTTCAACAAATTTTTTTTTTAAAATTTGGAATTAATTTTTCTAAAATCATCAAAATTTGCATTGACAAATACTGAGTATTCTGTCCACGAAATTCTCAAAGTGACTCGTCGGTACCAAGTTTATAATCATAATCAATTAATCATCAAAATTAAGATTGTAAACGAATGTCTAGAGATTTATCCATCTCGATGACGAGACACGGGTTGTAACAGTAAAACCTGTGTCTTGCCATCAAGATGGAAAAATCTCTTGACGTTCAACGATAGGACTCGTTACTTTGAGAGTTTTGTGGACAGATACAAATGATTAAATGTACATTTATACAAATAACAAATTAAACATACTAAATTACAAATATACAATTATACATTTACACAATTAAGTTTATATATTTTTTTAAATTATTATTTTGTTGTTAAACTCTAAAAAATCGGAATTAATTTTTCTAAAAAAAAACATATTAAGTTTGCACACATTGCGACATTGCGTTGCCCATTGTGTTCTATTACAAAGCATAAGAGAGAGTAAAATCTTGAATATCTTTGCATTGACAAATACTGAGTACTCTATCCACTAAATTCTCAAAGTAACTTGTCCATACCAAGTTTATAATCTTAATCATTAAAATTAAGATTGTAATGAACGTCTAAAGATTTTTTCCATCTCAATGACAAAACATAGGTTTTAACAGCATCTGAGATGCTGTTAAAACCAGTGTTTTGTCATCTAGATGGAAGAATCTTTGGACGTTCATAAGTAGGACTCGTAACTTTGAGAATTTTGTGGAGAGTACTCAGTATGCAACTATATGTGCGCAAACTTAATATTTGAAATTTGAAATTTTTATATTATGATGCCAATAATTTATTTTATTAATTTAAAAAAATTAAAAATTAAATAAAAATTAATTTTTCTAAATTATTATTTTCTTCTTAAACTCTAGTTAGTAGTTACTCTAAAAAAAAAAAAACATAATCTAGTTACTCTAGTTACTCTAAATTATTATGAATTAATTTATTATTATTATTTTGTTGTTAAACTCACAAAACAAAGCATAATCTTTCTTATATAATAATAATTTCGACAATTATGAAAAAAATTAGGAATTAATTATTATTATTATTATTATTATTATTATTTTGTTGTTAAACTCACAAAAAAAAAATGTAATCTTTCTTATATAATAATAATTTCAAAAATTATGAAAAAACATTAGGAATTAATTTTTTATTATTATTTTGTTGTTAAACTCACAAAAAAAAAACATAATCTTTCTTATATAATAATAATTTCGAAAATTATGAAAAAAATTAGGAATTAATTTTTTTATTATTATTTTGTTGTTAAACTCACAAAAAAAAAAAAACATAATCTTTCTAGTTTCTATTATAATAATAATTTCAAAAATTTTGAAACAAAATATTGAATTAATTCCTTTTATTATTATTATTTTGTTGTTAAACTCACAAAAAAAATAATAATAAAAAACATAACCTTTCTTGTTTCTATTATAATAATAATTTCAAAAATTATGAAAAAAATGATGAATTAATTTTCTTATTATTATTTTGCTGTTAAACTCACAAAAAAAAAACATAACCTTTCTAGTTTCTATTATAATAATAATTTCAAAAATTTTGAAAAAAAAATTAGGAATTAAGTTTTGTAATTATTATTTTGTTGTTAAACTCACAAAAAAAAACATAATCTTTGTAATATAATAATAATTTTGAAAATTTTGAAAACAATTTTGAATTAATTTTTTTTTTTTTTTTGTTAAACTCACAAAAAAAAAAACATAACCTTTCTAGTTTCTATTATAATAATAATTTTGAAAATTTTGAAAAAAATTATGAATTAATTTTTTTATTATTATTTTGTTGTTAAACTCACAAAAAAAAAACATAACACTTTCTAGTTTCTATTATAATAATAATTTTGAAAATTTTGAAAAAAAATTAGGAATTAATTTTTGTAATTATTATTTTGTTGTTAAACTCACAAAAAAAAAAACATAATCTTTCTAATATAATAATAATTTCGAAAATTTTGAAAAAAATTAGGAATTAATTTTTTTGATTATTATTTTGTCGTTAAACTCACCAAAAAAAAAACATAAAATTAACATATTACAAACAACAATATTAACTACATACATACTATTATACTAATCATTAAATAATAATAATTACTATATAAAAACTTATTAATAACAATTAACAAAAGTAGAGAAATAGACATACTAACCTTAAATTGGAGGCTTGAGAGTTGAGACTTGAGAGTGTTGAATTAATTAATCAATTGGATACCTAACAACATAACAAATAATAACATTAGTTATAAACTTATTAATAATAGTTAATACTTGATAATTAAATAACAAATGAAAGCTAATAAAAAAGAAAAAAGAAAAGAAAAGAAAAAAAAGACAATACCTTAGAGTAAAAGCCTTAGAATATGTAGAGAATAGAGACTAAAGAGTTGGAGGTATGTAAATATATAATATATAATATATAATGTATACTTGTATAGTGTATAGTAAATTAGTATAATAGTAAATAGTAATATAGTATATACTATATAAATAATATATTAAATAAATTAAAAAATAGTTGAAAGAGTGAGTGAGAGATTGTAGAGAATAGAGAGAAGAATAAGAGAGTAGGGATTAGGGAAGTAGAGAAAATGTAGAGAATGAGGTGAGGGTGATGGGGTATTTATAGGAAAATTTTAGGTAAGGGTATAATTGGAAAAAATTGTAAAAGATTTTTAAAAAAAATGTAATTTTGAAAAGTTTTGGATATTTTTTTCCTCTCCTAACGGTCACCAACTGTCAGATGGTTAATTACAAAAGCCACCCCTCAATTCAAAATTTGAAAAAAAAAATTTCAAATTTGAAATCTGGCGGGCCTACCAGGCCGCCGATGGGCCGGGCCCGTGGCTGGCTTGTTTGGGCCCGCTAGGCCCAAAATTTTGAAAATTTTTTTGGGCTGGCAGGCCTTACTGGGCCCGGCCCGTGTTTTCGCCACATGGGCCCAGTTTGGACCGTCAGACTAACGGGATTAGGCCTGGCCTGTTAATCTGGCGGGCCGGGCCAGCCCGGGCCTGCGACCGAAACCGGCCTTGACGGGCGGCCCATCAAAGCCCGGCCCATTTTGCTAGCACTAAAAGGGACTTTCTTAGTGATTGTATTATTATTAATTTTAGTCGTTATTATAAAAAAAATGGAACTTTCAAAGTTGTACACAGTTGGTAGTATATGCCTCTCTCACGCCTACAAAATAAAATTTGTGTGAGACAATCTCATCACATCAACGTAACGGTGACACCACCAAATATAATCGAGTTATAAGGTTAAGGGTTTGATACGTCAATTTTAGTCTGAATTGAGTGAATTCTGCCAACAATTTTCAAGATCTTCTGGGCCTATTGGGCCAAAATCGGGTTCAGCCCAATACTTATTATCCAAAGGTCTTGATGTACCCGAGCAAGTCTAGGTCCTTAATAGTTTTTTTTAGTGGCGATAATGACACCCCTTAAAAACCATATGTACACACCCCTTTCGTAATCACACCCATCGATTTTTTTTTTTAAATTAATAATTTGTAAATAAACCTCGAAAGACAAAGTTGAAATAGTACTTATTTGTATTTGCGTTTTTTTTTAAAGTTTATGTACTTTTAATTATAAGACTCATTATATCCCTTTTATTTAGGAGAATTTTTATTTTTCAATTAATGAAATGTTCTAGTATTGTCGAAGTTATATATATATATAGTTTTGCTTTAACCCACCCTAACAAAAAATTCTAGGTACACCCTTGATCACTAACGTTTGAGTCTGACCCACCATTGATGGGTCCTCGGTTAAAGTTAACCGTATATATATAGTTTTGCTTTAGCCCACCATAACAAAAAATTCTAGGTACACCCTTGATCACTTACGTTTGAGTTTGACCCACCATTGATGGGTCCTCGGTTAAAGTTAACCGTGGTTAAAATATAAAAACCCGGTTATCATTTAATATTTTAATCTCTGTTGACTTGTACTACACGCGCGTCTACATTACCTTCCAATTTATATTCAGATTTTGGAGGAAAAGCAATGCAAAAGCACCGTCTTACATCACAGTATCAATACCATTTTCAAAAAAATCTTTGACCCACAGACAACAGACATACAATCATCGGTGCATCTAAGTTTTTTAAAGTGAGTTTGATATGTGAGAGTATACAAACTACAGAGGTTGGTAGAAAAAAAGGGTAAATTACACTGCACCCCTTAAGGTAGGCCTTAAGACACTAAGATGGAAAAGTTTCGTTATTATACATTAACACCCCTGTATTGTCAAAAATACCCTTGTATAATAATAAAAAATAAAAGTTTGTTTACACTGACACCCAAGGGCATTTTGGACCTTACCATGGTCAAACAGGGGTGTTAGTGTAGAATAACGAAACTTTTCTATCTAAAGTGTTTTAAGGCCAAACCTCAAGGGATGCAGTGTAATTTATCCAAAAAAAAAATCAGAAAATGGTTTATTTTCCTAAACTGTTTTATTGAGTTATCCTTCTATAAAATAAAGTTATTCATTTTCTTTAATCACATCCTGATAATAAATCATTTTTTATAGCCATCCATATATTATTGAGTGAAATCTTTTACATTTTTTGTAGTAGCGATACAGGTGGATTGCTAAAATATGTCAGACGAAGTTTCAAAGAAGTTGATTCTAGAAGAGGAAACTAATGGGATGACCATAAACAATTGGGCAACTCTAACAGGGCGTTAAAATGGAGCCAATTTCATTTTCTAAAAATATATATAGAGTTTTGAGGGCACTGTTATTGAGCGTAATTTTTTTTTTTTAATTTTTAATTTTTTAATTGTCAAACCAATTAAATCAAATTTTTTCAAATCCCTAATTTAACTCTTTTATACTTAATTAAAACAATATGTATTCCACAAAAAAAAAAATACCGTTAGAAAGATCTCGTTAAGATCTTTAAAATGACACAAATATTGATATATATATATATATAAAATTTATTTTATTTACTTATTAATTAATGTTAAACTTTTATAATAAATATTGAGAGAATATTCTTTAAAGATGTTTTTTTTTTTTTTTTTAATGTAAAATTTTGTGTGGAACATTGAAGAGAAAAAAATTTGGTGTAAGAATATTCCTCGATTGGTGTAAAGTTTGGTGTTGTATATCGGAGTTGGTCTAAAATTAAGCTACACACTTTACATTTAGGGTGCGTTTGTTACATGGGATTGGACTAATTTCAGTTCAATCTCATGTTTGTGTTCTACACGAGATTGGATTTCTCCAATCCCACGTAGATCGGTTATCCCACTATGGTTGGACTATTTCGCCACAAGGACAATTTTTGTCCAATTTGTTTTCTTTATTTTTTAAAAATTAAATTATTTATATAATATTATATATTATTTAAAAAATTAATTTAATATATTTTATTCTTTTTAAATATATATTTTTTGAACATTAACCTTTATTGAAAATAGACAAAAGAGCCCAAACACAGAGCAGCAAAGCACATGTTATTTTTTTTAATATTAATATATTTTATTCTAACATTTAAAAAAAAATTAATTAAAAAGTAAATGTTATTTTATTTCAAATTAATTTTATTTATTTTTTAAAATAATTTTTTTTAATGAAATTTAATCAATAGTTTTATTATTCTTTTCTTTGAATTGATTTAAAATGATTAATTTAATTTAAAAAAAAATTATATATAACAACCTCTCCCAGTAGATTTTTTTCAATTTTTTTTTTATTCAGTCCCATGTCAAGAAACAGTATTATTTTAGTCTAATTCGTATTGCACCAAAAACATCACTGTACTAATTTAGTCTAATCCTATTAAATTCAATCCAATCCTATAAAAATAGTCCAATCTTATATGATTCAATTACATGCACCAAACCCACCCTTATATCTCTATTTCACTTCCACACTATTAATAATTCCAACTATAGCACTTTCCTCTCCTTAAATAGTTCCAAGTTTCTAAATACTTCATTAAATTGGATATAAATTTAATGAGCAATTTTATATAGCCGATTTCTTTTGCAAAGTAGGTAGAATTTTTCATTTTAGAAATCAAACCATAATAATTAAGGGTTATATCATATATGAAAAGGTAAATATTCATTTACGCTTTAACTTGAATCCACAACCTCATAATATACATATGAATGATATTGATAGTAAACTAAGATACAAGAGCATATAAAATACAAAGGGATAAAATCTCCATAATAAGACCATCTCTCCCACCTTATTCGTCTTATTACTCATGCCTTATTGCACATTTGTACTTAATAAATAAAATTAGGGTCAAACTAAATAACTTAAATTTGTGACTTAAAATTTTGATGAAAGAGTGAATATGTTAATTTAGGGTCAGGGGTGTTTATGTTAATTTAGGGTATCTTTTTAAAATCTTACTATATTTAATAAAGTAAGGTTGAGTTAATGCAATTAACCCCTTTTTTTAAAAAAAATAAAACATAAAAATAAAAGAAGATAAATTGAATTTTATTTTAAGATAAATTTAATATTTTGCTGCTGAAAGAGAGAGTCTGATAACTTTGACGTGTGTTCATATGTAGAGGAAACATCCAATCCCTGATTTCTTGTGAGCCATCTATTGTGATTCTGTGAATACATTAAAGAAAACAAAGCAAATGAATGTTTTTCTTTTAAGAAGAGAATAAATTCTCTATAAATAATTTGGATTTGAAATTTGATGCTCTCTCAAGTCTCAACAAATATTTTAAATATGTTTTAGATCAAAATAATATTTAAATTCACAAAACCTTAGTCAATTTAACTAACCCGAATGTGGAAAAGAACTCTTCGTCCCAACCACGTGGTGGTTGTCTTGGTGGTCTAAGTCTTGGGATGAAACCCAAGTCCTTGGTTCTACTCTTGGCAATTACATTGTGACTAGTCATCAGGGCGCTAGCTCAACTGGTGGAAGGACGGGTTTGGGGCACGGGTAACTCCCAAGTTAGCAGTTCGAATCCTATCCAAGCGAAGACGAGTTTTGATTTACCTGCTTGCATCTTTGTGTGGCCGGGGGTGTGGGCCGAGGTGGTAATGGCAAAAATCCCTAACCCACCCCAAATATGTGGGGATCCGATTCGTTTGGGATGAATTTGTAGAACTTAAAATGGGGTTTGGATTGGATATGAGTCAAATTTTGTTGACCCGGATTGCAACTGGGTTGGGTATGGGTCAAACTGTTATGATCCGAACCGCTCCGATTGACCAGGTATTTATTTATTTATTTATTAAAATATTAAAAATATAAAAGGAAAAAATAAAACTAATCTTTTTAACTCCTTTTCTAATTGTATTTTATGTTTAAATTTAAGGTTTATAATTTACATATTATATTATATTCTATTAAATTTTAGTTTATATTTGAATTTTAAACATACACTAAATTTTGAATTTTAATATTTATTTGTTGTTTTATGTTTAAATTTAAATATATTTTTTTAATTTAAGTATATTTTAAAATTTGAGTGAATGTTAAAATTTAAGTTCCTAACCTAAATTTCAAATGTTTGATAAATTTTGTTTATTTAATTGTTTGAAGAAAAATATTTGTTAAATGAAATGAGTTAGTTCAGGTCGGGTTTAGAGCACCCCCCACCCCATTCGGATCGGGTTTCGGGTGAAAATTGAAAATTCACAACTTGCTAAAATTGAATTTCAAGATTTGGGTTTAGAGCATGATAAGTCCATTTATATGCTTTGCGTATCTCCTATTTTCCTATGTTTTGATCTCGTTTTCCTTGGTTTTACCATGTTTTTAATGTTTAAATAATGTGTTTGCAGGTCTATTTGATCTAGGAGGAGTCTACGTGAAAATGGAGATTTTTCGGGCAAATACGGGACTTTCAGGTTAAAAGAAATTTTCCAATTTCGTTAAAGCGAACCGCGTCAGGCAAAAATGCATACCACGTTCGTACCGCGAAATGGAAGAACAGACCCTCTGCCAAGTTTTGTCAGACAGGTCGTTAAAGCGTATAACGACTTGTACCATGTTTTTGAAGACCTGATCCACTGCCAAGTTTCGTCAGACGGGAACGTCGAAGTGAACCACGTCAAGCCAATTTGCATACCGCGAGTTTCTGCAGTGTGTCCAGATGAGTTTCGTCAGACAGTTTCATTAAAGCGTACTGCGAGACGTACCGCGAGATGACAGCCACCGCTTGCTTTTCACCTTTTTTGGGACCTACTTTGACCTACCTTTATATACCACTTTACCAACTAATTCAAAGGGGCTTCACAAATTTTAGATCTCAAAATTGCTCCATTCACGCTCATCATCACATCCTCCACATATTCAACACAAATTCACCAAATCCATCATTCTCTTCACCACAAACCACCATAGATCCATCACCTCCACTACATAATCTTCCTTTACACACCATACCCATCCTCAATCATCACTTTGGAGCAGTGAAGGAAGCTTGGAAAAGCCAAGTCATTGGAGCCTAGCACTTGCAAGGAAGAAGTTCTTCATCTTAGTTCATTTCTTGCAACTTATTCTCTTATACTTTTGTATTTGCTATTGTTTGTTTCAATTTATTATCTCAAATAACTTGGATGTGTAATTTGAGCTAAACACTTTTATGCTAGAGTTATGATTATACCAAACCCTTAATCTTTTGTAATGATTTGCCTAATTTATCTTAAAGTGCTTGTATTGTAATATGGATATTTTGTGTGCTTAATGCTTTTACTTGATTGATCATCTTGTAAATGATTTATTGGTTGTGTGAATGAACCGAGAGGTGACGCGCTAAACGTGCTCGTCACAATATCCACTATATATGATCAGTAGGGTAGAGATACGTGAGGCTGGCGTATAGGGATCGTGTGTGTGCCCCATCGTGCTAGATTAGCCTAAATATATTCGGTATGTTTAGGTGTGATTTCTATTGCTCGAAAGAGATTAGGAGTTAGTTAAAGGGGGCACGAACCTATAACGTATACTTGCGTAATTTGGGAGATTAGGCGGGTCGAATTCTTAATTAGAAAGGGTGAGGTGGATTCTAAATTCTAGCATTATTTCATCATATTACAAATATCGTTCTCTTGTGTGTGATTTATTTTATTCTGTTGATTACATTGCTTAGAAATAGTTTTAGATTAATTTAGTGATAAGTTTGGAAATCATTCAATTGTATTGTTCAAATAGTATGTGTGCCTTCGAACGCCAGTAATCATTAAATCCCTTAGTCTATGTGGGATGTTTCTCTACTCTATCATTGCACTACATTTCGACCTTGTACTATTGCAAGCGTGATGATTTGTAGCGATCAGAGCATACGGATCCGACTCGTTGCCGTCCCTAAACGGTTTGAGTACAAAGGTAGGTGAAAAATATCTAAGTACAAAGGTATATATGTTTACTTTCATTTATTTCTCAACACCTTCAAGAAAAGAGGACAACTTTCTCTCTCTCTCTCTCTCTCTAAACTAAGTTTTGGGCATTAAATATCTATTTTGATCAAGCCTGCAAACACACTCTAAAATTAGAAACAATTGAAATGGTAAATAAAGTGAATTTTTGTCTTTGTATTTTTTTTTTTGGAAAATTGCATTAAAGCACCATAACGTCTGCTAATATTGCAACCAGATCACACATTTGTCAAAATGACAAATCGATACCTTGACCAAATAGTTGACCGTTAGAGTTAACTAGGTCTTTTATTTAAGGATGGTATTAAGGTCTTTTTTGCCTTAAAAGAAATTGAAGAAATAAAATTCTTTAAAAATAAATAAATAAAAAGAAACAAATCAATGTTTTTAGGGGCACAATTTTAGGTGGAAAATAAAAATGAAATTTAATTGAATGTAAATAATATATATATATATATATATATATATATATATTGGAGAAGGGTATCATGCAAAAATTACAAAGATTAGAACCCAGATCTCCTACTATTTTGTTTTATTATTATTATAATTTTTTTTATAAAAAAAATTCTTGAAACTATGCCGAAAAAGAAGAAATTTTTGGGAACCAATTAAATCGTCCCTCTCTCATATCCCCACTCAGATAAGTCTCTTTGCTGCAACTTCACAACCAACACTCATAGGCCACATCACAATCTCCTCCAACTAGCGGATACTAGGAGAAAATATTGCTCATATAAAATTGTTTGGTTAGTGATAACTGATAAGATTAACATTTTTCTTTGTTTTATTTTGTTTACGGAATGCATATGTGCCTAATGTGGTTTCTCTATTGTGTAGATCCTAATATCCTATGTTGTTTGTTTTGATTCTTTTCGGGTTTTCTATGAAAACTCAAAAAGAACATGAGAAAGAGGTAGAAAAAGAGATGAGTAACTGATTTTAGGTAAGAAAAAAAAATGAAATTGTTTTTGTAATTCTATTCTTCCCTGAAATTTTGTATTAAAACGGTGAAAAGAACAAGATCAATAAATTGATCTTACCCTCCAAGAAAAAAAATAAATTAAATTAATGGTGTAGGTTGAGATATTGTCATAGACTTTGTTCGGTGAAAAAGAAGAGATGTGACATTGTTTTTTCTGAAATTTTGATTATTTTATATTTTAATTATTATAAAAGTTGATAAAATTGGTTGCACATGGGTAATTTGGACATTTTGTAAACTTTGACTAGTCAATAGTTAACTCTAATGGTCAACTGTTGAGTCAAGCGTACTAATTTGTTATTTTGGAAAAAGTGTAATCTAGTTGCAATATTAGTAAATGACATGATACTTTAATGCAATATTACAAAAATATCCCAATAGAAATTCACTAATAATGACAAATTAGTTTAATTAAAAATAAACTAAATAATATATACACTCATTAATTACACACATATCTTCAATTATATCTCTTTATTAAAAATAAATAAATAAATAAATAAAACTCTAATTAAACCCTAATTTTATTTCAAGTATCAAAATCTCTCATTATCATATAACAAAAGTAATAGAAAACAAATTTTCAGAGAACTCTAATCATACAGATAATGGTACATGTCGTTGTGTATCCAAGAGATCAACAGTGGTATGAGGATGTAAAATCTATTGTAATAGATATCAGCAACTTGACAGAGTTGGGTTCTCTCTGTTTTCATTCCTCTAAAGTAGAGCTTCTCGAACTGTTCCTTCAAAAAAAGTATAGCATGAAATTTCCAGTGCTTAATTGAGTTCAAATCTGTGATTGGCCATGATATCAAAAGCATCACCTCTCGTGTCCCAAACTTTGTGGAATGTGATTATTATCAACATGGACGATACTTGAGATTTATAAATGTTGAGAAGATATATGATGTAGTTATTGATGACAAGGAACTTACAACGATTGTATGGCCATTTTTTGGCGAACTTTGTGACACTAATGATCATTCCACCTAATTTCATATAATTCCATCCAATGAGTGACATTTTGGTAAATAAGGAGATGATATTAATTTATTTAAAAAAAAATTGGAAATCAATTTTTTCTTTTGTTTTTTGAAACGAATAATTATATTTAGTGTGCATATATATATATATATATATATATATATATATTATAGTTCTCTAGTCAGGACATCCAACTACAGCCACATGTTTTAATAAGTTCAAATGCTATATATTTATCTCAAACACACACACACACACACACACATATATATATATATATATATATATATATAGATTTTCTATTATCAGTTCGTTCTGACAATAAATATACCAAAACGAAGAATGTGGACCACTAGATTTACATACTTTGACTAAAAGTGTATGCACTTATCAAAACTTCTCCATAATCTGTGGTCCACATTCTTCGTCCTGATATATTTATTGTCAGAACGAACTGACAATAAAAAGACTGCACAAATATATATATATATATATATATATTTATTTTTTAAGAAGATCAAAGCTACAAAATCTAAAAGAAAATCTAAAAAACAAAGAAGAGACACGTGTATTGATCTAAACCATTTCTTTTGTTTTTTGAAAAAAATAATTATATTTAGTGTGTGTGTGTAAATATATATATATATATATATTTACGTACACTAAATATAATTATTCTTTTCAAAAAAAGAAAAAATTGATTTCCAAAAAACATCTAAAAACATCTAAAACCGGTTCTATTTCTTTTTTCTCAATCCATTCCTTTGGTACGACCTCCTCGTAAACCATCTCTTTGTTGCAATCTGGACCTGGTTCTATAATATAGTGAATTGCTTCAGAAAAACCATAAAGACCACAACTGATTTGCAGGAGACAATGTCAATCGTGGTTCTGGTTTCTATGGTGGTGGACGATGAGTACAGGAAAGACGTGGTTCACCAAAATTGGCTACGTCCACAGAGGCACCGATTTCACTAGATTATGAGAATGACATGAGACAGGACAGGACAGGACAGGACAACTTTTTGTTGTCCCACGTTTGGCGCGTTATTAGCATGGGATGGGACGGGACGGGACGGGACGGGACAAAGTGGGACAAAAACCACAAAAACTTGTCCCACCTCAAACCCTCGACCAGACTTGTCCCATGCATGGGACAAGTGTCAAAAAGACATTTTTGCCCTCAAAACTTCCAAAAATTACGAACTTGTCCAACATAAATTAAGACTCTAGCTTTTTTTCCCTTCTCTTTCTCTCTTCTCTCCCTGATCGTTGTCACTTTCCAGCAAACCCTAGCTAAGCCAATCGCCTTCCGTTGCCGCCGCAACTCATCACCGACTTGGTTGTTGTCGCACGCGTACACCACCGAACAAGGTATGGTTTTGTTCGATTTCGCTTTTGTTTGTTTTCGATTTTGTTTTGAAATGTTTGTTTTCGATTTGGGGGTTTGTCTCAATTCTGGGTGGGTTTGTCTCATCGCCGATTTTGTTTTCGATTTTGTTCAAAACACTAGTCATCAAGTCTCCAATAGTATACTTTTCCCCCCTAAATATTTTAGATCCGAATATTGTATTTTCTTTGAATATTCACTCGTGACCAAAGGCTATATATTTTTCATTTCAAGTTCAAATGCATCTCTCCTTAAATGTTAATGGTAGAAATTTCAAGTTCCATAAATTTCAAGATGTTTTGATTTTTATTCATTACATGAATTACATCAAATTTATCTTGTAAAAAGTTTATTTAACAGATAATTTATATTAAAATTTGTTATAAATTATTAGATATTTAAAAGAGTGTTTTTGTAAGATTTATATTTACATGATAACAATATTCAGAAATATATATAGTCATTTACACCTACAAACTCATGACATAACAGTATAACACTATGTAATAAACAATGGCCTTTCTCATCTATAGCCGTTGGATTTTGATTCAAATGCTGAAAAGTTGATATGTACATAGTATTATGTCATGAGGTTAGTAGGTGTAAATGAATATATATACAGTATGGGTATGAGAGAGTGAACAAATTGAAATGACTTTATTTTTTAAAAAAAATTCAATTAATTCCACTGTTGGGACAACTTGTGCATTTCTTAAACAAGAAACGGCAAAGATTAACAGAGCATATCACAGGCCGGAAACAGAGACTGAATAGACGCGCTTGAAATGCGCTGGGTTTAGATTTTAGCTGACAAAAGATACAACATCTTACACGGTTGTGGTTGTCGCTGTCCTTCAACGAGAATTTATATTTGGTAATTGGTGCTTTTGACAAACAAGTAACAACGACCCCGTTTATCGTACCAGGGAACGACGTCGCTTCATGATTTGCCTTGCCACTTTATTTTCTTTCTCGGTGGGATAATATTGCATCGCTATCCTTCTGCCACGTGTCAAGATATGGATAAAGTAAGGTGCCCTTGGTCACTGTACACGTGGAATTACTATATTGTAAGAACATATAAATCTAGCAAGAACAGTGTCCAGAACCAAAAATATTTCATGAACAGGATCATAGTCGTCTCTGATATAGAGTAGGTGAAACTAATTTGATGAATTATCAAAAAAAAAAAAAAAAAAACTAATTTGATGATTACATACAAAAGCATCACCAGCCGTTTGATTAGTAGGTGCCCACCTACTAAATCTCTCAACAGATTTGAAAATCGAGTAGTATCATAACTAATCAATGGTCAAAGTTTATGTCGGGTTAGGTGATGCAAGAACAAGAATAGCTTCAATCTTCACTTCAAAGAATCAATAACAAGAACATGGTTATGACTTGTTAAGACAATGAGATCGGAGATCACATTAGTCTTCTGTTTTGTTCCTTCCAAAACTAGGATGACAATGACAAACCATTCAAAATGACAAAGTACTAGTAGTTGTGAGTTTCAAGTTGTAAGGTGGCTGGCTTGGTGTCTTGACCAAAAGTAGAAACTATTCGATTCAATGAGACGAGTTCATTACAGCGAGAATAGGAGATAGAAACCGAGCCAGTCTGTCACAGATGATGGAATGATATTTTCTAAGGTTTGATCAAATCCCTGTCCTCCGACAAACGGACCTAAACAAGTTCACCCAACATGTTGTTCAACACTTCTAAACAGATGACATTAAGCGGCAATAAGAATGTAAAGCACCAAGACCATCACAAAGTGTCACAATCTCACTTACCAACAAGCCAGTTGATTTTAACTTAGAAAGGACCTTTAACCCGAAAAAAATATGATAAAAAGGAAGAAAAAGCTTGGTCGAAGGAAACGAAACAATGCAGAACCAATGTCTAGAGGTTGGTGCTAGTATATATAACCTTAAGCTAATCAACAACATTAACATAGTATGCAAGTCATATGCTCTAAGTTGTAAAAGAAGCGGTAATGATACTATGGTTCAGCAGAATAATGATCATGAGGTGAGAAGATAATGTCTAGAATGCAAGGCTCTGAATTTTGGTTAAGGAAATACAATAACTCTCAGGTACATGCCAACCACAAAAAATGATAAAAAATCTATAGATTAATCGAAATCGTTTTCAGCAATTAAAGGCTATTCAGCTGTCCTACACTCCTCAGCCTTTAAGTCTGCTATCAACACTATCTTCTAATAAGTATCCCTTGGAATGGCTCATACTGGCTTGCATTCTATACCCATATCCGTAGCTAACCCATTTAAGTCACCCCACTTCAAGTCTTTTTCACATTCAAATCCTTTGGATGTTACTAACAGAATTGCCATGGCTTGTGGTTGTGGTCTTTGTTGGAATATACTTTACATCTCTATGGGCCCTATACAGTACAAATTGTTACATTGTAACTGTTTTGAATTCAGCTGCTTTTTACAAATGGCTCATGCTAGCTTTTCATTGATTAAGTTAACTAATAATCAAGCTATTCACTTAACCTAATAAATTTAATCTAGCTATAAAGTTCAAAAACTGGTCCCATGCATGCATTCTGAACAATAGGCAAAAAGACTGCAGAATTTTGTCCCTTACATTAATCATAAACCAGTCACCAGAGCTATTCGAGTTTTTATCGAAGTAAATGCAATAAATTTAATGTTGCAAGAAAAAAACAGCTAAAACCACCACCAGATTAAAGTGAACAAAATCAAAGGATAACCATCAAAACATGTCATACATTCACCATTAGAGATGCATGAAAAATAATTTCCCAATAGCATTTTCCATCCAAACAGACTTGTGAATAAAAACATACAACAACAACTACAAATCCAATCTGTTGATGTATCATGGAACTTAGAATTAATCAACCAGTAATACAAGAATTTGTACAATGAACCACTGGATACTGTTCTACCAGATGTTATATTTGACATCTAAAGATAACCAACAAACTAATGTTGTGAACCTCTTCTTCCTTACAAGTTACAACCAATATGCTCTCACTTAAATTATTAGCCTTTAACTCATCTATAGCATCTTCCTCACCAGAAAAAAAAAGAAAAGGAAATTGAACCCAAAACAACATTCTTACGGCCTTCAAACAGAGAGATGCCCAACAAAACCCAATCTCAGAATGGCTCATGAGAGAGAAGAGGTATTCTCTCTCCTCGTATTAAAAGTGATTGACAGGCATATTAAATTATTAATAGATACTAAAACGATCCACGGCAGTCAAATTAAGCAAATGAGAGCATACAAACTATACATGATAATTAGCAAGGATGAATCAGTGAAATAAGCAGAAGCTGGAGACAACCTGGTTCTTCTTGCAATTAACTTTTTACGCCTTCTAAGTCATCAGACTTTCTGCCACCAACTACGCTATCAGATGAGCTATCCTGTATGCTACGAGATGATGAACACCTACTTGAAGAACTTCCTTCCTTAATACTATTCTCCTTCCTTGTGGACTTCTTAGATTTTCTCTGTGCTGATGAGATATCCTACAAAATAAATAAATAAATACATTTTAATCAACTGCTTCAGCTTGATTCTTGCATATACAGGTGACGCAAGACTGTACATCTTTCACAAACCAATGAAAAGGCACCAACTTACCTGATCTGTCGTTGATCCAGGAGTTTTCAACTCGAGGTCTGTCATGACATCATTAGAATCCTCATTCTTCTCAATCTTGCTCTCCCCAGATGACTTGTTTCCAGAATCTTGTTTACTAGAAACATGGGACATACTGCCTGGCTGCACAACTGGAGATACATATTGTGCAGACGGCCGTTCAACAAGAGTATTAGGAGTCATGTATGGAACATAAGTCGAACATGGGTTAGGAATGACCCCAGCATTTTGATTTCCATAGATGGGGTAAGGCTGCATGGATGGATGCATGGGAATCGTCCCAGGAGGCATTGCCATTGGCAATGGAAATGGATATGAAGGTGGGGCCATAACAACTGAGTGATCCATAGTACCCCATGGAACCATAGTCCTGAGTCTCTGCTGATATTGAATGTTGAGGCTCTCAATATCAGATCTAAGGGATGCCTTCTCTTCACGAAGGTCATTTTTCTCTTGTGTCAACTGCTTGCAATCAAAATTAAGTGTCTCATTAAAGGGGTTCTTTAAATCTCAGCACCATTAAAAGAGTTAAAGAGTTAAAGAGATTAAAAGATCACCTCCCGAGATTCTTCAGTCAGTGTAGCATATTCTGATTTAAGTTTGTCAACTTGAGCTGTCAGATCCTTCAATAACTGAATCGTATCAGATAGAATAGTGGCTTTGTCATTTTTGGG
The DNA here is from genome assembly GCA_008009225.1 of Acer yangbiense. Lineage (NCBI taxonomy): Eukaryota > Viridiplantae > Streptophyta > Magnoliopsida > Sapindales > Sapindaceae > Acer > Acer yangbiense. The sequence goes on along the minus strand of CM017764.1, from coordinate 52,061,773 downwards.
CCTCTCAGGATCTACATTTAAAAAAAAAAAAAAGGAAATTGATAAGAGGTATTCATTCATAATTTAAGCATCAAAAAGACTGGAGAATCATGATTCATGCAGTCAAATAAGGCTATGCGTTTACATGAGTTAAGAATTTATATAACTCAAAGGAAGCTTCAAATTATCTGGCTGATTGACCAGTTAGCAGAATAAGAAACTTGAGTGTCAGCAGCTAAATACTCTTTGATTATTAGGTCATCAAATTTTGAGCATTCCAAATTTCTCAATATCAAAATTCCCCTTTGATTTCTGAGGTGTGTAGTTCCCTTCTTGCTTGAACCATCGAACAACTTCTCACAAAGATCATTTGGCCAAGTCCTTCACATCTTTATCTTTACACTTTTCAAACTTCTTCCAAACATCTGTTCAACATTGTGTTCTCTCATAATCTTCTCCTTCAATTTCCAATCATCAATAAAGTTGACCATAAAACAAGTATATTTCTAAGAAAACCAACAGGGGAGTTTCTTAAAATATACGTGGAGCTTTTCCTTCTCTCCATTGTAAACATTGATTATGTCAGGCTCTTATACGGTGTTTGGTAAGGGTAACTCCCAGGAACATTGCTTTATAAGCATTTTCACGCTATCCAAGTGACTGAATTGTTGATCCATGACAGAATTTTGAGTAGGTTTATCTCCACTACCACTAGCTCCAGCACTAGCTCCAGCTTCATTTCTCTTTTTTTGAATTGACTGAAATGATTTCTAAGATGTGTAGTTCTCTTCTTACTTGAACCATCTTGGTTCAAGCAAGAAGGGAACTACACACCTCAGAAATCATTTCAAAAGCTAAAATCAAATTGCTACGAATTGACTTGCCAAACATAGGTCCTCAACTTTCCTAGCACAGTTTAAAAGGTCAAAAATTAATCAATGGTTGTACAATCACCTAATGCATTTCCCAACTCAGTAAAATGTTCATTAAGACGATCCCTCCTCAACTTCTCCCGGTCAGCTTTTTGAATCCTTCTCGCGGCTACACAATCCTTGACATCCCCTTCCATCCTCTGGTTGCTGTTAAAAAAAAAAAAACGCTTAACAAATTAATTCAATTCAACTGAATCCAAAACAAAGTCAATATCAACAATCAAAAGGTCTAATGCACATACAACACCAGTCTAAAATCACATTGAATTCACAAAATTACAAATTTTAAATCAATTTCAGCGTTAAGACATCACAAAGCTCATCGAATTGGTTTCCTGTTCTAATTAAATGTTCTCGCACTCCAATTGGCAAGAAAATTAACAATTTTTTGAGTCACTTTAAATCTTTGACAACAAATTGAATTTAATAAAAGTGAACAACGCTTAAAAAATCAATTCATTTCAACTGCCTCCAAAACAAAGTCAATATCAACAATCAAAAGGCCTAATGCACATGCAACACCAGTCTAAAATCACATTAAATTCACAAAATTACAAATTTTAAATAAATTTCAGTTTTAAGAGTTAAGACATCACAATGCTCATCAAATTCGCTTCATGTTCTAGTTAAACATTCTTGCGCTTCAATTGACCAGAAAATTAACATTTATTTTTTAGTCAACTATAAATCTTTGACAACAAATTGAATTTACGAGGAGAGAAAAGGAACCTGGATTTAGGTTGAGAGAGAGTGGAAGTCGTGCGCGGATCAGGAGGTGGTAGCGGTTGTGGTTGTGGTTGAGGTTGACGAAAGTCGATGAGCGTCGTATTTGTAGGAGCCGCCATTGATTGGATAAAAGCGACGTCGTTTTTGAGCTGCTGATGATCCATTGACTGAATTTCTGATCTCGTTTTCACGAGCATCGAAGCTTATCTAGAAGACACCCGCAACTCGTCGTCACTGTCAGCAATGCGATGTCGTTTGGTTTGTTTTGTTTTTTGAGTCCTTTATTTTATTGAATTTATAATTCGAACCCTATAATTTTACTAAAATTACTGTTCTGGTCATCAAATAAATATAAGACGTCGTTCTTTGGCGGTTCAAAAAAGCACTCAAGTTTTCAACTTTCTCTCTCGATCTCTCGAAAAACAAAGAGAGGGGGAAGCAAAGATGTCGGGTATGGGAGACGGGTACGTGGGCACGGCCCAGGACGCCGTCAGGATCCGAAGACTGGAGAAGCAAAGAGAAGCAGAGCGGCGCAAAATCCAAGAGCTCAAAACCAAGTCGGCCTCCGATCAGGGTCAGCCCGGTCTCCTCCAGTTCGGGTCAAGTACCTCCGAGGTACGAACCCTAAATTTTCCATTTCAATAAATCTCTTTCTAGGGTTTCAATTTTTTAATTGAAAAAATAAAAATGCACGGTTTTGATTGGATATTGTTGTTCTGCGGTTGCAGATTCTAGAGACTGCGTTCAAGAAGGAAACTGTGGGTTTGGTGACCAGAGAACAATATGTTGAGAAGGTAAAGGAGTCTGCTTACTTGGAAACACACTTTTTTTTTTTTTTTTTTTTTAATTAACTAACTGGGTTCATGTGAGATTTTTATGTGATATTTGTTTTTTTTTTTTTTGTTTTTGGTCTATTTAGAGAGTTAATATTCAAATCAAGATTGAAGAAGAAGAGAAGGAGAAGCTTCAAAAACTACAGCAAGAGTGAGTTTTTATTTATATATATATTTGAATTATGTAAGTGTAAATGTTGCAAAAATGTCTTATTATTTGGACTTTTTTTTTTTTATTAATATCACTCCATTGTATGTAGGGAGGAGGAGCTGCAATTGCAGAAGCGCAAAAAGCGAAAGATTAAGGGAAATTCACGATTGTCTTTTGCTGAGGATTTTGAGAGCGAAAGTGAAGAGGAGTATGGTGAGAACAGTGGCATATATATTATGTGAAACAGAATTTTAGCCTTCCTTTTTTTATTGTTATATTAATTGTTGTAGAAATGATTTGGTACGAGACCAATGATTTTGACAGCCACACCTAAAACAAATACTATCATCTTAGGCCCTTTTTGGATATTCTTCCCTTTATCTGGTCTGACCTTAGGATCTTAGAATGATCAGAGGATGTAGCAACAAGAGTTTGCTTTGTGGAGCGCCAGGAGATATGAGATTAGCTCTGAATATTTTGAGAATCGATGTTCTTGATATATTTAGAGCTAATCTCATATCTCCTGGCACCACACAAAGTAAACTCTTGTTTCTACATCCTCTAATTATTTTGAGATCCTTGCACTTCATGAAACAAGCCGAGAATGTTTATAAAGCCAGACCAGATAAAGGGAAGAGTATCCAAAAAGGGCCTAAGAAAGATGATAGTATCTGTTTCAGGTGTGGTTGTCATAATCATTGGTCTCGTACATGCCGCACACTTAAACATTTGATCAATGCTTGAACAATAATTAATTAAAGAATAGATAATGACCAAGTCTTCTGGTGAATTCTCCACCACTTATTTATATGTGTGTCATCACACACGTGGAGAAGATTGCTTTTAACTTAATAACTAAGTCTTTGGTGTAAAGATGATGCAAGCAAGCCAATGGAGTTATCTTCTTTGTTAAGCAATTGACTTTCCCTATGCCTATATATATGGCTTTCAAATTGTAAATGAGGGGTTCGGATCAAAGCTCTAAAAAGGCAATATTTCCCTCATCTCTCTCGTCTCTCTCTCTCATGTCTCGCACTCATTTTTTATTATTTATTGTTCATCTGCTCTTCATTCTTTTACAATGTTGTAAAAGAATGAAGGATGGGTGAACAATAATTAATTAAAGAACAGATAGACAGAATTAATAGAAGAATAGATAAGAGATGCGAGAGAGACATGAGAGAATATATTGCCTTTTTGTTTGATTTCAAGTGAGTATCGGTTGAATAACAGCAGCCAACAACATTTACAATAAAAGCCATATATATATATAGGCAAATGTTATGAGGGATGCTTATTGCAATTTCCTGTCTAAATTGCCACATATATGTACTTGGGGACTAAGGAATGAAGGCAATGCTTCCACGTGGATTAGCTTCTTCAATAAGCCAAGAAGAAAATATTTGGTGGAAAGCCACACGTGTTAAGATATAAAATAGATGAAATAAAGAAGAGTAAATCGAACCAGAGAGAATGAAGTTCGCACTCATTTATTAAGTTGATTGCCTTTTACTCTACAAGATATATCTCTACAAAATTTTCATTTTCATCGATTCCTATTGTTGTGCTTTTTCATCTTACAAGAATAGAGCTCACTCATTACAATTCAGATTTGTATTTATAGAGTAAGATATCCAATCAATATACAACACATGCATTGCCACTAATCTAGCTTGGCTTCTTCCACCATTCCACGTGTAAGTGATCCAATCAATATACAACACATGCAATGACGTGTCCCTTCTTGAAGATAGTGGAAGCCACCAAATTTACAATAGTCCCCCTTGGATTCCACCATTTTATTATTGTATAGAATTTGCTAAGGTTTTTGACCCACTGGGTTTTTCCTAGCAAATTAAAATACAAGCGGTGGAAATCCAAAGGGGAGTGTTGTAACACGTGTGGCTTGCCACCAAATACTTTCTTCTTGACTTATTGAAGAAGCCAACCCACGTGGAAGCGTTGCTTTCATTCCTTAGTCTCCAAGTACATATATGTGGCAATTTAGATAGAAAATTGCAATAAGCACCCCTCATAACATTTGCCTATATATATATGGCTTTTATTGTAAATGTTGTTGGCTGTTGTTATTCAACTAATACTGTCACTTGAAATCAAACAAAAAGGCAATATATTGTCTCATGTCTCTCTCGCATCTCTCATCTATTCTTCTATTAATTCTTTGTTTATCTATTCTTTAATTAATTATTGTTCACCCTGATATATGATGATTTTGTAATATTAGAAACTGGGGATTTAATAGATTGTACTATATAATTATGTAAAGTTTATCTTTGATTATTGTTTATCTGGAGATGAATAACCAAACATCACATAACATTTTGAATTAGGATCGTTACTTATTGCCATCAGATGAAATACAATAGGCTAAGTGGTTTTTGAGCTTATGATGTGAGGCAGTTGTGACTTGTGGTAGGATCTTTAGCCTTCTTGAGAGTTGATTCTTTCTAGATTTGGGAATGAGATAGGACTAGGTTATGATCATATTTAGTAATTAGTAGTCCGTGGGGTTATTTTGTCAAAACTCCCCAAACCCAACCGCTACCACCCCCCCCCCCCCCCCAACGGGGGGTGGGGTATAACGCACATCGTCACTAGGATGACAAAATAACCCCACGGACTACTAATTACTAAATATGATCATAATCTAGTCCTATCTCATTCCCAAATCTGGAAAGAAGTGCATTATACCTATAAATTCATTGGCATAGTCAAACCTGTCGTCATTGGCGTCAATGGTTCTCTTCTATGAGTATGAATCCTCCTCAAGAATTTTTAATGCCCTTATTATTGACCATTCTTTATACTAACATTGGTTTTTGGTTTCAAAATATTAGTTGTCCTTAATAAACAGAGAAATAATAATAATTTGCAATTTAGGGTATTATGGATATGTTAAAAGCTTTTCCTGGCACATAAAAATAGTATCTATATATGATTGCCACTGGTGAAAACAGGATAAGTAATAGCTCAACTGTTGCGGGAATTGATTAAACTATGATCCTTGAATTTTCTGGTGCATTCTGATCTTTACTAATATTTGGAGTTCTTAGATTGTGGGGACTCCTGTACTTCAATTTTAAATATCTTTTGGTCTATTATTTAGTTTGTTGGACCATCCTTAGTTGTATAGGAGTTTTGCCTGCAGTAATATAGGCATTACGAAGGAGATCCCCTAATAACATTATCTGCTCGATGTGTGGTCAAATTTGAAGATGCCCGCTCTACAGTTGCTGTAAATTGTTAAGAATGTCTATGTTGTACATTTGTACATCCAAAGCATTTAAGGTTCTTGTATAAGAAGAGAACTTCTAGAAATTTTTCAATAATGTAGGCTCTCTTACATGTAATATTTTCACTATGATTTTTTTTATGCCAAACTTGCTTCATCTTTAAAGATGTGGAAATGGATTTTTACCATCATAAACTTCTCTCCTGGTTCTTTTACAGCTTCCTTTCCTTGTCCCACACCATACTATTAACATATTTGTTTTCTTTTACTTTTTGTAGAGAGTACTGAAACAAAGATGTTAGGGCGTGGGAAATTTGGCAAAGATCCAACAGTTGAGACTAGCTTTTTGCCTGACAGGTCTGATTTTTCTCTCTTCTCTGTGTGCATGCATTTGAGTAGGCATATTGGCAAGTGTGTGGTTGTGCTCTTTGTTTTTTGTGTGTTGGGACTTGCGCCTAACATATGAGCTTAGGGGTGCTGAGGATGCTCTTTCAGTGAGCGGGAGGCAGAGGAGCAAGCTGAGCGTGAAAGGCTGCGGAAACAGTGGAATCGTGAGCAGGAGCAAATTCGAAGTAATCTTGTGTTCTGACCCTATCCTATTCAATGTATATGTTTGGCAAATGTAAAGTTTCATGAATCAACTTTTATATGTTTCAGATGAGCCCCTTCAAATTACTTACAGTTATTGGGATGGGGCAGGCCATAGACGAGTGATCCAGGTTAGTAAAAGTTGTAGGACTTGTGTTTGATCAATCAGTCTCTATTTGCCCTTGTCTAAAGTTAATGAATTATTTAGGTGCGGAAGGGTGATACCATAGGAGAGTTTCTTCGAGCTGTCCAACAGCAGCTTGCACCTGAGTTTCGAGAAATCCGAACGACATCAGTGGAGAATTTGCTTTATGTTAAAGAAGATCTTATTATTCCTCATGTGAGATTATTTCTAATTCAAGTTTCATCTTTCAAGTTTGGAGTTTGGCTTTCTGCTATCTTCATTATGAGCTAACTATTTTACATTTCTTTGATGTTTTGGAGTTCAGCAACACAGTTTCTATGAGCTAATCTTGAACAAGGCTAGGGGAAAGAGTGGACCGGTATGCTCGAGTCTTTAAATTTAAATCTTGTTGGTAATTTTATCAATGTTCCATCCAGTTTCTACTTGCTAAGATAACCAAGGAATCATAGAGCTTTGTATTTTGCATTCTTAATGTTTTTGCATCTTGAAAATGATAAAACCAAGGAATCTTTTTCTTATCGTGTATTTTCTATGCAGCTTTTCCACTTTGATGTGCACGAGGATGTACGAACAATAGCCGATGCAACTATAGAAAAAGACGAGGTACATTTCCTTCCATGTTTTATTAATATCTCTCTAATCTAATCCTGTGATAGACCTGGCACGGTTCCGGTTTGGTTCCGGTTCCGGTTCCAAGGTTTGGTGGAACCGGAACCGGTGGTTTGGAACCTTTAAAAAAAAAAAAAAAAAAAAAACCATTTCATACCCATGTCTCCATCGATTATCATCCTTCTCTCTCTCACACACACAAATCAATCCCAAATCACCCAAATCAACCCCAAATCACCCACCACCACCCTTGAATCGCCCTCTCTCACACACAAATCAAACCCCAAAATCCCAAATCACCCAAATTCACCCACCACCACCCTTGAATCGGCCATCCCCAAATCACCCAAACTCCAACTGTCCAAAATCCAAAGAAGAATCGCGGATCGAAGGGATTTGGGTGGAATCGCGGATCGAAGAAGAAGAAGAGGAATTCGAAGGAGAAGAAGAGGAGGAAATCGAAGAAGAAGAAGAAGAAGAGGAGGAGATCGAACAAGATGAATCAAAGAAGAAGAAAAAGAGGAGATCGAAGAAGAAGAATTTGAGTCCAGACAGTGGAGCTAAACTGCAGCTGCTGAAGACTGAAGAGGAATGATTTAGCTTTAGGTTTAGTTTAGGTTTATATATTAAAAAAAAAAAAAAAAAAAAAAAAAACTTGAACCGCCGGTTTGAACCGAACCGGAACCGCCGGTTCCAATCCGGTTCGAACCGGCCGGTTCCATAAAATTTAGATCCGGAACCGGAACCGGCCTCCCCCAGTTCCGGTTCCTGAACCGGAACCGGAACCGGTTCCGGTTTTTGGAACCGAACCGGAACCGTGCCAGGTCTACCGGTGAATTCAATACACTAACTGTTTGACATGGCAAGACTGGAAATTAGAAAGCAGTTGTTTTAATTGCACTGTAACTGTATGTTCTACTTGGTGCTTATTAAACATACTTAATTGCGCACGTGTAGTCTTTACTTAGCATCACAGAAATGTTTGGCTGCACAGTAGTTAAGTTAATGATTTTGCAGTTCAGAATAATCATGTTGAACCTAAATAAGCTTTGATGTCACTAGGGAGCGTGTACTAGAAAGCAAAGAGAGAGAATTTCTCTGTTATATCTTTGTTCTATATTAATTTTGTGTAAAATCTTGTACAGTCACATGCTGGGAAAGTTGTCGAGAGACATTGGTATGAAAAGAACAAGCATATCTTCCCCGCTTCCAGATGGGAGGTATATCTCTGTCCTTACGTCTTTCTATCCGTTTGTGCTTTCGGCCAAAGAAATTATATTCATGTCAAATTGTCTATCATTCCTAATAACATGTTTTTCTTTCCCCTTCCTTTATTGTAGATATATGACCCGACAAAGAAATGGGAGCGTTACACAATCCATGGAGATTGATTGATAAAGTCATAGGCAACCATTTCATTGTGTAACATTGTGATTTGTTTCCTACAAGTAGTTAAAAACCAAATCATCATCAACCTTGTGGGTACAATTTTTGTAATCTGTATTCTTGTATTGTTAGATTCGGAACCAAGTATGGAAGTATATCGTTGGATGATATACCATAGAATTGATTATGGACAGTTTTTGGAATCAAAATACATACTGTGGACTGACTCTTGAAATCAAAACTTATTTGATTGGTTCTCCGTGCCACATGGCATGCACCCATTGAATGGATGATGTGTTTTCCTTGCCACCTAATAATACACCCATTGGATAAGACATATTGTATCGGGGGCATACAAGATTTTCTCCTAAATTAGATATCAATTTTGAATTGAATTGTGATCGTTTTTGAATTGATTATCTCCATTTTAATATGGTGGGTTCAAGACAAAAAAAAATGGAAGATTTGTTCTCTATCACTTAAAAAAAAAATGTAAATATACAATAGATAGTTGATAATTATCTTCCAATTTTTTTCTTGAAAAAAGAACTAAAAGAGAAAAAAACTCATTCACAAAATGCAATTGATACTAAAACGGCGCCGTATCCAAGGATTAGTCCCCATTAAATATGTCAATATGTCATATATGATAGCGTTCCAAAAACACAATAAATAACGAATCTCACAAGTGTTTTTCAGATACTGTTCAATTGACCCGAGAACCAACAAAACGCACACGAGAGCTTTATTGGTCTTTATTTCTTTCTTTGCTTCTTCTTCTTCTTCACTGATCATCGGCGATGAAGAATTTTAGGGTTTTCTTCCTCGCTCTCCTCCTCCTCGCTTCTCCTCTCCTCCAAGGTCCACCATCTATCTCTCTCTCTGTGTATCTCATTTCCAGATCTAGATCGATACACGCATGCACGCACGCACGCACTTGCCTTTTAATTCGATTCTTTATTTATATTATCGATCTTGTCGTTCGTATCATCATCAGCTTTCGTTTTTGATCTGTTTAGTTGAGATCTGATTCTATCTCTGTACAAAGGTTTTGACTTTTTATTATTTGTTTGACCGTTGACTGTGAATTTGAATCTCTTCTACTATCTTCGAATTTAGTAATCACGGTTTCGATCGAATTGTTTGTTTGTTTGTTTGTTGTAGCTGAGATATGACATACATCGTTTTGCATGGCTTTTTCGTGGTGCTTTGATTGCTTTTCTGATAGTGTAATCAAGCACTTTTGAGAAAAAAAAAAAAAAAAAGGCATGCGTTTCTCAAAAGTGCTTATCAGAAACTAAAGGAGACATTTTGATGTCGAATCAAATGGAAATACTGTTCTCAAATGCTTAATTTAACATGAATTGATTAAGTATTTCTTAATTGGAGGGGTTGGAAGATTTTGCATTAGTTTTTGTATACCGTTGGAATTGAATTCGTGTTGTTGTGTTAAATTTTGAGCTTGAATTGTTTTTGGTTTGAGGATTAAATCTATTTTTTGTGAATTCAACTTCAATTGACGGTTCTTTCTTTCGCTTGCTAGTTGCTAGGTGTCAATCAGATTCAGAAGCAGGAGTAGGAGAAACTGCTGAGGAAGCTAGTGATCTTGGGATTGTCGGTGAAGAGGTGCAAGATTTCGGTGATGAGACTTTTAGCCCAGCTCCAGGAGTGGAGACAGTGTGCATTTTCCCCAAGAATAGCGCACGAAGTGAGTTGTAGCATTGCATATTGACATGTATGTTTATATTTCTTGTATTATTTGGAGAAAAATGTTTGATTAATGTGGTTTATTTCCTTTATTGCAGTTGTGACAGCCGGAGAAGAGACTGAACTAATTGTTGGGATGAAAAACGATGGTAAATTTGTTTATTCTTGTGTTATTGGCCTAATTTAAATTGATCATTTTATGCTTGTCCCTGATGTTTTTAGTAAAATAATTTTAATGTTTATCAGGTCTTTCATTGGTCCTACGTATTTTACATGTTATTTATGTTTAGTGTGCATGTTTTATGCATCTTTCCGACCCATTTTTTCCCTTCTTTTTGCTAACCTTTGCTCATTCTCGTACTTGGGTGAAATGACAGCGGAATCAAGCATGAATGTGATAGCAATTCAAGCCAGTGTTCATCTTCCTTTCGATCATAAACCGCCGGTTCAGAATCTCACTGCACAGGTGAGGTTTGCTTAATTCTGCCTTTGTAATACATGATTGCCAGATTAGCTACTAGTATGATTTGGTATTTCATTCTATCAGTTTCTCTTTACAATGGCTATATTGCACTTTTTCTTTCCTTTTTTGGCATCTCCAATGAAACTAATTAGCTTATTTGATTGAGGTGATACTTATAGGCCCTCAGTTTTTTTCTTGCACTGTATTCTTTTGGACATTTGATCTTTTAATCAAAAGAACCTAGAAAACATAAATTCATCATGTTAAAATGTTCCTTATGCTAAACTATTTTAAATATTAATTGTGTTGATGTGAATTTCTTTTATATGAGATTATGGATTCTTTGAAACTGATTTATCTAGATTGTCTTTATTTTACAAGTTTTGAATTCCTAAGATATTTCTTTGACCTTTAGGATTGAAAATTGAAATGTGCAATAATTTCTTAGTATAAAATCGTGGTGTTATTTACTACTTGTGATTAATGTCTTGTTAATTATACATTCATTTAGAAGATTACTAGGGTCTAGGTTTGTTGTGTCACACTGATAATGCTGTATATTCTAAAATGATCTACATCATTGTCAGATGGGTACATTTTTAGTCCCAGATGCTGCCTCTTGGCACTAGCTGTGGAAAATACCATTGGCAATTTTTGTACAGCAAGCTTTTCCATTTTGTTATGCATTCTCAACTGTCTGTGGAGATGTTGATAGTTAGATGGGATTGGCAAGTTGCATTGAGCTCAACACTCTGGCTTTATTAGACAAGACCATTTTCTGCTTGCATGTTTCCATCTTCTACTTCCTTTTTAAATAATCTTTATTTGGAGATGGGGCATGGATCTGGTTAAATCAGTCTGTTGTTTTCTTATTCAGAATATGTTTGTGCTGCATTGCAGGCCTTTAAAAATGCATCTGTGCCAACTTCAGCTCAAGCTACTTTCCCATACATTTTTGCCGTCAGCAAGTTTTTGCAGGTATGTGCATTATCGTGGAAGTTCAGTGTGTTCTTTATGTCAATTTTTACTATGATTTATAGTTACTTTCAAATGCATGTGAAGTAATGGGAAAAAATAAATTGTGTTTGAACTTACATTCCTTTTTTGACAGCCTGGCACTTTTGATCTCGTCGGCAGCATTATTTATGAGATAGACCACCAGCCTTACCAAAGCACCTTTTATAATGGTACCATTGAAGTTGTTGAGGCTGGTGTTTTCCTCAGCATTGAGTCTGTCTTCCTCATTACACTCGGAATCGCCCTTCTTATCCTCCTTGGTCTATGGATTCACGGTCAAGTAAAGCAATTCTCCAAGGTAGTAGTTACGTGCCACCATTTAGTCATTAGGTTAATGTACTCTGCTATCCTTCTATATATGATCTCATTTGCTTACAGATGAAGCCAATAATTGTGTTATTAAAATCTGATAATGGTTTATCTTGATTGAGATTGTTGATTGTTACTAAAGAAGCACACGTGTGTCTATATGTACTCTACAATGTTTAGGTGATGGAGTGGTCATTTTGTAGTCGCGTGTTTGTCTTTTAGATGTTTTGTCATGATTGCACAATAATTCTAACATTTATCTATCTGTGGTGTAGAAAACTAAGAAGGCTCCAAAGGTGGAAGTTGGAACAACAACTAGAGATGTCTCGATGGATGAGTGGCTTCAGGTGTGTAGTTTTCACAATCTGATGTAGTATTCATTTCATTAGCCTTATTTCGCGTCTTTCCCCTACACTATGACGAATAAGGTCACCGACTCGTTCTAAGTTTCATCTCGATAACTGATTCTGATCTATCTTGTTTTTCCTCCTCTTCAGGGAACTGCATACACTCAATCGGCGTCCATCAAATCAAGGAAGAAGAAGTAGACGAGCAATCTCGCCCAGTTTGGCTGTACGCGGCACTCTGGTAAAGTGAAGACTCTTGTAACTCACACCAGGCATTTGGAGAAAAACGCATAAGAGAGCAGATAAGTTGAAGTAGTTTTGGAAATTTAGGGGGAAGAAAAAGACGTTACCTTTGCTGTTGTAGCATGTGGAAGAAATTTTTAGAATTTTTTTTTTCTTTTTTCTTGGAGATGTTAAAAAGTTGAGCCATTTTGAAGTGAAACTAACTCTGATTTGAGTAGGAAGAACACGATTTTCCTGAACCTCGAGAATCTTGCTTAGATTACATGCCTTTTCTGACTTAAATCTTGTCTTTCTTCTTTACCTCTGTGGATGAATCTTGTGTTTTATTTTTATTTTTTCGAAAGCTTGGGATGGAAACATAATTCGAATCAACAATTTCATTTATGTGGTGTGAGGGAGGAGGGGTTTCACTGGGGCTATCCCAACATTCTTCATGATTTTTTTATACAATAAATGTGTTGCTTTGCCTCCTAGAATTGCTGTAAAATGGTTTTGTTTTGTTTTCTTTCAGCCCTTAAGCCGCAGCTGTGCTCTCCTTCTGTGGGGTTCGTCGTCCTCCAATTGACGGTGAACCCCATAGATGATAGACCTTTGATTTTCGTTACTAGAATAATGTGGAAGCTGTATTATAAGTAACTATCACATTATCGACACATTTATCATTATTCTTATGAAAACTTGATTTTTTTTTTTTCTATGTACATTTATGGGATATAATCAATTTCCCTCCTGTAGTTTGTCATATTAGACATTTTACCTCCTCTAGTATCAGTAATGGTCATTTTTCTCTCTATAATTTGCCATATTCGTCATTACCCCCCCTACCGTTAGATTTTCCATTAAAACCTCCTGTTGACCGTTAAACTGGAAGGGTAATATGGTAAAATGATTAAAAAAAAAAGAGAATTTTTTGAAAATAAAAAATAAAAACAAATAAAAATTCTCTCCAATCAACTCTCTCAACGCTTTTTCTCTTCTGTCATTTTTCTCTCTCGTCAACATGCCTCTCTCACTCTTCTAGAGCTTCTTGTTAACGGCGATTTGCGTTTCTCTTCTTCTCCGTGTCTCTTATGTCTTCTTCCCCATTTCTATGTGGCGCAACACCGATTGGGTCTCGATTTTCTTGGGTTTGTGTAGGTGTTAGAGAGAGAGAGAGAAGAGAATGGATCGATGGTGATTTTTGGGTTTGGTTTCGATTTTCTTGGGTTTGGGTTCGATTTGTATTTTGATTTGGATTTGGATTTTGGTTTCGGTTTTAAGATAGGATTTGGGGGTTAGAGTTTTTTAGGTTTACTGGGCCGATTTTCTTAGGTTTGTGTGGGTGTTAGAGAGAGAGAAGAGAACGGATTTCGGTTTGGATTTAGATTTCGGTTTGAATTTGGATTTGGATTTTCTTTTATTTGGATTTCGATTTGTATTTAGAAAATCTATTGGGTTTTGTATTTGGCAAACTACAAGGGAAAATGATTATATCCCTACATTTATTATGCAACGAATTAAGATATACTTTTCTTTAGTAAAATGGTTCACGAAAATTTACTAAAAAGGTTAAAACTGGTTTTATCGCCAAAATCTTATCAGCACCAAAGAATGAGTTTAGATATGTATCCACTCACATTAAATTTTCACGTGAGGTCTGCCTTGCGGTGGTTGGTAGTAACATGCAGCTGTCCTTGTAGAGATCCCATGCAACAAACACGAATTGGTTGTATTGAAGATATAATTCTTTCACACGTTGCATGAATCTCTTGCTTTTTGGGGATTTGTAAATAAAACCCTAGCCATTTTTGGCAATATAGTTTTTCACATCATTTTCCAACTTTTTCCTTTCCACAACATGCTTCTTGTTAGTGCTTTGTGTACTTTCATACAGCAGAGAATGTGGTTGGGAGTCTTGGAAATTTACTCTTTAAATCTGAAGCTAGATAGGGTGTTGCACTGCGGACAGCCTGAAACTGTAAGTAAATATCGATACTCTAACATAAATATTTCCTACATTTTATATAATTTTAGGAATTGATATAAAGAATATCCTTAAATATATCCGGTATTTACACATCACCTCTTAACAGAAATGGTAATGGTAGTGTACCTCTTAAATATATCCGGTATTCATATGTCAATACCATATTCTATCAGAAGTTTGAGTCTTTTCTAATAAAATATATCAATGTGATCAATGATCATCATATCTATGGTACTTGGTAAATTCAATTCATGATTGATTATTAACTCAAAACTTCTTCTGGTAATATTTGTACAACACCACCTTTGTGGTCATATCTATGAATATGGTAAAATTTAACCACCAAAAAGTTGTGTTTTGAAGTGTTATTGCTGCTGCCATTTACATATTATTAAGTATTTAAGTTCACTAACAGCTCAGAAGTCAAAAATAGGACCACTATTGGCTGTCTCTTTATTGGGAAAGATGAGAAAGTTTGTCGTGGAGCTTCATTTTCAAAATAGGCTCCATTATTGATTCAAGCTTTTTTTTTTTTTTTTTTTTCTACAATCATGTGACACTCAATTGTTATCATTAATAAATGTTTCGTGATAAGTTTCTTGTTATATTGTTCATTTTAACTTTAACAAGTGTAAAAATGAGTATAGCTGAGTTAGTAGATAGACGAATTTGAGGTTTAGGTAAATGACTGTTCGGTCAGCGGTTTGAATCTTACCGGTAGTTAAAGTTTTCAAAAAAATACTTAATCGCCTGGATTAATAAATATTATATATAAAAAAAAAAACTAAAAAAAAAAAAGAAAAAGTCTAGAATACATCATGTAACGCGATATAATATATGGACTAGAAGATGTAAAACTACAATCTAGAGTACTAGAAATACTTGTGTCATTGTATGTACAAGTAAGAGAATCTATTTCAACGTCATCTAATAAAATAAGCAAATGAGTATGACCTCTAGTTGAGCTTTGAATTGAAAGCTGTTAACATCAATAAACTAAATATCTGTTTTCTCACCAAAAAAAATACACAGAATTAAGTTCACTCATTAATGGCATTTGACTAATCGAAGCCTTGAAAGTTGTATCGGCCACAGATTTCTGATACTATCTATCCAGCAAATAATTTCACATGCACAATTTTTAATTTGCTTTAGAGAAAATGTAGTTAATAGTGTAGGCCCTGCATTCTTCAATCCCTACACCAACTAAAATATAAATGTTTGAAGCTGAATGTTGTTCGGATATCTACTCTCATAATAAATGTTATCTGCTCGATTAAGAAATGATATACGTATGTTGAAATATCATTTGATTTTCCTTAATTTTAAACTTAATGACAATCCACAACCTTAAAAGTGCTTAATTAAACTTCTTCTAAGTTTCCAACTTTTTTGTCTCTCTCTCTTTGACATGAATTGTTGCTTTCTTGTGATTAGGATTCTTATAATGTGTCATCAATCTTTGAATTAGACATTGATTATCAACAACCCATATAAGCTATGCCTTTGTGTGACTCTGAAAAGAAATATATATCATTGACTACTACTCAATAATTAGAATTAATTTCAAAACGATAAAAATTTGTTGGAAAGAAGTGATTTTTATTCCACCAAACCATCAGATTAATCCATATTCTCATGTCACGCGGACGTCTGCATTTGTAACATTCATCCAAAATTCCTAACCTAAATTCTGGGTAATACGTACATCTAAATTTATGTATACAAACTTTCTTTTTTATTTTACATATGTAGGGATGTCAATAGAAAGGGTTCGGGACAGGGACAACAAACCTTGACCCCAATCCAAAAAAAAACTATTTACCCTCAATCCCAAGTATTGAAGACTGAGATTGGGGTCGGGAAATTTCTGGGGTGGGGGGAGGTGACCCTGACCTTGCCCCGCTCCTCCCTAAGTTTGTATAATAACTATGTTTTTTTTTTTTTTTTTAAACTTAAAAAAAAATTAGGTTTAAATTAGATATAAAAAAATCATGTTAATTTTTATATCTTAATATTACTAATAAAATAATATATCTTAATTTGTATTTATTAAATATTAATATTATTAATAAAAAATATTAAGCAGGTTCGGAACGGGGCAGGGACAAAAAATTCCAACCCCGCCCCATTTCTAAAACAGGGCATAGAAATCGGCCTCTAACTTGTTCTAGCCCCATTTATTTTAGTAAAACCCTGTCTCGTATGGGATAGGGTGGGGTGAATCCCCATGGGTTCGGTTTTTTTTTTTTCTTTTAACATTCCTATACATATGTGAGGTAACTAAATACACTAAAATGATTATGAATTCAAGTTCCAACTAATGTTAAATCCAAACTTTCATATTTAGAGAATCTATATTCTTCCTAAGGTATGATATACTGTTATTCCGTTAATGACTTCTCTGGTTAGGATGGTTCTGAAATTTTCGAGTGAAATCTCAATTAACACCGGTGTAAAATAAATTGACTGTCCAAATCAAAGAAGAACCCGATCAACACCTACTCTTCTTGTAAAGATGTGTAACTGCTTCTCTTTTCTAAGTTAACAACAAAGTAACACTAAAAATAGAATCAAATACCATGAGTCCATGACTTGCAAGAAGCATGAACAGTTTTTCAAACCACCCCATTTGTTTTTATTTTTTATATATAATTTTTTAACTTTCTCATCAAAGCAAAGTGTGTGTATATCTCTATATATACATTAATGAGGGCTGTTTAGTAGTTCAAACAAACAGAAAGTGTTTAGCTGTTTAATTATGAGTGTGCAGTTGAGAGCTCATTCAATGAAGATAATATCATTTGCTTCAATTTCATGCCGGTGAGCACGTTCCA
Source organism: Acer yangbiense (assembly GCA_008009225.1). Classification (NCBI taxonomy): domain Eukaryota; kingdom Viridiplantae; phylum Streptophyta; class Magnoliopsida; order Sapindales; family Sapindaceae; genus Acer; species Acer yangbiense. The sequence continues at coordinate 52,044,282 of CM017764.1, read as the reverse complement.
ATCTTTTTCAATTTTACATACAATAAGTCATTACCAGGTCGGTCCTTGATCTCATGTGACCCTCTTTAATCCGAGAGTGTCGGTCGAATTCCTTCGTAATCTTTCTCTCAGCCTCTCATACCATTATAAATAACCAGTCAACCAGCCTTAGCTTCTCAAGTCACTCTTGTAGTAGTAGTACAAGAAGAAGCTGCTTTTTTCGGGAAGCACGGTTCACGATGCGGATTCTCCCCGTTTCCCGAGAAGCACTGCTGTGCTTCTTGGTGTCCTTACTGATATCTGCAAGTCTCTGCCATGGCAACCATGATCAAAGTAGAGTTGAAGTAGTTGGGATTGGTGAATGTGCAGATTGTGCAGAGAACAACATTAAGACCAGCCAAGCCTTTTCAGGTATAAATCTTACATACCACGTAAAATACATGTTCCATTCGGTATCGTTTTCTGTTTTCCCTTTGTAAAATGTTAAAACTAGCAAGGTCTATCCAGGTACGTATAAATCCATTATAGTTGTTTGTCCATGCAATATTGTAATTGTTTTTGTCTAGCTCGATCGAAATCTATTGCTTGTTCATTAATGTTTTCTATTTTCGTTGTAAAACTTTAACGAACAGGATCCTACTACTTCCTCGTTTTCTGGTACTTCTAATCTAGTCCCTTGTAAAAATTGTTAAAATTGTACAATTTTGGATTGGACCCCTGAAGTAAAAATTGTACAGTTTCAGGATTTTGTAGTACTATTTGTTTCCAAATTATATATATAAACCATCCTGGAAAGATCATATCACCAAATACTCTCACAACATGCATTGCATGAGATTGTATATTTTCTGAACACAAAACTTTTTTAATTTTTTTTTTCTGTTCTATAGGACTTAAGGTGACTATAGACTGCAAGCAAGCAGAGAATGGAGAGTTCAAAACAAGAGGTTCCGGAGAGCTCGATAAGGAAGGCAAGTTCAGGATTTCACTTCCTGAAGACATCATTGAAGATGGAAACCTGAAAGAAGAATGCTACGCACAGCTTCACAGTGCATCAGCCACACCTTGTCCTGCTCATGATGGTTTGAAATCCACCAAGATTGTGTTTAAATCCAAAACCAATCAAAAACACACTCTTGGCTTGGAAGGCAAGAAACTCAAATTCTCACCAACTATTTGCACTTCAGCCTTTTTCTGGCCTCCACTTCCCAAATTCCCCCAATTGCCTCCACTGCCTAAATATTCTCACCCAAAGTTTCCCAAATTCAAGCTTCCTCCATTGAAACATTTTAGTCACCCTTTTCATTTCCCTCCTAAATTCAAGAAACCATGTCCTCCACCGATCCCAAAATTTCCGCTTCCTCCACATATCCCCAAGGTGGTGCTTCCACCACCGGTACCGATAAAGCCACTTCCACCACTACCACCACATATCAAGAAGCCTTGTCCTCCTAAACCTCCAATTGTATTCCCACCAAAACCACCAAAGCCACTTCCACCACCGGTACCGATAAAGCCACTTCCACCACTACCACCACATATCAAGAAGCCTTGTCCTCCTAAACCTCCGATTGTATTCCCACCAAAACCACCAAAGCCACTTCCACCACCGGTACCGATAAAGCCACTTCCACCACTACCACCACATATCAAAAAGCCTTGTCCTCCTAAACCTCCAATTGTATTCCCACCAAAACCACCAAAGCCACTTCCACCACCGGAACCGATAAAGCCACTTCCACCACTACCACCACATATCAAGAAGCCTTGTCCTCCTAAACCTCCAATTGTATTCCCACCAAAACCACCACTTTTTAAGCCTCATCCAATCCCAAAAGTGCTTCCACCACCAGTTCCTATCTATAAACCAAAACCTCCTGTCCCAAAAGTGCTTCCACCACCGATTCCCATCTACGAACCAAAACCTCCAATCCATAAAGTGCTTCCACCACCAATCCCTATCTACAAACCAAAACCACCACCATTCTTTAAACCACATCATCCATTTCCAAAACTCCCACCATTCCCCAAGAAACCACCATGCCCACCATTACCAAGTCTTCCTCCTCTCCCCAAGATTCCTCCAAAGTACTTCCACCACCATCCCAAGTTTGGAAAATTCCCACCTCTCCCTCCATTATTCCCTCCTCACACTTAGACAGTTAGACTAATAATGTCAATAATATTGTTCAAGGGGTCTCACTACTTTATCGATACAGTAATGTTATCAGGACCATCCAACGCAGATATTTGATATCGCTACACTGATTACCAACCATTCTGATAATATTATCGTATCAATAAGTTAGCTAAATTAAGTTGCAATTTGCAAGTAGAATGAATATTTTATTGTTTGATTGTTGTAATAAGGTCTTATAGAAAGAGAAAAAAATTGTAAGTGAGGAGAGAAAAGAGTGTGAATCAATATTTTAATTGTTTTATTATTTATTATTAAATCATATATCAATTAAGTTGGAGGTGTGCATGTGATTTGTTTTCTACATGTTGAGTTGCTGACTCAAAGTCCTGTGATGAACTTGTAGTTCTATCAATAATATACAGATCCATTTGAAAAAAAAAAAAAAAAAACTCGGATTTTTTTTTTTTAACAACATATTTTAAAAAACAAAAAGCCCCAAAAGGCAAGGAACAAGCAGGCACGAGCCAGAAAAACACCCACAAAACACAGCCAAAACACTGGAGACAGGGGAACAAAACCGAGAAACAAAACCCGAAACAGAGCAAAAGAGACAACCCAAAAAACAGAACACCAACAAACAGAATCACAACTCCCCCCACCCTACCCTATCCGCAGCACCACTGGAACTCAACTTAGCTAGGCTATCCGCCATCGAGTTGGACGTCCTCGAACTAAAGATGACAGAAACATTCTTCATCTGTTGCAAATAACCTCTGATGTCATAAATTATATTGGTGTGCCGATAGCTCCCAAAGTTCTCTACATTATTAGCCCAAGAAACCGCAACCATAGAGTCACTTACAATTTGAATATTGTGTTTGGCCAATTGATGATTCGAAGCGCACAACTCACAAGCTTTTTTAATAACTAAAATCTCTGCCGTATTCGAAGTCTTGTATGCCGACAGTTAAAGAGAAGAGACAAACTATTTTACCATCTGAATTTCTGATAACTCCACCGATACCGGCAACGCCTGGCTTCCCTCTTGCTGACCCATCCACGTTGAACTTCAGATTAGCACCATTTGGGGGAGTCCAAACTTCCTTATTCGACTTCTTATTTGACACAAGGGTAACACAGCTTTCTTTAACATTAAGCATCATAGTCGAGACCAGGTCCATGTTGCCGTTTCCAAAACATTTGAACCACCCCACCGATCTGAATTTCACCTCGTCCACTGCCTTCTCAATGACTGCTTCTTGACCTCTAAAGATGAGATTATTTCTAACCTCCCATGTCGTCCAAATCACAGCAAAAAACAGAATGTTCCATGCCCTCAAGCTTTTTGTATCTGGGCTAAGGCCGATCCAACAATCCATCCAATCAATCAACGACTTACTGGGACAACACATAACCTCCCACCAGCTCATACAATAATTCCAAACTTTCCAAGACCAAGAGTAATGCACAAAAAGGTGATCAATGGTCTCATCACCATTGTTACATAATAAGCAATTCCCATATTGGCCATTCCCCATACCGAAGCGAACAAGAACGTCCCTCACCATAATTCTGCCTTTCCTAAGCTGCCATGCGAATATCTCAACCTTAGGCGGGCACAGATTTTTCCATAAAAAACTGGAGCAAGAATGAAACTTGACTGGGAAATTCTCCAGATTGTTGCGAAACGTTTTCACCGAAAACATACCATTATTACTGAACGACCAAGTGACAGAATCATGAATCGAATTCCGAATGACCATACTATTCAAGAAGGAAATGAAGCTGCTCCCAAAAACCGGTCTTCGCAGGTAGGGCCATCTCCAGACATTTTGGGGCTCGAGCGATTTTGTGATATTAACAAAAATCGGGGCCCTATATAAAATTATTATCACTAACATAAAAATTCAACATTATAAAGAAAACTAAAAAAATAGCGTCAAATCCAATTTCAACTAAATTCAACGAATACTTAAAAAGTTCAAAAATAAAAGCAACTGATTTTGTAAATTACAAAAAATTGTGGACTGTTTTCAAAAATAAAAGAAAAGGAGACGACATTGAGAGGTGAGACAAACACCTTTCTGGAAGCAAATCGAAATGGGAAAGGAGGCTAGTCGACGGAGAGAGAGGGCGGCGATTTTGACTCAGACAATGTCAAACTAGGTTAGCAAAGAAAGGTTAGCAATTGGACTCTCTTTCAAAAGAAAAAAGAATTCAATTGGACTCAGACAATTTTGGTCAGACGATATCAAACTAAGTCTGATATATTATAATTCAATTGGGTTTTGATGTTTATTTTTAAAGTGACGATATTTGCACCCTTACACCCCTCATGTAAGTACACCCCATTAAAATTTTTAAAAATCTCTAGTTTGTAAATACACCCCAATTAATGGCAAAAATATCCTTTCTGTATTTCTATTGTATTTCTATTTTTGTAACTACACTCCACCTACACCTATTTTATTATATAATCAAATTTATTATTATTTAAAACTTTGTTATTTCATTTCTTATTTTTCTAACAAATAATTTATAATTTTATAATATAAAAATATACCGAAATGAGTTGGGTTTTGAGTTAATTTTATTTACAAGTGGTAGATTAAAATAACAAAAAAGAAGATAATACATTATACAGGAAAAATAATTAGGCAAATGCCATTGCTGCCAACAGTAAATTAAATGCCCAGAAAAACCAAGGACTAATTGCACAAACGTCCCCTAAGTTTAGGCATAATATGCGCATATGGAACTTTTACCCATAATTGCACAAATGTCTCCTGCCGTTAGTTGACTTCCATTAACTCTAATCGTTGACCATAATTTTAACCCACAATGACTAAAGTGCCCCTAGTTATCTATTTTATTATTTAAATTAATAATTAAAAAACGAAACAGAAAAGATAAAAAAATAATAATAAATAAATCATTTTTTTTTTCTCTTTCATTTTCTCAACCCCCAAACACAATCCGAAAATAAAGTTAATAAACAAAAACCAAAACTCAATCCCACAAATCAAAACCAAAACTCAAATCCTCAAACAACCAAAAATCAAATCCACAAATAAAAACTCAAATCCATCAATACCACAACCAGTTAACACATCCATTAAAAAAAAAAAAAAAAATAGAACTTCAACCTAGAAAGTTAAAAATCCACCGTTGAAGTTCTAATTTTTTTAAAAAAAATTTTAAAAATGGATGTGGTTAACTGGTTGTGGAATTGATGGATTTGGGTTTTTATTTGTGAATTTGATTTTTGGTTGTTGTTTGGTGATTTGAGTTTTGGTTTTGATTTGTGGGATTGAGTTTTGGTTTTTGTTTGTTAAGTTTTTTTGGATTATGTTTGGGGGTTGAGAAAATGAAAGAGAAAAAAAATGATTGATTTTTTTTTTTTCTTTATCTTTTCTGTTTCCTTTTTTTAATTATTAATTTAAATAATAAAATAGGTAACTAGGGGCACTTTAGTCATTGTGGGTTAAAATTGTGGTCAATGGTTAGAGTTAACGGAAGTCAACTAACAGCATGGGACGTTTGTGCAATTATGAGTAAAAGTTTCATATACATACAATTATGCCTAAACCTAGGGGACGTTTGTGCAATTAGTCCAAAAACAAACATACACAACACAGATGTGATTTGAGTGCCACAAACACACGCAGAGACAAATAAAAAAAAAATTAAAATAAAAAACTCAATGTTTTTGCTTTGTATGTGTTGCCGGCGTGCAACAGATAAATATATAAAGAAAAAAAAAAACTAAAAACTAAAGAGGGGTAGAGTTAAAGAAAAATCAATATAGCTTTTTTCTCTAACTCTACTTCAGAATAGTGTGGGTTTTTAGTTTTTACATTGTGAACCGATAAGGCTTTTCAAATTTGTGATTGAACCCGAAGAAGATTATAATTTGCATTTAAAATTAGTATTTAGAAGAAAAGTTAGGATTCAATAAAATAGAAATGGTTATAAGATAAATGTGAAAATTAAACAAATAATAAGAAATAATTTGTGGGTGCAGTTACAATTTAGTCCTTTTAGTCATTTTAATCAAGGGTAATATTGAAATTTTTAAAAAGATATTAATTTGGGGTGTAAATATTGTCACTCTTATTCTTTAAAAAAATTGAACTAGATTTAGATAATTGGGTCTTATTAAAAAACTAAAGAAAGGTTTGAAATTGGGCTTTTTTAAACTTAAATATATTGGACCTGAGGCCCCTAATTTTATAGAACATGAAGAAGTAGATTGGACCATTTGGGCCCCTAATTTTATAAAAGATGAAGAAGTAGATTGGACTTTTTGGGGGCCCCAGCATTTTGCTAGGTTTGCTACCCTTATGGGCCGGCCCTGTTCGTAGGCTCACCTTCCATGACCACGTAAATCCTGCCAACTTCCGAAATTTTGGACAATACCTTCTTTTTTCGTGGCTAAAGCATAAATCCTCGGAAATAACTCACTTAACGGGATCCCTTCGTATCTGATATCGAACCAGAAACGAGCCCTATCCCCGCAGCCTAAAACCACCTGCAAGCCTTCTTTAATTAACTTCTCAGTTTGAGATCCAGAGTCAAAGAGAGTAGAAATAGCTTTCACAAAATGAGAACCATTGTGACCCCCTTGCCAATTCTAGAGTAAAAATTTCTTGTCCATACCATATATTGCACAAATGACCTTTTTCCATAAGATGGAGGCCTCATACCCAAAACGCCACACCCATTTGGCCAACAAGCCTCTATTCTTATCAATTATGTGACCAATACCCAAGCCACCATTTTTTTTTTTTTTTTGCACAACGAATCCCAATCTATCGGGTGAACCTTTCTCTTCTCTACATCGTCTCCCCAAAAGAAACCACGTTGTAACTTCTCAATTCATTTTGCCACTCCCATAGGTATCTTAAAGACCAAAAGGTAATAAGTAGGAATGCTTGCCAGGACAGATTTGATCAACACAAGCTGGCCACCCTTCGATAAAAATCTCCTCTTCCAAGGTGCAAACTGGTTGTCGATTCGTTGAATGATTGGGTTCCAAAATGACTTGGTGCTAGGATTAGCCCCGAGAGGAAGGCCAATATATACCATGGGAAGAAAAGCCTTTTTGCAACCGAAAGCTTCTGCCCAATTCCCATCAATACCAGTTCTTCTACCAACTTTTACGAGGCCCGTTTTATGGTAATTTATGCATAATCCAGAAGCCAATTCGAAACAACAAAGAATTCTTTTCCAGGTCATAAGAAAGTCCAAATTCAGTTCCAATAAAAGAATCGTGTCATCTGCAAATTTGAGGTAAGAAGTATGGACCTCGCTTTGGCCTAAAACCGCTCCTCTCAACAAATTCAATCTCGAAGCCTTTTTGAACACACAATTTAATGCCTCAATAACAATGTTGAAAAGAAAAAGGGACAATGGATCACCTTGCTGAAGGTCTCTTTCACTGCCAAATTCTTCAGTTAGGCTTCCGTTTACAAGCACCGAAAGCATTGGCGTAGAAATGTAATAATGAATCCAATTCCTCCATTTACAATTGAACCCCATACTTTACAACACAAAATCCAAAAAAAGATGATCGACACTGTTGTAGGCCTTCTCAAAATCTAGCTTCACAACAATGCCCCCGATAGCATCTTTCTTCCATTTGTGAATTATCTCATTTGCAATTACGAAGCTATCAATGATTTGTCGTTGTTTCACGAATGCCATTTGAGCTTCACCTATGATGGAATTCATGACTTTCTTTATTATATTCGCTAGAACCTTCACTAACATTTTATACATAGAACTAACCAAGCTTATGGGTCGAAAGTCCATCATATGTTCCGATTTGCCAATCTTTGGGATTAACGCAATAAATGACCTGTTCAACTCCTTCACAATTGTCCCGTCGTTGTGAAACTCCTTCAAAAAAACTCAAGAAGTCATCTCTAGTCACGTCTCAGTTCTTCTTAACAAAATTAAGTTTTAAGCCATCAGTCCAGGAGTCTTATTGCCATCACAACTACAAATTGCCTCCCAAACTTCCTCATGCAAAAACTGCTCTTCCAACTCTTTCCTCTGAGTATAAGAAATATGTTTCCTATCAAGACCATTAATCGTCGGCCTAGTCTTTAAGTCTCTCTTGTAGTGCAATTTGAAATGTTTAAAAACTCCATCCTGAACATGACCAGGATCCGAATATCTCACCCCATCAAAAATAATATCCCCAACATAATTCGTCCTCCTTCGAGAATTGGCAATGTAATGAAAAAACTTCGTATTTTTATCTCCCTCCAACAACCACTTAATTCTTGCCTTCTGCCTCCATTGTTGTTCTTCCCTCCGCAAACATTGCCACATCTCCGTGATAATCTTTAGACGATCATCCCTCAAAGTTGCCGTCCAACCTATAACTTTTGCTTTATTTTCCACTCCTGCCAACTTAGCTTCTAAACTCTTAATAGAATTATCTTCCTTTTTATTGACTAAATTCTAGTTCTTAAGATTCCTTTTAACTACTTTGACCTTAGAAAACAGCACATACCCTTGTGACCCAATAGCCTTACACTCTTTCCACCCCTTCCTAGCATTTTCCATCATGTCTTTGCCCTCCAACACACCGTTATAAAACCGAAATGGACAAGGACCCCAATCCACATAAGGTTCGCCTAGAGAAATCACACAATGATCTGAGATGCTTCTCAGTAAACTTCTTTGAGCAAGCTTAGGTAACCATGAGAGGATGATAGAGGAGATAAAAAAACAATCCAATTTTGCTCAAGAAGCTTTTTCCCTACTGTTGGTCCATGTGAAGGCCGAACCTTGCATAGGAATATCTATCACATTTGCCTTCAACATGAAGGTATTGAAGCTTCTAATCGAACCCATGTTGCACACGCCACCTCTTCTTTCGGACGGATCTAGGATCGTGTTAAAATCCCCACCAATACACCAAGGCCACGGGAGAGTTCCTTGTGAGACGATGATAAAGTTCCACAAGGCCTTCCTCTCATTCTCATTGTTAGATGCGTAAATATTACAAAACACCATATCCTTCTTCAACTTAACCATTTCACCCGCCAGAATGATGCACGACTTATTAGTGATACAGCCATACAGGAGTGAACTTTGAACAAGTTTGACGCGCCCGAACCAGTTCTAATTAAGTTACACTAATGAGGATGACTAAAGCCAAGCGGATCCTACGTCAAGGATGCTAAGCAACTAAACTACAACGGGAATTAAAAGGGCGCGCGGGTGGTTCACCCATCACAAGTGTACGAGTCGTACGAGTAGTAAAGGGTACACTAGTAAGGGTGGTCGTTCCCACGAGGAGGTGGATTAGCTAACAAGTAAGCTCTAGGTTATCATTGATTATTGAATTCCTAATTCCTAACAAGTTCACTAGTTAATGTTATCAAGATTAATTATACCAAGCTTGCAATGATCTAAGGATTAAGCTAGATTAAAATATGTTAAGCTAGATTAAAGATGTTAGGGGATTGATTAATTCAAGTAACTACCATTTCATTAACCAATAATTCATTAAGCACATTCACAACATTCTAAGGCATGTATTTCATTATCAATAATGTTAAGCACCAAATCCATCATCTTACACATAATCTAATATCAAAGACAAGTGATCAAGAGAGAATTTCGGAATAATGATTTAGAGATTCTCTAATTAATCATAATTATGAATTACTTAGAGACATCTCTATAAAATGGATAGTGAAACATTCATACACATAGTTGGACACTCTACGCATGAAATCAACTACCAAGTGTGTACAAATAGATGTATATGCAAGACATATTATCCACATATCATTAGAGTTCATAATACACACATACAAAGCCTTAGAAAGTGAAATAACAAATGGATTGATTAATCAATGGTTTAATTACAAGAGTTACAACTAAAAACTAAGTTAAACTAAAGTGTCTAGTTCTAAGTTAACTTACTAACTAAGATAGGATATCTTGTGTCTAAGGTAAGTTATATCAAAAATATCTAAGGTGATAAGGTGTGTTGGACAAGCTTAAGGTGATAGGGGAGGCAAGTGGTGATTGGAGAGGCAAGTGGGACGAGCTGTTATCAAGTGGATGAGTCCAGCTAGCTCGTACACTCTGTTCTCGCGGGTTTATTCCCTCCGGTGTGAGGTCGTGGAGATTCGTGAAGAATTCCTGCGAGTTTAGCCATTCTGGCTCACTGGATATGTCTCTCGGCATGAACTCGTGGAGATTCCGCGGGTTTGGACATGTTGTACGCGGGAATAAGGCAGTTAGGAGGAGCTTGAAGCTTGAGTTGGCCATGGAGGTTTTAAAGACTTTGAGGAGTTGGTGGAGAGCAGGATCACGTGCATGGGAGGCTGGAATGGTTAGAAAATGGACTGGAGAGATGTCGGCCGTTGTTCTGGGCGGATATTCACCGGAAAATAAGTCAGAAACGGGCCGAAATGAGTCGGGTCAACATCGGGCCTGATACCGGGTCAAAAGGTTAACTGGTCGGGTCCTCGGGTCTGATCTGCCCCGGTTGGAGGTTGATGACGATGACGTCATAGATGACGTCACGCTGACGTGCGCAAAGGCCAAAACGACGTCGTCCTGGTGGGTGACGTGGCACTGATGCCTGCTTTGGTTGGCAAATTACACAGTGTACCCCTTAGCACTGCACTAATCACCGAATATACAATAATATCTCCAGAATTACACTATGACCCCTGATTCTCCATAATGACGTAATTGCCCTCTTTTGCCCATGATTTTGCTACTTTCATCTAGTTTGGTCTATAATATCCCTGATGAGCTATACTTGAAAAACATTTATTTACAACATTAAATACCAAAAAGAGCTCGGAAAACGGTTACAAAAACTAAGTAAAAGAGTGCTAAATATGAACATTTGGAGCGCGATCAAAGTTCTCATTCCAGATAGAAATTAGACCACCAACCGAGCAGTCGGCTTCCACTCCCACACCTTTAGTTAACAACGAACCCTCCTAAAGCCCCAATTGTCCTACAATCAACTGACTTAAGCTTTGATTCTTGTATGAACAACATCATAGGTTTATGTTGTAACACAAAGTCTCTCACTGCCCGCCTCTTCTCACCTCTCCCTAATCCTCTAACATTCCAAGATAAAGTTAACATATACAACAAGAAAGCCACAACCACAACATAAAAGAACTATTGTTGGGCTTCTTTAAGCCTCTTTGCATCTTTAATCACTTTCATAGATATTTCCTCCATGATTTCATTCTCAATACCATTGAAGTTTAAACCCAACATCGCTCCGATTTTTATAACTTTAGAAATTTCCTCATCTAAGCTCCACATTCCATTTTCAGTCATCTTCCTTGTATCAGAGTTGAAGTCAATTCCCAGTTCTGCGCCATTCTCTACAACTTTGATAATCTCCACCTCCAAATTCCATGGTTCAACTGAGCTGGCTCCTACTGCACCCTTATCTCTAGTAACTTCCATGTCTATACTTTTATCATTTCTAGTCTTCATGCCATGCATTTTGGAAGACATGCCCATTCTCTTCCTCTCATTCTTCTTTGGCTGAGGAGTTGATAACTCCACTCTTAAATTAATCCCTTCAAATTCTATTGACTCCTTCTCACCCAAAGCAATCAGCAATCCCTCCTCAGATTCCAGTGAACTATGTCCATGTAAGGTACCTCCAGTCCTTCTTTGGTGATTCAAACCAGCCGACCCATGTATATAATGCTCCGAGACATGCAATGTTTCTAGTTCGCATGACTCCTCCTCATCTATGAAGTACTCTCCTAGTAATGCACTTATCTGACCTTCATCACCTTCAATACGCATACAGCCAATCTTAACTACTGCTCTACTCAGGCCTCCACTTTCATCATTCCCCTCACCACCTTTAGAAATTGGGCTATCAAGAAGAGAAATACATGTCTCAGACTTTTCAAATAACCCACTAGACCTTAAACCAAGAATTTTGTCTGAGCCTTCAGAAAAAGATCTTAGACGAGACCCGAGATTAATCTAATCCAACAAAGGGCTTTGAGGCCCAACATGCTATTCATTTCTAGAGCATTCGCCCTTCCATAACTGCAAATCAGAGCTAGGACCTATCAGGAAGTCCTCATTCGGTGAGGTTGAGATATAAGACTCTTCTGTTATCTCTCTCCTTTTGTCCATGTCTATTTTAGCCTATCTGTTACATCTAGCCGTAGGCTTAGCTTTATCTTTCTTGACCTAACTTCCTTTACCTTTTTTCTAGCATCCTTTTACTTCTTGACTCATATTTGGGCTTAGTTTTGGAAAAGTTGACATGTGTTGGGTTTCCAATCTCACAGACCTCCCTACTTTTATGTAATGTCATCATCCCAGAAAGTTTTTCTTTTAAGTTGACTTCAGACTCTTGCTGGCATATGAGTTCTCTTCCTTTTAGGTTCTTGTCGTATTGAACAAAGCAAAAAGCAGAAACTTCACCTTCTTCCTTCATTTGGTCACTGCAAAGACACTCCATATTTAGAAATGAATTCGAATTGGATTGAGGCTTCATTATTCTTAATCCCAGAAAGTCTTCGATCCAGGGAGCCTCAACCAGATTCTGATCCTCCACCAACTTCACCTGTCGAATGTATCCATTAATCTCGACTTTCACCATGCTTGGCCTAGTATTTTCGAAAGGGATTAGGATTAGAATTCTTCCTCTGTCTGGTCTTCTTTTGAGCATTGTCTCCTTCTGGATAAGAAGGGGCTCTCCGATCTTCCGACCTATATTGTTGAAGAAAGATGCACTCCAACAACTCAGAGGGACCCGCCAATAATTAAACCATCCCAATCTACCATTAGATGTATGAGTATCCGACCATTTCGCCATTGACGAAAAACAATCCTCCTAAAAAAATCTATTTTTAATGAAACCGTCTCTATCTTCCATTGATTCAAAGCACCAAAGAATAATTTTACCTCCCAAATAATTTGAATAAAAGGAAAAATCCCTCTCACTCAAATGCTTATTCACACTGTTCACATTGCTAAAGCTTTTCAGAATCCCCACTACGCATTTCGAAAGCCACTCATCCTCTTCTTTTTGTCCTTTCCTGTAAATCGTCTCATCCTTCTTATTTTTTGCTGCTGCTTCTCTACCAGTCTTATGTGGTTTGTCTTCTACCACTTCTGCAAAGGAACGTCTGGGTTGATACATGGATTGACCATTTAGCTCCTTCCTGAAATCTTTAATGCCTTCTACTCTTCTAATCCAGTCACTGAATCTTCCATCTCCGATCTCTACTTTCCTTTTCACGCTTACCTTCTTCACATCCGGTTGAGCAAGTCTTCTATTTGACCACCCATACGAGGCGACCTTCGAACTAATTGTCCAACCGTAACATACATCCCATTCACCATTTTTGCCACCTTAAAAGCCTCTTCCCATGTCCCAAAGCGAATGAAGGCAAACAAACTACTTCTTGTTCTAGACTTGGAAGAGAGGAAAACATCCCTCACCTTCCCAAATGGCTTAAAAATCCCCCATAAGTTAGCCACATCCACTTCATGATTCAAATTATCAACAAACACTAAGAATAAGTTTTCCCTAAAGTCCTTCCTTCCTCCATAATGGCTGGCTTGGATGTATCTCGTTCCGCTTCTCTCTCTAGAATAACCTCTCACTTCTCTCCTCATAATTTTTTACAACCAAATAATTGTAAATCATAAAAATAAAAATAAAAATAAAAATAAGAACTCGGATTTTTACTTTTAACATATCCTTTTAAGAGTATCGGTTTAAAAGCTATCGAAAAACACATTAAAAGGTATCTAATGTATGCTCACAATTGTATAAAATTTGAGAGTTATTTACTTATTTGTATCATTACCTTTTTCCTTTTCATTGTAGTTCATTTTGTGGATAAAAAGTAAAAACCATAATTCAAGTCAGTCATTCTAGTAACAAATTAACTTATTATGGTGATCATTGATATTATATATATATATATATATATATATATATATATATATATATATATATATAGTCTTTCTACTGTCATTTCATCCTGATATAAAATATATTAGGACGAAGAATGTGGACCACAGATTATAGAGAAGTTTTGACAAGTACATACACTTTGAGTCAAAGTATGTAAATCTAATGGTCTATATTCTTCGTTCTAATATATTTTATAGTAGGACGAACTGACAATAGAAAAATTGTATATATATATATATATATATATATATATATATATATATATATATATACAGAAATTCTATTATCAGTTCGAACTGACAATAAATATATCAGGACGAAGAATGTGGACCACTAGATTTACATACTTTGACTCAAAGTGTATGCACTTGTCAAAACTTCTCCATAATCTGTGGTCCACATTCTTCGTCCTGATATATTTATTGTCAGTTCGAACTGATAATAGAAAGACTATATATATATATATATATATATATATATATATATATATATATATATATATATATATAGGGCCGGCCCAACTGTATTGCTGGAGGTAGGGGTGGGCATGGGTTGGTTTGGGTTGGGTTTGATTATACCCAAACCAAACCATTATAAAATCGGTTTAATTTTTTACAACCCAAACCAAACCATTTATAAAATAAAACCAAATCAATCCAAACCAATAAAAATCGGTTCGGTTTGGTTTGGTTTAACGGTTTAAGAAAATAATTACATTATTTTTTATTTGAATAAATTTAATAATATCAAATTATCAATATAAGTAGTTAAACCAATTATCGATAAGATAAATAATAATACTAATTTATAATACTAAATTTAACTCAAGTGCATAACGATAATCGTTTAAAAAAAAAAAAAAAAAAAAAACAAGTGTAGATCGCCTAAAACTTATAAAATAAAACTAAATCGTTTAAGCTTCTAAATTAATAATATCTACCAGACTACCACCGTCGAAGCAACCACTTTGAAGTTTCGAAGTTCACTTCTTGTTGCACTGGGTTAACTTTCGTTTTTATTTGTTTTCTCTGATAATTTAAGTAGTAATAATAGTAATAATAATAATAATAATAATAATAATAATATAATATATATATATATATATTTAAGTATATAATGGTTTGGGTTGGGTTATACGGTTTGATAAAACGCAACCCACAAACTAACCCAAACCAATTGGGTTGCTCAAAAACAACCCAATCGGTTTATTTTATTTAACGAAACCAAACCAACCCGCTGAAATTGGTTTGGTTTGGACGGGTTGATCGGTTTGGCGGTTTGGGTGCCCACCCCTAGCTGGAGGTGTGGAAAGAGGCATCCAACCATTAATTCTAAGCTCAAAAATCAAAATAATATCTCATGGCATATTTATTTTAGGAAAAAATAAACTCTTAAAAACTAAGAACTTGATAGTTCAAGAAAAATTATTATTATTATTATTATTATTATTATTATTATTATAACTCTAAACTTAACCATCTAAATTTTAATTCAAAACTTTAAAAACAACCTTTCTTCAAGTTTGTTGTTTACATGAAATTGTTTTCCAATTAATCCTCACTAGAATGTCTAGTTATATAAAACTGGTTGTCAAATATATAGCAATCATATCATTGATCCTATATGAGAATTATGTGCACTGAAAATCTTTGAAACTAGTTATTATAGATCAAGATAATATTAATTAAGTTATTGTATATGATTGAAAAATTTAATGATTCAAAAGAGAACAACAACTTTAACATTAAATTTTTATTTTTATTTTGAAGAAAAAAAATTTGGACCATCTATTGCACCTATATGGATCTTATACAGAAGTCTAGGATTTTGTTGTGACAATTCACAAAAATGGTCCAATGTACTAGAAAAACCAGCAATATTAATTGCTTGTCATTTATGTCAAAAGAGGATCTAATTTAAAGCCCACCAAATATATGCATGTGGTGGGGACTTTTGATTTCTGCATTGTAGGTTTCCATTGAAGCACGTACTGGTCCATAAAAGTTGTGTTCATCGAAAAATGCGGCCTTTATATTTTGATTCCAATGACACAACGAGATTGCCCGCGTCTTCGATCGTCCACGTCCCCTCTCCCATATCCCGAATCGATTGAAATTAATCAAAGTTTAGAGTTGCAAAAAGTAAGCTTGTTACTTCATATCTACCTATCTTCAACAAACAATCTTCAACAAACCTATCTACAACAAACAATCTTCAAAAATTAATGTTACACATTAAATAGTGAGAATGACTACATAACGACTGGTTTAAATTCTCTTTGAAATCACTATATATGAAGGCCTTATTATGTTTTGTATCAATCAAGCAACAGTAGCTTAGTGTAGCGTAGCATCATCTGAGATCATAAACTGGTGTTTGGTTTTATTTTAGCTAGTTTTTTTTTTTTTTTTGGGGTGCCGAGAGCACGGTTCCCAATGTGGATATGTCCCGTTTCTCGGGAAGTGCTTTTGTGCTTCCTGGTTTCCTTACTATTGGCTTCAGGTTTCTGCCATGGTTATGATCATCAGAAAGTTGAAGTAGTTGGAAATGGAGAATGTGTAGATTGTGAACAAAATAACTTCAAAACCAGCCAGGCCTTTTCAGGTATGTGTATTGTTTACTTTCATGTGCGGGTTTGGCTCCGTAACATTACAGAGTCGATCCCACATGAAAAAAATGTGTAGGAATCCTATATCTGATTATAATTATTGTAATGTTGCATATTAAAGTTATATGTATGCAGGACTTAAAGTGACCATAGACTGCCAGCGGGAAAATGGAGAATTCAAAACACGAGGAATCGGAGAGCTCGATGAAGATGGTAAATTTACCGTATCGCTTCCTGACGATATGGTTGAAGATGGAAAATTGAAGGAAGAATGCTATGCACAGCTTCACAGTAGTGCATCAGCATCAGCAGCAGCAGGCACACCTTGTCCTGCTCATGGTGGCTTGGAGTCCTCCAAGATTGTTTTCAAGACGAAAACCGATGAAAAGCACACCTTCGGTTTGCCCGGAAAACTCAAGTTTTCACCGGTAACTTGCGCATCAGCCTTGTTTTTGCCTCATTTCAAGCACCTACCAAAGCCTCCACCTCCACCAGTACCAATATTCAAGAAACCTCTTCCACCACCGGTACCACCAAAGCCTCCATGCCCAAAAGATCATCCACCAAAGCCTCCAAGCCATCCACCAAAGCCTCCATGCCCAAAAGATCATCCACCAAAGCCACCATGCCCAATAGATCATCCACCAAAGCCTCCATGCCATCCACCAAAGCCACCATGCCCAGAAGATCATCCACCAAAGCCTCCATGCCCAAAAGATCATCCACCAAAGCCTCCATGCCATCCACCAAAGCCACCATGCCCAAAAGATCATCCACCAAAGCCTCCATGCCATCCACCAAAGCCACCATGCCCAGAAGATCATCCACCAAAGCCTCCATGCCATCCACCAAAGCCTCCATGCCCAAAAGATCATCCACCAAAGCCACCATGCCCAAAAGATCATCCACCAAAGCCTCCATGCCATCCACCAAAGCCTCCATGCCCAAAAGATCATCCACCAAAGCCACCATGCCCAAAAGATCATCCACCAAAGCCTCCATGCCATCCACCAAAGCCACCATGCCCAGAAGATCATCCACCAAAGCCTCCATGCCCAAAAGATCATCCACCAAAGCCTCCATGCCATCCACCATGCCATCCACCAAAGCCTCCATGCCCAGAAGATCATCCACCAAAGCCTCCATGCCATCCACCAAAGCCACCATGCCCAGAAGATCATCCACCAAAGCCTCCATGCCATCCACCAAAGCCTCCATGCCCAGAAGATCATCCACCAAAGCCTCCATGCCATCCACCAAAGCCTCCATGCCCAGAAGATCATCCACCAAAGCCTCCATGCCATCCACCAAAGCCTCCATGCCCAAAAGATCATCCACCAAAGCCACCACTCGTGAAGCCTCCATGCCCAAAAGTGCTTCCACCAAAGCCACCACTCTTGAAGCCTCCATTCCCAAAAGTGCTTCCACCCCCAAAAACCCCTCCTCCCCCAGTCCCAAAAGTGATTCCACCACCAACTCCTATCTACAAACCAAAACCCCCTGTCCCTAAAACCCCTCCTCCTCCTGTCCCAAAAGTGCTTCCACCACCAGCTCCTATCTACAAACCAAAACCACACATCCCAAAAGTTCTTCCACCAAAGCCACCACTCTTGAAGCCTCCATTCCCAAAAGTGCTTCCACCAAAGCCACCACTCTTGAAGCCTCCGTTCCCAAAAGTGCTTCCACCAAAACCACCACTCTTGAAGCCTCCATTCCCAAAAGTTCTTCCACCTCACAAACCACCTCCTCCACCATTCCCCAAGAAGCAACTCCCTCCACTGCCACCAATTGTTCCTCACCCTTAAAACCATTAATTAATTAATATATTATTAATAATATAATAATCATTTAATTAATATGTTATTATTAATATAATAATTATTTAATTAAATGTTCCAGTGAAGTCTCTGATCGCTACTGCACAATAAAGTCTTCAACATATACAGAGGAAGGCGATTATAGACCATTATTATTGTAAACTGAAAACAAAAAGTTGGAATCAGTTTTCATTGCTTAAATAAATTGTAATTGTGTGGATTATTGTTTACATAATCCAGAATGTTTTAATTTTCATGATTTCAGTATTTATTATTATTATTATTGTTTTGATGAATTTTGAAATCAGTGAGATGCTACCATCAAAACTTCAAAAACTTCAAATGCAAATAATATTGTAACATTATTGAAAATTCTGCATAAACAATAATAATAATAAAAAATTGATTAAATGAGTTTCACTCATTTTTCGAACAAATTTAGCTATACATTACCGTTAGTTTCAGTTATAGTCGGTTAAGTTCAGGCAAGGTTGGTTTAGGATCGGTTGGGACGGGATTTTATTTCATTTGTATTGAAAAGTTAACTACAAACAATCCAACCCATTTCAAATGTCTCATGTTCGAGTCACTTTTGAATGACATGAAAATATCAGTAGATTATAAATTTGAGTCGTGCAACTGTCGTTTTTACGAAATCTCCTTTATATTATTTTGAAATCTAATAAATATTAAATGTTATGGTATGCTCGATATCATGTCATCTACTTTATAACACCTATATGATTGTATAGGATAGGAAGTGAATGATGCATGGATTGGGTGCTCAAATACACTTATAATGTCACTATCTCAAGTCTGTTGATTGATTAATGCGGGTAATTTTTTCTTGTAAGTCATGACGTTCCTATAATAACTGCATCAACTTTGATATAATGGTGCTTGCTTATCTTATTTCCATCAGCTATCATATATATTAGTTCTAATATTTGATTATCTGTGGTAATGCTTTGAAGGATATTGATCTTTTCACTTTGTGGGCTGAGGAGACACTAATTGAAGACAATTTGGTTTTGGACATTCTTTTCCTTGTTTATTATGAGTCGTTTTCTATATGTAAAGGTGAAAAATGGAAGAAGTTATGCTCACTCTATAAGGTACATTGTTATTCTTCTTGCTCTATAAGTTGTATGATTGTTATACATTTTTTTAGTTATAATGTTAATCCTTGTTCAAAAACATTCTCAAATGATGCACTAAAATATTCTTATGATGCCAAAAATCAGCTGCTACTTATCCTTATAGAAACGCTGGACCTGGAGAATCTTCTTCAAATGGTTCATGATGAAACACCTTTCAGGTTTTTAGCTAGTTGTTAGTTGGCTAGCACTCAAGTGACACTCGCAATAGGACGAGGTCGAAGAGTAGCACAATAGTAAGTAAAGTTCGTTCCCACAGAGATCGAGAGATCGATTACCGAAATTAATTAGCCTATTTGCTATTCAAACAATCAATAAGGAGGGTTTTCAAATTAAGCAAATTAAACTAAATTAATTAAAGGACTAATGCTAATGCAATAAAGAAATAACACGAAAATAAACTCGAATGTGATAATGGAGAGAAATATGCTAGGACTTGACTACACCCCACCCTTTATTGACTTCCGTTCTAGACTCATTTGAACACCCAAATTATGCTTATGCAATTCATAGACTCATGCACCATAATATTAACCTACAATCTTGGTCAAGTAGAATAGGTTACACCCAAAACATATCCAAGCTTATCTCTCGATTACTCGGAATATACGAAATGAGTTCATTAAGAACATTAGTACACTAAACGAATCATATACGCTAACCTAAGTAGGTCTACTTTTCTAGACATGCATAGAGGGCATTTTATCGAACAAGTGATGTGCGTCTCCGGTCAGTACATAACACACCACAAAATTTCATTCAAAAGGAGATCAATCAATTGAAAGTTTTAAGCATACAAAAATACCCATACAAATCACACTTGCACAAGATGAATAAACAAAGGTCAATACATATAGATATTCAAGGGTGGGGTTTCATCAAATCCTAGCAATAAATATTTAGCTCATATTACAACTAATAGCCATACAACAAATAATCTCAATTGAGTACATGGCTATAATAAAGAAATAAAAGAGAAAGAATTTAGAGAAAACTATATGGAGAGCTTTCTCTTCTTCTTTGAATCTTCATCTCTTTCTATCCTTCTTCACTCTCTTTTGCCCAAAAGGTGGAGTGATGGTGGATGAGGTAAAATGGAGAATGGGAGATGTGTTTGGATTTTTGGGAGTGGTTGGTTGTGTGGAAGAGATGTGAAATATGAGAGGGTTTTTGGGAGTGATTTTCGGATCTCAAGAGTGTGGCTTCTCCTCTCCTGTGATAAGATAAAGAGATGTATATATATGGGTCCAAAATAGGGCTGAAATCTCGTCCAAAACGACCAAGAGAAGGACTGCCGTGGTTGGGGCTTTTCGGTTGGCGGAAGCAGCATCTGAACCGCGGCATGTTTAGAGAATTACTGTTGCTCGTGTTGCCGCGGATTTCCAGACACGGCACTTAAACCGCGGCACATTACTGTCGCGTGGGGTGCCGCTTGCATGCCGCAGTGGTGGTTGGCCATGGAAGTTGGAAGAATCGGAGGAGATGGAAAAGTGTTGCATGGAGGCTTGAAAATGGTGCCAAACGAACCGGGGGAGCGCCGCGCGACGATCTGGGCCGATAAACGCCGGAAAACACGCCGAAAAACGGCTGGACTAGGCCGGGTCATAAGTCGGGTCGACCCGTGGGGGCTGCACCGGGTCAGCTGCAGGTTGAAGACGACGTGACGTCATCGTGACGTCACGCTGAGGTGTCAGGGTGCGCTTAGAGTTGGGCTGGGGTGTGTTCAGCATCTGGGTTTGGTCTGGGCTTTCCGGATCTTGTCTGGGTCGGGTTGAAAGCCCACTATGAAACGCACCGTTTCATTAAATGACGTGGCGCTCTGTGGTGCGTTGCCTAGACAATTACAAATAGCTCCCCTCAACTCTTCTTTAATCACAGAATCTTCAATCGAATCTTCATATTTCCACTTTGACCCCTGATTCTCCAAACTTACGCCAATACCCCTGAACTCCATAAATACCTGAAACACTTATTTTAACATATTAAATACCCAATTTTACCTAAAAACTAACTCAAAATGATACGGAAATAGGGTTACACTTTGTGTAGAATTGAAGCAATCATTAGTTCCATCATATATATTTAGGCATCATCTAGGAACTCTTGAATCTCTCTTTCTCTCTTGGATAGAACCTTTTTGACGGCAGAAGCAGAACAATGCTATTGAAACCTTGTTAATATAGTTTATGTATATTTGAAATAATCATTGTAGCATATCTATCATTTATTGAGTATCAATAGAAGATTATTTTCTTGTTTTTTACTTGGTGGGGGTGGGGTAGGGAGGACCAGTAGTAATGGTTTGTACATAATTTATTACTATTATTATTTCTATTTTTTTTAATAAGACTAAATTATGATTCTTTCTAGAAATGCATTGCCTTCTCTGTTGTTTCTCTTTTTTCTTTTTAAATTTCAAGC
Source organism: Acer yangbiense (assembly GCA_008009225.1). NCBI lineage: Eukaryota > Viridiplantae > Streptophyta > Magnoliopsida > Sapindales > Sapindaceae > Acer > Acer yangbiense. The sequence continues at coordinate 52,022,201 of CM017764.1, read as the reverse complement.
CTGTTCAACTATTAAAAGATACCTGTTTTGCCATTTCTTAGGACGGGTGCTTTGGCTTTTTCCTCAATTGATGTCCAAGAGATGGATGCAATATTATCTACTTTTGATGCTTTTGAAACGAAAGAAGCAGGCCCCCTAATTCTTGCATGGGCGGTGTTTCTTTGTTTAATCTCTTCACTCCCTGGTAGAGAGGAAAATAGAGTGCTAATGGTATGGATTTGTCAAAATGCTGTTTACTACACAATTGTGTTTGCTTGTGTCAATCTTGACTATGTTTTCTGTTTTCAATTAAATTAGGAGATTGATCATGTTGGCTATGTTCGTCAAGCCTTTGAAGCTGCATCTTTGAGTTATTTTCTTGAAATCCTTCATAGTGACTTATTGGAGGAATCTGATGTAAGTCATTCTCAGTTTAAGAATTAAGATTTCTTGTTCCTAATAGTGACTCTTCGGCTCTTCCTGTCTTGTCCATTGCATAATGAAGAATATGTCTTTTACTTTTTTTAATATGTTGCAGGGACCGGTTGCTGGTTATCGAAGTGTCTTGCGGACCTTCATTTCTGCATTTATTGCGGCTTTATGAGATCAATCTTCAGGTACAGTACACTTCAATTGTGGAAGTTGCTTATAAGGGATTTATTGAATGCTTTCTTATCGATTCTCCTCTTTTAATGATGTAGTTAGAGGATGGTACTCTAAATTTGATACTGGATATTCTTTGCAAAATTTATCATGGAGAGGTTTGCATTTATAGCAATTAGCTGATTACCCTTCAGGGTTTCCATTTGATTCCTTTCTAGTTGTTATTGATTTCCATATTTGATAAATTGGAGATTCTCTTTCTCAATATTGTAGGAGTCACTTTGTATTCAGTTTTGGGACAAGGAAAGTTTTGTACGTTGATGGTCCTATACGGTGTTTTCTTCTCAACTTGGAAGGTGAATTTCCTACTAGGAGAGTGGAACTTGTTTGCCTCTTATCATCTCTTTGCGAGGGAAGTTGGCCTGCAGAATGCATGTGACGCAACGTGAAACACAAAAAGAATAAGACCAACGTCTATATTCTAAGATAAACTGGAATCCACCAGAAAAAGAGATAAAACTCTTTAAAATAAACTCTGAATTTTTATTAAATGAAGGATAATGAGCCTTTCGGCTTACAACTCTATTTAAAGCAAATAAACCCTAACCTTAATCCTTGTTGGACAAGAAACGGGCCTTAATAACAAAAATTACTAAAAATAGCAAAATTGAGATAATTGCGAAAATAAATACTACTAATGACCCTAAGCAAGCCAGAATTGACGGCAGACGATTCTGACTTGTCAAACTCAACTTATGACCAAAACAAAACTTTCCTAAAATAGTAAAAACGACAATTATGGGACCTAAACGATGGAATTTGGCTAAAAAAGGTCATGCCTCACTGTACAATAGTGACTATTGAAGATCTCGCCGAATCACAACAACTGAGAAAGTTTCACGTTATTCCGACTATGACGCCCGGACATCATTTAGCCTTGAATTTAGGATGGTCCCTCAAAGCCATGTAGGAATGTGCAACTTGATCTACATCAGCGTGTAAGTAGAATTCATTTCTTTTCTAGGTGATCATATGGATTCAGTTGATCACCTTACACTGTGGAGCATGAAATCTCTTATTGTTTGTATGGGTGTAGTGCTGGTTTTGTTTTATGGATACATGTTCAGTTTGTTAATGATCAAATATTCAAATTATTTACCCCCTTTGATGACCAAAAGACTCTAGCCTGAGTTATCATTTTTTGTTTGATCAAAGCTATTTGAATCCGAATCGGAATTGTTATACAACACATATCATACCTGTGCTTGCAAAGAAAAAAGAATAAGCAAATTTCCATTGAAATGCTGCTCATTATGCTTTGCACCTTTACATGTCATATGTGCATCAGCTTCCACTTTTGTGCAACTTGTGACAGTCTTTTTATTTTGTTTTATGTATATGAGTTGTAGATTTTTCTATTCATACAAGAAGCATAGTATGTCTTTTGCATGGTTTTTCTTTCATGACAAGTGACAACATCTGCATGTATAGCTTCTAGGAAGGTAATCTGTATGCATTCATCTAATGGAATAGTGACACCTAATTTGCTGTTGTATCAATGTAATACCTAAATTAAATGCTTTTTTTTTTATCACTACCTGATCTTGAGTAATTAATTTGATTGTTTTATATTAAATCTTATGTTCCATAACTAAGAATCCTAAGACCATATGCAATTTTTTATTAATGACAATTTGATGTAGGACCCACACTAAAAATATGAACTAGATAAAGACTTTAGAGAGATAGAGAGAAACCGAGAGAATTAAGGATTGGAAATAGAAATGAGAGAAACACATAAGAAATAGAGATTGGAAAAATAATCAATCAATTCATTCAATTCAATTCATCAAGTCTCCTTACAATAGGCTCTAAAGGAGCCTAATTATAGCTAACAAAATGATAAACACTTAACTCCTGATAAAGATAAAGATAAAACAAACCTAAACTAATCTCTGAAGGAGATAATTTATTCTCAAGATAAATACAATATAATAACTACTAATATCATATAATAATGCTTATCTAGTTCCCCATCATTCTCCTCCACTAAGAAGAACTCGACTCCTGTCGAGTCAAACAAGTTGCAGCCATCGAACGAGAAAATACCACAACTTGTTCCTTGTTGAGGTAGCCGATTCATCAATCCAAGGTCCATTCGTCACAGGCATAGGAAAATGAGTAATCGTAGAGCCCATTGGTACATCTATTAACCCTCTGTATATCGCCTCAGTAAGCTTAATCGGTTTAGTGACAACCATCTTCACATTTCATGAGTTTGAACCGCAAGTGAGGATGAGTGATTGGCCACTTGAACTTCACGAACATGACCACTTGGTCTATATACTTGTGAAGTTGGTTGTCATGGATCAACCATATCCGTAGCCTCTTGCACTTTACTGTTATTTTCTTCCTCAGTTAGGTCGCTTCTCTGCTTAAAATATTAAGAAAGAATATTTTGACATGTAGCTATGAGTTTTTGTTGTTGCGTATGTGGGTGAGCATAATGCTCATCTTGGTAGTATTGGATGTCCAGCTGACAACAACCATCATAAATATTCCGACCTTGAAGAGAACTTTTCGCTAAAAAGGCACTCTGATGTGATTGAAATTGGATAAGGGCTTGAAAACCGGACTTATGCAACAATCCTTTCCACAAATCCATGAGGAGAAAATACTTTATGTAGCACTTCCTCGGTAATAGGATAAATCATGTGATAGATTGTAACTATGAGAACTCGATTCGGCTCATCAATGGTGTCGGTGTGATGCCTTGTGGAATAGGCAACAGCACGTGGCTGGTTCATTGAGGAATAATAGAAGGCAGAACAAGGTCCTTGCATGATCTGGATTTAAAAATTTGCCACTGTGGTTAATTTGCAATTGTTTGGCTGAGTTGTAAATTTTTTTTTTTTTTTGGGTTGTATCTGGTGGTTTTGGAAATTTTTGATTATAGATTGTGGAAGTGTGTATGGAAAGAGATTTGGCTCTGATACCAAATTGATGTAGGACCAACACTAAAAATATGAACTAGATAAAGACTTTAGAGAGAAATAAAGAGAAACAGAGAGAATTGGGGATTTGAAACAGAAAGGGGAGAAACACAGAAGAAATAGAGATTGGAAAACTAATTAATCAATTCATTTAATTCAAGTCATCAAGTCTCCTTACAATAGTCTCTAAAGGGGCCTATTTATAGCTAACAAAATGATAAACACCTAACTCCCGATAAAGATAAAGATAAAACAAACCCAAACTAATATCTGAAGGAGATAATTTATTCTCAAGATAAATACAATATAATAACTACTAATATTATCTAATAATGCTTATCTAGTTCCTTGTCACAATTCTTTAGTCTTTAGAATAGGTTGGTGTTACTGAATCCAGTTTGTATAAGAATTATGATTTATGTCGACATCTTCCCCTTTGTCATATTCCTTGCAACTTTTTAATTGCGCTTTTAAATTCTTATCTACCATTTTGAAGGAAAATTGTTCATTGAATAACTATAATCTATGTTATGTCTTCCTGTCAATAGGTATAATTTTTTTGTTGAAAATATGTTGTTAGATTATTGTGTAAGCTATTAATTTCAATTAGTTATCTTTAATTCTTTAGTTATCTACAATAAAGAGTTTTGAGTAGTCTGTTACTCAAACTCTCCTTTAGGGTTGTTGTTTCCTAGTTTAGTTGAAAGTCCTGGTATTAAGGAAGTAGTCCAACTTCCTTTCCTATTTATGTTCATCGATCTCTCGGTTGAGAGTAAGTGAGAAATAAGATAAATTCATTCTCTCACAATTCTATATGGTATCAGAGTTACTCTCTGAACCAACAAACCCTAAATGACTAATGGTGTGGTAGACACGCCTAGTACATCCTCAAATGATTTCTCTTCCTCAAATCTGGAACCTATCAGAAACAAGGGTGGTAATGGCAGGTCCGATAGTCACCACTTCCCACACATGCCCATTACTGGTCATAAACTGAATGGGAACAATTATCTCCAATGGTCTCAATCCGTGTCAATGTTCATTTATGGGAAAGGCAGAGATGACTACATCACCAAATTTTCTATGTCATTGGCAAAGGGAGATCCTGATTTCAAGCAATGGAAAATCGAAAACAGCATGGTAATGTC